>CM075977.1:364205615-364566761 GCA_038087875.1 Malacoraja senta
CTCCCTAATGTACTTACATTTAGATTGATTTACCTGAAGAACACACAAAACAAGGTTTAATTTACAGATATAGCATGGAAACCTTCAGCCCATTGAATCCATGGCCATCATCGATGACCCGATCATTATTTCCATGCTATCGACTTTCTCATTCATTCCATACACGCCAGGGACAATTTACAGAGGACAATTAAACTATAAACCCACATGTCTTTGGGATGTGGGAGGAAACAGGAGCACCCAGTGGAAACCCACTCACTCACAGGGAAAACGTGCAAACTCTGCACAGATAGCACACAAGGTCAGGATTGAACCCAGGTATCTGGCGCTGTGAGTAGCAGCTCTACCACCCGAGTCACTATGCTGCCTTTTTTTCACTGAATCTTGGTAGAAGTGACAATAGTAAACCAATACTAACAATATTTAATATGTATTTAATATAATGGAACCAAGTGTAAGGAAGGGTTTCCACATTTAATTGCTGAATTCTACAATAATTGGGCATGTGCACTAATGGAAGGCAGGGCAATATGCCTCAATGAATACATAATGTGGAAAACACAATATATAGGTATGTTACAATACTTGCCTTCAGCGGCGCTGTAATTCTGCCACTGTCCGTGTGCGCGATTTTGGCGCCTTTAAGGGGGGGCGGGGTTAAAGCGCGGGTTTCTCCTCCCTTGTCCTGAATTATACTTTGTTGGAGTACCAGCCTCTGTGAAAGAATCGTTCCGGGTGCCGTTTTGCGTAGTTTGTTTAAAAAATCTCCCAACAAATTCAGCGTTGGAATCATTTTAAAATCATCTTCTGAAGCGTCAACGCCAACAACGGGGACGGATTTCACACACGGGAAAGGTAAACGAAAGTGCTTTATTTTAATGTATAAACGTTCTGCTTAAGAAGCCTTTAATTCACTTTTTTTCATGCGACACGGTGATTTTATTCCCCGAATTAACGGCAGTATTTTTCATGCCAATACGGGGTTAAATTCACCGCAAATGAACGTTCCAAATAATCGCGTTCCAGAAATCCCCATTCGCAAGATGACATAAATTCCCATTAATTTACAGGTATTGAACATACAATTCCTTCCATTTGGCCTGTAAATTCATGAAAATTAGATTTAAAAATTATGTTATATTGTGAATTATTGTGTGAATGTTATTTGGACACTTAAGCTTTTTAAAAATGTTAATCTATTCTTAAATAAATGGATAGATGTTTAAATCTAGTAATTGAATTTAGATGAAACTGATGATTTTCTTGTTGAGTATTTACTATTTGTTTTAGCATTTAACTTTATCATTTCTACCTTTTTTTCTAAAGCTGCAAATAATAACTTGTTTCTGTTAATGATGTTCAGTGTTTTTTTTTAAATTTACATTGTAAATAGATGTCTCCAAAGAAGAAATGCAAAATTGTCAATCCAAAAGCCCAGGCAGGCATAGCTAGAGTTCAACTTGAAGAGAAGTTCTCTGTCATGCCTGAGTCTAAGAGGGATCTTAAAAATGGACACATCTTGTACTTGTATACCTCGTTTGGAAAAAGTCTGCCTGAAACAGAGAAATCGCTGAGTTCACATTTCTCTTTGTCGGATGCAGAAGGCTATTCATTTGTTACTGTTAAGTTAAAAGTGAAGACTCTCGTTAACCGGACTTTGCTTAAGTTTAAAAAACTCACCAATCCCAAGGAACTTGGAGTATTTATGGAAATTTGTGATGAAACTTTTAAACTTCCGGAAGGCAGTCAACACATTTCTTTAGATGACATTCCACTGCCTGGTGCTCAAGATCCTGAATCCTTGACATCTGCCGAAAGCCAAGTGCCCATATTTCAAGACACTGAGGACATGGGCGATGACAGTCATAGTCTGCATCCTCCACTGAATCTAGCAATGCCAACGACACCTGCTGCCTCACCTGAACCAATGCCATCGACATCTAGTGTTTCAAAAAGATGTAGCAGAGAATTTCTAAGTCTTTCACCAGGGAAACAAAAATTGACGAAAAGACTAAAGTATATGTACGAATCCAGGGCTGCTCTTTCAACAAAGTATCACACAAAGATCAGTGAACTTAGGGCACGGTTGAAAACTCCCAAACGTATAGTTAATCAAGCCTTAAAGAGAAAGCAAAACCAAATAGATTTAAAGGACAGAAAGATTCAGGAACTCAAAACCAAATTACGTGATAATACTTCTGCACGAGTGCTTGCTAACACCAAGGCAGAGTTTTTGAAACTTAAAAAAGCACACAGACAATTGCTGATGTTTAGTGGCAGTACGAAAAGGAGGAAAACTGTTTCAATTCACCAGTACAGAAAAGTTCATGAAAATTTAAAGGACAGGGAAGAGGATGTGAGACGCCTCGAATTTGACAATCTTGTCCTCAAAGAAACAATCGAAAATCTGCAGGCTGCCAGTATTGTCAAGGCAAAGGTGGGCCAGAAAACCTACTCCTCAACAATAAGGATGCATGTGTTTGACTGTGTTGTAAACAAAACTCCCACAGCAAACATTCCAATCCTGATAAGCCAGTTCTACAAGCGGAGTGGACTTCATCTGGATTATGTTCCTCGACGCAGTGCAGTTGAAGTTATGGCCCGAGAATTGGGAGCTATTGCTGAGTTGCAAACAGCAGAGATGCTCCTTGCAACAAGGGGTTTGACTGTGGGGTTTGATGCAACCACCCAGGAAGAGACCCACATTAACAGTGTTCATTTCACCACCACAAACAACTGTCTCTCTGCAGCAGTTGATGAATTGGCTGGTGGGACTGCTGAGGACTATGCACAACATATTTGCGAAACAATTGACAATTTGTGTAAAACTTACATTTATTTTAATGAGCAAACAAATTTTCAAGATACAAGACAAAAGATAATCGACAACATTTCAAACACAATGAGTGACAGGTGTGCAGCTAATCATGCTGCTATTAGAATTGTGAGTAGTGAGTGGGGTAAATATTTGAACGAGCTCTACTGCCACTTGCATCCTCTTGACTCCATTGCTACATCAGTTCGCTCAGCCCTAAAAATGCAGAAACAATCCGGAGGACAATTCTTATTTGGGAAAGACTGTCTAGCAGTAAATGCCATACTGCAGATGAGCAAACTTAGATACAAAAACGGAAAAGGGGACCCAAAAGGATTTGTCGCATTTTTAGATGACAGGAACATCCCCCGAGGTGTCCTCCCACGGTACCGTGGCAACAGATTGCACATACTGTTTCATATTAGTGGCAAGCTGATAGAATATTATGATGACTTTGTAGCACTGCTGAATAGCGGAACATCCTGTGGGGGGTTGAAAAGCGCCATCCTCCATGACTTCACCCAGGCTGAAGCAAAAGTAGAACTTCAGATATTGGGCTTACTTGGCAAATATCTGACTGGGCCTTGGATGAAACGCTTCTACACTTCAAGCCAGAATCAGATCAACCATGTTGATGGCATCAAAGTGGTTAAAGGGGTGATTGCTGCTCTAAAGGAAGCCACAGAAAATCCAGAGAACATGATATTGGCAAGGGAAGATTTCTTCGGTGAGGAGGTACATCTTGACGCCACATTGAAAAAACTTTGGGAGCTACCAATACATCCACAGTTCAGTTCAAAGATGAGGAGCTGTCTTCAAGCTGTCATCACTGTGTTGGAGAGGCAATATAGTAAATACTTTGAACTTGATGTAACTGAGAAACTGAAGGAGGAGACTGCATCAGCAAGATCACACAACATTGATGCGGAGGAGATAATGGGGATGTTTAGCTCATCGAAACAGAAATCTCCCAATGCCACCATGTGTTATTTGTCATGTAGGATGCGGGCCTGCAAGAATAGAACAGTCAATTACCTTGATAATCTCGAGGAGCATCGTAGGGAGGAGGTGCTCTGTAAGGCAATGAAATTGGGGAGAGTGCAGAGGAACAGACGGAAGAAAAAACAGAAGGAATTGAGAGCAGAAATCATCAAGCGACAGAAAGGCAAGGAGCATGCTCGGGACACGAAAGAGAGGAAAAAAATAGAAAAAAAATTGAAAGAGACTGATTTAAACAGCATTCGCAGAGATTATCCAAATTTGGACTACTCCAAATGTGATGATCTACAGGACATACTTAATGGGAAAGCAGTGGGCAGAAAGGCATGTCATGTGTGGTTTGAAGAGCAAACACCTGTAGTTTACAATGCCAAAATTGAAAAGTTGAGGAAAAACAAGGTGTACAGAGTTGCTTATTGGTTGCAATCTGACGAGTATGATGATGCTACTGATTTTGATATGCCAATGTAACAGCTAGCAGCTGATCTTCTCCTTAAAGATTTGGTCTTTTGCTAGAAATTGTAAATTAATTACCTATCTGTTATGGACTTATAGCATATAATACAATAATATTAAAGTTCTGATCTTGAGAATATCACATTTTTGAATTTTCAAAGCAGTCTGGGTGTTTATTACTATTTCCGTCACAACGGTCAATTTTGTAATTAGCTACAATTAAGTAACTAACTAATTATATGCTGCAATTTCAGGTCATCCAAGTAAGATTATTTTATATTTGTTTCAGAATGCTTCAATCTATAATAACTGAAAATTTCATTCAGTTCTCTTAATTTTTAAGAAAGTTATGGGCTTTTGACTGTCCTCGATCACAGCTTTTGAGACAAGTCAATGGAAAGGCAATAGGGAACAAGATGCTAATTTCCGAGTATGAAAATGGCCATAACTTTTTTAATACTGAAGATATCAAAGTGAATTAGGTGTCAAATTAAACTTCTTGTAATGCTTTATCTGATGCGATAAATTACAGACTTGATTTTTAAAATCTCAAAATTTTGTAACATTGCTACAATATATCACCTTAATGTTTCAGAATAGAAAGATTAAACAAAAACTTACCGTTTGAAGTTTGATCTTTATTTTATGAGAAGTTGAAGTGAGGGACTACGTGAAGAGCCCGCCAGCCCGCATGCGCGTCAATCTTCAGAGCAACTGTATGAAACCACAGACCACTTGCACAAACTTAAACTATGGAAAGATTTTACTTCGGAGTCACGTGAGTGACTACGTGAAGAACCCGTCCAGCACGCATGCGCGACATTAGCGTTCACGCAGTGCAACAGCGACGAACGGGAGTACAGGCGCTCCCGCTACAAGTTTTAAAAGCGGACCATCAGGTAAGTACTTACTCTGAGGTCGTATTCAAGAAGCTTTGCTCTGCTTTGTCAATTCCAGGAAGAAGGCAAAGCACGGCAAGGGAAAAAGACCGCCCCCCGTTCGACTCCAACAGAACGGGAGTGTCCCATCAGTGGGGGGCAAGAGGCGGCACCTGGACCGCACATGCTGCGGCACACCCTCATTGAGACCAAGCCGAGCCCAGTACCGCTAGCGCAGCCTGACCAACAGCAGCGGGCTGGAGGCAAATCAAGACAAAAAACTAACCGGCCGGTTATTTCTGATTCCAATGAGGAGGACTTTCCGCCTGAGAGTGGCAGAGCTAGCCGCCTGAGCTGCATGGAAAGGCTCATGGAGCAAATGCTCCAGCGAGACTTGCTTCGGGAGCTGGAGCAATCTCGCCAAGGGAACTCAGGCACTCCCACATCAGTGCCCTACAATGCACTGGCCATCGCTTCTCCCTCAGCCGAGGGCAGCGTTGGCGACCAGGGCTGGGCTGGTCAGGAACAGGGGTCATTGGCTGAAGATATCGGGAGTACGCTTGGGGTACAGGATCAGGAAGAGCTGCTGGGTGTGGTGAATCGCTACGTGGTTACACCATGAGCAGGGCGGACGTTGCAGCCAAAACTGGCGGCCAGCATTAACCACCTGTCCCTCAAACCCCTACAAGAACAGGTAGTCAATGAGGCACTGGAACTCTATTCGCCCTGCAAAACTGCAGTTCCCTCAACGTGCCGGCCGTTAACAGCCAAATCTGGGGGTATGTTGGACAGAGTATCCGGAACCAGGAGCTAAAATTACAACGTATCCTCAAGCTCCTGACGACAGGGATAACATTCTATGCTCGTTCCGTGGATGGGGTGGATATGACTACCAACCAGCAAGACACTCTGGCTCTGCTGTGTAACACTCAATATGAGATCAACAACCTCCGCAAGGAGATAATAAGACCCGCCCTCAATCCCAAATATGCAGGACTGTGTAAAACACCGGCCTCAGAGCCACAGATCCTGTTATTTGGAAAGGACTTGACAAAACAAGTGAAAGACCTGGAGGAAGAGGCCAAAGCATTCGGCCTCATGATGGCAGGCCCCGGAACGAGCAGACCCACACAACCCAGACGGCAGTACCCCACCGCGTCCACCAGTCGACGTCAAACTTATCGGACTGGTGAAAGCTCGGGGTCCGCATACCATCCCCGAAAGCCTTTTTTAGGCCAGGGCCCAGAGCGAACCCCATGGAAAATGCGCCACCCCCAACCAGCAGTACATTCAGTAGTACAACCACGGATGAAGAAACTGAAGAAAGGAACACTCCCATAACTATGGAGGTAGGTGGGTCTGGTTCCTACCAGCATATAAAAAGTGGGGGAACTGTACTAACAGGGGGGAGTTACACTTGTTCATTGAAGCATGGAGGTCTGTCATGAATGATAGTTATATACTTAACAGTATTCGTGGATACAAAATAGAGTTCATTCAAGCAAATATGCCACCAGTTTAGCACGTACCCCAAAGGGTCTTTACCCTCTCAGTCAAAGAAAAACTAGAGGGTCAAGCAGAACTGGTGAGGTTACTTACAAAGGGTATCATTGAGAAATCCAAACATGAGCCTTTGGAATTTGTCTCAAATATATTTACCAAAAACAAAAAAGATGGTGCATGTCACATCATCATTGCCTTAACCTCACTAAATACCTTTGTTAAGTATGTACATTTCAAAATGGAAACATTTGTAACTGCCAAACAACTGATTTCCAAAGGATACTTTATGGCGAGCGTTGATTTAAAAGATGCCTACTATTCAGTACCCATTCACAAGGGTCATCGCAGATACCTGAAATTTACCTGGATGGGGCAACAATGGCAGTTTAAAGCATTGCCTAATGGGTTAACATCAGCCCCAGGACTATTTACCAAGATATTAAAACCAGCCTTGGCAACATTAAGAAAACAGAGACATGGCATAACTTGATGATATTCTAATAGTAGGCAAAACCATGGAGTTGGCTAAATCAGCTGTATTAGCTACCAAACAATTGTTTGAAACCCTGGGATTTGTCATACATCCAGATAAATCTAAGTTGACGCCATCCACAACTATGGACTATCTGTGATTCACAATTAACTCAGTCCACATGTCTGTAACGTTGCCAAAACATAAAGCAGCAGAATTGTCACAGACGTGTAACAATTTAATGGTTAGCAATCGACCAACCATCCGACAAGTGGCAAGAGTAATTGGCAAAATGGTAGCAGCATTTCCAGCTACACAATTTGGACCCCTGCACTATCAAAACCTACAAAGGGCAAAAGTACAGGCGTTAAAACGACATGCAGGTCACTTTGACCGAACCATGAAATTACCCATTGAAGCTATATCAGAGTTACAGTGGTGGATAGAGCACATTTGGCATAGTTCCAGCCCTATCATCATCAAAAACCCAACATTAACTATACAAACAGATGCCAGTGCTCAAGGCTGGCGAGCAACTAATACCATATCCAGCACAGGTGGTAGATGGACTAACCTAGAATCATCTTTACTACAAACACTGGGCATAAATTATTTGGAAATGTTGGGTGCGTTTTATGGTTTAAAAGCATATTCCACGAATATGCACCATCTGCATGTTCGTTTACAAATTGATAATACCACGGTGGTGGCCTATATTAACCATATGGGCAGAATAAAATCGATATCATGTGACAATTTGTTCAACCAAATCTGGCAATGGTGTGTCAAAAGACATATTTGGCTATCAGCAAATTACCTACCAGGTAAGCTAAATACAGTGGCAGACACCAGGTCACGCAAATTCAATGATAACACCGAATGGATGTTAAATCCTAGAGCTTTTGCTAAAATTACAAAGCAATATGGCACACCAGATATCGATCTCTTTGCATCCAGACTAAACAGTAAGATTAAACGAGAACTTACCTAAGTTTGAAGTTTGATCTTTATTTTATGAGGAGTTACGTAGGTGATTACGTGAGAACCCCGCCAGTGCGCCTGCGCGTCAATCTTCAAAGCTGCGGTGTGAAATCACAAAAAACAACAACCGAAGTAATATAGTCTCATAATAAAACGAGTAATACAAGAACTTCCATCTGACCTTTATGATAGAGGGTAGGGTCGTGGTGGGCACATAATCACCTACGTAACTCCTCATAAAATAAAGATCAAACTTCAAACTTAGGTAAGTTCTCGTTTAATCTTACTATTTTACTTCGGAGTCACGTGAGTGACTACGTGAAGATTTTAAAGCTTTGTGATTTCATGCCGTGGATCAATCCCGGCTTCTCACTGCATAGATTGACTCGGAACGAGAATAATCAATCATGCATTCATAATAACATTTGTACCACAAATGCAGTAATTCATTTCAATAATGAAATGAATCAGATCCCCTTTAAACCAGAGGAATTTACACAGAACTTAAAATAGTTTCTGCAAACAACCCCGCATTAACAATAGGCCGATGGTAAAAATGTTGAAACATCAACTCCTTGGACCACCCAGCGGCTGCGAGGATATGGTCGACGGGGCCGTCTTTTGCCCTGGCCGCCGACGTTTCTGCTGCCCTAGGCGAGTGAGACGTAAAAACATAAGTGTTAATACCAGCAGCTGTTAAGACTTATTTTATCCGTCTGGAAATAGTCTGTATTGAAACTCTCTTGTGTGGTTTCTTGTGTGTGATCAACAACCCAGTTTCCGTATTCTCAAATTCTTTGTGACCTCAATGTATTGTAATAAATATGTCTTAATACAGAGACATGGATCATTTGGATATGCTGCTAGCATAATTTTAAATCCTGTCACACCTGGCCTAATTTACTTTAGTAGGTCATAGATATAGAATGTAACCTTGTCTTCAGTTACTTCCATACTGTCTATTTGTAATTTTCCAAGTGTTTGCACTCGTTGTGCTGTCACTCATGCCATAAGCATGAATACTTTCATACTGAGCTTGACCAAAGGTAAAGACACACTTGATGACCATTCACAAAGTAGTTTCAGTACCACACTTACATCCCAGATTGTCACGTACCTAGGTTTCGGTGGTTTGGAATTAAAGATTCCTTTCATTAGTCTGGAAACAATTGGGTGTGACCAAATTGAGTTTCTTTCTGAATCCAGAACCAAATATGAGGACAATGCACTTCTGGCTGAATTAATTGCACTACAACTCAGACCTTCATCATAATAAAGTTTTGACAGAAATTCTAAACATTTGAAATATCTGCAGTACTTTATTGCACATTCTTTTGTACACAGAACTCTTCCCATTTCTTAATATAAGAAAGGTACTGTTTTTGAGTGCTCTTCCTCCCGGCTGCCGTAAGCATGTCCACAGTATGCTCAGACAGTCCTCGTCCCAGAAAAGGCATTCTTAAAACCTACAAATCAACAAATCCAAACGATGATATAATGGATGTTGTTACCCTGTTACAGGGTGCAGCAATAAATTACTCCTTTTTGGGACTTTCATCAACATTTGTGTTGTTAATTCTAATATCAACAGATACCATGGCTGTATAGGCCAATCTGGTACTACCAATACCCTTGAAGCAGCATCTTGCCTGATTTTAAGCAAACATTGGTTTATGAGGCAGAAAGGTGGAAATATATATGAAAACATACCACCCCAATGTAGCGAGAAAGCATCAATCGCCACTGCTCCTGGATCTGGTTTCCATGAGACATATCTCGATAGCTGATGATTCAAGTTGATGTCGGTCATTCCAAATCTGATTACTATATCATTGAATACCTCTTGATTCAACATACATTCTTTATTATCATGGAACTTTTCGTGACCTGGTGTCTGCTATCGTGTTCATTCTACCTGGTAGATAGATAGCAGAAATTCAAATGTTCTTTTCAATACACCAAGACCCGTTGATTTAACCATTTTGTCACATGACACCGACTTAATTCCACCCATATCATTAATATAGGCAACTACTGTTGTGTTTATTAATTTGAACTTGAACCTTCCTTTTAGTTGTGTTAGAACCATAAGCTTGGAGTCCATAGAAACCTCCTAAAAGCTCCAAATAGGTAATTCCCCATGTCTGCAGTAACACTAACTTTTCCTGATTCCATCTGCCTCCGCAGCTCCATGTTAAGTCAGTTGCACCCCATCCTAGTGCACTGGCATCAGTTTGTGATATCATGGAATGTTGTTCAATCAGCACTTTGCCTGAACTGCTTGAGACATGTAGAATCCACCACTGCAGCTTAGAAACAGCATTTGTTGTTACTTGCATGGTTCTATCAAAATGACCAGCTTTTACTCTCAGTGCCTGTTCTTTAATTCTCTGCAGCTGTTGATAATGTAATGGTCCATACTGGACTGCTGGGAATCTACTAATTTTCCCAGTACTCGAGCCACCTGTCTGATTAGAGGTTTTTGCTCGTTTAACAGATTACTGCAATCTTTAATCAACTCCACCGTTTTTTCACTGGGCAAAGTAATTTGCATTTGGGCTAAATCAATTGTGAACCCCAAATAATTAATCGAGGTACATGTTTTTAACCTTGATTTCTTTGGATGAATTTAGAAACCCCCAAACTTTCAAAAGTTTGATTTTATTACTGCAACCGATGCTTCTGTTGACTGTTTTGTCCTTCCTATAATCAGGACATCATCCAGGTATGCCATTAGTACATGCCCCTGGCTCTCAGCAACTCCAGAATTGATTTTTATGAATATTCTGGGAGGGAACGTTAACCCTTTAGGCAGAGCTTTGAACTGCCCTAATTGGTTCATCCATGTAAATTTAAAATACTTCATATCTTGCAAGTGAACAGACACTGAACAAAAGGATTCAGACTTGTCAAGTCTATAATAATCCTACATCCTCCATCCTTTTTTGATCGAGGGAATATATTTGACCCAAATTGGTGAATTTGGTAGACTGATTCTTTAATAACACCTTTTATATATAGGGTTTTGAAGCGCAACTTGAACCTCCATTACTTTGCAAAGTGGAGAGTTCTGCTAGGAACATGCTGGACAGGCAAATCATAATTTGGATTGAATTCAATTCGAAATCCTTGTATATTATTCAGAATTACCACATCTGAAGTAATCTTCTTCCAATGTTTATAGAAGAGACGTAATCTGCCTCCAACTTTTGGACTTAATCCAGTTAGTATGTACCCCTGAGAACCAGGTCCACCTACCTCTTGAGACATTTGAGTATTCTGAGATCCCTGGATTCTCCCGGAAGCACAACCACTGGTCCTTACTCCCGCTGCAGGACGCCAGCTATGTCCCTGCGTTGATGAGCGACTTGGTCCTGGTCTAGGATCCGTATGACGTCTGAAAGGATACTTCCTCTTTAAAGACTTTGCAACCATTGATGTATTTATCAATCCTGTTTTCGCTTCATCTTCCAACTCTTTAATACGTCTCCTGAGATCCTCTCCAAAGAGTAAGTTGGGTAATTGTATATTACTTGGTTTGCAGAGTGCTGCGAATTTCGGATTCATAGTAGGCCGTATAGCACTTAGATAATTGATCTCGAAGTGGGTGCTGCATAGAAACCCCAGTGCTTGCTGATGCAACTTCTTCATCTTTTGGTTGTTACCTGCTATTCTGGTAAAAGCAGTTATTCCAGAACCCAGCAGCTTTAATATTCTCTGCAACTGATTCCAGATAATTTGGTTCACTGCTGCTGCTTTCAGCAACCCACAGTTACTTGGGGTCTCCTGCCTTCTTGCAGTCTCATCCATCTCCTGCTGTTCCAGCTAATGGTAAACCAAGTAATTTATTAAGGAGGCCAGTTCTTCTCCTAATGGCTCTCCTGACCTTGACGGGGCAGCGAATCCTACTGCCAGGGGTGGAACATCTGGCAGCTGCCATTCATCGCCTTGTACAGCCTCACCGTCAGAGTCGGGGTCTGAAATCTCATGACCCGTAGCACGCTCCTCATTCCTGAGGGTGCATTCCATCAGCCCTGAACCAGGTGCTGGTAAGCTGCTCCTGCAGCTTGGATTACAGTACACTCCTTCCTGAGTGAACTTTGCTCCAACAACCTATGAAAAAGGCTTTCTATTTGGGCAATACGCTCAAAAGCAGTATCTAGCCCTGTACCAGGAGCTGTTTGAGCTGTTTCCAGCAGCTTGGCTTTCAGTACACTCCTCCCTGAGTGAACTTTGCTCCAACAGCCTGTGTAAAAGGCTTTCTATTTGGGCAATACGCTCGAAAGCAGTATCAAGCCCTGGAGCTACTTCCATTGCCTGGGACTCCCTCCGTGGGCCGTTGGGATTTAAACTTTGTCTTTTGCCCGACAGGCGCTGACTGTGTTTTCACCAGCCCCAGGTCCACAGTCGCTATGCTCACCGCTGGCGACTGTACCGGGCTTTAGAGGCGGTTGGTCTCTAACCGCAGACTCCCGACTTTCCCGACTTTCTGTTGGCTGTGTCGCTCGCCTCTTCCCCCTGTCCGTTTTTTCCATGGCGTCTGTGGAAAAAATCCCCATAGACCCACAGTAAACGGACCTGGAAAACATGAAAAAAGTTTTTACTGACCTTGTAGCAGAAAAACTACAAACCACTGTAGGAGCTCTACTCCTTACGTCCGTTTGCGTCAAGGCGTCTGACGTAATGATGCGCAGGCGCACTGGCGGGGTTCTCACGTAGTCACTCACGTGACTCCGAAGTAAAATCACCAGGTACCAATGTATGTCGCTTGCGAACCAGACCCTGAGGCAGCAGCGATTGATGCATTCGCGCTGAACTGGGGAAACTATTTATTTTATGCTTTTCCCCCCTTCTGCCTCATCAGTAGGGTACTACGCAAAATACAGATGGACTCCGCTTCAGGTATTTTAATAGTACCCGACTGGCCTACACAGCCATGGTTCCAAGTGGTCCTCGACATGGTCATCGAAACTCCTATGACCTTTCCCAGTAGCCCAGACTTATTGACTCACCCGGTATCAGGCATAAGTCATCCATGCCATGACAGAATTAACCTACTGGGTTGCAGATTATGAAAAGACCACTGCTGGGCCTGGGATTATCTTACAGCGCCATCAACACTGCCAGAAGTACTCTGTCAGCCTACTTAAAACAAGTACCAGGACAACAGGCCATAGGGTCTCACCTGCTGGTGATCAAACTCATGAGGGGTATATTCAACTCCAACCCCCCTAGACCTAGGTACACCCAAATCTGGGATGTCAGTGTGGTCCTGACATACCTAAGGGGATGGTCACCAGCCTGGTCTCTCACCCTGGAACAGCTAATCCTGAAAACGGTCATGCTGCTGGCACTAGTCTCAGCACAAAGAGTCCAGTCCCTCCACTTACTGCGACTGGACAACATGGTTATAACATCAGACCGGGTCTTATTCACCATTCAGGAGCTGGTAAAGCAGAGCAGGCCAGGAACTTCAGGCCTAGTTATGGATTTCCGGGCATACCCACCTGACCTACGGTTGTGTGTCATGACTCACCTACTCACTTACATCAACACAACAAGAGATTCCCGAGGGAGAGAAAAAGCCTTATGGGTCAGCCACAAGAAACCTCATGGTCGGGTGTCGAGCCAAACCATCTCAAGATGGCTCAAGCAGGTACTGGGAGCTGCTGGAGTAGATACTGACGTATATACATCTCACTCCACCAGGGCAGCATCCACATCGGCGGCTAAAAGGATGGACGTACCACTGGACCACATCCTGGCTACAGCGGGGTGGTCCATGGAGAAAACGTTCCAAACGTTCTACAACAAGCCGCTAGCAGAACCTGTGTTATTTGCAGAAAGAGTTTTAGAATCTGCAAATATATAATTTAAGCCCGGGGGAGCATGTTTCTTTTGTTATTGTTTAATAAATATCATTATTGTTTACAAACAGATTCATGGTTGATTACGATAACATACTTCCTCCTTTGAATGACTTCGGCAGCGAGTGAAGTATGAACTGTTACACGGTTTGAAATCACAGAGCTTTAAAATCTTCACGTAGTCACTCACGTGACTCCGAAGTAAAATAGTAAGATTAAACGAGAACTTACTAGTTTGAAGTTTGATCTGTATTTTATGAGGAGTTATGATGAGGGATTACGTGCCCTCCGCTCCCACCCTCAATTATAGAGATCAACTGGTATCTTAGTTCTCCTTTTTCTTTACTATGTTTATTTCAATTATTGTGTGTCGTGTGATTCCACACCGCTGCTTTGAAGTATGTCGCGCATGCGTGCTGGACGGGTTCTTCACGTAATCCCTCATCGTAACTCCTCATAAAATACAGATCAAACTTCAAACTGGTAAGTTCTCGTTTAATCTTACTATTAATAACCGTTGACTTACCGAATGATCTTTATGAGATTCAGGGTTGGTAGTGGAGGGCACGTATTCGCTCACTTCAACTTCTCATAAAATAATGATCAAACTTCAAACGGTAAGTTTTCGTTTAATCTTTCTATTTTATATCGAAGTCACGTGAGTGACTACGTGAAGCCTTCGAAGCTCTGTGGTTTCATGCAGTAAACCAATCCGTGTGTGAAACACTTGAACAGATAAACCATAAATGGTAGAAAAAACATGGGTTATAAACAACATGATGCTAACGCATACATGGCCATTGCCCTTAATCGGACCACAGTCCCAATTGGCTGTGAGTTAGACAAGAACTCATGCAACACTGTTCAGAATTCTATCTGCAATCATCCAGGCATATTCAACCAAATTTTATAACTTCTGAAAGTGCATTATGTAAGCCTCCTGCTGTTGCAAGAAGATGATCGAATGGGAATATCCATTCTATTGGCTGCTAATGAGCCAGCCCCCTTGGAAGAGTGAGACTTGAAATTATTTGAATTCACACCCGTGATTAGCTGCTTACACTCTATTCATGTTGAGATGGTCTGCACCAGCAATCTCTTGAGAAAACTATTAAATAACAATGAAGAAACTATCCTTCATATCATAGGTACTAGCAGGCTCTGTGTACCTGTATACATAATAACACCCCCAATCTCCGATCTGGTGGGTATGCTGTCAACTCCAAATTGTACCCAACCATGCCCGTTTTGCTTTATGAGATCATTCTCATAACAAGCTACCCTCGTGTCAGTTATGACCCAGAGACCGAGCCGGAGATTGAGTAAAGACTGTGTTCTTTGTGCTGAAATCAATTGCTAAAAGCATAATCAACTTAAAAGATACTGCTCCCATTAGGAATACAGATGAATATCTGCATAATAATTTACTGATACACATTGCAAACTACTATGAGTCTAGGCTTTAGAGTGTTCATATAAAAGACACCTTGCATAACGTTAGTCAACAGTGGGTGAATAACCAATCATTTATTGTCCCATTTATGGTACTAGAGAGAATGACAAAGCAGCACAAGCAGTGTCAATTGTGCTATAACATAATCGCATCTCTAAGCTCAAACTGAAAGAAACACAAACCTCTGCTACTTCTGTTTAAAAGTAGCTCACGTGTCTTCTTCACAAACGTCCCATACAACCGTGCAGAGCTAGATGCATGAGAAATAGGCTGAGCTAGCCATCACTCGTGACTTCGAGTAAATAGGAGCTTCTTTCGGCCACCTTTTACAATGGACACCCTGAATGAGTAGTCCAAATTGGCACTATTAAAATTCATGTCGCCTCATCTTTAATATCCTTTAAACCCCTAAGTCTTATCAGTACAAAAGCATGTCGTCTATAAATTCCATGACACAATGCCCTTTTGATCTGAGTAGGGCAGTATTAGCTTTAAAATCTTTGTAAATAAACTAGGCCTGAAGACAAATTCTAGGTAGAGCCTAAACTTTCCACCATATCTGTGCCTCTCGTGTATAGATATGGAAAAGTATGCATCTTCAAGATCGATTGAGGCCCTAAATCCTCGAAATCAGCTAAATTGCTGAAAGACAATTATCCATCTTAAACTGGTTAACCAAACACATGATCAGACTAGCCAAATCCTAACTTGATTTGGCATGCTACATATTTCTTCCCTTGAGAATTCCCAAAACTTTCTGGGGTTAAGCCTTTCGACTTTGATTTTGCCTCAACTGATGGCATTAACCTACAAACCTCCAGTGTCTGACAGAATCAGAACATACACCAGATCCTTATGCTACTAGAATTGAAGCGTAGCATCCACTTGGTGCTGGAATACGAGTTCCCTGTCAACTCCTCACAGGCAGAATCACCCTCAGATTGGAAAATATCATAATGCAACCGTGAACCAGGAGTTGCTGCCGCAGTCCTCTGCCTGGAACGACCTATCTCAGTCGCCAGTGTGCGCAACACATTCTCTTCACCAAGGTGAGCGCGATGGCCCTGGCCTAAAAAAGGCCTCTGGCTAGGTCTGAATTGAGTAGGTCTGGTGTTCCAACCAACCTCAGAGTAATGATTCCTGCCGTTAGTTATATATAGAGGTGGTATGCCCGCCGGAATACTGAAGCCCTACCCACATAGGATGGTTCTGCCACCCCCGCAGCCGCCTAAAATTCTTCCTGCAAGTCTTAAACTTGCTAACATAAGTCCTCTCCGAAGAGATACTTTGCAGGCTGCAGAAATGAGCAAACTTTTTTAGGAATTACCTCAGGCGTTATAGCATTTTGCGAAGGCAATTTAGCTCCAACTGCGTATTACATAGAAGTGCTGATGCATCTTCTGCACTATCGAAAGCTGAACCCATCAACTACCCTTGCAAAGGCCAAAATGACATCAGTGACCAGTCTTTTGGATACGCTGAAATGTTAATTCTCTGCCCACGTATCACCACTCAGATATCCCAAATGGTGAGATTGACGTTTGGAACATCCAACATCAGGTTGTTCATCTGGACTGGCATATTTCCCAGCCGTATCCAGCATATATCCCTCCTTAGCTGATAAGAGGTTAAATCACTGATGCTCTTAGCCAGATCTTCTCCAGTGGATCTCCTATCCCCGAAGGGATGGCAAATTATGTGACAAGAGACGGAACTCCTTCATATGATTAAACTGCAGCATATCCCCCATAAGTTCAGTGGATTCGAATTCCTTGTCGATATTCCCATAATCGGCATTACCTATGTAATAATCTCCAGTACTCCCCTCTACTGAGCGGGAGCTAAAATAACGCAACCCTGAACCAGGTGTTGCTTCCCCTCTTCTGAGCGGGAGATATTGAAATGCAAACCTGAGTCAGGTATTGCTTCCCCTCTTCTGAGCGGGAGATATAACGCAACCCTGAGCCAGGGGTTGCTTCCACAGTCAACTGACTGGAGCAGCCTGTAAGTGTCTCCTGAGCCAGGCGCACAATTGTATTATATACTGACTGGACAGGTCGCACCTGCTAATGACTCAGAGTCCGGGCTTGCTCCCTTCAGGGGCCTCAACGGAGTCTAGAGGGGAGGAATATAACACAACCCTGAGCAAGGTGTTGCTTCCTACAGGCATCTGGCTGGCTCCCTTTTTGAGCCTCAACGGAGGTGTCTGTACGGCTGCACCCGTCAGCTCTCCGTGATCAGTCGCCTGCTCCCATGGACCCCAAAACGGAGGTGAGTCTCAATGGCGGTAGCTCCACCGGCCGTGCCGTCAGCCTACTGAATCCGGCCACCTGCTCCCACTCGGAGCCTAACAGCGGTAGCTGCACTGGCCGAGCCGTCAGCTTATTGAATGCGGCCGCCTGTTCCTTTACGGAGCCTCTTCCAGCCGCCTGCTCCTTTTCGAAGCCTCCATGGCAACAGCTGCACATGCTGTGCCAGCTATCCGGGCCCGCTGCACCTATTTTCGGAGTAGCAGCCCGTTCCTGAAACAAAATTCCTTACCTGCCAGCGTCTCTGACCCCTGGTCGCCCTCCTTGTTGGAGCTTCAGCGAAGTTCCATTGCAGACCAAGTCTGACCACATCTTGAGCCCCATGCTTGCCAAACAGCTCCCTTCCCGAGCCCAAAAGCGACATTGCTGTGCAAGACACGCCTGCCAGCATTTCTGAGCCTAATAGGACAGACTGCTCCTTCGACCTACAGCCTCTTTGGAGCCTTGCTGGAGCTTACTGTGCAGGGCATGCTACCAGTTTTACTCCCAGCCTGGTTAGCCAGGTCGCTCCTTTCGGCCCCTTCTGTTACTTTGGAGCCTTAGTACTCTGAGCTAAATTCGACAGCCTTCTGCCTTTTTTGGCAGATCTCGCTGCCAGTTTCTCCCAGCCTAGATCTACAGGCTGCTCATTTGGCCAGCTGCTCCTTCGGAGCCTCAGCGAGGCTCACTGGACAGGTCACGCCTGCCTGTGCTGTAAGCCTGGACCAACAGGCTGCTAATGCGGGGCCAGCTAGACTCCCGACTGCTCCTTTCTGGAGCTTCAATGGAGGAAGCTGTACGGGTCGCGCCTTTCAGCTTCTCCGCATACCACTGTCTGCTCCCTTCTGGAGCCTCCATGGAGGTGTCTGAACGGTTTGCGTCCGTCAACTTCTCCGCGGTCAGCCCCCTGCTCCCATCCGGAGCCTTACTGGCGGCAGCTGCACGGGTCACGCCTGTTAGCTTTCCTAATTCAGGCCGCCTGCTCTCGTTCGGAACCTCAAGGCAGAAGCTGTATGTGCCGCGCCCGACAGTTTTACTAATGCTGGCCACCTGCTCCCATCCGGAGCCTCATCGGCGACTTCATCAAGTCCGCCCGCCTGCTCCCATCCGGAGCCTCACTGGCGGCCTCACCAAGTCCGGCCTCCTGCTCCCATTTGGAGCTCCAACGGCGGCAGCTGCACAGGCTGCGCCTGTCAGCTTCTCCGGCCCGCTGCACCTACTTTCGGAGCAGTGGCCCATTCCTGAAACAAAATTGTCTTACCTGCTGGAGCAGTTTCGAACTGCTCCGATTCCCGTGCCATACGTTGACGTATTGATGTGCATGTGGGCTGGCGGGCTCTTCACGTAGTCACTCACGTGACTTTGATATAAAATTGAACGTCAAAACTCATGCATAAACATGGCTTATAACCCTTTCTAGTTCTCTTAAGCAACCATATATAAATTTTGAATACTATTTTTAAATATAACAATTTGGGGTTATATATTAGTATTAGTACTTGGAGCAAGTGTGAATGTTTCACGTAAGTTGTGTTTCAGTGTCAGAAGTTGCTAATAATGATTTAATATTCCTTTCGCCTAAAAAATGATTTGTTTGTTGAGGAATAATATTTAAGAATTTGCCATGTCACTTCTAATTTTTCTGAACATTTTTCATATTAGATATTTCACTATACATTTGGATTAAAATGTAGCATTATCTCACAATTCATATTGGAAAATTAGGAAGCAAGCTATACTCTATTGATTAAGAGGAAAATAATTTGCAAGACCAAAAAAGGAAAGGTGACTGGCCCTTCCAATGTTGTGCTCATCTGAGAGAGCTAGTGTTGATTTGTTTTCTCATGTTCTTCTGGGTTTGATTCTGTATATTTGGAAACATTTGGACCTGTGGAAGTACACATTATTTTATACTACAGGTAGTTGTGCCTGACTTTATTTTATAGATACAGCATGGAAACAGGCACGTCGGCCACCGAGTCCATGCTGACCAACAATCACCCCACACACTAGTTCTATCCTACACTCTCGGGACAATTTACAGAAGGCAATTAACCTACAAACCTGTACATCTTTGGAATGTGGGAGGAAACTGAAGCACCTGGATAAAAGCTATGCAGTCACAGCAAAAACGTATAAACTCCTTACAGACAGCACACGTTGTCAGGATTGAACCCAGATCTCTGGTGCTGTAAGACAGCAACCGACTGCTGCACCACTGTGCACTGTCAGGACTTCTCGTGATTCTTGATGGAATTTGTAAACATGAATCCAATGGTGACAGCTTTAGCTGAGGTATAATATTTCTTGATCAAATACTGTAATATTGGTAAATGTTTGACTTGTGAAATGCAAGTATGGACTGATGGAGCCAAATTGTTTGTTTCTGTGTGCTGTAAATTCTAAGTAAGGTATATCCTGACATTGGAATATGGAGATTGGCTAATTAAATGTTTGACAGGTGAAAGTAGATCTCAACAGGAATTAATGCATTCTCAATAGACAAGAACAAATTGGGAAACAAAATACATTTCTCTTGAGTTACCAGCTGAAATTATTGAATAATGGTCAGCATTTTTGGAGTAAAAAATACTGGTTCTTGTATTCTATGTGAGCACCACTGTCCATGTCATCATTTATAAACACTATTAAATGAAACCAATATAAAACATAAAGATCAATGTGACCTCCGGCATATCTTTGTTCTAGCTCATACATTTTGTGTCATCTCCAACAGTGAAAATGTATATAGCAGTTAGCAGTTTTTGGAGGAGTAGATGTTACTCTTTTTCGGGGCACAAGCGTCCCGGAGGCTTTGTCCCGACCCTGTCATACATACATTCTATCTCTCATGCCGGTTTCCAGTATAGTTTATACTTGCTGTTTCCATAGTGGGTTTGGGGTTTTACAGGGTAGGGGTGCTAGCCCTACGCCCAACCCTCCTTTTCGGCTTGGGGCCGGCATTGGCTTGGGGTGTCCATAACCAGAGGTGGAGTTCAAAATGTATATAGTTCGCCTAAATATTCCTTCAATCAGCTATTGAGTTCCTTCCTTAGCTATGACTCTTTAAACACAGGAGTATTGTTCATGGTATACTAAGTCTGTGACAGTACCTGTAAATTACATTACTCAATTAGAGACTTTAGAGACATACAGTGCAGAAACAGGCCCTTCGGTCCACCAAGTGGGCCCAACATCAATCACCCTGTACACTAGCACTATCCTATGCACTAGGATAGTGCTAGTGTAGGGGGTGAGTGATGGTTGGCGTGGACTTGGTGATTTAGGATTTTACAATTCACAACTTACGATTTTACCAAAGACAATTAAGCTCCAAACCTGCAGGCCTTTGGAGTGTGGGAAGAAACGGGGCAATCCGGAGAAAACCCACGCGATCTCAGGGAAAACGTAAACATAGAAACATAGAAAATAGGTGCAGGAGTAGGCCATTCGGCCCTTCGAGCCTGCACCACCATTCAATAAGATCATGGCTGATCATCCAACTCAGTATCCTGTATCTGCCTTCTCTCCATACCCCCTGATCCCTTTAGCCACAAGGGCCACATCTAACTCCCTCTTAAATATAGCCAATGAACTGGCCTCAACTACCTTCTGTGGCAGAGAGTTCCAGAGATTCACCACTCTCTGTGTGAAAAATGTTTTTCTCATCTCGGTCCTAAAGGATTTCCCCTTTATCCTTAAACTGTGACCCCTTGTCCTGGACTTCCCCAACATCGGGAACAATCTTCCCGCATCTAGACTGTCCAACCCCTTAAGAATGTTGGAAGTTTCTATAAGATCCCCCCTCAAGCTTCTAAATTCTAGCGAGTACAAGCCAGGTCTATCCAGTCTTTCTTCATATGAAAGTCCTGACATCCCAGGAATCAGTCTGGTGAACCTTCTCTGTACTCCCTCTATGGCAAGAATGTCTTTCCTCAGATTAGGAAACTAAAACTGTACGCAATACTCCAGGTGTGGTCTCACCAAGACCCTGTACAACTGCAGTAGAACCTCCCTGCTCCTATACTCAAATCCTTTTGCTATGAATGCTAACATATCATTTGCTTTCTTCACTGCCTGCTGCACCTGCATGACAAAAGAACTGGTCGTTGACTTCAGGAGGAAGAGGAGAGAGGAACCTGCTCCCCTATACATCAAAGGAGACATGGTGGAGAGAGTCACTAAATTCCTGGGAATAAACATCTCCCAGGACCTCAAATGGCAAATGAACACCGTCACTCTCGTGAAGAAGTCACAGCAGCGGCTGTATTTCCTGAGGTCTCTGCGGAGAGCAAACGTCTCACAGCCGCTGCTGCTGTCCTTCTACCGATGCGCTGTGGAAAGTATCCTCTCCTATGGCATCTTGGTGTGGTTTGCTAGCTGCACTGTGGCTGAGAGGAGGGCGCTGCAGAGAGCATCACAAACGCTCAACTGCCCTCCTTGGATGATATATATAGGGCCCGATGCTTGCGCCAGGCCACAAACATCAAGCAGGACACATCCCACCTGCCAACCACCTTTTCACTGCTACCCTCTGGGAGGCGATTTGGGTCTCTGAAGGCTCGCCTAAAGGCTAGACTAAAAAATAGTTCTACCCATGTGCGATAAAAGAACTTAATTCCAACAGAGAACACTGGGGAAGCAAAATGTAATTCCAAGAAATGCAACATTCTTTTTAAATTCTTTTTAAATACTTATTTATTATTTTTACTAATAAGTGTACATATGTGTCAATGGTTGTCGTGTTTGTATTTTTTAACCGGAGGAGATGCAATGGAATTTCGTTGCACAGTATTGTGCAATGACAATAAACGTATTCTATTCTATTCTATTCTACTTTCAATGACTGGTGTACCATGACACCCAGGTCTCATTGCATCTCCCCTTTTCCTAATCGGCCATTTAGATAATAGTCTACTTTCCTGTTTTTGCCCCCAAAGTGGATAACCTCACATTTATCCACATTATACTGCATCTGCCATGCATTTGCCCACTCACCCAGCCTATCCAAGTCACCTTGCAGCCTCCTAGCATCCTCATCACAGCTAACACTGTCCCCCAGCTTCGTGTCATCCGCAAACTTGGAGATGTTGCATTCAATTCCCTCGTCCAAATCATTAATATATATTGTAAATAGCTGGGGTCCCAGCACTGAGTCTTGCGGTACCCCACTAGTCACTGCCTGCCATTCTGAAAAGGACCCGTTTACTCCTACTCTTTGCTTCCTGTTTGCCAGCCAGGTCTCTATCCACATCAATACTGAACCCCAATACCGTGTGCTTTAAGTTTATATACTAATCTAATATGTGGGACCTTGTCAAAAGCCTTCTGAAAGTCCAGATATAACACATCCACTGGTTCTCCCTTATCCACTCTACTAGTTACATCCTCGAAAAATTCTATATGATTCGTCAGACATGATTTACCTTTCGTAAATCCATGCTGATTTTGTCCAATGATTTCACCACTTTCCAAATGTGCTGCTATCCCATCTTTAATAACTGGCTCTAGCAGTTTCCCCACTACCGATGTTAGACTAACTGGTCTGTAATTCCCCATTTTCTCTTTCACTCCCTTTTTAAAAAGTGGGGTTACATTAGCTACCCTCCAATCCTCAGGAACTACTCCAGAATCTAAGGAGTTTTGAAAAATTATCACTAATGCATCCACTATTTCTTGGGCTACTTCCTTAAGTACTCTGGGATGCAGCCTATCTGGCCCTGGGGATTTATCAACCTTTAATCCATTCAATTTACCTAACACCACTTCCTGGCTAACCTGGATTTCACTCAGTTCCTCCATCTCATTTGACCCCCGGTCCCCTGCTATTTCCGGCAGATTATTTATGTCTTCCTTAGTGAAGACAGAACCAAAGTAGTTATTCAATTGGTCTGCCATGTCCTTGTTCCCCATGATCAATTCATCTGTTTCTGACTGCAAGGGACCTACATATAGACAGCACCCGTAGAGTCAGGATCGAACCTGGGTCTCTGGCACTGTAAGGCAGCAATTCTGTAAGGCAGCAATTCTGCCGCTCATAATGCAATTTTATCATATAACAATCAATGGAAGCAGAAGAATGAAGTAAATTTGCAGGGTCACTGTGATTCTTAGCTGAGAAGTGACAACTGCCACGGTTCTGGTCTGAAATAGGTCAGGAACTCTGATTTTCTTCCATTTGAGATTCAGATTCAGATTCAGATTCAAAAAACTTTATTGTCTGTCGTAACAGAAAATCTTCTTTGGCGTGGCTCAACATACAAACAGGACAATGTACTGATAAGCAGTCATACAACACAGATTTCTGCGAGCACACACCGTGTGTATAGATCTTAAATGCAAGTATAAGGATTAAAAACTGTAAAAATAGACAAGATGAAAGTTGTGGATACGTGTAAAGTGACAGTGCGTCAGGGTTAATTTGTCCATTGTTCATTTTTTATTTAAGCTGTTTATGGCAATGGGTATGAATGAGTTTTTGTGGATGTTTTTCTTAGATAGGGGGACTTTCACGGGGGCATACTCATTGGGGAAAGTAGAGATGTTTCATGGGAAATCATGCTATTGCTTAAATTCCTTTTTACATCAATGCCTCTTACGTTTATTCATTTTTAGAAGCATTATAGTTAAGGCTAATGTTTGTCACAAATTCCCCTTTGGCCATGGGATGACAATGGTGACTGCCTTTCTGAACTGCTGCAAGATGACAAATGTGTTTAGGTAGGCGGTTCCAGGGTTTATATCCATTGACACATCCATTTTCAGTTCTTAAGTTCTAGGAGCAGAATTAGGCTATTCAGCCCATCAAGTCTACTCTGCCATTCAATCATAGCTGATCTGTTTCCCCTCTCAACCCCATTCTCCAACCTTCTCCCCATAACCCCTGACACCTTTACTAATCAAGAATCTGTAAAACTACGCCTTAAAAATATCAATTGACGGCCTCCACAGCCGTGTGTGGCAATTAACTGTGGCACTACCTTTACATGTTTTTGCTTCTGTCAAGGAAATCAGCTTTAGATTAAAGCGCACAATCTTGCGAAAATTCAATAGTGCAGAAACAGAGAATATTGTTAAATTTTTTGGGCAAACTTACTTTCAACCAAGCCATGAAAGTTTATTTGTCAATTAATCAAATCACCACATGCCAGATTTATCCATGCTAATATCTGCTACATTTCTCTGAACAAAACGGCTAGTCCACCTCAAAGTTATTCATGGTCGGTAATGTAGTTTCACACAGTCGGAGAGATGAGAATAAAACATCACAGAAGTGTAAATTTTCCTTTCCTTGAAGGTTTATTCTGTTTTCTGTTATTCTGAAAGCAACAAACCTATAGTGACAATAACAGAAATGTATTGTATACAGTATTAGTAAGAAGGGCACAGCGGTCAAATCAGAAAAGTGTCCTTCCAGTTCTGTTATAACAGCAGAAACTGCAGATAGGAATATATGTATGAAACACATTTCACCGTGAAAGAATAGAAAACCTTGTCATCCGATCCCTCATACCTCACTCGCTCACTCCGTATTACAGAACAATTCATTCATCTGAAATTCATGTGAAAAGCACAATGAAAAATTCGAAACTGTCTTAACAATTTGTATTCAGGCCTTTCCGTTTGCAGTGTACACCGTGTTCTCATCCATCTCTGTATTGAACGCTGCACCAACCTTGTGGGCTCCATGGCAACATTTTGATTCCTTTCTGAGAATATTAAAAGTTTGGATTTTTTTTACAGAGCTGAATTGAATTCAATTCTATACTCAAGTGTGTGCATACAGTCTAGCTGGAAAATGTCTGCACTGTGATCATCTGGGAACAACTTGGTTTGAGTTTTCCCTTCATTTACCAGATGTGGCTGAGTTGAGGAGTGGGAAGTTTGTGTGTTATATTCCCTGTCAAAAGGCTGACATTCTGGTGGGGCAGAGAAAGGGGCTTCACTGGCACAGATCTTTTGGAAGAGCTGCCAAACACATTCAGGTTTTCAGAGAGCATCACAGGGCACCATCTTGAAGAAGAATAGCACTAACCAATATTGATCCCAACAAAATAATTATAGTTGGCATAGATAGGGTCAGAAACTTTTTCCCAGGATATAAATGTCCAACACAAGAAGGCATAGCTATCAGATGAGAAGGGATACGTTTGATGGAGATGTCAAGGGTATGTTTTTTTACACAGAGAGTGGTTGGGGCCTGAAACACATTGCCAGGAGTGGTGGTGAGGCAGATATGATAGTGGTGTTTAAGAGGCTTTTAGAAAGGCATATAGAAGTGCAGGAAATAGAGGGATATGAATCATGCACGAGAAGATGAGATCTGCCCTTGCATGATTGGCATCATGGTTGGCACAACCATTGTGGGCCGAAGGGCCTGTCCTCATGCTGTACTGTTCTGTGTTCTATGTTCTGAGTTCTAATTCTACAGTAAGGCTATTAAACTACCCTGTTCTGTTAAAGCAACAAATTCTATATACTGAGATTGAAGAGCAAATTTTAGCAGATTATTATCATGGCATTTGTCTTCAGTAAATCGTGCTAGACAATGATTGGGGTAAATTAGACAGACCCTGAAATTATGTAAAGGGATTGTGATGTGCAATTAACCCACATTTGTTGCATGCAAGGAAACTAATGTGCAGCTTCGAGCTGCCTAATTATTATGATTACTGCATTCACCCAGCACTAACTGCAGTGTTAATTGGCTTGATGCATCAGCAGGTGCCCCAGAATCTTAACTTCCTGCAGCACTAATTAAAGCTGGCCTGCAATGCTTGAAGAGAAATGCCTTGTGACTGGAACAGATGCTCACAGTCCTTTAGGAAGGAATCTGACATAGGAAAGAGTGAATGGCTCATCAAGGAAAATAATATTTTCTAAAGATTTCAAACATTGCATAGATGCCATATTAGACATGGCAGTCTATTGGAGAAATATTCCATGGGTTAAACATTTTCAGAAATACCAGCAGTTCCACACCAAAACTGCTAGCACTCCTCTGTGCAAATGAAATAAAGTTTGGAACTCGTGTGCACAGATGTCTCAAAGTTACTGGCCACATATTGGTTGTTTAGTTTAGTTTAGTTTAGAGATACAGCACGGAAACCACTGAGTCTGCACCGACCAGCGATCCCCGCACATTAATACTATACTACACACTAGGGACAATTTAACATTTTTTTACACGAAGCCAATTAACCTGCAAACCTTTTTTCTCTCTCACCTTAAATCTCTATGCTTTAGTCCTTGGTTTCCCTATACTGGAAAATAAACTGTGCATTCACCCTATCCATTCCCATTGTGATTTTATACCTCTATATGGTCATGTACTCCAAGATCATTATTCCCTGCCTCCAACCATTAAGCCAATACTGTATCCAGGCAGATAGCATTCCCTAGGTCCCATGTGATTTAACCTTCCCGAGCAGCCTACCATGCAGAACCTTTTCAAAGGCCTTGCTGAAGTCAATTCACCTGCAAACCTGAACATCTTTAGAATATGGGAGGAAACCAGAGCATTCGGAAGTAACCCATGCAGTCACAGTACAAACTCTGCACAGACAGCACCCGTAGTCAGGATGAAACCCGGGTCTCTGGCACTGTGAAGCAGCAGCTTTACTGCTGTGCTACTGTGTCATTTTGCAAATAGCTGCATATTCACTGATATTTTACAATGTTTTGCATGCAATTTACAATGGGAATATATGGCATCCATTGCATGCTGATGTATTTTCCAAGCAGCATCTGCATTGCTGTAGCAATGGATCCTTCTAAATCTAGTTTTGAGATTATTAGACCCATATCCAGTACTTCCCCTTTAAATAAATGATCATTATATCTTCCATGTTTTTACTTTTCAATATATTGCAGTGGCTTTTGATAAAATTAAGGATTAAGTAAAGAGAATGTTCAGAAAATCAGCTTATTCCCACTGGAGCACCGCATTCGTTTTAAGGAAATCCTTTCTGACATTATTAATGGGAGTGGGAAGAGCCTATATGTAAATTCATTGATATTTTTAAATTAATTGGAGAATTAGCTGAAACATAGAGGGAAATTAAAATTCTCTGCACTGCTTTTCCTTTAGAATTAGCTCGTGGCTTTACCCAAAATGAAAGATCGTAGTGCAATAGATAACATGAATCTTCACGATCAACAGATTAAAAGTTTTGATTAGTTCAGCAATGTCTCGATATGTTTCACCACTTAAAATAATTTATTGGAAGTTAAAAGAACTTCTATAATATAAAGAAAAGGTGCAATTTATGTAAAAGAAACTCGACTGGATCAAGGCAGGAAATTCCATAGATGATTGGTTTATACTAGTCCTCATAGACAGATTTTTATCTATATTTTCTGCCAAAGAAAGGAGCTAAGATTGTCCTATTGACTTTCAAGAAATAGGAAAGATTCCTCTTCATACATAAAACGTGAGAAAAGGATTTGTTTTAAAGAAAAAGTCTGCATGCATTGTAATTCATTCCCCTTCGTTAGCATGAAACACATTATTTTACAGCATCAATACATTATACTCACCGTCTAAAATGCATGCAGTTGAATAAGCGAGTTTGGTATTACAGCTGCGCATGCATGAGTTTGCTCAGGTCATGGGTATTTCGGGATAAACATTCTTGCCAGCTGAGCTACTGTGTGTATAAATTACGATCGATAATTGTTTTGACCTGCGTTTCATACGTATTTTCCAGTTTTTCATCTTCGAGGTAAGAAAATACTACTTTCAAAACTATTAACGGTGTATTTATGATTCATTTGAACAAAACTATGATGATTTTGTTGGTTTTATTGGCTTTTCCTTGGTCGCTTGCTGGCCCGCTTTGGTGAGTGAGCAAGATGAATAACAACCATATTTTAGGTGACGATGAATAACAACCATAATTTATTGTTTTTGTTTTAGAGGGGGGTGGGGAGAATAAAATGAAATGTTTGATTTCTATAACTATCAATAGATAATATGAAAAGTATTTGTGGGGTTTTCAACTCTTACTATACTAGTCCACGTCCATGTGCTGTATTCACGTTTGTTGACTTCTAAATGAGTTCTGCATGTACATGTGTAAGTAAAGTTGTGTAGTACAAAACTTAGTCAGGAGTCTCCTGACTAATCATGTCTCTTCTGATTCCCATTACATTGGATAATTTTAATCAGTATTTGACATTCTAATTTTCTTTTATAATCTTGAGATTGTATAAATTAGTTCAATATACTTGCACCATTTTCTTTTGCGCTGCAACTTGTACCAGTATGTCATGGACATGCTTACATTTCCGACAGAGAAGAGGGATGGAGCAGCCCCTCGTTGCGTTGGACCAAACTGGTCAACCGAAAGGATGAGGTAGGCAAGAATTGGCAGCCTGACTCCAAAGTCAACAGGCGCATGTGCTCTAAGCACTTTGTGGATGGCGAGCCAACAACGCTCAATCCATGCCCGTCAGCCACCTTCGACATCACAATTATGTCATAATGGGATCCCAAATTTCATTTACATTAAAAATTGCGTTATAGAGGAATTCAGTTCCTCTTCAGGATGTAGAATAAACTGGAACAAAAGTGAAATTATGTTAATAAAGCCTCAAGATCCGACACTCCTTCTAAAATTCCCTTTTAGAATTGCTACGGAAAAACTTAAATATCTTGGAGTTCACGTAACTAGAAAATACACTTCACTATTTCAAGCAAACTTTCCTCCATTAATTACCAAACTAAATGCCCTTATTCAATTTTGGAAAACGCTTCCGATATCTCTCATAGGCAGAATAAATGCCATAAAGATGATCTTCCTTCCACAAATCCTGTACTTATTTCAATCAATACCGATTTATCTCCCTAAATTTTTTTTTTTTTAACTTGATTCTCTGATCACAAACTTTATTTGGGATTATAAAACACACAGAATCCATAAACAACATCTATGTAAACCCAAAGAAATTGGCGGATTGGTTCTCCCCAATTTTTTGTACTATTACTGGGCAACGAATATCAAAAATGTAATCTATTGGATGGACAAAACATGCCAGCAGGTAAAATGGTTAATAATGGAGAGAGAAGATTTTTTGCCTTTTAATATAGGCACGATTCTTCTCTCTCCAATAAATTTGAAGAAAAAACTATATGAGAAAAATCCGATTATCCATAGTACCCTACGAATCTGGAAACAAGTGAAGTCAACCCTTAAACTGAGAAATCCATCTCTTGTCTCACCAATTGCCAATAACCCTTCTCTCACCAATTGCCAATAACTCTTCTCTCACCAATTGCCAATTAAAAAGGGAGGGAGAGAGAAAACGGGGAATTACAGACCAGTTAGTCTAACATCGGTAGTGGGGAAACTGCTAGAGTCAGTTATTAAAGATGGGATAGCAGCACATTTGGAAAGTGGTGAAATCATTGGACAAAGTCAGCATGGATTTATGAAAGGTAAATCATGTCTGACGAATCTTATAGAATTTTTCGAGGATGTAACTAGTAGAGTGGATAAGGGAGAACCAGTGGATGTGTTATATCTGCTTTCAGAAGGCTTTCAACAAGGTCCCTCATAAGCGATTAGTATGCAAACTTAAAGCACACGGTATTGGGGGTTCAGTATTGATGTGGATAGAGAACTGGCTGGCAGACAGGAAGCAAAGAGTAGGAGTAAACGGGTCTTTTCAAAATGGCAGGCAGTGACTAGTGGGGTACCGCAAGGCTCAGTGCTGGGACCCCAGCTATTTACAATATATATTAATGATTTGGACGAGGGAATTGAATGCAACATCTCCAAGTTTGCGGATGACACGAAGCTGGGGGGCAGTGTTAGCTGTGAGGAGGATGCCAGGAGGCTGCAAAGTGACTTGGATAGGTTTGGCTAGTGGGCAAATGCATGGCAGATGCAGCATAATGTGGATAAATGTGAGGTTATCCACTTTGGTGGCAAGAACAGGAAAGTAGACTGTTATCTGAATGGTGGCCAATTAGGAAAAGGGGAGATGCAACGAGACCTGGGTATCATGGTACACCAGTCATTGAAAGTAGGCATGCAGGTGCAGCAGGCAGTGAAGAAAGTGAATGGTATGTTAGCATTCATAGCAAAAGGATTTGAGTATAGGAGCAGGGAGGTTCTACTGCAGTTGTACAGGGCCTTGGTGAGACCACACCTGGAGTATTGTGTACAGTTTTGGTCTCCTAATCTGAGGAAATACATTCTTGCGATAGAGGGAGTACAGGGATGGTTCACCAGACTGATTCCTGGGATGGCAGGACTTTCATATGAAGAAAGACTGGATAGACTCGGCTTGTACTCGCTAGAAGATTGAGGGGGGATCTTCTAGAAACGTACAAAATTCTTAAGGGGTTGGACAGGCTAGATGCAGGAAGATTGTTCCCGATGTTGGGGAAGTCCAGCACAAGGGGCTACAAGGGGTCACCGTTTAAGGATAAGGGGAAAGTCTTTTAGGACCGAGATGAGAAAAACATTTTTCACACAGAGAGTGGTGAATCTGTGGAATTCTCTGCCACAGAAGATAGTTGAGGCCAGTTCATTGGCTATATTTAAGAGCGAGTTAGATGTGGCCCTTGTGGCTAAAGGGATCAAGGGGTATGGAGAGAAAGCAGGTACAGGATACTGAGTTGGATGATCAGCCATGATCATATTGAATGGCAGTGCAGGCTCGAAGGGCCGAATGGCCTACTCTTGCACCTATTTTCTATGTTTCTATGTTTCACCGAATTCTGACAAGGATAGTATGGCACAACACAACTTTGGATTTAAATCCAACTATGGGTTGGGTGAGGTGGGTGGGGAGGGGGTATAGCACCACTTTTTACTCTCTTTTCCTTTTTGTTCTTTTTTTGTCTTTTCTTTCTTTCTTTTTCCCACTACACTACTTTGGTAGTCTAGGGGCCCTATCTTTGCACCTCTCACTTTTTCTCTCTCTTGTTCTTTCTCTTTTCTTTTCCTATATTTTAAAGTTATAAAGTTAAAATTGAAGCTGTACATTAACTGTATCATTTTATATCCCAATTGTTCTACTCTTGTACATTTGCTTCTAATAAATAAAAAAATAAATAAAAATAAAAACATTAAAAATTGCGATTTGACTGATTTTATTCTTTAAAAAAAAAATCCGTTTTAATCACATTCTTCTGTTTTCATTAACAGCTAACAGCTAATGGAGGAGGGGAGGGGCAAGAGGGAGGAGGGGAGGGAGGAGGTGAGGGGAGGAAGCAGAGGAGGGTTGGTGGAGGGTGGAGAGAGGGAGGATAATGGAGGAGGGGAATAGGGGACTGAAGAGGGAGAGTGAGATGCGTTCACATTGATCTTATATTTTACAGGTTATTGTCATTTTGAACTTTTAAAACGTCGCAGTCACACTCCCACTTATCGGCCGTGCCTGCGCAGTTATGGGGAGCGTTGCTGTGACTCGCAGCACAACGGGGATCTCTGGCATCATAACGGGAACCCATCAGCCGCGCCTGCGCATTTGGGAGCTGTGGGTGAGTGGTGGAATATTACCTTGGGGGACAGGCCGAACGGGTCTGCATCTGGTCTAGTTGATACTAAAACTGAAGAATGCTGCAGCTGAAAAGCGTTTTTGTAGCAATATCAAGACCAACAAAAATGTGAGATGATTGACAAGGCTTTCTTCGAAGGAAGACTTAGACAACCTATGCGAGTATGTGAAGCATAAAGCAATGAGTTATTGGGAAGGGAAGAAAAAAGTCATCAGTACTAAACTACCAAGAACATTTAAACAATTGCCAAAGAAGTCTGGACCCAGATCAAAACTCACCATCAAGGATGAAATGGTACTCGTGTTGATGAAGCTGCACCTTGGGCTGCCAATGGTGTTTCTCACGACTTTGTTTGGAGTTGGTGAGGGTACATGTTCTAAAATATTCAATACGGATTAAATTCCTCGCCATCTAACTGAAACCCCTGATTTTCTGGCCAGATTGTGATTTGATAAGGTCCACGAAACAAATAATAAATAAATGCCCAGCACTGAGATGCATTCTCGACTGCACAGAGATATTTATAGAACGACCATGGCATCTACAGTTGCAGGCTTTGACATGGTCCGACTACAAGAAACACAACACTGTGAAACTATTGGCTGGAATTGCCCCAAACGGCATGATCACATTCTTATCAAAAGCTTGCGGTGGGCGATCATCTGATATACATATTGTTAGGAAGAATGGATTTTTGAACTTAGTTGATCCTGGGGATTGCAAAATGGTGGATAGAGGATTTCCCATTGAAGAAGAATTGATGTTTCACCAAGCCTATTTAGAGAATCCCCCTCCCAGCAGTGGTTATCAGCAAATGACCAGAGAAAAAGTACACAAAACCAAGAAGTTCAAGTTCAAGTTGACATTTATTGTCATATGCACTAATTGGTACCGTGAAATTTGAGTTACCATACAGCCAATGTCCGCATTAATGTTGAACATGTCGTCTCAAGTGATTTAACATCCTGAGAAACACTTTACCCATCACTTTAATTCCACATATTGATGATGTTTTCACCATCTGTGCAGCATTATGTAATTTACTGCCTCCATTGGTGTGTAAACGTGATGTTGTTGCACTTGCAGATCATTTTGATCAGACGTTCAACTTAATGTTCAACCAGATTTGACATGAACTGAAATCCAGAACTTGCCGAGTTTGCAACATGTACATTTCAACTCAATCAGAGCTTTACATCACTTACATCTTACTTATTTTGCAAAACAGTTTTGTTATCACCATGTATCTATACAGAGCTCATTTATTGTGTTTAATTCTAGTATACAAACTGGTGGGGGGGTTTCTGAGAGTATGGCAGTACTGAACTATACATTTAGTTTGTGAAGACCCAGTGTGGTTTCATTTGCATAAACAATTTAAAGATAATTTGTATTTTCAACCCACAATGAGTACTTACTAATAGTTATACTGTATGTGTGTCTGGATTAGTTCCAGGATGCATGTCGGGATCTTGTTTTGCATATCTGCTGTGTAGTTTTTAATAATTCTTCATGTACCAGGAAGAGATAAAATGTTGGGGAAAATCATAGTGCTTTGGAATTGCAAATCTATATTATTATATTACTAAAACTCTCGTCTTGTTTCTATATTTGTTTGTTTGGTTCTATGCCGGTTTGTACCTATATTTGCGCAAAAACAGTACACCATAGCGCTACAAATTTTGGCCCACCTTACTCACCATTGTCCTGTGATGTAAATTAAACAAGTTTTGTTCAGATTGATGCCATATTTTATAAGTTATTGACATTTTAAACTTTACAAAACACACTTTAAAAAAAACTCTTTTCCTTTTTGCCTTGCCGTCAGCAGTGTTCCACCACACAATTACGTCACAATGGGATCCCGAATCTCATCTATATTTTTAAAAAAACACTGTTTTCAAAATAACATCGTGATTTTCATTGTGTGTGTGTGGGGGGAGGGTGGATAGGGGGGATCTTTCATTTTAAAAAAATCGTGATTTTTCATTGTGGGGGGAAGGGGTTGGACAATGGGAAGGTTTCCATTTACACAAAAAAATCGCAAAAAAATTCTTCCCTTAAAAAAACCATTGCAATTTTCATTGTGGGGGGTTGGGATAGGGGGGGGGGAGTTGTCATTAAAAAAAATGATTTTCAATGTGGGGGTATGGGATTGGGGGGAGGTGAAGAGTGGGGGAGCAGGGGGATAGAGGGAGAGGAAGGGGGTAGGGAGGGAGAGGGAGGGGAAAGTGGGGGAGGTGAGGAGGGAGAGGGGGATAGAGAAGAGGGGGGAGTGGGGGAGGTAGGGAGTGGGGGATAGAGGTAGAGGAGGAGGGCAGTGGGGAAGGTCGGGAGGGTGAGTGGGGGGGGATAGGAGGAGGTGAGGAGTGGGGAGCAGGAGGATAGAAAGGGAGGAGGGGGGTAGAAATACAAATTACACTTATAGGACATTTGATTTCTAAATGCCCACTGCCACTATAGGTGCATGTTACAATACCATCCGGGCTTGAGCCCATGAAGGGTTTGGCTCTACAGCCAAACAGCCCAATGTTATGGCTTCATGTACTAGTTCAGTTGTTGCTTGCACAAACATGTCTAGCTTCATCTTCATGCTGCCTTCCATGCACTAGTGCAGGTAAGTGTTCACTCGGCTTGTCGTAGGCCATGACATGCTTTACAAGCCCGCTGGTGTCGAGGTCGGCTTGATCACTCTTTAGGAAAGTCCTCATCCTCGTCAAGACCCCGTGAATATTTTACCCTGTGATGCGTCCTTTACGTAGTTTGTGCCACATAGGGTTATTGCTTTGGCCGATTGTAGATTCTTGGAGCAATGTTGCTTCTTCCTGAGTGTATGCAGTCAACTTGTGTAAGAACTCATCAACAGAGGTGCACTCTGCAGCCAGTTTTGGCAGCGTTAGCGGATTATGTTCAGACATCTCCACTTCGATGGTGCCCGTGACATTGAAGTCCTCCTGAACACGTACTCGGGTGGAGTATGTGAGCAACTATGTAACACTTGACTTTGTCACTGTTGTAAATAGAGCATTGATAATTACAGCAATATGTGGGGGTGCAGATATCCTTGTTAGCTGAAACAACTGTCGCAATGGAGGATTGATCGTTTCCTGAGATCGTGTGTGTAAAAGAAAACAAAAGCTCTTAAACAATAACATTGTTACGAGCAATTTACAAACTACAGCAACATACATAAATGTACAAATATTTCTCAAATTTCCAATACTTTAATGTTGACATCAACAATATAACATTACACTTGATTTAAAAAAATGACTGAAATAGTAAGCAGAAGATTTGGTTTTCTTTCCAGGGTAATGAAACACCAATGAAACACCACAATATCAATTTCTCTACCTGGTATCATTTGCATTATAAAGTTAAACAAATATTTGTACCATCATCAAAAGTACTTTGAAAGAGCATTAATCTTGAAAACAGAACATATTTGTATTGATGAACTGCATGCATGTACCTCATTTTCTGTAGTTAGGCTTCTGCCAGTCCATGTCACAAATTCCTTCTAGCATTTCATTCATGGTCGCTCCACCCCGGAAAAGGTTCCACGTACATGGTCGCGAGGTACACGCTTTTGATGTCCATCCTCTTTGATAAATATAATCTAGTTTGAAGAGAATAGCAGCCACATGATTACAGGTTGAACCGAGCCTGAAAGATATTGGAAAAATTGAAAGTGAAATGGTTAGATGTGATGCACACAATACCCCAACATGACACGAGTTCACTTGGTTCACTGCCTTCAAAACAATCAAACATTACATTATATGGAAGGGATCTGAAATCTAACATCATGGTTTAAATACAAAATCAATATACATTGTAAGGTAGTTTGTGACAGAAGTTTTGCAATTTACCCAGCAAGACAGTCTGCTTTCAAAAAACACATTGCCAAATCATCAGATATGGGATGAAAGAAGACTTCATTCAGCCATCCAGCATCAAAATAGCTATAGGATTTGCCTTCTTTGTAGTCGCTAAACAGGCGAGAGTTCAGTGAAGTAGCTGGCTGGTTAGTGTCATCATAACTGGCAAGATGATTTGACAACTCGACAATGGATGTGGGAGGCCAGCAGTTTAGTCCTTTCGATTCTCCAAGCCACCCATCGTTCAGTTCGCTCATGGGATCGGGAATATTTTATCCGCATTTCAAGAGTTCCTTGTATTGATCAGCATGATGATATTTTTCTTCAAGGTAGCATGGGCTTCTTCATGTACGATGCATCGTAAGCAAGAGCAGCGAGTTCGTCTTTTCATCCCGTCTGTTTCTACCCCCTGTCCGCTGAAGATTGCTTCAAAGCTTTGACTTTCCATCGCAGAAAATCATCCAGTGTTATTTTTGTCTTCTTTGTTATTGTAAAATAACATTTAACAGAAACAAAGAAGACAAAAAATCAGACCGAAAATGTTATTTTTACACAGAGTTCCGCCTAATACGTACACACACTTTATACAGCGCTGCGTTCACGATCACTAGCAATGCTCTTTGTTTATCCCGAATGACTTTTGACAAATCCCATGATTCATTAATAATAATGTATTATTAATGTTTATGTTTTATGTATCATTCCTAACTGTCACTGTATGTCATGTTGTCACTTGCGGGCGGAGCACCAAGGCAAATTCCTTGTATGTGAATACTTGGTCAATAAACATTCATTCATTCATTGCGCGCGTGCAAGATACCAAACTCACTTATTCAGTCGAATGAATTTCAGACACAGAGTACAATTTACAGCACTGCAGATTGGGGATGAACCTCCAGGCAAACAACTGGATTGTCTGACAAGTTTTCTATCATACAGATATGAAACAGGTCCTTCTTTTCAAATCAAGCTTGCAAACATTTGCTTTGTCAAAAAGGTAATTGTGCTGCCAGCCAAGACAAGGTAGCCAATCTGTTATATCTCCAATAATTAACATTAACCTTAGTCAACCACAATGTTGTAGATTTATGCCCTGCTTTGGAATGGTCTTGGGCTGATACTTCATGGCATACTGAACTGTCAGGATAAAGTATTTTCCATGAAATATTCCACGGCTTGACAATGCCTCAGTTAAAATGCATTTGTTAGATTCAAAGTCACATAATTGAGCTCCATCGGGCAGCCTTTACATCCTAAGTAACATGTGGCAATTTATCTCATTTATTATTTGTAGAATTTTGCAGCACATAGGATGATCATCATGCTTTTCTACATGACATTATCTATATATCATGAATAATTCATTGCCGATGAAATTTTCTGAGATGACATGATTATTTGATAAATGCTGCATTTTCAGAATTTTTTGGGCAGTTAACTATCCACTTGACTGATATAAAGTATTAACCTTCAATGATTTAGCTTGGAGTACAAAACTACTAGAGGAAGTGCTCAGGAGTGTACATGGAGTTAATACACTGACAAAGCTCTGTGTACTAATAAGGATCACTCTTCATCAACATTAAGACATAAGCTATTGGTAACAATGCAATTAAGAGGTACTTATTCATTAATAATTTGCTCACTGATGTCCACCTTCGGTTTTCTGGACTATTTGGCATCAGGCCTCACCAAGAGATTTAGTCCAAGCAGGGACCAAAGAGCTGAAATTCAAAGCAGGGGTACAAGTGATTGCCTCTAGCATCAAGTAAGGTACATGTGAATTGGTCAAGAGGAGAATATCCCAATGGTTGGAGACATACTTTGCTCAAAAAACTATTGTTGTACATTTTGTAGTTCAATCATTCCAGCATTAGGTCATCACTGCAGGAGTCTCTCAAGGCAGTGTCTTAGGTCCAACCATACCTGGATGCTTCATCAATGAAATTCCTTCCATCAGAAAGTCAGAAGTGGATGTTCTCATTGATGAATGCGCTAGGTTCAATTTTAGTTCACTTTAGTTTAGGGATACAGCGTGAAAACAGGCCCTTCGGCCCACTGAGTCCGCACCAACCAGCAATTCCTGCACATTAACACTATTCTACACACACCAGGGAAAATTAACACAAATACCAAGCCAATTAACTTACAAACCTGTAAGTCTTTGAAGTGTGGGAGGAAACCAAAGATCTCGGAGCAAACCCATGTGGTCACGCGAGAACGTACAAACTCCATACATACAGCACCCATAGTCGGGATCGAAACCGGGCTCTGATGCTGCAAATGCTGTAAGGCAGCATCTCTGCTGCTGCACAACCATGCTGCCCATTCTGTCCTTCTGCAGTAGTGCAGGGCCCTGGTGAGACCACACCTGGAGTATTGTGTGCAGTTTTGGTCTCCATATTTGAGGAAGGACATTCTTGCTATTGAGGGAGTGCAGCGCAGGTTCACAAGGTTAATTCCAGGGATGGCTGGACTGTCATATGTTGAAAGAATGGAGCGACTGGGCTTGTATACACTGGAATTTAGAAGGATGAGAGGCGATCATATTGAAACATATAAGATTATTAAAGAATTGGACACGCTAGAGGCAGGAAACATGTTCCCGATGTTGGGGGAGTGGAGAACCAGGGGCCATAGTTTAAGAATAAGAGGTAGACCATTTAGAACGGAGATGAGGAAAAACTTTTTCACACAGAGAGTTGTGAATCTGTGGAATTCTCTGCCTCATAAGGCAGAGAGAGTTAGATAGAGCTCTTAAAGATAGTGGAGTCAAAGGATATGGGGAGAAGGCAGGAACGGGGTACTGATTGTGGGTGATCAGCCATGATCATATTGAATCGCAGTGCTGGCTCGAAGGGCCGAATGGCCTACTCCTGCACCTATCGTCTATTGTCTATTGTCTATTGTCTATTGTCTATTGTCTATTGTCTATTGTCTATCTTTGGTTTCCTCCCACACTCCAAAGATGAAGGTAAATTGGCTTGGTAAATGTAAAAAACAATTGTTCCCAGTGTGTGTAGAATAGTGTTAATGTGCGGGGTTCGCTGGTCGGCATGGACCTGGTGGGCCGAAGGGCCTGTTTCCGTGCTGTACCTCTAAACTAAACTAAAACCGAACTACTTGCTCAATGAGGGCATCTTTGTAGGCAGTGAGGTGGAGTCTGTAAGCTTCATGGTGGACTACCATCCTAGTCCTTTTTGATCCTCTGATGACAAATTTTAGCAAACTCAAAAATGTTTTAACAGAATCTTACTTAACAGCTATGAAACCTAACGATTCAGCTAATAATATATTTACTGAGGGAAATATACTCGTCAAGTAAGTGAATTCAACAAATTTGTATTCACAAAAAAGAAAAAACAAAGCAGCGATTTCATTTAAACATCGATACTTTCAGTTCTTTGGAAAATAAAAATGTTTCCAATGAGTAATTCTTCAAATAAACAAATATTCTTATATACATTGCATTTCACACAGATAATGACAGATGATAACGAAGGGTAGAGACACAAGGAACTCGAGATACTGGTTTACAAAAAAATGACACACAGTGTTGGAGTAACTCAGCAGGTCAGGAAGCATCTCTGAAGGTCATTGATAGGTGACGTTTTGGGTTGGGACCTTTCAGACTAATTATCTTAGGGGCAAGAATTCTGGAAAGAGTGGGGGTGGTACAAAGCCTGTCACGTTATTGATGATGATAGACAGAAAAAGCTGGAGTTTCTCAGTGGGTCAGACAGCATCTCTGGAGGAAAGGAATAGGTGGTGTTTCGGGTTGAGCCTTCTTCAAACTGAGAAATAGGGGAAAGGGAAACGAGGGTAAGAATGGGCTTATATTCACTGGAATTTAGAAGAAAGAGAGGGGATCTTATAGAAACATATTGGGGGAGTCCAGAACCAAGGGTCACAGTTTACGAATAAGGGGTAGGCCATTTCGGACTCTGATGAGGAAAAATGTTTTCAGCCAGAGAGTTGTGAATCTGTGGAATTCTCTGCCACAGAAGGCAGTGGAGGCCAATTCACTGGATGTATTCAAGAGAGATTTAGATATAGCTCTTAGGGCTAATGGAATCAAGGGATATGGGGAGAAAGTAGGAGCAGCCTACTGATTCTGGATGATCAGCCATGATCATATTGATTGGCGGTGCTGGCTCGAAGGGCCGAATGGCCTACTCCTGCACCTATTTTCTATTTCTACGTTCCCATGAGAGATATTGATAGTGATGTAGAGAGATACAGAATAAATGAATGAAAAATATGCAAAAAGTAACAATGATGAAGGAAACAGGCCATTTTTAGCTATTTGTTAGGTGAAAATTAGTACAGACAATATGACTTACCAAGACGACTTTGCAGCTAGTATGACTTGGGTGGGGAGGGATGGAGAGAGAGGGAATGCAGGGGTTACTTGAAATTAGATAAATCAATATTCATACCACTGGACAAAATACAGGTGGTGGGGGGGGCTTTTTTTGGCTGATGGATAGACAAAGGCAAGAAATGAAAAGAAGAGGAGTGAATTCAGAGGCAGGGGTATGGGGGAAGATGGGGGGAAGGGGAAAAGGGGCAGGACAGTGGATGAAATGGGTGTGCATGCAGGTAGACCACAGGAAAGAAAGAGAAGGAAATGGGGTAGGGGGGTGGTTGGGTACCTAAATTTGGAAAATTCAATGTTTATAATGCTGGGCTTTATGTTCCTCAAGCAGACTATGAGGTGCTGTTCCTCCTGTTGCGTGTGGTCTCACACAGGCAATGGAAGAGGCCCAGGGTAGAAAGGTTGGTATGGAAACAGAGGTTCCCATACACAGGTGCATATGCACCTCCTCTAACTTCCTCTACTGTCCTTGGTGATTCTAATATGGTCTTCTTTACATCGGCATGTACAAGTGTAGACTCGGCAACCTGTTCGCTGAACACTTGGTCTCAGTCCGTCAAGGCCTGCTGGGCCACATGTGAGAACCTTTCCATGTAACCACGGAAGGTGTAACACCTGTCCTTATATCTCCTCCCTCACAACCAGGGCCCCAGCAGCCTTTCCAGGTGAGACAGAAGTTCACAAGCACCTCCTCTCACTTCCTCAACTGAATTTGGCAATCTCAATGTGGCCTCCTTCACACTGTGAAAACCAAGTGTAAAGTTGGTAACAGTTTCAACGGCCACTTGCGCTTGGTGTGCCAAGGCATACTAGATCTCTCAGTTGCTAACAATTTTTAACTCCCCTTCCCATTCCCATACAGATCTTTCTGTCTTGGGCCTTCAATGCCTGATCGAGACCAGAAACATCATGATGCCAGACCCACTGAGTTATACCAATTTGCATCTTTTTTTGTAAACCAGCATCTGCAGTTTGTTGTATCTACACCAATCACTTAACAGGTTTAGTAACAACCTGGAAATAAACACAAAAAGCTGGATTAATTCAGTGGGTCAGGCAGCATCTTTGGAGACAAGGAATAGGTAAAGTTTTAGCACAAGACCCTTTTTCAGACTCAGAGTCAGGAAAGAGAGAAACTAGAGGTATGAAAACAGGATTCTTATGTTATTAAGAATAGGGTGAATAGGATATAAGAATAGGATAGGTTTAAGAATAGGTTAATTTAGACCATTTTACTGCTGTAATATTTAACAATTAACCTGAGATACATAATTCCTAACATTATTCAAATAGGGTAGACACTAGAAGTGGGATGAATGTCAGATATTGCCACAAGGCAGCACCAACTTTATTAATGATATTATTATTTCTAATGTTTAAATTCTGTAAATGGCGATGGAATTATATTGTAAAATGATAATGTCAGGTATGATTAACATTCTCCATTACTAAGAATGTATCAGATAGCAACATCTTGTAACCATTCATGGCCAGTTAGATGTTTGAAATCTGGAAGCTGCTGTCTAAGTTGCCCTGCTCCTCCAGAAGTGTTGCAACAGAATCGTGCTGAGAATCGTGGCTTTCATTTTCATGGGAGGGGATGAAATGAATTGTATTTACACTAAAAGCACTTGCAAAACATGCAAGAAAACAATTTTACTTCGGAGTCACGTGAGTGACTTCGTGACGAAACCCGCCAGTCCGCATGCGCGTCAATATGTCTTACGCATTGCGCATGACTGGCTGGGAGGCGCGTCGCTCCTCCAGCGGTAAGTTTCAAACCCTGCAGGTAAGTTTTTGAACTTATTTTCAGGTGTATTTTTTGGTTGCAGGAATCTCTTTTACAGAATGCCTGCTGGATATGGAATCCGGGGCGAAATCCAGACAGGCCGCGGGGAAACCGTCTACCGACCGCGGGGAAACCGTCTACGGACCGAGTTCGCTACCCGAGTCGCTGACAGTGCGGTCAGCGACTTCAGACTTCGGCAATCCCAAAAGGGTGTGCAGCCAAACGGAGTCTGAAAGGCCTGGACTGGGACGAGTCAGGCCAGGAGGGATCCCCTCCAACAAACATGGGTACGTACTCGGGCATTTAACCCAGATGGAGCATGGATAGCGTCCTCGGGCGTTCATCCCACAAAGGTGATGCTCCATCCCGATATGGTCCGTGAAATGGGGCCATATCAGCGCAGGTCTCTTCGGGGGCCTGCGGCAGCGCCTGTGTCAGGGCAGCTTACAAATCTCCCTTTCTGTGGAGGGGAGTGCCAGGGGTCAGTGTGTGACTGACTCCAAACTCGGAAGTATGTCTATGGAACGTACTGGGTTACCTGCGTGAGGTTCAAGAATTGTCTGTCATGGCATCAAGGGTTGCGATATCCTCGCAAACAAAGGAGCTGCTGCAGGAAGAGTTGGCTTCCAGCCATTGGCAGAAAACCCGGGGGGGCCAGAGTTTCCCCTCACGTTACAAGCTTTGTAAGCATTAGCTACCTCGCGTCACATCATTACAGGAACAGGTGACGGCTGCAAAATACCATACACTTGTAAATTGGGCATTCCTGAAAGTACCGGCAGTGAACAGCGCTATCTGGGGAGATATTGAAGAAATTACTGGCCTCAGGCATCACGGCATTTGCCAAATCTGTGGGTGGCGGGCTATCGGACGTCCAGCTGGATGCCCTGGCGTTGATGTGCAATGCACACTTCGAAAGGAACTGCTTTCAGAAGAACGCCATCAGACCTGCCTTAAATCCCAAATTTGCAGGCTTATGTAAGGCCAGCAATGTCCAGCCGCTGAACCTTCTCTTCGGGGAAGACCTATCCAAACAGGTAAAAGACCTGGATGAGGAAGCAAAAGCTGTCGGACTAATCAAGGTACCAACGATGAGCAAAGCTTCACCGTTTCGGCGACAACACACCTACGCCTCCATCGGCAGTAAAAGGCCTGTCTCACGAATCTGCGGTCATTGGCGGCGAAACGGGAAGAATCTGCCGCCATAGACCGCGCACTCGTGAGAAAGAACAATTCCCGGGCCGTGCGACGGTGTTCCCAACACCGCGCGGTGCAAAAATAAAATCGACAATGTCGAAAACACTATACTCACCGCACAACCTCCACCAGTGATGCACGAGTGCGCACGGCCGCTCGCACGGGCCGCCGCCAGTGTGGGTCGAGCGCCGTGCGTCAAACCTCCTCTGCCACAGCCTCCGCCAGTGACGCACGTGCCGCCGCCAGTGAGGCACGTGTGCTGCGCGGCCGCAGGCACAGCCACCGCTACAGCGCCGCGATCAGGATGGCCGCCGCCACAGCCGCCGCTGGTGAGTCACGTGCGGGGGGCCAACGTCATCGCAGTCGGCCCGCCCTTTTTTTACTTACCGCAAGCACGTGGGACCCGCCGTGTTTGAATTAACTCGGCCCCCGCGCAACATCCGTGCGGCGCTCCGGTGGATAGGCTCGACGCTCTCGCCGTTGCCGCGCGGTCCTCGCTACCGGCGACGCCGCGCTTCACCGCCGATGACCGCAAACAGGTAAGACACAAGTGGTTCACTGAAGCTGGTGGCAGCTTGAAATCTGGGCAGAAGTCTTTCAGGCCAAGGCCCAAGCCGGCCCTCAGAAAAAATGTGCAATCCACGCACCCCAGCAGTCCTACTCTCCAAATCAAGGACGGAAATAGAACCCGCATCAGGTGCCTTTGGGCTTACCATAAGACCACCGGTAACCATGGAGGTAGGTGGGTCTGGTTCTTTCCGAAACATGGGGTATGTGGACCAGTTACAAGTTGGTAATAGATTACACTTGTTTTTGCACGAATGACGACGGATAACATCAGATCCGTTTATAAACTGAAAAGATAACATCAGATCAGTTTATACTGCAAAGTATACAAGGGTTCGAAATTGAATTTTCCTTTAACTCATTGCCACCCATCAATATACACCAGGTTGGACATTTATCCATTCCAAACAAAAAGGTTTCGGTATACGAGCAGATATTCAAACAAGTAAAAGATATGGATGAAGAAGCAAAAGCAGTCGGGTTAATTAAAGCACCCACGACAAGCATAGCTTCTCCGTTTTGGCGACGACACCCTGCGCCTCCATAAAAGAAAGATGGAGGATGTCGGATAATCGTGATTTAATTCACACTCACATGAGCGGTATAGACATTTTAGAATGGAAAACTTCATTACTGTCTAACAACTGATTTCCATAGGATGCTTTATTGCATGCATCCATCTCAAAGATGCATACTATTCAGTCCCCATTCACAGGGATCACCGGAGATATTTGAAATTTAGCTGGATAGGGCGACGATAGCAGTTAAAGCTTTGCAAAATGGGCTAACTTCAGCTCCCAGGTTATTTACTAAATTGCTAAAGCCAGTGCTTGGGCTGCTCAGAGCTCAAAAGCACATTGTTATGGCCCAACTGGAACGCTGTATTTTGCTAAATTAGCTGATTCAGCTGCAAAACTATATTTGAGAAATTGGGGTTTCTCATCGATCCAGTTAAAATTAAGTTGATACCAACCAGAGTTATTGATTATTGGGATTTACCTTTAACTCTATTATTTTGTCTGTGACTCCGCCCTGGGACACAAGATTAGAATTAATAGAAGCCTATAACAACCTTGTTGTTATGAAGCAGCCCACTATTAATCAAGTGTAATTGGCAATATGGTGGCTGTTTTTCAGCTGCGCAATTTGGGCCTTTGCATTATCGGAACTTACAACGTGCAAAGTTCCATATAGGTCATTGTTAACAGACCTATGCTATTACCAGCTGAAGCTATCAAACTCACAATAGTAGACGAACAGTATTCAGCATTGCTCCAGTAACTTTTGGTCAGTAAACCTTCAGTTATATTACAAACTGATGCTAGTGCTCAAAGATGGAAAAATTATTAACACCATCTCTAGTTACGGAGGCGGATGGGGTTTGCATGAATTACCAATTCTTCAGTTATATGGTATCAACTACTTAGAGACACTAGGTGCATTCTATGGGTTAAAGGCTTATTGTGCGAATATGCATAATCTGCATGCTCAACTACAAGTTGATACTATGGTGGTGGCATATATTAATCACATGGGTGCAATCAAGTCAGTATCATGTGATAGTTTACCTAACCTCATTTGGCGCTGGTGTATCATCACGTGAAATCAATGACAACACAGAATGGATGTTGGATCACAAAGAATTTAATGACATGGTGGCTCGATATGAACACCGAATATCCATTTGTTTGCATCTAAGCTCAATCACCAGTTACAAAAATATGTGGCATGGGAGCCACACCCAGGGGCAGTGGCGATGGATGCATTCTCGCTACACTGGGGAGGAATGTTGTTTTTATGCCTTTCCTCCAATTTGCCTCATCAGTCAGGTCTTGCAAAAAATCCAGCAAGATTCCGCTTCAGGCATTTTCGTAGTGCCCGACTGGTTATTGCAACTGGTGATTGAGCTTAGATGCAGCCATGGTTCCCGCTGATGTTGGGAATGATAATAGAACCTTATATGGTTATTTCTAAACACAAAAATTGCTGGTTCATCCCGTGACTCGGGAAACCATCCTCTGCATGATAAAATCAATTAATTAACTTGCAGACTCTGAGAAGACCGTTCCTGTGGCTCGGATTGTCAGACCGATCCATGGTCGTGCTCACTGCAGATTGCAGGGATAGCACCAAAAAATCAGTACATTTCCTCATAGGGAGGATGAGAAGTGTTTTGTTTAAATGCTAATATTATATATAATACGGCACGGATAACTGACGTCTTGGAGTTCATTTTCAAATGGGTCTTTGACAAAAAATTAAGTGCCATTAATTGTGCCAAACGTGCCTTCTCATCATTTGCTGCAGGGATCGGGACCCCCTCTGTCGGGTCTCACCCTTTGATATCCAGATTTATGAAGGATATCTTCAACACAAATTCCCCCAGGCCCAGGTACACGGAAGTATGCGATATTAACATTGTGTTAACACTCCTTCGCTGGTGGGCTCCAGCTACATACCTATCTCTGGCTAGGATCTCATAAGGCAGTTATGCTCATGGCACTGGTTCAGCGCAACGCATCCAGTCATTGCATAAGCTACGGCTGAACAGAATGGTTATATCTACCAACAAATAACGTTCTATGTAAATGTATTATTTAACTAAGCAGACCGGGGTCGTTGGGTCTAAAGCTGGAATTCTGGCATATCCTGTGGACCATAGATTGTGAGTTGTCACACATATTCATCAACATTTTAAGGCTACAAAGAACCTTAGAGGCACTGAGCTGGCAATGTTCGTTAGTCACAAAAACACACACAAGAGGGTTTCAGTGCAGACCATCTCCAGATGGTTTAGATTTGTATTGGCTTGTGCAGGAGTGAGCTCTGACATTTTTAAATCTCACTCCACCAGGGCTGCGATAACACCAGCAGCAAGGTTCATGGAGGTTCTGCTGGACCGCACCCTAGCGATAGTAGGATGGTCAAATGAGTGGACTTTCCAAACCTTTTATAATAAACCGATTGCCAGGCCGGGTTCGTTAGCCAACTCAAGTTTAAGTTCTATTCAATAATTGGCATATTATTTGCTTATTATTAGCGTCAGCATGTTTTAAATCTATGTCATGTCTGAATGCATTGTTATTTTTTCACTCATCTTTGGTCAACTGATGCAATGTGTTGCATGAAATCACAGAGCTTTCAAATCTTCACGGTCACTCACGTGACTCCGAAGTAAAATAGTAAGATTAAACGAGAACTTACCAGTTTGAAGTTTGATCTTTATTATATGAGGAGTTACGATGAGGGATTACATGCCCTCCGCTCCCAACCCTCTTCTCATAAAAGGTACACAAAAATGCTGGAGAAACTCAGCGGGTGCAGCAGCATCTATGGAGCAAAGGAAATAGGCAACGTTTCTCTTCTCATAAAGTTCATCTGGTATTTCTAGTTTCTCGAATCTTCCTATATGCAGTTCAACAACTGTTATCTGTGATTTCACACTGCTGCTTTGAAGGTTGATGCGCAAGCGGACTGGTGGGCTTCTTCACGTAATCCCTCATCGTAACTCCTCATAAAATAAAGATCAAACTTCAAACTGGTAAGTTCTTGTTTAATCTTACTATTGTTTATTTTATATTTAACTTCATGCTGGGGACTTATTTGGTGCCAAACGTCCTCTATGGGCTTGAGAATTAACTTTTACCTTTGTGAAGTGTCAATTGTTCGGATTCTATTGCATTATTTTAATGCGCAGATTTGCTGTTTACTAAGTTATTGAACTGTTTATCGCATTATCTACGAGTGGACTACTTGGGAAAAATATACATGGTTGCAGAAAAGATGTGCAACCTCTACACAGAGAGCACCGTGGATCCAAGTTACTGGAGCCATCAGGAAGCTGCTCTACCTACTACTATGCCACGGTGTAGTAGGTGACATGCCTACTATGTCTCTCCAGTCATTCTCTCTTTTCCCATCTCCTATCAGGCAAGATGTACATACGTTTGAAAATGCATACCTCCCACTAAAGGGACAGTTTCTCCCCAGCTCTTATCAGGCAATTGAACAGTTCTTTCATCAGCTAAAGTGCAGTCCTGCCCTCCCATCTACCTCATTGGATTCCTTTGAACTCTTTAATTGGACTTTATCTTGCTCTAAATGGTGTCATTTATCTGTGCACTGTGGACAGCTTGATTGTAATCGTGTATAGTCTTTTATCTGATTGAATAGCACACAAACAAAAGCTTTTCATGTACAATGGTACACGTGACAATAACAAACTAAACTAAACAATGCCACCTGGTTTTATAGTCTGTCTCTGAAAATCACTTCCATTGATTTCAATAGAATTCAATTTTAAGGCAGAGTACTATTGGACACACAGGGCACACGACAATATGGCCTGATGACCAAGGTTGAATTTTGAAGCACACAAGATTCGCACCATCTCGAACATTGTGCATTTGTTTTAAAGTTTAGCACACTTTCTTTAAAGGAAAGCCAAATGTAAGCTGAGTAAAATAGTATGATTAATGTAGTCTTCACTCCATTATGATATAGGTCATTCAGTCCTAAGGGACAAGAGCTTTGAGTTACATGTTCATTTTAGGAAAGATTGTGGGGAAGTTCATGATTGGAAAAACCCTCCAGCTTCTGAAAGAAAACAGGGCAGCACCTCAACTCTAATAGAGCTTTAGAATAATGGATGTGTTTTGCTGAAGGGGATTGGTAATTTATTAGGCTGTAATTAAGTTATGCATTTAAGATGCTAGAGCACCCTTTGTGAGAATAAAGCTAACATCTATAAAAGCACCATTGTATATTCCAATATTGGAAAAGATGCATAATAAGATCTGCCTCCTCCATTATTTCAACATGCTGTGAGGGGGATAAGGAAACTGAATTAACTTGGGGCCCAATTGAATGGGAAAAATTACTAAATGCAAATTGATGATTATATTAACATCCCTTAGAAGGGAAAAAAAATTCTACTATTAACAATGTTGCACCAAGCAGCAACAATGACTATTAAGAGACACATGACTTTAAAGACACAATCTTTAAAAGATAATTTAGAAATCATTATCATGGAGCAGATATCAGCCCACTCCTCAAAAATATGCCTTTACTATTAATAGGTTCAAATGGCATTCTGATTTTACCCTTTCCAATATTTTTTCTGACAACAAAGCATAATATTGAGCGAAATGTAAAAGTTTCACTGTCTCTTTCTGTCAGCGAGTTAGGTTAAAATTAATCCCAGTTGTATGCAATTGTCATTCCCAATACATTTCAGGATATAAGTTTATCGTAAGAGGACAGATGCAAATAGAGGGACAAATTCTTAACATACAATACAAATATTGCCCAAATATTTAATTGAAACACTGTAAAACTAACTTATAAGCTTGAATTCACCACAATGAAATCAAACTGCTGATTAATAATTAGTACTATTAGTACTAAATTAATAATTAGTACTAATTATTAATTTCTAGAAAAGGACAGATTAAAACGGCTGACCCAACTACCTTATACAGGACCTTTGAACTATTTTTAATCGGACTTAACTGGACTTTATCTTGCAGTAAACATTATCCTGTATCTGTACACTGTGGATGGCTTGAATATAATCATGTATAGTCTTTTCACTGACTGGATAGCACGCAACAAAAAGCTTTTCACTGTACCTCGATACATGTGAAAATACTAAACTAAACGTAACTAAACTAAATTAAACTAAACTAAACTAGTGGTGAATCTGTGGAATTTTTGCCACAGAAGGCTGTGGAGGCAAAGTCAGTGGGTATATTTAAGGCAGAGTGTTAAACAGTGGGTATATTTAAGACAGAGTGTTAAACAGTGGGTATATTTAAGGCAGAGTGTTTAAGGCAGAGATAGATACTGTAGATTATTAATTAGTATGGGTGTCAGAGGTTATGGGGAGAAGGCAGGAGAATGGGGTTAGAAGAGAGAGATAGATCAGTTATGATTGAATGACGGAGTGGACTTGATGGGCTGAATAGCCTAATTCTACTCCTATCAATTATGATGATCTTATCTTGGTGTTAGCTTAATATTACCTCAGTGCATTGAATATTTATGTATTGTTCTTAAATTGGCAATGTACGTGAATATTACCAGAGAAGGGTGACATGGGGCGGCATGGTGGTACAGCAGTAGAGTTGCTGCCTTACAGCGCCAGAGACCCAGGTTTGATCCTGAGTATGGGTACTGTCTGTATGGAGTTCTTACGTTCTCGCTGTGACCTGTGTGGGTTTTCTCTGGGAGCTCCGGTTTCCTACCATGCTCCAAGGATGTACAGATTTGTAGGTTAATCAGCTTGGTAAAATTGTAAATTCTCCCTTGTGTGTGTGGAATAGTGCTAGTGTGCGGGGATCGCTGGTCAGTGCGGATTCGGCGGGTTGAAGTGTTTGTTTCAAGGTTCAAGATTCAAGATTCAAGATTTCCTTTATTGTCTCCTGAGGGTTGAAATTGTGATTCCATATCTCTAAAGGAAACTAAACCATCATAATACTCCCACAGCCTACTGTCTCCGCCTCTTCCTTTCTTATTCCCGCCCCCCCCCCCCCCACCCGACATCAGTCTGAAGAAGGGGCTTGACCCGAAATGTCGCCTATTCATTCGCTCCATAGATGCTGCCTCACCCGCTGAGTTTCTCCAGCATTTTTGTCTACCTTCAATTTTGCTAACATCTGCAGTATGCATCATAATATTTTTTGAGTGTACTGTGTGTTCACTGTTCTCCACCTGGACTGCTTGCAATGCTGTCACCTAAACTATTACATTTCAAATAGATCAGTTTTAAGGTATGAAATTGGGTCATCTCCTGAGGGTTGAAATTTGAAACAAGCATTTATCCTGCATTCCCATTGACAAAACAGTACAGCTTCTGCAAGGTCACTCAACTATGCAGCCTTATTTGCTCATTCAGCAAGGTCAATGCCTGATAAACAAATTGCCAGCCAGGGACTTAAGGAAATACATTTTAAGGGATGATCCATAAAATGAGGTACAGTTTATTATGACATATCCATTTTTGTAATTCACAGTTGGACACCATAGATTTCACATAAATTATGAATTTTTAAAGATGAATTTTGTGTCGCGTGGATGAACTCAAAATGTTCACAGTGTGTTATATTTTGTTTTTTTAGTTTAGTTTAGAGAAAACAATGTGGAAACAGGCCTTTCGGCCAACCGACCAGCGATCCCGGTACATTAACACTATCCTATACACACACTAGGGATAATTGTTAAATTTATACCAAGCCAATTAACCTACAAACCTGGGCTTCTTTGGAGTGTGGGAGGAAACCGAAGATCTCGGAGAAAACCCAAGCAGGTCACGGGTAGAACGTACAAACTCCTTACAGACAGCATCCATATTTGGGATCAAACCCGGGTCTCCGGTGCTACAAGCACTGTAAGGCAGCAACTCTACCTATGCGTCACCATGTTACCCTATTGTTTAGAATGGTCCTTCAATATTTAAGTATACAGTTGGAGATACTGAGACTGAAAATGCTATAAAAACAAGTTTAGTGGCACAGTGGCGCAGTGGTAGAGTTGCTGCCCTGTATTGCTAGTGATCCGGATTTGATCCTGAATACAGGTGCTGTCTGTATGACGTTTGTACGTTCTCCCTGTTTTTCTCTGGGTGTTCTGGTTGCCTCCCACATTCCAAAGATGAACAGGTTTGTAGGCCGACATATTGAATCGAGAGCCTTGGATTATTTTCTGTGGATTGTTAAAGATGTTGGAGGCTGAACAGAGAACTGATAGCAGTACATAAAATTATGTGAGGCATTTTTCCCAGGTTGGAAATATTAAAGGCTGGAGAGCATAGTTTTAAGGTGAGAGGGCCAACATTTAAAGGAGATGTGCGGAGCAAGTTTTTTTACGCAGAGATTGTGGGGTGACGGGGTGGTGGTGGAGGTAGACACAAAAGAGGTCGGCATTTAGGCATATGGAGGGAAGGGAGGCATATGGATCACATGCATGCAGATTAATGTGGCATCAAGTTTGACACCAACATTGTAGGCTCGAGGGCCTGTTCCTGTGTTCTACTGTTATATTGTGCAATGCTGTTCAATGTTCACATGTATTTTGAGCAGTATACACAATAATGACAAAAAAACTCTGATATGCTCTTCACTATTGTATAGCTTTGTTCTAACAGTATAGTGATAAAATATATCATTACTGTTACCTGTTTGACAAAACTTGAGTATTGTTCTTTTCACCTATGTTTTTGCTTTTTTTGGTATACTTGCTTTCACTTACAACTCTATATCTGTACTTTATTTTTTGACTTCCAACAGTTACAATTCTTACTTTTAATCTGATTCATTTTTCTTTATTGCCTGAACTTTTACTGAGTAAGATTGATTGCGGTGCGACTTGTCCTTAATTATGCCGGTGGCCTTGCCGAGGCTGTGTGAAGTGTAAATGTAGTATGGAAGGGAGTTTGTTGTGTGGTGGTCTGGGCTGCGTCCACAATTCTCTGCAATTTCTTGCGGTCTTGGATGGAGCTGTTCCCAAACCATGCTGTGATGCATCCTGATAAAATGCTTTCCATGGCATTTCTGTAGAGGTTGGTAAGAGTTGTTGGGACGTGCTGAACTTCACGAACCTTCTAAGGAAGTAGAGTCGTTGGTGTGCTTTCTTGGCCAATGCTTTGATGGCTAGTCCAGGACAAGTTGCTGGTGATATTTACTCCTAGGATCTTGAAGCTTTCTACCATCTCTACTTTGGCGCCATGTAGAGCCAAACCAGTAATGTGTACCGCTTCACTTCCTGAAGTCAATCCTAACGTTGCCTATTTCCTTCGATCCATAGATGCTGCTGCACCCGCTGAGTTTCTCCAGCACTTTTGTCTACCCACTATCTCCTTTGTCTTGCTGATATTGAGAAAAATGGTTATTGTTTTGACACCAGGTAACAAGGTTCTCGATATCTTTCCTGTACTCCATCTCGTCATTATTTGATATCCGGCCCACTCCGGTGATGTCATCCGCGAATTTGTAAATTGAGTTGGATTTGTACTTGGCTGCACAGTTGTGGGTGTATAAGGAGTGGAGAAGAACTTATTTATATACATAACCCTTTCCTCCCAGAATCAACCTAGTGAACTTTCTCCGCACCACCTCTGATGCAATTATATATATTTTTAGTTTAGTTTAGAGATACAGAGCGGAAACAGATTCTTCGGCACACCGGGTCCGCGCCGACCAGCGATCCCCACATATTGATTCCTTAAATATGGAGAGCAACACTGTACACAATATGATCTCACCATTGGCATGAAAGGTTCCACTGTATATTCCTCATGGTTACATTCCATATCCCAAGCAATAAAAGACAACATTCCATAAGCATTGTGGCCGAAAGCATCTTTGTGTTTGCTACACCAGATCTTCTACATTTCTTTGTACTGTATCCAGTTTACAAAATACACCAGATTAATTCTTGGGATTAGGGGAGTGTCCAATGAGCAATGGTTGGTTAAAAAATAACTGTTTTCATTGAGATGCTCAGGATTCTGAGAAGAACAGAAATGTTACACACTGTGAAGTTGTTCTTTTTTCGCCAGAGAATCTAAATTTGGTGGCCGATGGATAAGTGGTCAGCTGCTTATGACGAACACAAAGATATAAAGTATTCATGCTGAAAGCAACAAAATCTTTAGAATTCTCTAGGTAAGAAACTTGGGCTAGGATCAATATGTTGTTGGACACAAAGGAATCAGAGGATATGAGGATTTGGTGGGAAAGAGATGAGACAAAGAATCAGTTCTTAATGGAAAGTGGAGACGGCTCAGGGGAGCAAGAGATCTACTTTTATTTCTAAAATATATATATTTTCTATGCTTGGAAAGACCCATTAAAGTTGTTTTCATATAATAAGTCACCTCCGCAATATGACGTTGAGAAATATATTTGATCTATTTAAACTGAGATTTTATTGTATTTAGTCAATTTATTGTTGCACATGAAGTAAATACTAGTCTGTCATGTATTCCCTTGTGAAATCTCTGTGCCACAGAACTGTAGCTCCTTGATGATGATTGACAAGACAGCTTAAAACAACAAACATCAAAGCACTCAATGATTTATATGGATAGCCCACTTTAATTCAAGAGAATTGAATGCCAGAAACACAAGAGGAGAAATATGTCTTCAGTTGCCAACACAAAAAAAGCATGTATCGATGACTGGACAGGATGAGTTGAATGGAATGATGTCCATGGAACAAAGCAAGAGACTAGGAAGAGCTTTGTAAGGAAACACTTTCTTCCACATTTTCTACACTTTCTCCCCCTGACCGCGTGGGTTTTCTCCGAGATCTTTGGTTTCCTCCCAAACTCCAAAGACGTACAGGTTTGTAGGTTAATTGGCTTGGGTTTGTATACTTGGTATAAGGGTATATTGTCCCAAGTGTGTGTAGGATAGTGTTAATAGAAACATAGAACATAGAAAAATAGATGCTGGAGTAGGCCATTCGGCCCTTTGAGCCAACACCGCCATTCAATATAATCATGGCTGATCATCTAAAATCAGTACCCCGTTCCTGTTTTTCCCCATATCCCTTGATTCCTTTCACCCCCAAGAGCTAAACCTACCTCTACTTTGAAAACATCCAGTGAATTGGCCTCCACTGCCTTCTGTGGCAGAGAATTCCACAGATTCACTGGTTGAAAACGTTTTTCCTCATCTCAATCCTAAATGGCCTACCCATTATTCTTAATCTGTGACCCCTGGTTCTGGACTCCCCCAACCTATGGGAAAAAATTTCCTGCATCTAGCCAGTCCAATCCTTTAAGAATTTTATATGTTTCTATAAGATTCCCTTTCATCCTAAATTCCAGTGAATACAAGCCCAGTTGACCCATTCTGTCAGTCCCGCCATCCCAGGAATTATCCTGGTGAACCTACGCTGCACTCCCTCAATAGCAATAATGTCCTTCCTCAAATTAGGAGTCCAAAATTGCACACAATACTCCAATAATGTGCGGAGATCGCTGGTCGGTGCGGACTCGGTTGGCCGAAGAGTCTGTTTTAGTATCTCTAAACTAAACTAAATTAAACTAAACAAGGTGGAGCAGAAAGGATGTACTCTGGATAACGTATCCCAGTTAAAATCAGCTTTTCACTGTACCTCGGGACACGCGACAATAAACTAAACTAAACTAAACTAAACAAATTTGATGCCTTATTACCCATTTGTGACTCAAACAGATTAATTAACAACAAATCAGTCAGAATTTAAGTTTTACTTGCTGGGAGTATGCGTACTGTTTTCAGTCTTCTTGAGTCGCCTGCATGTCATAGAGTCGTAGATTCATTCAGCGTGGAAACAGGCATTTTAGCCCAAATTGTCGACAAACATGCCCCATCTCCACTAGTCCGACCCACCTGCATTTGGCCTATATTATTCTAAACCTATCCGTGTACCTGTTCAAATTTTTAAAACTGTGATAGTACCTGCCTCAACCAACTCCTCTGGCAACTCATTCCATATATATATATAACACCCTTTGCATAAAAAAAGTTACCCCTCAGATTCCTATTTAATCTTTACCCCTCATCTTAGAAACATAGAAACATAGAAAAATAGGTGCTGGAGTAGGCCATTCGGCCCTACGAGCTAGCACCACCATTCAATATGATCATGGTTTAACTGTTCTGCTATTTCTTTGTCTCTCATTATAAATTCACCTGTCTCTGATTGTAAGGGACCTATGTTTGTGTTCACTAATCTCCTTTTTTACATAAATAATCTTTTAGAGTCCGTTTTTATAATCCCTGCAAGCTTTCTTTCATGCTCTTTTTCCCCCTTTTAATCAACCCCTTTGTCCTCCTCTGTTGAGTTCTAAATTTCTCCCAGTCCTCCAGTTTGCTGCTTCCTATGGCCAATTTATATACCTTTTCCTTGGATTAAACATGATTTGATTTAAACCCACGTCCTCTGGTTCTCGAATCCCCTACTCTGGGTAAAATACTCTGTGCATTTACCCTATCTATTCCTTTCATGATCATATACGCCTCTATAAGCATCCTTCGTCCTCCTGCGCTCCAAAGAATAAAGTCCCAGACTGCTCAACCTCTCCCTATAGACAATAGACAATAGCCAATAGACAATAGGTGCAGGAGTAGGCCATTAGGCTCTTCGAGCCAGCACCAACATCAATGTGATCCTGACTGATCATCCACAATCAGTACCCCGTTCTTCCCTTCTCCCCATATCCCTTGACTCCACTATATTTAAGAGCTCTCTCTTGAAAGCATTCAGATAATTGGCCTCCACTGCCTTCTGAGACAGAGAATTCCACAGATTCACAACTCTCTGGGTGAAAAAGATTTTCCTCATCTCCATTCTAAATGGCCTACCCCTTAATCTCAAACTGTGGCGCCTGGTTCTGGACACCCCCAACATCGGGAACATATTTCCTGCCTCTAGCGTGTTCAATCCTTTAATAATCTTATATGTTTCAACAAGATACCCTCTCATCCTTCTAAAATCCAGTGTATACAAGCCCAGTCGCTCCAAACCTTGAGTCCTGGTCACATTCTTGTAAATCTTCTCTGCACCATTCCAGCTGAACAACATATTTCATAAAATGGGAGAGCAAAACTGAACACAGTAAATATGGCCTCACCAATGTCTTGTACTACTGTAATATAACCTCCGAAGTTCTGTCCTCAATACTCTGACCGATGAACATCAATGTACCAAAAGCTTTTTAATCACCTATCTCCCTGTGATGTCACTGTAAAGGAATTAAGAACCGGCTGCAATTTTTGACCACCATCTTCACAATCTACAATACCACTTACTTTAGTGTCATCTGCAAACTTATTAATCATGCCTTGTATGTTCTCATCCAAAACATTGATATAGATGACAAACAACAATGGGCTCAGCACCAAACCCTGAGGCACACCACAACTCACAGGCTTCTAGCCCGAAAAACAACCTTCCACCATCACCCTCTCCTTCCTTCCATGAAGCACATTTTCTATCCAGTCAGCTAACTCTCCTTGGATCCCATGCGATCTAACCTTCCACATTACCATGTCAAATGTCTTGCTGAAATCCATATATACAGTGGCTTGCAAAAGTATTCATACCCCTTGAACTTTTCCACATTTTGTCACGTTACAACCACAAACGTAAATGTATTTTATTGGGATTTTATGTGATAGACCAACACAAAGTGGTGCATAATTGTGAAGTGGAAGGAAAATGATACATGGTTTTCAAATTTTTTTACAAATAAAAAACTGAAAAGTGTCGCGTGCAAAAGTATTCAGCCCCCTTTACTCTGATACCCCTAAATAGAATCCAGTGCAACCAATTGCCTTCAGAAGTCACCTAATTAGTAAATAGAGTCCACTTGTGTGTAATCTAATCTCAGTATAAATACAGCTGTTCTGTGAAAGCCTCAGAGGTTTGTTAGAGGACATTAGTGAACAAACAGCATCATGAAGCCCAAGGAACACACCAGACAGGTCAGGGATAAAGTTGTGGAGAAGTTTAAAGCAGGGTTAGGTTATAAAAAAATATCCCAAGCTTTGAACATCTCACGGAGCACTGTTCAATCCATCATCCGAAAATGGAAAGAGTATGGCACAACTGCAAACCTACCAAGACATGGCCGTCCACCTAAACTGACAGGCCGGGCAAGGAGAGCATTGATCAGAGAAGCAGCCAAGAGGCCCAAGGTAACTCTGGAGGAGCTGCAGAGATCCACAGCTCAGGTGGGAGAATCTGTCCACAGGACAACTATTAGTCGTGCACTCCACAAATTGGGCCTTTATGGAAGAGTGGCAAGAAGAAAGCCATTGTTGAAAAAAAGCCATAAGAAGTCCCGTTTGCAGTTTGCCACAAGCCATGTGGGGGACACAGCAAACATGTGGAGGAAGGTGCTCTGGTCAGATGAGACCAAAATTGAAGTTTTTGGCCTAAATGCAAAACGCTATGTGTGGCGGAAACCTAACACTGCACATCACCCTGAACACACCATTCCCACTGTGAAACATGGTGGTGGCAGCATCATGCTGTGGGGATGCTTTTCTTCAGCAGGGACAGGGAAGCTGGTCAGAGTTGATGGGAAGATGGATGGAGCCAAATACAGGGCAATCTTGGAAGAAAACCTGTTAGAGTCTGCAAAAGACTTGAGACTGGGGCGGAGGTTCTCCTTCTAGCAGGACAACGACCCCAAACATACAGCCAGAGATACAATGGAATGGTTTAGATCAAAGCATATTCATGTGTTAGAATGGCCCAGTCAAAGTCCAGACCTAAATCCAATTGAGAATCTCTGGCAAGACTTGAAAATTGCTGTTCACAGACGCTCGCCATCGAATCTGACTGAGCTTGAGCTATTTTGCAAAGAAGAATGGGCAAAATTTCAGTCTCTAGATGTGCAAAGCTGGTAGAGACATACTCCAAAAGAGTTGCAGCTGTAATTGCAGCGAAAGGTGGTTCTACAAAGTATTGACTCAGGGGGGCTGAATACTTTTGCACGCGACACTTTTCAGTATTTTATTTGTAAAAAAATTTGAAAACCATGTATCATTTTCCTTCCGCTTCACAATTATGCACCACTTTGTGTTGGTCTATCACATAAAATCCCAATAAAATACATTTACGTTTGTGGTTGTAACGTGACAAAATGTGGAAAAGTTCAAGGGGTATGAATACTTTTGCAAGCCACTGTATACGACTACAATTCTGTCCTCATTAACCTTTTTGTGTCATATTTTTTTTTAAACTCAATCAGATTCAAGTGACATGATCTCCAATATTGTGCTGAATATCCCGAATCAGCCCTTATCTATCTCAATGCATGTATATCTGATCCCTCAGAATACTCTCTGGTAACTTTCCGCTCACAGATGTTAGATTCACAGATCTTCCCATCTAGTGTTTTACAATTGGCACTGAAGAAGTTGTCTCCTCTACAATAGAAAAAACAGGTGTAGCTGGGATGATTGTTTGGTGGAGCACCTCGGTTCAGTGCATAGTGACACTCTCAGCTTCCAATTGCCTGACTTTAATCCTCTATCCCACTTCCATCAACTTACAACTTGTTTATTTTCTTACTTTTCCAGTTTAGATATATGTCTTGTACATAAAACTTTAATTTTGTTTCTCTTTCCACAAATGCTGCCCGATGTGCTGTGTTTCCAGCATTTCCTGTTCTTTTTAAAACATTTCAGTGCTCCTGCAGCTGAGGTTTATTAGTGCATACTTGGCTTTCATCTGAGAAACGTGATATGAATGACTAAGTGCTGTGAATTAAAAATGGCTGGGGATCTTCTACATATATAAACAGCCTATATTTGAGACTACATTTGAGACTATATGGGTTTATGGCGATAAGGCAGGAGAATGGGATTGAGAGGGAAAGATAGATCAGCCACGATTGAATGGCGGAGTAGACTTGATGAGCCGAATAACCTAATTCTGCTCCTATAACTTAAGAACTTATGAACATTTTGAAATCAAACCCTTGAATGGATTTAGAAATGTGACAATAGAACAGGAAAAGACCAGATGATTGTTCTGCTGCAAACATGAAGAGAAGATTTGCATGATTCAGATATAAGAGATGAGGGCGATGCGGACTGGTGCATAATGATGTGAAATTAAAAAAAATTCCCAGGTTAAGACAGGTCAGAGGAACGCAAAAGTCTGATTCCTGTAAAACCTATAGATAGACAAAAATGCTGGAGAAACTCAGCGGGTGAGGTAGCAGTATGGAGCGAAGGAATAGGTGACATTTCGGGTCGAGACCCTTCTTCAGACTCCTGTAAAACTTATGGTAAGTAATCTATTTTCAAATACCTATCTCCTTCCACCTTGCATGTATGGAGAACAACTGTTATTTGGTAACTACTTGCAAAAGCGTAGTTTTAACCTCAAATCTTATTCAAAATTCTGCATTCTTAAAAGCATGTTTGGATGATGACTGTCGTGCTTGGTTCTTGGTTCTTGGTTTCTTGGTCCTCCAAAATATTCCAAATGGAATTTAAACTGGAGGTGGTGGAGGGAGGACTTAAGCCAGTGCTTGAATAAGGTGATAATGGTTGTATGTGGTCTCTTGGGATAGGATCCATCCAATGCTATTTTTCTTCTCTAACCTGCAAACACTCCACTTCTCTTCCCCTTTCCACATGCAGTGCCACTAAGGTTGGCTTTAGTGGTGCAGAGGCATTCATGGAATATTCAACCTCTGTTCCCAGCACTTGAGAATTCTAAAACATCATTCAATCTTGAAGGTGTTAATCAATTTGATACCTTAATCATCCAGCAGAAGATACGTAAGAGTTCATAAGTTCATACTTTCATATGATAGGAGCAGAATTAGGCCATTCGGCCCATCAAGTCTGCTTCGCCATTCAATCATGACTGAGGTAATCTAGAGGTAATAATGGGGCATTTGGATAGCAGTAAAAGGATTACTCCAAGTTAACATGGATTTATGAAAGGGAAATCATGCTTGCCTTTTTGGAATTTTTTGAGGATGTGACAAGTAAAATGGATGAAGGGGTGCCAGTGGATGTAGTGTATCTAGACTTTCAGAAAGCCTATGATAAGGTCCCGCACGAGAGACTGGTGACTAAAATTAAAGCACATGGTATTGGGGATAGGGTGTTGACATGGATAGAAAATTCGTTCGCAGACCGTAAGCAAAGAGTAGGAGTGAACGGGTCCTTTTCAGAATGGCAGGCAGTGGCGAGTGGAGTGCTGCAAGCCTCGGTGTTGGGGCCGCAACTGTTTACCATACATATTAATGATTTGGAAGAGGGAATTAGGAGCAACACTAGCAAGTTTGCAGATGACACAAAGCTGGGTGGCAGTGTGAACTGTGAAGAGGATGTTAGGAAGTTGCAGGGTGACCTGGACAGGTTGAGTGAGTGGGCAGATGCGTGGCAGATGCAGTATAATATAGATAAATGTGAGGTTATCCACTTTGGCGGCAAAAACAAGGGAGCAGATTATTATCTCAATGTGGTTAAGTTAGGTAAGGGGGATGTGCAGCGAGACCTAGGCATCCTTGTACACCGGTCACTGAAAGTTGGAGTGCAGGTACAGCAGGCAGTGAAGAAAGCTAATGGAATGTTGGCCTTCATAACAAGAGGATTTCAGTATAGGAGTAAAGAGGTTCTTCTGCAGTTGTATAGGGCTCTGGTGAGACCACATCTGGAGTATTGTGTACAGTTTTGGTCTATTAATTTGAGGAAGGACATCCTTGTGATTGAGACAGTGCAGCGTAGGTTCACGAGATTGATCGCTGGGATGGCGGGACTGTCATATGAGGAAAGATTGAAAAGACTAGGCTTGTATTCACTGGAGTTTAGAAGGATGAGGGGGGATCTTATAGAAACATATAACATTATAAAAGGACTGGACAAGCTAGATGCAGGAAAAATGTTCCCAATGTTGGGCGAGTCCAGAACCAAGGGCCACAGTCTTAGAATAAAGGGGAGGACATTTAAGACTGAGATGAGTAAAATCTTTTTCACCCAGAGAGTTGTGAATTTATGGAATTCCCTGGTACAGAGGGCAGTGGAGGCCATGTCAATGGATGGATTTAAGAGAGAGTTAGATAGAGCTCTAGGGGCTAGTGGAGTCAAGGGATATGGGGAGAAGGCAGGCACGGGTTATTGATAGGGGATGATCAGCCATGATCACAATGAATGGCGGTGCTGGCTCGAAGGGCCAAATGGCCTCCTCCTGCACCTATTTTCTATTTTTCTATGTTTCTATGATCTATCTTTCCCTCTCAAACCCATTCTCCTGCTTTTTCCCATTAACTTCTGACACCCATACAAATCAAGAATCTAACCATCTCTGCCTTAAAACAGCCTACTACTATAAGCAAACATATTTACAATCATTGTCATGATTTGCTATATCATTTCAAATTGGACATTGAATATAGATTCAGATTGCTTCCTCATTCTCTATTCAATAGGAAATCAGTTATTCACCCCAGTGCACTACAAAATAATTTACATAGCAGTGGTGTGTAAAAAAATTACATTAATTAATACTTTAATGAAATCTTGATAATGAAAGCACTCTAATTAATTAGAAACTCAAACCTTATTAGTATTTTTTTTTGTTATCTGTACACTGATTGCCATAATCAGATAACTCGGTTAATTACGATGATATACTTTAGTAAAGAAAATGAGAATTCTGAAATGTCATTCTTATTGTGCAAGCGGAATAGTGCTAGAGGAATATAGAAGAAGCTTGATAAAAGCTGTGTATTTTAATCATTTTATCGAAAGATATCTAAATATGTACTTTTAGATATTGTCGAATGAGACAATAGATAGACACAAAAAGCTGGAGTAACTCCAGGTCAGGTCAGACAGCATCTCTGGAGAAAAGTAATAGGTGATGTTTTGGGTTAAAATCATTATTCAGGCCCTTCTTCAGACAATGCATGGCTGAGAGATCTGCCTGTAGTTTTTTTTATCAATCAAAAGTCTTTCTGAAAAACAAAAAAACTGCAGATGCTGGTTTACAAAAAAAATTACAAAGTGCTAGAGTAATTCAGCAGGTCAGGCAGCAACGTTACCTTATCATGGTCTCTAGAGATGCTGCCTGATCCGTTGAGTTATTCCACCACTTAGTTCCTTTTTTAATTTTTATGTCTGTAGGCTTCCAGAGATGAGAATATTGGCTGGAATTTATGCTCAGTCCTTTTTAAATGAACACAGCCTGGCAACATTTTGTTTTTAATCAATATTTGATTAATTTAGTCCTCTGGTAATGGGAAAGGGTTTTGACAGTTTCGCGCATATGAATTATGTTGATGAAAATTAACAACTACAATCTAAAGAGGATATTGCTGTCAGTCAAAGACAAAATATAGAATAGTTGTTACTCATGCATATTCCGCTGACCCCCTCTGACTGTGGTATGTTGGCACCACATTGATAATATGGCCACAAAAGTACCACAACACCGTTACTTCCTCAGATGGCTAGGGAAATGCAATGTCTCCAATGCCTCTTACCAATTTCTACAATGCACCATAGAAAGCATTCTATCTGGATGCAACACAGCTTAGTATGGCAACTGTTCTGCCAAAGATGGCAAGAAAATGCAGAGAGTTGTAAACACAGCCCAGTCCATTATACAAACCAACCTCCAACCCATAAACAATTAACACAGCCTCAGGAGAGTTGCCGCCACAATCAAGGACCACTCACACCCTGGTCATTCTCTTGTATTCCCACTCTCTATGGACTTTACTTAAGACTTTAGAGATATAGCATTGACACAAGTCCTTCGGCCCACTGAGTCTGCACCGACCCCATGCATTAGCATTATCCTACACTCTAGGGACAATTTACAATTTTACAGAACGTACAAACCTGTATGTCTTTGGAGTGTGGGAGGAAACCGGAGCACCAATAAAATGCCCACAGTCATAGAAAGAATGTACAAACTCAGTGCAGGCAGCAACTGTAGTCAGGTCTCAACCTGGGCCTCTGGCGCTAAAAGCCAGCAACTCTACCACTGTGCCTCTGTGCCATCCCTAATTGAGCAGAAAATACAATACCTTGAAAACAGGTTCTGGCATATTCAAGAACAGTTTCTTCCCCCACTGTTATCAGATTTTTAAATGGATAATTTTCCCTCCGGGGATGAATAAAGTTTTATTGTATCATATTGTATCGTATTTTAGGTCAGGTCGGGGGGAGTTCCCCCCGCCACGGGTACCATGTAATCCCGTGCTACCTGCTCCATGGTCGGATAGTCGGCGACTAAACCGTCTGTTCCACCTGGTTTGCCAGGTGACGAGGGGGCTGTGGACCCCCAGTGGGACCAAAAACAAGACCTGTCAAAGGGCGGATGAGCTTCCAGCGAGCCAACGGCCATCCACACTTCTGTAAAAGTTATGATCACTGTTGTACATAGTATTATAAGGAATGATGATAAAGCACACAAACCAAAATCCTATACTTCCAGCAGGAACTGGAGGACAGAGATGTGTGGTGCGTCCGTCACCGTTCCCGTTGGAAACCAGCACCACTGCGTTGCTAATGTTTTCAACGATGATGAATGAATGAATGTATCTTATCACTCATATGCCTGGGATGTGTTCCCAATCTTTCAATCATACCTTGTTACAGCCTTTGTACCTCTTATTTATTGGCACTTTCTCTAGCTGTATCGCAATATTCTGCATTTACTTTATTTCCTTTTTTGCACAACCTGCTATTTATGATTTACTTGGATATACACACAAAACAAAAGTTTTCCACTGTGTCTCAGAGCATATGATAATAATAAACTACTACTAGTAACAATAAGCTTTAATATATTATTAACGGCAATCCCTGCATCCAACCCCTTGGCTATTTTGGAACATGGGCATAAAGTCATTACTCTTCGCAAAGGAAGAATGCCAGTGGTACAAAAGGTAGGTATGTTACAAAACTTACCTTCAGTCGCGCTGTAATTCTGCCACTGGCCGTGTGCGCGATTTTGGCGCCTTTAATGGGGGGCGGGGTTAAAACGCGGTTTCTCCTCCCTTGTCCTGGTTAATATTTTGTTGGAGTACAAGCGTTGGCTGAAGAATCGTTCCTAGTGGCGTTTTGTGTGTTTTTTATTTTTATTAAATCGTCAATGTCAGCGCTAGAGTAATTTTAAAAGCAGCTCCTGAAGCGTCAGCGCCGATAACGGGGACGGATTTCACACACGGGACAGGTAAACGAAAGTGGTTTCTTTAAATGTTTAAAAATGCTTCTTAAGAAGCCTTTAATTCACATTTTTCATGTGACACGGTGATTTTATTCCCCGAATTAATGGCAGTATTTTTCATGCCAATATGGGGTTAAATTCACCGCAAATGAACGTTCCAAAAGATCGCGTTCCAGAAATCCTCACTCACAAGATGATTTAAATGCCCATTCATTTACAGGTATTAAACATTCAATTCCTTCCATTTGACCTGTAAATTCATGAAAATGAGATTTAAAAATTATGTTATATTGTGAATTATTGTGTGAATGTTATTTGGACACTTAGGCTATTTAAAAATGTTAATCTATTCTTAAGAAATTGATAGATGTTTAGATCTAGTAATTGAATTTTGTAATTAGCTACAATTAGGTAACTAACTAATTATATGCTTTACTTTCATGTCTTCTAAGTAAGATTGTTTCCTATTTGTTTCAGAATGCTTCAATCTATAATAACTGAAAATTTATTTCAGTTATCTTAATTTTTAAGAAAGTTATGGGCTTTTAACTGTCCTCGATCACAGCTTTTGTGTTAAGTCAATGGAAAAGCAATAGGGGACAAGATGCTAATTTCCGAGTATGAAAATGGTCATAAATTCTTTAATACTGAAGATATGAAAGTGAATTAGGTGTCAAATTAAACTTCATTTTATGCTTTATCTGATGGGATAAATTGCAGACTTTATTTTTAAAATCTCAAAATTTTGTAACATTGCTACAAAAGGAGAGGACATTTGGGTGCGTATTGATGGAGAAACTGGACTCCTACTAATTAAACATTTATATTCTTCTTTGTCTGTGTATGAAGCAGCACATGGACAAATTATAAGAGGATTTTTTTTCAAAATGAGATGGGTATATATATTATAAATATGGAAGAAAACTCTATCTACATTAATTGATCTGTCAGTAACCTGGGTTCATAAATTAATGCTATTTGACAAATGAACAAATGGAAAGATTAGTCAAATTGCTTTTTAAACTGAGAGCTGTCAGTCCTTGGAATTCACTATCAAAAAGAGTAATGAAAACAGAAAGAAAAGAAGGATTGTGATCCCTGTGTTATTGCTTTAGCATCTGTGCTTCGAAACAACGTTCTTCTAAAAATAGAATCAAAATACAGTTTTTCCTCTTCGTGCTTATCCATCTTATTTCAGGCTGGAACCAAATGTGCATGGATGCAAAAAAAAAAGATACAAATTGATGAAGTAACTCAGCGGGTCAGGCAGTATCCCCAGAGAACGTGGCTGGGTGACGTTTTGGGTCGGGACCCTTCTTCATACTTGTGTATGAATACTAAACAAGATCAAAAGTGTAAGTCAGCCCCCTCCCACCACTCTCCCATACCCCTATTTTCCTAAAGTCATTTTTAAACCCTGCTTATTTGAACAAAACTATTTCTACCCCTGTCAGCTAACCATAGGTCACATGAGTCACGAGCTGGTATTTACATCAGTTATTAAGAGGATAGAGTATTTCCATTGTAAATCTTACTTTTAGGTTTACGTTAGAGATACAGCGCAGAAACAGGCCCTTCGGCCCACCGAGTCCATGCCAGCAGGTGATTATCCCGTACACTAGCACTATACTTATAGAAACTTACAAAATTCTTAACGCTAGATGCAGGAAGATTGGACAGGCTAGATGCAGGAAGATTGTTCCCGATGTTGGGGAAGTCCAGAACAAGGGGTCACAGTTTAAGGATAAGGGGGAAATCTTTTAGGACCGAGATGAGAAAAACATTTTTCACACAGAGAGTGGTGAATCTCTGGAATTCTCTGCCACAGAAGGTAGTTGAGGCCAGTTCATTGGCTATATTTAAGAGTTAGATGTGGCCCTTGTGGCTAAAGGGATCAGGGGGTATGGAGAGAAGGCAGGTACAGGATACTGAGTTGGATGATCAGCCATGATCATATTGAATGGCGGTGCAGGCTCGAAGGGCCGAATGGCCTACTCCTGCACCTATTTTCTATGTTTCTATGTTTCTATACCACACACACTAGGAACAACTCACAATTTTACCGAAGCCAATTAATCTACAAACCTGTACGTCTTTAGATTGAGGAAGGAAACCGGAGCACCTGGAGAAAACCCTCACGGTCACAAGTAAAATGGACAAACTCCATACAGGCATCACCCATAGTCAGGGTTGAATCCGGGTCCCTGGCGCATTAAGGCAACAACTCTACTGCTGAGCCACTGTGCCATCTTTTCTCTCCGTTCTGATGAAGAAGCCTATATGAATTGGTATATACACGGAAATATTGAGATCTGCCCATCTATATGCAGACAACCACACATTTATCCAGTGCCTTTCATGACCTGTGCATGTCACTGGATTAACTATTCTTGGAAATAAAAAAAAGCTTGCAAATGCTGGACATCTGCTATAAAAACAAAAAAACGCTAGAAAAACAGCAGGGCAAGCAACATTTGCAGAAAGAGAAACAGCAAGTATGTTAGATTAACGGCTCTTCATCAGAATAGAGAAAAAGGGAAAGCAAATGGCACTTTGTTGCAGAGAAGGAAGGGGGGGGGCAATGGGCGGAACAAAGGAAGTGCCTATAATAGGGTGAAATGATACTATGATTGCAAAGACAATGATTAGTCCATGTGTCAGAGGTTATGTGGAGAATTGGGTTAGGAGAGATAGATCAGCCATGATTAAATGTCGGAGTAGACTTGATGGGCCAGATGGCCTAATTCTACTCCTATCACTTATGATCTGCTTTGTTTGTCCTCCTCATCTCTGCCAATAAGACTATCTTGCTTTCACTCATTCTCAGTTCTGATGAAGGGTCTTCAACCTGAGACATTAACTATTTTTCTTTCCTCTGAGACTGCATGACCTATTTCATCTCCCCAGCATTTATAGTAATTATTCCTGCAGTTATTGTTTATATTGTAAACAAATAGTCATGGTAGACATGCCATGATCCTACATGGAGAAGTAAGGTGATTATTAGGTGACATGCAGATGCAGAATTAAGTGGCATCTTCTAAAATAGCAAACATCATAAATCAAATTATTTCATATAAATAGTATCAATAACAATTGCAACTATTTATTTATCCCTACTGTAATGCAAATATCTTTTTGATGCTGAATAATCTACAGAATGTTTTTCATTGTTCCACTTCTTTCATTTTATTCTGTAGCCAGAGTTTGAAGATTTATCTTCATTTCTTAGAGCAGCTGGTTCAACGGTGTTGCAACAATAATCTCTCACCCCAGACCAAGGAACTAATGGTTGACTTCAAAAAGGAGAAGTTTGGAGATCAAGCACAGTTTTCATCGGTGGACCAGAGCCGGACAGACTTGGCAACTTCAATTCCCGGGCATTAACATCTCGGATGACATGTCCTGGGCCCAGCACATAGATGTAGTCATGAAGAAGGCTCATCACACCTCTACTTTCTTAAATGTTTAAAGAGATCCATCATGTCACTGAATACTTGAACAAACTTCTGCAGGCATATTATAGAAATTTTTAGTATTTTTTTGCAGTCTTCTTTCTTTTAGAAATGTTGTGTGTAATTTAAGTAAATTGTTTTAGTGTGCTTGTTTGAATCGATGTGCCAGTGATGCTGTTGCAACTAAGATTTGTTATTGTACTTACACACTTATATTTAGAATTTCCTAGATTCACCACTCAATGTGAGAAATTCTTATGCTCCTAGGTTTAAAGCTATCCTAAAATGTAAATGTAGGATCGACAGCTTAGCTAGAAACTATCTTGACTCGAGATGTGAACTTCAGGGAAATATTGAGCAAGTGCAATCTTAAAATTTGACATTAGAGCAGCCTCAGTTTTAAAAAGTAAAATGCATTTAACTTATTAACACATTTTATTTAAAATAAATTAACCCCATGCCAAAGAAGATAAGAAACTACCTTTGATGATAGTGGATATTCCATCACATAACAAACATGAATATAAAGCAAAGGTAGACACAAAAAGCTGGAGTAACTTGGCAGGTTGGATACATCTCTGGAGAAAAGGAATAGGTAATGTTTCGGGTCGAGTACTTTTCTCCAGAGATGATGTCTGACCCGCTGAGTTACTCCAGCTTTTGTGTCTATCTTCTGTTTAAACCGGCATCTGCAGTTCCTTCCTACACATGAATATAAAGCAATCAGATGCTGAAGTAAAGTAGTACTCGGAGAATGTCATAAAATTATATTATAAAGTTGAAGTATCAGCGTAGAGTTGTTTTAGACTCTGTATTTTCTTAAACAAAAGTCAACAGTTTAAAACAAAGGATCTTCCAAAATTATTGCTGTCCCTGAAACAGATGCTAATTCCTCATCATTCATTGCCACTGTAGTCCCTTGTTCCTACCTCTCCCTACGACAGGTGTATTCTAACAGGTGTTTAAGCATTAAAAGATCCATAAAGATGTTGACAAATCACAGTGGATGGAAGGTAGACCATCCATATGTTACAATATAAAAGAGTTTATTTTCCCTCATCAACTTGCCCATTATCAGTGAAGATTCAATATGTCACCATGCTCGTCAAAGCCTTGAATTTATGGACAAGCTCTTGGCCCCATAGACTCCATCAAACCTCATGGATAAGGCTGGCATTAGATTTTACAACTGAAAATACATCAGTGCATGGCAGGTGTATGACCAGGAGTGCCAATAATGTTTACCTTTATTAACTTGATGCAGTGTGAGTGATACAGCTCGACAGAAGGCAAGTAGAGAGTTGGAAGTAGGATTCCAGGGAAGGAAGAAGAAAGGTACACAAAAATGCTGGAGAAACTCAGCGGGTGCAGCAGCATCTATGGAGCGAAGGAGATAGGCAACGTTTCGGGCCGAAACCCTTCTTCAGACTGATAGGGGGTGGGGGGAGGTGGGGAGAAGAAAGGAAAAAGGAGGAGGAAGAGCCCGAGGGCTGAGGGAGAGGTAGGAAGGGGAGGAAACAGCAAGGGTTAACGGAATTGTGAGAATTCAATGTTCATGCCACCAGGATGCAGACTACCCAAGCGGAATATGAGGTGCTGTTCCTCCAATTTCCGGTGTTGCTCACTCTGGCCGTGGAGGAGGCCCAGGACATAGAAACATAGAAACATAGAAAATAGGTGCAGGAGTAGGCCATTCGGCCCATCGAGCCTGCACCGCCATTCAATATGATCATGGCTGATCATCCAACTCGGTATCCTGTACCTGCCTTCTCTCCATACCCCCTGATCCCTTTAGCCACAAGGGCCACATCTAACTCCCTCTTAAATATAGATAATGAACTGGCCTCAATTACCTTCTGTGGCAGAGAGTTCCAGAGATTCACCACTCTCTGTGTGAAAAAATGTTTTTCTCATCTCGGTCCTAAAGGATTTCCCCTTTATCCTTAAACTATGACCCCTTGTCCTGGACTTCCCCAACATCGGGAATAATCTTCCTACATCTAGCCTGTCCAACCCCTTAAGAATTTTGTAAGTTTCTATAAGATCCCCCCTCAATCTTCTAAATTCTAGCTAGTACAAGCCGAGTCTATCCAGTCTTTCTTCTTATGAAAGTCCTGACATCCCAGGAATCAGTCTGGTGAACCTTCTCTGTGCTCCCTCTATGGCAAGAAAGTCTTTCCTCAGATTTGGAGACCAAAACTGTACGCAATACTCCAGGTGTGGTCTCACCAAGACCCTGTACAACTGCAGTAGAACCTCCCTGCTCCTATATTCAAATCCTTTTGCTATGAATGCTAACATACCATTCGCTTTCTTCACTGCCTGCTGCACCTGCATGCCTACTTTCAATGACTGGTGTACCATGATACCCAGGTCTCGATGCATCTCCCCTTTTCCTAATCGGCCACCATTCAGATAATAGTCTACTTTCTTGTTCTTGCCACCAAAGTGGATAACCTCACATGTATCCACATTATACTGCATCTGCCATGCATTTGCCCACTCACCCAACCTATCCAAGTCACCTTGCAGCCTCCTAGCATCCTCCTCACAGCTAACACAGCCCCCCAGCTTCGTGTCATCTGCAAACTTGGAGATGTTGCATTCAATTCCCTCGTCCAAATCATTAATATATAGCTGGGGTCCCAGCACTGAGCCTTGCGGTACCCCACTAGTCACTGCCTGCCATTCTGAAAAGGACCCGTTTACTCCTACTCTTTGCTTCCTGTTTGCCAGCCAGTTCTCTATCCAAATCAATACTGAACCCCCAATACCGTGAGCTTTAAGTTTGTATACTAGTCTCTTATGTGGGACCTTGTAGAAAGCCTTCTGAAAGTCCAGATATAACACATCCACTGGTTCTCCCTTATCCACTCTACTAGTTACATCCTCGAAAAATTCTATAAGATACGTCAGACATGATTAAAGGGTCTGTCTCACTGTGCGAGTTGACCCACGAGTGACCCCGAGTTTAAAACAAATTTAACTCATGGTAATCACGTACAATTAACGTAGCGGGAACGTCGGAACTCGAGGACGCAACTTAGCGACTCTTGGCGCTAACGGCAGGTACCCGTGAAACTTGTTAACTCTTGCAAAAGTTCAAACATGTTTGAACTTTTCCACGAGTAAAATGTACTCTTGAGGTTAAAATTTGAAACAGTTTAAACTCGTTGTAAGAACGTAGTGGCCCGTGCGTTTAACTTTGTGACTCATGAGTCTACCGTGGGAACTCTTTTTAGAAACAATAATCAGGGACAGAAATATCAGTTAGACTTTTTAAAGACAAATTCTGCTTAACAAAGTTAAGTAAGTTATTGATAAGGTGACAGAGTGGGTAGAAAAGAAAAAATTGCTTGAAGTTTATATATAAATTTTGTGTATTTGGGACTGAGCTCACAACCTTAAGACAAACCAGTATTGAGGAACAGCGTGAGAACATTTTATGACACTTCATGGCAGCCTGAGGTTTGCCAGTCACGTCCAGAAGCCATCTCTACCAGTGCTGTTGAAGAAGACAGGGTTGTGTTCACCTCTCCTGCACCCCTGTTCCGTAGGACAACACCAACTCTTTCATTATGCGGATGTTAAAGGCTGGGTTTTATTGTCAAGCCATGAAGCCAGATTCCCGATCTCTTTACTGAACTTTACTGAATCAAAGGGTTCTATAGGAGGTGCTGCCTCAAAAAGGCAGCCAGCATTGTCATGGACCCACACTACCCTGGCCATGCTCTCATTTCATTCCTGCTGACTGAAACAGGTAGGTGAGATTTCACATCCACCTTGTGTGTGTGTCTCTCTCTCCCTCCTCCCTCTCACACAGGCTGAGTGACTCTGCCTCTGTGAGTGTACGTCCCTTTCTCCCCCTCTCCCTGGGCTCTATACGCTCATTGTTTCCTATGAGAGACTTTGAAAAATAAGAATCACATTTCACACATTGATTTTATTACTTTTAATTCTTAACATGACCATAATCACAATCTTTTACACCACCCATCACCACTCAGTTTTTTTAACATGTGATGATTTTTAAACACTTCGATACACATTGTTGCCTCAAGATGAACGGGAGAGGAACTTGGTACACTCGGGAGGAACTTGGTACACTCGGGAGACGAACTTCGAACATCGCAGAAATGAGAAGTAAACGGGAAACTTAGACATACCCGTGGGAATTCGGTTAAACTCGAGATCATAAACTTGTAGTATCGTACGCAACCACGAGTCTTTCACTCGGGGTCACTCGTGGGTCAACTCGCACAGTGAGACAGCCCTTTTACCTTTCGTAAATCCATGCTGACATTGTCCAATGATTTCACCACTTTCCAAATGTGCTGTTATCCCAACTTTAATAACTGACTCTAGCAGTTTCCCCACTACCGATGTTAGACTAACTGGTCTGTAATACCCCATTATCTCTCTCATTTTTTTTAAAAGTGGGGTTACATTAGCTGCCCTCCAATCCTCAGGAACTACTCCAGAATCTAAGGAGTTTTGAAAAATTATCACTAATGCATCCACTATTTCTGGGGCTACTTCCTTAAGTACTCTGGGATGCAGCCTATCTGGCCCTGGGGATTTATCGGCCTTTAATCCATTCAATTTACCTAACACCACTTCCCGGCTAACCTGGATTTCACTCAGTTCCTCCATCTCATTTGACCCGCGGTCCCCTGCTATATCCAGCAGATTATTTATGTCTTCCTTAGTGCAGACAGAACCAAAGTAGTTATTCAATTGGTCTGCCATGTCCTTGTTCCCCATGATCAATTCACCTGTTTCTGACTGCAAGGGACATAATCCCTTTCTCTTCACATATCTATAAAAACTTTTGCAGTCAGTTTTTATGTTCCCTGTCAGTTTCCTTTCATAATCTATTTTCCCTTTCCTAATTAAGCCCTTTGTCCTCCTCTGCTGGACTGAATTTCTCCCAGTCCTCTGGTAGGCTGCTTTTTCTGGTTAATTGGTACGCTTCATCTTTTGTTTTGATACTATCCCTGATTTCCCTTGTTATCCACGGATGCACTACCTCCCCTGATTTATTCTTTTGCCAAACTGGGATGAACAATAGTTGTAGTTCATCCATGCAGTCTTTAAATGCCTTCCATTGCAAATCTACCGTCAACCCTTTAAGAATCAATTGCCAGTCAATCTTGGCCAATTCATGTTTCATACCCTCAAAGTTACCTTTTTTTAAGTTCAGAACCCTTGTTTCTGAATTAACAATGTCACTCTCCATCCTAATGAAGAACTCAGCCATATTATGGTTACTCTTGCCCAAGGGGCCACGCACAATAAGACTGCGAACTAACCCTTCCTCATTACTCAATACCCAGTCTAGAATAGCCTGCTCTCTCGTTGGTTCCTCTACATGTTGGTTTAGAAAACTATCCCGCATACATTCCAAGAAATCCTCTTCCTCAGTACCCCTGCCAATGTGATTCACCCAATCTATATGTAGATTGAAGTCACCCATTATAACTGTTTTACCTTTGTTGCACGCATTTCTAATTTCCTGTTTGATGCCATCCGCAACTCCACTACTACTGTTAGGTGGCCTGTACACAACACCCACCGGAGTTTTCTGCCCCTTAGTGTTTCGCACCTCTACCCATATCGATTACACATCCTCCAAGCTAATGTCCTTCCTTTCCATTGCGTTAATCTCATCTCTAACCAGCAACGCTACCCCACCTCCTTTTCCTTTCTGTCTATCCCTCCTGAATATTGAATATCCCTGGATGTTCAGCTCCCAGCCTTGGTCACCCTGGAGCCATGTCTCCGTGATCCCAACTATATCATAATCATTAATAGCTATCTGCACATTCAACTCATCCACCTTATTACGAATGCTCCTTGCATTGAGACACAAAACCTTCAGGCTTGTTTTTACAACGCTCTTACCCTTATACAATTATGTTGAAAAGTGGCCCTTTTTGATTTTTGCCCTGGATTTGTCTGCCTGCCACGTTTACTTTTCATCTTGCTACCTATTGCTTCTACCCTCATTTTACACCCCTCTGTCTCTCTGCTCACACATTTAAGAAACCCACCATCTCTTATTCTCTGTTTATCATTTTTTTTCTTCTTTCCCCCCTACCTGTTGGGTCTGGACAAGGAATGGGAGGGGGAGTTGAAGTGATGAGCCACCGGGAGGTCAGGTTGGTTAGAGTAGACTGAGCAGAGGTGTTCGGCGAAATGATCGCCAAGCCTACGCTTGGTCTCACCGATATAGATCAGCGGACATCTAGAGCAGCGGATGCAATAGATGAGGTTGGAGGAGGTGCACGTGAACCTCTGTCGCACCTGGAACGACTGCTTGTGTCCTTGAATGGAGTCGAGGGGGGAGGTAAAGTGACACGTGTAGCATCTCTTGTGGTTGCAAGGGAAAGTGCCCGGGGAAGGGGTGGAGCGGGAGGGAAGGGAAGAATTGACAAGGGAGTTACAGAGGGAGCGGTCTTTGCGGTAGGCAGACAGGGGGGGAGATGGGAAGATGTGGCGAGTGCTGGGGTCACGTTGGAGGTGGCGAAACTGACGGAGGACTATCTGTTGTATGTGCCGGCTAGTGGGGTGAAAGGTGAGGACATAGATACATAGTTACATAGAAAATAGGTGCAGGAGTAGGCCATTCGGCCCTTCGAGCCTGCACCGCCATTCAATATGATCATGGCTGATCATCCAACTCAGTATCCCGTACCTGCCTTCTCTCCATACCCCCTGATGCCCTTAGCCACAAGGGCCACATCTAACTCCCTCTTAAATATAGCCAATGAACTGGCCTCAACTACCCTCTGTGGCAGAGAGTTCCAGAGATTCCTCATCTCGGTCTTAAAGGATTTCCCCCTTATCCTTAAGCTGTGACCCCTTGTCCTGGACTTCCCCAACATCGGGAACAATCTTCCTGCATCTAGCCTGTCCAACCCCATAAGAATTTTGTACGTTTCTATAAGATCCCCTCTCAATCTCCTAAATTCTAGCGAGTATAAGCCAAGTCTATCCAGTCTTTCTTCATATGAAAGTCCTGACATCCCAGGAATCAGTCTGGTGAACCTTCTCTGCACTCCCTCTATGGCTATAATGTCCTTCCTCAGATTTGGAGACCAAAACTGTACGCAATACTCCAGGTGTGGTCTCACCAAGATCCTGTACAACTGCAGTAGAACCTCCCTGCTCCTATACTCAAATCCTCTTGGTATGAAGGCCAACATACCATTCGCTTTCTTCACTGCCTGCTGCACCTGCATGCCTACTTTCAATGACTGGTGTACCATGACACCCAGGTCTCGCTGCATCTCCCCATTTCCTAATCGGCCACCATTTAGATAATAGTCTGCCTTCCCGTTTTTGCCACCAAAGTGGATAACCTCACATTTATCCACATTATACTGCATCTGCCAAACATTTGCCTACTCACCCAGCCTATCCAAGTCACCTTGCAGTCTCCTAGCATCCTCCTCACAGCTAACACTGCCCCCCAACTTAATGTCATCCGCAAACTTAGAGATGTTGCTTTCAATTCCCTCGTCCAGATCATTAATATAAATTGTAAATAGCTGGGGTCCCAGCACTGAGCCTTGCGCTACCCCACTAGTCACTGCCTGCCATTGTGAAAAGGACCCGTTTACTCCTACTCTTTGCTTCCTGTTTGCCAGCCAGTTCTCTATGCACATCAATACTGAACCCCCAATACCGTGTGATTTAAGTTTGTATCCTAATCTCTTATGTGGTACCTTGGCGAAAGCCTTCTGAAAGTCCAGATACAACACATCCACTGGTTCTCCGCTATCCACCCTACTAGTTACATCCTCGAAAAATTCTATAAGATTCGTCAGACACGATTTACCTTTCGTAAATCTATGCTGACTTTGTCCAATGATTTCACCACTTTCCAAATGTGCTGCTATCCCATCTTTAATAACTGACTCTAGCAGTTTCCCCACTACCGATGTTAGACTAACTGGTCTGTAATTCCCCGTTTTCTCTCTCCCTCCCTTCTTAAAAAGTGGGGTTACGTTTGCTACCCTCCAATCCTCAGGAACTACTCCAGAATCTAAGGAGTTTTGAAAAATTATCACTAATGCATCCACTATTTCTGGAGCTACTTCCTTAAGTACTCTGGGATGCAGCCTATCTGGCCCTGGTGATTTATCGGCCTTTAATCCATTCAATTTACCCAACACCACTTCCCGACTAACCTGGATTTCACTCAGTTCCTCCATCTCCTTTGACCCGCGGCCCCCTGCTATTTCCGGCAGTTTATTTATGTCTTCCTTAGTGAAGACGGAACCAAAGTAGTTATTCAATTGGTCCGCCATATCCTTGTTCCCCATGATCAATTCACCTGTTTCTGACTGCAAGGGACCTACATTTGTTTTAACTAATCTCTTTCTCTTCACATATCTATAAAAACTTTTGCAGTCAGTTTTTATGTTCCCTGCCAGTTTCCTTTCATAATCTATTTTCCCTTTCCTAATTAAGCCCTTTGTCGTCCTCTGTTGGTCTCTGAATTTCTCCCAGTCCTCTGGTATGCTGCTTTTTCTGGCTAATTTGTACGCATCATCCTTTGCTTTGATACTATCCCTGATTTCCCTTGTTATCCACGGATGCACTACCTTCCCTGATTTATTCTTTTGCCAAACTGGGATGAACAATTTTTGTAGTTCATCCATGCAGTCTTTAAATGCCTTCCATTGCATATCCACCGTCAACCCTTTTAGAACTAATTGCCAGTCAATCTTGGCCAATTCACGTCTCATACCCTCAAAGTTACCTTTCTTTAAGTTCAGAACCGTTGTTTCTGAATTAACAATGTCACTCTCCATCCTAATGAAGAACTCAACCATATTATGGTCACTCTAGCCCAAGGGGGCACGCACAACAAGACTGCTAACTAACCCTTCCTCATAACTCAATATCCAGTCTAGAATAGCCTGCTCTCTCGTTGGCTCCTCTACATGTTGGTTTAGATAACTATCCCTCATACATTCCAAGAAATCCTCTTCCTCAGCACCCCTGCCAATTTGATTCGCCCAATCTATATGTAGATTGAAGTCACCCATTATAACTGTTTTGCCTTTGTTGCACGCATTTCTAATTTCCTGTTTGATGCCATCCCCAACTTCACTACTACTGCTAGGTGGCCTGTACACAACACCCACCAGCGTTTTCTGCCCCTTAGTGTTTCGCAGCTCTACCCATACCGATTCCACATCCTCCAAGCTAATGTCCTTCCTTTCCACTGCGTTAATCTCCTCTCTAACCAGCAACACTACCCCACCTCCTTTTCCTTTCTCTCTATCCCTCCTGAATATTGAATATTTCTGGATGTTCAGCTCCCAGCCTTGGTCACCCTGGAGCCATGTCTCCGTGATCCCAACTATATCATAATCATTAATTGCTATCTGCACGTTCAACTCATCCACCTTATTACGAATGCTCCTTGCATTGAGACACAAAGCCTTCAGGCTTGTTTTTACAACGCTCTTACCCCTTATACAATTATGTTGAAAAGTGGCTCTTTTTGATTTTTGCCCTGGATTTGTCTGCCTGCCACTTTTACTTTTCACCTTGCTACCTATTGCTTCCGCCCATATTTTACACCCCTCTGTTTCTCTGCTCACCCACCTCTTATTCTCTGTTTATTATTGTTTTCTTCTTTCCCCCCTACATCTTGGGTCTGAGTGCTTTCCTTCTCTGCCTCCTGCCTCACACACTGTCTAATAGCATTCTCTATTTGAGTCCCTCCCCCCAACCATTCTAGTTTAAAGTCCCCCCAGTAGCCTTTGCAGATCTCTCCGCCAGGATATCGGTCCCCCTCACGTTCAAGTGCAACCCATCCTTTTTGTACAGGTCGAACCATCCACAAAAGAGGTCCCAATGATCCAGAAATTTGAATCCCTGCCTTCTGCACCAGTCCTTCAGCCACGCATTTATCCTCCATCTCGCTCCATTCCTACTCTCACTGTCGCGTGGCACAGGCAGTAATCCCGAGATTGTTACCTTTGCTGTCCTTTTCTTTAAATCCCCTCCTAACTCCCTAAATTTTCCTTTCAGGACCTCTTCTCTTTTTTTACCTATGTCATTGGTACCTATATGTACCACGACCTTGGGCTCCTCTCCCTGCCCTTTCAGGATATCTTGGACACGTTGAGACACATCACAGACCCTGGCACCAGGGAGGCAAACTACCATCCGGGTCTCCCGACTGCGTCCACAGAATCACCTGTCTGACCCCCTAACTATAGAGTCCCCTATTAGTATTGCCCTCCTCTTCTTTTCCTTGCCCTTCTGAGCAACAGGGCCGGTCTCTATACCAGGACCAGGCTGACTCTGCCCTTGTTGCGATTAGGGGGATGGGGAGAGAGAGCAGTGTTGCGGGGTATGGAGGAGACCCTGGTGCGAGCCTCATCTATAGTGGTGGAGGGGAACCATCGTTCCCTGAAGAATGATGACATTTGCGATGCCCTGGTGTGGAACACCTCATCCTGGGAGCAGATGGGGCATAGAGGGAGGAATTGGGAATAGGGGATGGAGTCCTTACAGGAAGCAGGGTGGGAGGACGAGTAGTCAAGATAGCCGTGGGAGTCAATAGGTTAATAGTGGAAGGAAGGTTTATAGTGGAAGGAAGAAGAAAAATAGGTAGTGTATCCAAAGTTATTTCCAATTTCAGCTTAAAAATTGAAGAAAATCACTGTGGTACCATAAGGCTGGATTTGAATGTAAACATACATCACTAAGCATGGAAAATCATTGAATGAAAATCATACTTTCGCCTTTGTGAGTCCAAGTGCATATCTGCCTGCAAATGAAGACATGTTGCAACTATTTAAAGAGCATGTGTCCTTTTTAATGGCCAAGAAACTGTTAGTTGCAAATTAGTGCTAAACTTTAGATGGTTGGAGAAAATCACAACATATTTTCACAGGAAGTGCTTATGAAAATTACACCCAACAGGCTAATGGTGTTTCAAAAATGTTTGCAGTTTAGCCTAGATGAAACAGAGTTGAGCAGTATTTCCCGATAGCAAGTTATTTGAGCATGTTGCTATGGCACATAGGGAGCACTGTGTGGAGTATACACTTTCTCCCTATAATTTGTGGATTTCATATGGTTTCCCCAGTTTCTTCTTCCCACATCCCAAGATTGTGCAGGTTGGAAGATTAAATGGCAACTGTAAATTGTCCCTAATGTGTAGATGAGTCATAGAACATGGGAGAATTGTTGGTAATGTGGGAAAAATAAAATGGGATTGGCGAAGGAACCATGTAAAATGGGTACTTGATAGTCAGTGTATCTTGGACAATACAGCTCACCCCCTCCATGACACACTAGTCAAGCTGAGGAGTACCTTCAGCGACAGTCTGGTTCCACCAAGATGCAGTGCAGAACACCACAGGAGATATTTTTTCCTGAGGCTATCAAACTGTACAACTCCTCCCCCTTCTGTAATGGAGTAGACTGACTTCTCCTCACCCCCCCCCCTGTCCCGCCCCCCCCCCCCAATCTTTGCACATCCCCAATCCTTTCCACCCGTCACTTCACTTTAATTTTATGTTTCATGTATCTTGTTGGCAGACCAATTTCCCTCATTGGATAAAGTTCTATCATATTGTATTGTTTTGCAGATACAATGGGCCTTAGAGGCTACTATATGACTGACTAGAAACTGTGTGGCAGTAAATATCAGGCATAATTAACTTATGTCTATTGACCAAGTGACACGGGGGCAGGTACATGGATAGAAAAGGTTCAGAGGGACATGGGTCAAATGCTCACAAATGGGGCTAGTTTAGAAGGGGCAAGTTGATCAGCATGGGCGAGTTGGGCTGAAAGGTCTGTTTGCGTGCCGTATGACTCTAAGTGGAGGCTGCGCATTAATCCTTGTTGCCTACTTATTCATCACCAGCCAATGCTATACATGCTGTTGATTGAAGCCAAGGGCCATCAAAAGCCTAAGTTTGTTGTTGACTGACACCAGTCCAAGCGAGCTTATCCTCATTGATGGTGTATATGCCTTTTCACAAGGTATTTAGTGGTGAGAATTACTGATGGATATATTGCCTGAGATTTTAACAGCTCCTTGGAAATGATTGCAGATCACAGGTGGACACCTAGATTTTCAGACATAGTGTCAAAAGGAACTGCAGATGCTGGTTTATACTGGTGTTCTGAAGTGTTCCGACCCGAAACATCACCCATCCTTTTTTCCTCAGTGATGCTGCCTGACCCGCTAAGTTACTCCAGCACTTTGTGTCTATTTTCAGACCTTGTACTGGAAACCATGGCGAGTGGGATGGAGAAGAAGAAGAAAAGTAAGGCTAAAGCTAATTAAATAGTTTGGTGACATAGTCGTCTTCCTGAATATTGCCAAATACCTTAATTATGACTTGAATTGAACTGAATTGAATTGTATTGAATAGAATACTTTAGTCACATGTGACAAGTCACAGCAAAATTCCTTGCTTGCATACTCAAGGTATGCAAATAGTTGTCCATAAAGGGCACTTACAAGGTTACAAACCCCCCCCCCCCTCACTCCAGGTCCCTCTTTGTTCTTCCCCCCCTCCCTCCTCCCTCCTCCCTCACGGCGATCCCCACATGCCAGGTCCTCCATTGTTGTTTCCCTCTGCAGCAGCGTCCTCACTTCCACGTGTCTGTCCTCGTCCGTCGGTCGGCGCCATAATTGACCGCCGTACCAACCTCTTCACTAACACTGCCAGGGTCCTCTCAAGATGCCTTCATGGTGCCGACCTGGTCCCCTGCCGCAGGCTCCGCAGACCCAGGCAACGATGGCCAGTGGCTTCGTCGACCTCCACTTCCTACCCCTGAGGCTCCGATCCATGAGGCTCCACCTCCGACTCGCAAGGCTCCAACTCCAACTAGCGAGGCCTGGGCCGCGAGGCTCTGGCCTCGGCTTCTCTACGGCAACTCTGGAAGGCGTCTGCCCCCTCTGGAAGGCTTTTTTTTTTTTTTCCTCTGAGCCATAAACTATTCTAAGTTGGAAGTACATCCTGTTTGTTCATCGCTGTTGGATTAAAATCCTGGAACTCTTTGCCCAACAGCACAGCATTGTGGAGTATTCAAGAAGACAACTCTTCACCACTCCCTCAAAGGCTGTTAGCAATAAATTTGCCTTATCACTGAGCTCACACGATTCAAGCATAAATCAAAAACTATCCTCATGAGAAAATCCCTTGGAGATTTGTAGGAAATATCAAATTCGTATACATGACGCATGCACCATTTTAAATACGTGGCATTTGCAGCCAGGTTTCAGTTTCAATAATTATAACAGAGCAAAACCATCCAAAAAAAGAAAGTCACTGACCAGTAGGTTAAGGGCCTGTCCCACGGGCATGCGACTCCATGCGGCAAGCGCGACCTAACCGCAAACGGGGGCAGCGCGGGGGCCGCGCGGAGGTCGAGTGATTCCCGTACAGGGCTGGTCCCACCAGCATGCGGCTGCATACGGCAAGCGCTACCAAATCGGAAGCGGGGTCTCGATGCGGCTGCGTACGGCATCGAGGCAGTGTGCACGGCCTCGAAACGGCTGAGGGGTGGCAGGCCGTTGCCGCACGGAATTTTTGAACAATGCCAGTTTTTCGGAGCCCCGCGCGATGTCGGGACCAGCTCCGCACAACTCCATACGGCTCCGGCGATCGAAGTGGGACCGGCCCCGCGACCTCCGCACGGCCCCCGCACGGCCGCCGCTTGCGGTTAGGTCACGCTTGCCGCATGGAGTCGCATGCCCGTGGGACAGGCCCTTTATTCTTTTGTGTTCTGACCTGGAACTAGCAACTTATCATAGATTATAGTTGCTCTGTGAATGGTGTAGCTGCTAATAAGCATTACATTTTTTATAGATTTGTCAGCTTTGTCTCAAACAGAAGTTATAAGGAGTAGAAAATGGTAGAAAATTGCTTTCTTTGGAAAAATAACTCCCCTTAAAACTCTGAACATTGATGCAAACTCTCTTCTTAACTTATCGTACGTTGATTCAAGGAGAGCAATCCTCGTCTTCACAAACAATTGGTCTCATTTTTTGAATGAAGGAAAGTCTAGAACGAAGAAGAAAGTGGTCTTAGTATCATGCTTTACTTCAAAAATCTGCTCAATTTCTTTGTGTGTGATTTCATAATCCAATATGATAAGAAAGATGTTTGTATCAATTTACACCAACACTAACTTGGGAAAGCTTTCAATGTTTTCCAAAGTGCAGTTTTAAAATAACTGTAGTTGAATAAATCTAATATTTGTTTGATTTATACTCATATACATGCAATATCTGTGACCATCGAAGGGATCTACAGGGGTCGCTGCCTCAAAGAGGCAGTCAGCATTGTCAGAGACCTACACCACCCTGGCCACATTTCACCCCTGCCATCAGGAAGAAGGTGTAGGATCCTGAAAACTGTAATGTCTTTTCAAAAGGAATGGCAGATACTGGTTTATACTGAATGTAAATGACTTAAGACACAGATCTGGAGTTTAAATCATCTTTAATCATATGGTATAGTAGAGCGGTACAGTGGGCTGTTAGTTCATGGCTAGCGCTAACATGACTACCTAATGTAGGAAATGGGTGTTAATATAAAGTGTACAGTAAGGTGGAGTTAAGGTGGAGTTAATGATGCTACACTACTCAGATTGGTTCACATGCAATAACCAATCTACATCCTTCCCCGTAGAGAGAAATGGTTGTTAGACAAATGTTAAACACACACAGTTAAACGTACTCGCCGTGCCTGTCCGGTGGTCTACTAATGATGTAAAATCAAGCTCTGTGACTTTACTGGGAATCCATGCGTGCCAGGACCTAGGGCTAGTCTCTTTCGACCGATCCATTCATAAGTTACTTATATCTGAGGACTCGATTTGAAACTACCCTGATCTGTTCGATGACAAGCTGGGCAAGCTACCTGTGACATACAAAATCGCCATTGACCCCACCGTTGACCCAGCCATCCGTGCCCCTCACCGCGTGCCACATGCCATGCGTGACGGAATCCAGACTGAACTTAAAAATATGGTGTCCATGGGTGTACTGGCTGAAATCAGTGAACCTACAGACTGGGTCTCCACCTTGGTCGTCACGAAAAAGAAAGACCAAGACGAGCTCTGAGTGTGCATCAACCCAAGAGACCTAAACACTGCCATCAAGTGCCCACATTATCCGATGAGAACTATCGAAGACATCGCAGCCCAAATCGGTCGTGCAACAGTGTTCTCCGTGCTAGATGCAAACAGCTCATTCTGGCAGATACGTCTAGATGACGAGTCCGTGCCATACACCAGGATGTTGACGACATCCTGGTGTATGGCAAGGACATAGCGGAGCATGACTCCCATCTCAAGCAGATTCTGGACAGGGCAAGTGAGATTAACCTAAAGTTCAACCCCAAGAAATGCAAGTTCCGCGTTCCAGAGGTTTCCTATGTCGGACACGTATTCACTCGCAATGGTCTGAAGCCAGACCCTAAAACATCTGCAGCCATCAACAAAATGCCTGCCCCAGCCGACGTACAAAGCCTCCAATGCTTTCTGGGTATGGTCAACTATCTGGAAAAGTTTATACCCAATCTCAGCGAACTCAGTTCACCACTGAGGCAGTTCACCCGCAAGGACACTGAATGGACCTGGTACCAGCAACACTAACAGGTGTTTGACTTTTTAAAACTGCAGCTGGCCAGCGCCCCACCTTGACTTACTTTGACCTGAAGTGACCAGTCACAATAACCAATCTACACCGAAGATAGACATAAGATGCTGGAGTAACTCAGCGGGTCAGGCAGCATCTCTCGAGAAAAAGGACGGGTGGTATTTAGGTATGAAGAAGAGTCCTGACCCAAAGCATTACTCATCATTTTTCTCCAGAGATACTATTTGACCCACTGAGTTACTCCAGCACTTTGCGTTGATCTTATTTTTGTTGTTTATTACAGTGTTTACAGAGTACTACATATTACATATCTGTTGTGCTGCTACAAAGTAAGAATTTAATTGTTACCTTTTGGATAATATGACAATAAAACACTCTTGTCTCACTTAATTCTTGATCTACAGGAACCTTTTTGGCTTACGGTTATGTTAGATATATTTTGACTAAATCTCTATACCAATCTGAAGAGCTGTCCTCTTCACCCCTCTCCCATCGGGCAATAGGTATAGAAGTGTGACAACGCACATCTCCAGATTCCGGGACAGTTTCTTCCCAGCTATTATCTGCAACTGAATCATTCTACCACATCTACAGAGCAGTCCTGAACTACTATCTACCTTATAGGTGACCCTTGGACTAACTTTGATCTGACTTTTCTTGCACTAAACTATATTCCCTTATCATGTATCTATACACTGTAAACGGCTCGATAAATCATCTATTGTCTTTCCGCTGACTGGTAAGCACGCAACAAAAGCTTTTCACTATACCTCTGTAAACGTGACATTAAACTAAACTGAACTGTATGTTGCCAATTCATCATAAAAATCCAAATAGCTCATCACTATCTTCCAGGGAAGGGTTGCATAACTCCCCCAAGGCTGACAGGTTTTGAACTTAATTCAAAAATTAACTGGTTACTATATTATGCTCTGTCAGTCAGTCAGCTGTCAAGGCCGAAAAATGCAAGTTTTGTAATATTATCTACAATTCAGCCAATATACACAGAAAATGCTATCAAGTTCTGATGAAAATAAGCTTACAGTATGTTTATGACATTTTCCAGAAATGGGGTAATCAGGGGAGGCTTTTTAATCCCCTTCGAAGTTCAGGTTGTTTTTACTTTTTGCATAAATGGATTGAATGGTATATCGCAGCAAAGCCAGATGTGTTTTAGATGGGCAGCAGGTGTCAGCTTACAACAGACTGCAAAGTGACTGCCTTTGTATCCAAGGAAGAACATTCAGCATGTTCGTAATCAGTTGCATGATTATCAGTTCTTTATTTTGCACCGCCTCCTGACATAAGGAGGAACAGGCTTTGTGTGAGGTAATTTTCACATCCATTAGAGATTTAAAAGTGAGTGGAACATTCAAAGGCTTTCAGATTGTGTCTTGTTTTTGAACAGATTGTGTAACATATAACTCGTGTATTGTACAATGAGTGTCTTGCTGTGTTTTTCCACTTATGAGCATAATCTTAATTGAGAATAAATACGACCAGTCATTGTGGCTGTACACACTGGATTGGCCTAATGCTGTAACAATTACTGCCATTCAGTATGAGGCAGACATCCAGTGTACTTTCAGTGCAATTTAACACAGTTAATTGTTTGTCCCATGGCGCACTGTAATGGGACACGTCAATTAATTGTTATCGTTCACACTTTCTTACAACAATTGTATCTGATACTCAGTGCTGTCTGACAATATCCATCAGCAGACTGCTTCTTCTGTGAGCCAAAACCTTTGGCCTCATATACGCTGAGTCTAACACTGAGCCACATGGAAAGCAAAAGACTTTTAGCATGATATTCTGCACGATCAGAGACCACATGTGAAGTCCACCTGGCTCTTTTACTTGCTCAAAGGTGTTGGAAACATCATACCAAAACAATTTGTAAGGCTAAGGCCAATTTAATTTAATGCAAAATGTTACTTTGGTACAGAAATGCTCATCAAGATAGCAGTAACAGGATCGGTCCAAGTCAGCATGGATTTAGGAAGGGGAAACCATGCTTGACTAATCTTCTGGAATTTTTTGAGGATGTAATGTAAAATGAACAATGGAGAGCCCAGGGCCGGCCTTAAGCCGATTGGACCGACTTCTCCCAATTGGGCCCCGCGCCTAAGGGGGGCCCTGCGTTAATTTTCCGTATTTCGTTTTGTTTTGTTTTGTTTGAGTTTTGTTTATAGTGTTTTTTAAAACTGGGTATGTGTGGGGGGTGGGGGGCAGGGGGTGGGGGGGTAGGGTGGGGAAAACTTTTAAAATCTTTTCCCTGCACGGGAGACCAGACCTTTCTCAGTCGGGTCTCCATTGTCGTTGGGGCCTAGCACCGTGGAGCGGCCTCCAACCGGAACGACCTGGGGCTCCAGTCGCGGAGCCGGCGGACTTACTCACCATCGTGGAGCTGGCCGAGTTCGGAACAGGAGGAGCTGTGCTGGCGTGCGGCTGCGACCCGACCCTGGAGATTCGGAGGCTCCAGCCGCCGGCCCGGTGGACGGTAACACCGGGAGCCCGCGGGTCCCTGGTGGGAGACCGCTTTTCGGGGCTCCCGCAACGGCGACTTCTCCTGCCCGAGTTGCGGGGTTGAAGATGACCTGGAGCGGGGTCTTACATCATCCGGCGCGGCTTTAAATGGCCGCTGGACTTACTAGCGCTACCGGGGGCTCCAACATCAAGACCCGGAGCGCGGCCTTGCATCGCCCGGCGCGGCTTTAATGGCCGCGGGACATATTTACCATCGCCCGCCGGGGGCTTTGACTTTGACATCGGGAGGAGAATGTGGAGTGCAGGGGAGAGATAAGACTTTGCCTTCCATCACAGTGAGGAGGAGATTCACTGTGATGGATGTTTGTGTAAATTGTGTTGTGTCTTGGTTCTTTTTACTTGTTTGTATGACTGCAGAAACCAAATTTTGTTTGAACTTCATTTGAGGTTCAAATGACAATAAACGGTATTGTATTGTATTGTCATTAATACTTGTTCAAAACACAATTACATTTACTGAGGAATGTAGATCGATGCATTGATGACATTGATAATTTCTTAAAACTCACCATCATGATTGAGGGCTTCTTCTTGGTGAGCTTCTTGGTGTGCAGCAGATTAGTCTTTCAATTTACCTACCAACCCACGTTGTTTCTCTCTGTCTTTCGCTCTCTCCCTCCCTCTCTCTCTCGCGTGCTCTCTCTCTCTCTCCCGCTCCCCATCTCGTCTCTCTAGCTCTCTCGGCATTCCCGGAATCATTGACGTTTTGCGGTAGACAAAATTGCTGGAGAAACTCAGCGGGTGAGGCAGCATCTATGGAGCAAAGGAAATAGGCAACATTTCAGGTTGAAACCCTTCTTCAGACCTGGCCCGAAACGTTGGCTATTTCCTTCACTCCATAGATGCTGCCTCACCTGCTGAGTTTCTCCAGCATTTTTGTCTACCTTCGATTTTCCAGCATCTGCAGTTCCTTCTTAGACGTTTTGCGGTGACGGCTGCGCCTGCGGTCCCTTTCTGTTGGGAGGGGAGAGTCCTGGCCCGTGGCGGCTCCTGATAAGTGATATGTTCCCTCCGCAGGTGCTGCCTTGCCCGCTGAGTTCCTCCAGCACTCTGTGTTTTTTGTTTGGCTCTGAAGTTGATTGTGGACCTTCAACACCCTGTCTGTGGTGGCTCAGTGGGACGGGCAGGAGCTCTAGGGAGAAGGTTGCGTTTCTGGTCGAGACCCTTCTTCAGACAATCACAAGTACTCTCACCGACGAGAGTTCAGCTCAGTCTGAAGAAGGGTCTTCTCTCCAGAGTCGCTGCGATGCCTGTTCTGCTGAGCTACTCCAGCTTTTGTCTATCCTCAATTTCAGAGTTAGATAAAATATATCATGGGGGGCTTATAGCGTCTAACCCCCCCCCCCCCACCCACCCCCTTCCTGCCCAACCTCAGCCTTACGGACCTTAGCGTATCTCTAGTTCCTAAAACCCATTTCCATCACTGATTGCAATATATATGTAACACCACATTGCAGGTTCTACAGAGATTTTGATTATATTGAGTGGATGTTTCTAGATTAATTCATGGGAATTAAACATTAAATTCCTTCCATCTGGCATATAAATTCATGACAGTGAGATTTTAAAATCATGTTATATTGTGAATTCTCGTGTGAATGGGATTAGTTTGTTATTTGGATACTTAGACTATTTTTAAAAATTATCCTTTTCTTAAGAAATGGAATCTACAGGACATTCTTAATGGGGAAGTAGTGGGCAGAAAGGCATGTCATGCGTGGTTTGAAGAGCAAAAACTTGTAGTTTACAATGCCAAAATTGAAAAGTTGAGGAAAAACAAGGTGTACAGAGTTGCTTATTGGTTACAATCTGAGGAGTATGATGATGCTACTGATTATGGTATGCCAATGTACCAGCTAGCAACTGATCTTCTCCATAAAGACCTGGTCTATTGCTAGAAATTGTAATTTATTTACCTATCTGTTATGGACTTACAGCATATAATACAATAATATTAAAGTTCTGATCTTGAGAATATCACATTTTTGAATTTTCAAGGCAGTCTGGGTGTTTATTACTATTTCCGTCACAGCGGTCAATTTTGTAATTAGCTACAATTAGGTAATTAACTAATTATATGCTTTAATTTCAGGTCATCCAAGTAAGATGTTTTATATTTGTTTCAGAATGCTTCAATCTATAATAACTGAAAATTTCATTCAGTTCTCTTAATTTTTAAGAAAGTTATGGGCTTTTGACTGTCCTCGATCACAGCTTTTGTGTTTTTCTTCTTGCGTATGGCGTGCACAGCTTAAAGTTGTCGGACAACTTGTTCTATTTGATCTTATTTGAATTTGCACGTCGGGTTGATTGCATTAGTCAAAACAGGGCGGACCACGTGAAGGTTGCAATCTCCCACCCCAGCTTTTGTGTTAATTCAATGGAAAAGCAATAGGGAACAAGATGCTATGGATCAAATCAGCAATAGTGATTGATCTACAACCACAGCTATTTGCAACATACATTAATGTTTTAGATGAAGGAATTAAAAGTAACATTAGCAAATTTGCAGATGACACAAAGCTGGGTGGCAGTGTGAACTGTGAAGAGGATTCTATGAGGATGCAGGGTGACTTGGACAGGTTGGGTGAGTGGGCAGATGCACGGCAGATGCAGTATAATATGGATAAATGTGAGGTTATCCACTTTGGTGGCAAGAACAGGAAGGCAGATTATTATCTGTGTGGTGTCAGGTTAGGAAAAGGGGAAGTACAAGAACTGGTTGTTCTTGCACATCAGTCACTGAAAGTAAGCATGCAGGTACAGCTGGCATTGAAGAAAGCTCATGGCTTGTTGGCCTTCATAACGAGAGGAGTTGAGTATAGGAGCAAAAATATTCTTCTTCTGTTGTACAGGGCCCTGGTGAGACCACACCTGGAGTATTGTGTGTAGTTTTGGTCTCCTAATTTGAGGAAGGACATTCTTGCTATTGAGGGAGTCAACGTAGCTTCACGAGGTTAATTCCCAGGATGGCGGGACTGTCTTATGATGAAAAAATGGAGCGACTGTGCTTGAAATTACTGGAATTTAGAAGGATAAGAGGGGTTCTTATTGAAACATATAAAATTATTAAGTGATTGGACACTCTAGATGCAGGAAACATGTTCCCGATGTTGGGGGAGTCCAGAACCAGGGCCCACTGTTTAAGAATAAGGGGTAGGCCATTTAGAACTGAGATGAGGAAATCCATTTTGTGGAAATCTCTGACTCAGAAGGCAGTGGAGGCCAATTCACTGGATGCATTCAAAAGAGAGTTAGATAGATCTCTTAGAGCTAGCGGAATCAAGGGATATGAGGAGAAGGCAGGAATGGGGTACTGATTGTGGATGATCAGCCATGATCACATTGAATGGTGGTGCTGGCTTGAAGGGCCAAATGGCCTACTCCTGCACCTATTGTCTATGTATCTATGTATCAAGAATGCAGCTAGTCCAACCTTCGTTTCTGTAAGGGAGGTGGTCCATTGCGGCACGTGGGAATAGTAAGAACCAAGGTTCTGAATAAAATGGCACTAAATAACAGTAAAGACCACAAACAAAATAAACTGCAGAGCAGAGATGAATGACAAAATGATTGATAAAGATCTTTAAAACAATATATGAATAAGTTGAAGCAGATGGAAATAAACCATAAATATTTTATCACATTTAGTTGGATCTCACAACCTGAACCGCATCCCAATTTTCTAATCAAAGCATTCTCAACACAGGCAGAAATATAGGAGTAAGACAGCGAGTAAGAAAGATGGACAGAGAGGCAATCAATAAGACAGAGAGTAAGACTGCCAAAATCATTACATCAACAAACATATAACAGTCTGAAACAAGTATATGACTAGCAAAAATGTCCTTCACTTTATCATTAAAGATTAAAATAGAAAGTGCTGGAGGAACTCAGCAGGTCAGGCAACATCTGTGGAGAAAATGGACAGACGATTTTTTTGGTCTGGACTCTTCTTGAGAGTGGGACACTTCTTCTGAAGCTGCCTGACCCATTGAGTTCTTCCAGCTCTTTCTGTTTTGCTTAAGATTCCAACATCTGCAGTCTCTGGTGCCATCATTAAAGAATAGGATGGCTGAAGGATAGAAAGGTATGGGGTGACTTTATTTGGATGATACAATGACTTGAGCTCTCAAGTAGATGTAAAAGAGCCCATGGCATTACTTCAAAGAAGAGCATAGCAGTTCTCCTCAAATCTACTTCTATGAAAAATGAACAGCTACATGCATTGCATTTATGTTACTGTCATTTGTAGAATCTTGCTGTACACAGATATGTCTTCTTCATTTACACCATTACTGTACTTCAAAAGTTCTTTATCAGTTGCAAAAACCTTTGAGGAAGTTCTTGGACTGTGAAGGGCAACATATAAAGTCAAGGGTCTTGTACCTTGGCTCACCATTGCAAAATTCTATTCTGCACAGGGCCCAAGGCACTCTGTTTAGTAGATCAGGCCTCCCAAGCCCAGCATTCTCAAAAGTCACTCCTCAACCCTTTGATAATTTGCTGCATGATAGAATTTCTAGGCTATGATCTTTACTCTTTATAAAGAGTTATAGGAACAAAGGCACATTCGATAGGACGATTGCTCATGGAAGACTTTATTTTATTTCAAGGATATATGTCTTCATGAAAATTCCATATATACAGCACATTCATATATCACCATTCACCGTGCAAGATATATCATTCCATTTACTCAATAGATTTATATTTCATTAGCATGACATCATTTTTTCCCTAACATACATTCCATCAGTGTTAACTCTGGGATGTTATTTACTTGACAGTACTATATATAAGATGATGTGGCCTGGATTGGGGGGGTATTAGCTAGAGAGTGAGGTTGGACTGAATTGGACTTTCTCTGGAAGTTACGGGGAGACAGGTTAGAAATATAAAATTATGAGAGGTATGGATAGGATAGACAGCCAGAGCCTTTGTCCCAGAATAAAACAAACCAGGAAATACGTGATATGAGCAGAATTAGGCCATTACTCCGCCATTCAATCATGGCTGACCTATCTCTTTCTGCTAACCCCATTCCCTTGCCTTCTCACCATAATCCCTGACACCCGTATTAATCCATAATTTATCTATCTCTGCCTTAAAACTACCCATTGACATGGCCTTCACAGCCTTCTGTGGCAAAGAATTCCACAGGTGGCCTTTGCTATCTTCTTCAATGTTGTGTGCTGGGGTAGCAGGGCGCAGGCCGGGGTTGGCAACAGAATTAACAAACTCATCAGGAACTTTGTCTCTGTCCTGGGGGTGGAGTTGGATTCACGGGAGGTGGTCTTGGAGGGGAAGATGCCCCTCGAACTGCAGAGCATCTTGGACATTACAGCTCACCTCCTCCGTGACACACTGGTCAATCTGAGGACCAGCTTCAGCAACACACTTGTTCCACCAAGATGCAACACAGATGCCTTTTTCCCTGTGCCAAACTGTATAACTCCTCCCCCTTCTGTCATGGGTTAGACTGACTGACTCCCCCCCCTTTCCCCCCCAATCTTTGCACATTCCTAATCCTGGACTTTCTACTCATCACTTTAATTTCATTTTTCATTTACCTTGTTGTGTTTTATGACCGTTGGCAGACCAATTTCCCTCCTTTAGTTTAGTTTAGAGATACATCACGGAAACAGGCCCTTCAGCCCACTGGGTCCGCGTCAACCAGCGATCCCCACACATTAACACTATCCTACACCCACTAGGGACAATTTTTAAATTTACCAAGCCAATTAACCTACAAACCTGTACGTCTTTGGAATGTGGGAGGAAACCGAAAATCTCGGAGAAAACCCATGCAGGTCACGGGGAGAACGTACAAACTCCGTACAGACTGCACCCATAGCTAGGATCGAACCCGTGTCTCCGGCACTGCACTTGATGTAAGGCAGCAACTCTACCGATGCGCCACCGTGACTGGGATAGATAAAGTTCTATCGTATCATATCGTATCGTATTTCGCGCCATTTTCAAAGGCCAGTTTGCGCTCTAGTTCTTATGAGCGGTGCCTAATCCAGGCAGGCCCCAGGCTGTTGCATTGCCTCTCACCATCGCCTTCCTTCAAACGATGTCTCTCTCCGCGACCATCCGCCTTTGTGTCCTGGAGGCGCCTGCTGCACAGTAGCAAAATCCAATTGCAAATTCATTGGGGCCAAATGTCCTGTTCTTGTCTCGCACTCTTCTATGTTCTAAGTTCCAGCCCCTCAGTGTAAAATTGACTTAAATTGTAGCATTTCCTCAGAGACCTCTGTGGCAGCTGTACTGAGGCTCTGAGCTTCCTTTAACATATAGTTCTGGTCCGTGGAATGTGGCAGTATTCAATATTCAGACAAGGCTGAATCTTTGCACTGGAAAATCAGCAAAGATCAGACAGCTGGACATCTTTTACTGAGTTGATAATCTTCCAGCTGCTGTTGGTGTTGTATCAGTGTTTCTCCTTGGAAAGAGCTGGTAGTCTCCCGTGAACTGCAACTGCTCAGGATAAACTGCAACAAAGAAGAAAATGTCATCTCTTTCCAAACATACTTGACAATACACATTCCAGAAGAACTCACTCCCAGTGCCAGCAACTCAAGGCCAGCTTGGTGATGGTGCTGAGACTCAATCAGTCGACAAAGGATCTGAAGGGTGAACCCAGCTCATCCTGTCCAAGTAACTGTGTAGGAAGGAACTGCAGATGCTGGTTTCAACCGAAGATGGACACAAAAAGCTGGAGTAAGTCAGCGGGTCAGACAGCATCTCTGGAGAAAAGGAATAGGTGATGTTCTGGGTCGAGACCCTTCGTCAGACTGAGAATCAGGGGAAAAGGAAATGAGAGATATAGACGATGACGTAGAGAGATATATGACTGGGTTGTAAGCTGCCCAAGTGAAATTTGAGCTACAGCTTACAACCCAGTGGTGTGAATATTGATTTTGTCTAACCTCAAGTAACCCCTTCATTCCATCTCTCTTCATCCCTCCCCCACCCAAGTCACATCAGCCTCAAAGTCGTCTTGTTGAGTCTCATTGCCTGTACTCGTTCTCACCTAGCAAACAGCAAACCATGGCCTGTTTCCTTAACATCATTATTTTTTTGCATATCTTTCATTCATTTGTTCTATATCTCTACATCACCGTTAATATCTCTTGTCTCCCTTTCCTGACCCTCAATCTGAAGAAGGGTCTTGACCCAAAACGTCACCTATTCCTTTTCTACAGAGGTGCTATCTGACCCGCTGAATTACTCCAGCTTTATGTGTCTATCTTCTGTCTAAGTAATTGTTTGGAAGTTCTGGTGAGGAAGCATTCTACTAAAGGGCCTGCCCCACTTGGCAGTCATTTGCGCGTCACGCAGATGGCGCACGAAGATTTTGTACATCACAAAATCCGGCGACGCTGCGCGCGGCCGCACGTCACTGCCTATGTCATCACGCACCATGCGCGTGTAATGCGCACCATGCGCACATCACGTGAGTGTCACGACATGTGTGTCATGCGTCATGACGCGTAAATGATGTCACGTAAATTACGCGCAAATGACGGCCAAGTGGGACAGGCCCTTAAATAATTTCGATAATCTGTTTGGGAGCATGCAATTAGATCCACCATCTTCTTTCCCAGCACGATCTCAAGGACATTCCACGTAGCCCACTGGCTGATTAACCCGCAGTCAAAGTTATCTAATTGAATGAAACATTCTGCGACAACATGAACAGAACTATCAATTACATGGTTTAGGAACAGCTCCATCCAAGACCGCTAGAAATTGTGAAGAATTGTGAACACAGCCCCTATTGTCCAGTGATCCAAACAATGTTTCTAGTTTAAGAGATGATTTTTTTCACCATTTTTACCAATTTCATGTTGTTGGGAATTTGGTCTTGTGATGCTGTTTCCAATATCTTTGCAAACTAGATGGGAATGTGGCAACCCTATTCACTGGAATTTAGAAGGATGAGAGGGTATCTTATGGAAACGTATAAAATTATAAGGACTGGACAATCTAGATGCAGGAAAAATGTTCCCAATGTTGGGGGAATCCAGAACCAGGGGTCACCTTCTAAGAATAAAGGGGAGGCCATCTAAAACTGAGATGAGAAAAAACCTTTTCACCCAGAGAGTTATGAATTTGTGGAATTCTCTGCCTTAGAAAGCAGTAGAGGCCAATTCACTGGATGAATTTAAAAGAAAGTTAGATAGAGCTCTAGGGGCTAGCGGAATCAAGGGATATGGGGAGAAGGCAGGCACGGTTTACTAATTGCGGATGATCAGCCATGATCACAATGAAACACAAGCTCGAAGAGCCGAAGGGCCAAATGGCCTCCTCCTGCACCTATTTTCTATGTTTCTATGTTTCTAAGAGCACACCCATTCAGTCCACAGGGGTGACGCTGAACTTCCAGTTCCCTGAAATTTTAAGTCCCCTCCGGCCTCTCCATTTTTTACCCCTCATGGTGTTCCAATAAAGCTCAATGTCAGACCATAAGACCATACGACATAGGAGTAGAATTAGGGCCTTCAGCCCATCGAGTCAATCCACCATTTGATCATGGATGATCTATTTTTCCCTCTGAACTCCATTCTCCTGCCTCCTCCCATGTGAACCTTGACACCATTACTAATATCAAACTCAAGGAGAAGCACATTATCTTTCAATTTGTCACATTACAGTGATCTGGCCTCAAGAACAAAGGCAACCATTTCAAATATTCAGTCATTCCGATGTCCTGCCTCATATTTACAAAACCTTTTTATTTCCCTCTTCCATTCTGGCATTCCAGATTTCATTCATTTCCAATTACTTACACCTTATCTACACATGCCCTCAGCACCTTCTTACAGTCGGCACCAACACCATTTGCTTCATTCATTTCCTCCAGGTCTCCAATTTATCACAAAGTTCCTTTTCCTTCTTCTCATTCCCCACTGTTTTCTTTAGAACTGTAAATTTGATTAATTTCTAACTGTTCTGTTGAAAAGTCATTGACCCAAAGCAGAAATTATTTTCCTGACTCCACCAGTGTTGTGTGACCTGCTGATTATTTCTAGCTTTCATTGTTTTTGCTTCAGTCAGGATTGGTCAGATTTGTGCTGTTAACTTTGTACTATGAGACCGTTCAAGAGCCCTGATCTCACACTTTGACTGCAGTACAGCAGAATAGAAATGAAAGATTGCTCGCAGCATAAGACTCTCGGAATTGTATGTTGCAGGATACGGCATAAATAGATTAAAAAATGGACAGCGAAATCCAAAGGTGGAAAACCTTTACCTATACCTGAATGTGATTTATCAAACACTGCTTTTTTTTTTCAAAAATATATATTGTTTCAACTTTGTAAAGTAAAAACTTTTGCTCCTGGTACACCGGTTTCAGATGAAACCAGTTCAGCTCACTTCAGATCAAACTCAATGAAATGGGTAAGAGAAGGTTGTCTCATTTAGGAAGGCGAAACTGCCAGAGGATACAGAAGATGTGCATTTTATCACAAACTATGATGTAATTTTACAAGCCACAGTTCTAATTATCATTGCTTTACAGTTAATGTGTTCTGTTTACACTGTTCCCAGAATGTTCGTGTATTTTAACTCGCTTAATACCGAGTCAAAACAACTTCAATGAACGAAACTCAGTTTTAACAGGGAGAGAAGGACATACAAGAGCTGATAGGCACACTATACCTACTCTACACAATTGGAATTAATGATCAAAATGGTCCTGTCGCCGAACAACACATGCTGTTTTCACACTAAAGTGCAGTTTTGATCTGAATCCATTTTAATCACGATTAGTATTTGGAGACACATACTACTTTGCTTCACAGTGGCAAGAGCCTAATTGCAAGCCTGAAGAATGAAACATAGAAATTTATATTGGACACTCAGACATTTTGCTAGGATAGTGTGGAACACAAAAGGGGCTGTCCCACTTGGGCGACCTAATCCGCGAGTTAAGAAGAGTGTCTTCGAGCTTCAAACTCGAGGGTACTCGCCTGGAAAGCCTCTAGCTGGATCGACCGTCCGCGTTGAAACCATGAGCTGGATCGACCGACACACACACACACACACAAACACATCGCGAAGGCGGGGGCCATGGAAAGTGGGGGAGCGCTGTCTGCGCGATGAAGAGGAAGGTAAACGGCTGCCACAGTGTACAGTAAGTCCTTTGGAGAGCGCGGGGGTGGGAGAGAAGGGGAGAAAAGGGGAGAAAAGGGGGGGAGAAGGGGAGAGAAGGGGGGAGAAGGGGAGAGAAGGGGGGGAGAAGGGGAGAGAAGGGGAGAGAAGGGAGAGAAGGGAGAGAAGGGAGAGAAGGGAGAGAAGGGAGAGAAGGGAGAGAAGGGAGAGAAGGGAGAGAAGGGAGAGAAGGGAGAGAAGGGAGAGAAGGGGAGGAGAAGGGGGGGGAGAAGGGGGGGGAGAAGGGGGGGAGAATGAGTGGAGACACTTAAGAAGCCAGAATAAAGTTTAGCGGGCATTTTACCTACCGGTAGGTTTTCCTTGGTCCTGAAAACTCCAATGAGCCAATCAAAATGCCTGGTCAGCGAAGGAGATTGCCTACGGCTGCCCTCGACTGCCTGTAACTACATAGCGACCCCATTCCACTGCACTACGAGTCAAAAAGAACCATGCCGACCAAATTTTACTCGCGGAAATTTTTTCAACATGCTGAAAAATGCCACGAGCATGCGGGAACTTCCCATGAGCATGAAGGAGAGTTCCAGCGACCTCATAGGACCTCCTAGGACCAGGTATCGACCATGCTGTGAGTTTGAAGGCCGAAGACACTCTTCTAAACTCGCGGATTAGGTCGCCCATGTGGGACAGCCCCTAAAGGAGTAACTCAGTAGGTCAGACAGCATCTCTGGAGGACATGGATAGACAAAGCTTTGGATCGGAATCTTTCTTCAGTCTGAAGAAGTGTCCTGAACCAAAACATAACCTATCCATGACCCACTGAGTTACTCCAGCACTTTGTGCTCACATTGTGAGCCTCTGCAGTTCCTTGTGTCTCAATTTTCTAAACTATCTTTCATTGTTAACTAGATAATACATTTTTCTTTGGTCTCACATGGAAAATGTATGAAAATTGAGGGTGCCATAGTGTTGCAGCAATAGAGTTGCTGTCTTATAGCGCCAGAGATCCGGGATTGATCCTGATTACGTGTGCTGTCGGTATGGAGTTTGTACGTTCTCCCTGTGACCATGTGGGTTTTTTCCGGGTGTTCCGTTTTCCTCCCACACTCCAAAGACATACAGGTTTGTAGGTTAATTAGCTTTGGTAAAATTGTAAATTGTCCCTAGTGTGTAGGATAGTGATCGCTAGTCGACACGGACTTGGTGGGCCGAAGGGCTTGTTTTCTGTGCTGTATCTCTAAAGTCTAAATCTCTAAAGTATTATGTCTAAAGTGCAAATATTTGTCACCAATTTTACTCTCCTGCTGATGTTCAAACCAATTGAAATCAATGAACTATATGTGTGGGGCAAAGGCATCAGTGGATTGATGCTCGTGCATATATTTAATGAGTAATTCTTCTCCTGAAGGAGTCATGTGAGAAACTATGGGGTGAATTATTAACAAGTTAGTTAATTGCTGATGAGTTAACTTCATTATTGGTAATGCGCAAGTTTCAGCTTTCTTGCTAGCGAATGATACTGAACCAGCTCTATAACTGATAGCCAAATCAATGTCAGTCGCGATTAGTGTTGGGGGTATAAAGATACCATAACTGTTTTTAACTATTGAGCAAGCTTCAATTGTTATCCTCTTAACAGAATATGGAATTCATTGCAATAATTCATTAAAACGATGTACCACACTATTCTGCATGATGAAGAATGTCAATTCATTATAAAAGCAAAGCCGGGCTAGATAACAACCTATTCATTAATCAGAATGAAAAGTAAATCACTGTGTGTGTAGGAAGAGAGGTACAGCAGATGTCCATAAATCAAATCTAAAAAGATAAACATTCATAACTAAGACATGCAAAAATTTTGTTGACATGAACATTGCAAATAATTTTGCAAGTAAATTACAATAACAGGATGCAATAAATTAAACTGTGAATGAAATAGCAGAATCTGCAAATAATTTTTGAAGAATTAGTGGATGTGGGGATATTTAGGAAACAGATGGAATGTCATTAATCATTTAGAGTCTTCTTGGGTGTGAGATTCTCCACTGGAGGTGAAACAGGAGTTACTCATTAACATCACAGAACCAAATTATGATGAAACCTGTATTTTGGTGCTGATCAGAACCACTTCACAAGAATTCTCAAGTAGACTCAGAATAACCTTTCTAAACTAACACCTTCAGTAAATGATATTCAGTGGTTTAGGCACGGTTCACCATTACCTAATGTTCATCCGAGTCTGAAATAAAACCTGCTTGTTAATTTAACATCTATTACCATGTTCAAGAAAACATGGCAAATGATATGAGTTAAGTTGGTGCAGCGGTAGAATTGCTGCCTTACAGCGTTCACAGCACCAGAGACCCGGGATCAATCCCGACTACGAGTGCTGTCTGTACGGAGTTTGTACCTTCTCCCCGTGACTGCGTGAGTTTTCTCCAAGATTTAGTTTAGTTTAGTTTAGAGATACAGCGCAGAAACAGGCCCTTCGGTGCTGACCAGTGATCCCCACACATTATCGCACTAGGGACAATTTACATTTATACCGGGACAATTTACCCACAAACCAGTACATCTTTGGAGTGTGGGATCTCGGAGAAAGCCAATGCAGGTCACGGTGAGAACACACAAACTCCGTACAGACAGCACCCGTAGTTGGGATCGAACCCGGGTCTCTGGCACTGCAAGCGCTGTAAGGCAGCAACTATACCGCTGTGCCACCGCGATCGCCCGGTGCGCCACCTGCACCACCGTGACCGACCGAGATCTTCGGTTTCCTCCCACAGTCAAAAGACATACAGGTTTGTAGGTTGATTGGCTTTGTATAGATGTAAATTGTCCCTGGTGTGTGTAGGATAGTGTTAATGTACGGGGATCACGAGTCAGTGCTGACTCGGTGGACCGAAGGGCCTGTTTCTGCACTGTATTTCTGAACTAAACTAAATGAGTAAACCAGATGAGCTTTTTTTTTGGACAACCAGACAGATTCATCGTCATCTACCAAAGAGATGGTGTGAGGAAGTGCTTTTGATCTCTGGATCACTGGAACACTTTTTGGAAAAGGTGAGAGGTGAGCAAACTGTATGGGTTGCATACTGAATCAGAACAGATACAACATTCTTGCAGGGAGATTTGCTGTAACTATTACAGAGGGGTTAATCTAAATTGGCATAAGAATGGTACACAGAATAAATGTACAGTATAGATGAGAGGATGTGCAATTAAATGCAGAAGGAAAATTAAGTCAGATCAATGAGTAGAACAGACCTGGGATAACAAGGTACATGGGATAAGTGTAAGGCTAAATTCTATCTATTTTAATACAATGGGTCTAATTAGCAAGGCAGATAAACTTAGATCATTGATTATGGGAACATAACAAAGACATGATTAAGAAAAGGGCAGGACTGGCAACTCAATATTTTAGGGTATAGAAACATCAGGCATGCTGGTGAGGAATGCAAAAAGGATGTGATGGCAATATTCATTAAATGAGCCCATTTCTGCAGTCATATTAGAGGATATTTAGCATAAGGTTAGAGTCTATAGTTACTTTACTGGTGGTATATTAGAGGCCTCCTAACAGTTAGCGGTGGATAGAGGAGCACATATAGGTAAATCACAGAGAAATGTAGGAGTGATAGGGTTACGACAGAGGAGATTTCAGCTTCCCTGGTATTAAATGGGATCACCTTACTGGAAAGGCTTAAAGAGAGTAGCATTTTTTTAAATGCATCCGTATGCTACATTTTGAGCCCTTATGTAGCGAAGCACAACACTGAACTAAATATTAGGGCATGCAAGTGGTTGAAATCCATGGGAACAACGATCATTACTCAGTAGGGTAGTTTGGTTTAGAGACACAGAGATACAGTATGGCAACAGGTCCTTTGATCCATCGAGTCCACATCGACCATTGATCAGACGATGACACTAGTTGGATTGAATTGAATTGAATAAATTTCATTAGCCAAATATGTATACATACAAGGAATTTGCCTTGGTGCTTTGCTCGCAAATAACAACACGATATACAGTGAACAATTAAAAATAAAATTTTAACATGTGAAGAATGAAATAAAATACCAGAGCAAAAGGAGGCTACAGACTTTTGGCTGTTGAGTGGAGCTGCTGCTCGTGGGAAAAAAAGCTGTTTTTTATGTCTGGCTGTGGCGGCTTTGACAGAACTTAAGGAGCACAGGCTCCCGGGATGCGCCGCAGAATGGACCAAAGACGGACCGGTAGACCTGGCATGCCGCCACGAAGGAGGACCCGGCGTGCCGCTGCCTGCAGGGGAAGCTGAGAAATCATCAAACTCGGCCCCAAAGACCACAGTCATAAACAACATAAAGGCAGGCATAGCTGGGGCCTATGCGAGTGCCCATGAAGCTTTAGTTCCCCCCATGTCTAGAAGGGACCTGACTCAAAATGTCACTTATCCATGTTGCCTGACCTCTTGAAATACTGCAGCACATTGTGACTTTTTTTGTAAACCGGCATCTGCAGTTTTTTGTTTCCACATTACTACAAAGTAAGCCAGGCCAAGTGGAACTGGTGGAAAAGGAAACATCAGGAAATGGTGATCGTAAACTTCAGTATATTAAGGTAAGAATCATCCTGTGCAGAGGGTCAATTTCGAAGGGATGAGAACAGATTTGCTTCAGGGACCCCTTAAGTTGGAGATGTTTCAGCTGCAGTCAAGGCATGCTTCCATCATGGAGAAGTGTGGGGGGCTTAAAGCCACTGTAGACAAATGACATTGGTTGACCATAGGAGAAGGGACATTTCCTGATTTACAGGACTTGATTTGCAAATGATAATTTACCAAGTACCTATTAATGGTTACCATTTTACTTGATGCCTTTTTAGTATAGTTTAATTTAGAGCGTGGAAATGGGGCCTCCGGCCCACCGAGTCTGCACCGACCTGCGATCCCAACACATTAACACTATCCTACACACACTAGGGACAATTTACAATTATACCAAGCCAATTAATCTACAAACCTGTACGTCTTTGGAGTGTGGGAGGATACCGAAGATGTTGGAAAAAACCCATGCGGTCATGGGGAGAACATACAAACTCTGTACAGACAGCACCTGCAGTCGGGATTGAATCCGGGTCTCTGGCGCTGCAAGCGCTACAAGCGCTACAAGGCAGCAACTGTACCGCTGCGTCACCGTGCCATCGTGCCACCCTTTTATTGATGTATAATTGAGAATTTATTTTTACATTACAGATATAGAGAAGATACAATCATACATTGATTCTTCTGGTTTGGTGCTCCACCACATGCAGGCAGTAATTACACATAGGTTATTACTTGTTACTGTATTTATCAATATATATATAAATGGTAACAAATAGTTTTTTTAAACTTTCCTCAACATTTAGGTTTGGAACGTGTCACCATGCTGTACTTGGGCTTGCATAATATACGCCGGTGAAAGAGAAGGTAAGGAACAGAAAGAGAGAAATGAAGAGCACACAACAGACAAAAGAGGCAAAGGGTCCTGAACCTGCAACATGAATTGATTATTTTCTCACCGTTGCAACCTAACCTGCAGAATGTTTCCACGAATGCCAGGTTAGTAACCAACATGATCACAGAAAGGTCAAAGGAAAATAAAAAAAATAGAGATACATCTAGCAGCAAGCATAAAAAAAATGACAAAAGGAGGAACTAGAAAAAACTTTTAAAGTGGATGAATGACCTAGTCCTGATCAAATGCATCCTAAGTTGCTGAGAGGTAACAAAAGAAATAGCTGATGCCCCCACAATTATATTCATAACGTCTACAGATTCAGTGGTGGTGCTTGAGCAATGGAAAATTGCAAAGCTTTGTATTGTATGGTATCCAAACAGATCAGATATACCATTAGAGTGGAGATGAGGAGGAATTTCTTTAGCTGGAGGGTGGTGAATCTGTGGAACTCATTGACACAGATGAAAATGGAGGCCAATCCATTGGGTATTATTAAAGCAGAGACTGATAGTTTCTTAATTAGTAAAGGTGTCAAATTATGGGGAGAATGCAGGAGGGTGGGTTGAGAGGGAAAAATAATTCAGCCATGATCAAATGTCAGAGTAGATTCGATGGGCTGAATGGCCACATTCTTCTCCTGTCTATTACTCTTATGGTTTTATACAATCAGTTCACAATAGTACAATAGATAGAGCAAAGGGGAAGACATAGAGTGCAGAATACATTTCTCAGCATTGTCTTCAAAGGAGTAGAGGTGAATGAAACAGGCTCAAATTTGAAGAAAGACAAGAAAGAAAGACAAAGCTGCCTACATTCAAATTAGCTCCTGGTTATAGAGCAAATAATTGGCTACATACAAAAGCATTCAGACTTCAATTTGTAAATAGAAAAATAACTATTTACCACAACCTTTTAAGCTGAGAGTGCCAGTGCCAGTATGCAGCATGAATATTAAAAAACAAGCATGTTCACAGTGAAGTCCTCTGTACAAGTCATCAGTAATTTTAGGAGATTTATTTTTGACACTGCTTAAGTAATTGCACTATTGGAGAAATGGCAGCTTTAGAATTTAGTGCCATGTATTACAACTTGACCCTCTGTTAATCAAAAGATTCTATGCATTAATCTTGTCAAATGATTACTAGGTTTTAAGTGCATTTAAAGCAGAGTTCCTTACATTGCACATGTGGTTGCGAAAATCAGAAAACAGCAACACTGGAAACAAAAAAGAACACAAAGTGCAGGAGTGACTCAGCAGGTCAGGCAGCATCTCTGGAGAATTCAGCAGGTCAGGCAACTTCTCTGGAGCCTTCAGAATGGTCTTGACCTGAAACGCCACTGATCCATGTTACCCAGAGATGTTGCCTGACCTGCTTAGTTACTCCAGCACTTAATGTCCTTTTGTACATTAACCAGCATCTGCAGTCCCTTGTTTCTATACACAGGAAGCAGTTTGGTCCTGAGTAGCACAGTCCTGGGAATGTCCCACTGGCATTAACATTGTCATAAAACAATCTTGGGAAAATAGGATGCATAGAATATGTATCCATATCACTTACTTCATGTTGCAGCAGGTTGAACTACCACAAGCAAGCAAAGTTTAAACTGGAAGTAAGAGTCGCAAGCTGCATAATCAGCTACAACAGGAACAATCCCTCTGGAAGCCAAGTAAATGTTTGCATCCATCACACTACTCGACAGTGTTGGCCAATCTGGGCCTTGTGATGTATAACAAGTTTTCTTCATGTTGCCTCTGGTTCTTTTACCAATCACCATTTCACAAAGATTTATTCTTTGTATGTTGCAGTAGAAGTTCCCAGAGAAAAACAGGGAGCAAGAAGAGCAGGCAACATGGGCCCTGTGCTGCTGTAATCATCTGAAGTAGTGCATTATTACCTCAGGCTTTTATTTAACGTTTTAGGCAAACTTATTTGGTGCCAAATGAAACAAGTTATTCAGACTCTCAATAACAATGGCAATGGAGACTATAAATATAGAAAGAGATCTAAATATCAGGTCTTAAATCTTTGTCCAGGATGTTTAGTTTCAATAGGAACATTAAACTGCTGAATTACAACAGCAACCAGTGAGCCCCAATTTCATAGGCTCAATAATCAAATGCAGACAGAAAGGTTGTGTTCAAACTTTCTTTCACTCTCTGCTGATGCAAAAACCAGACCAAGAGCAGAGCCATGTCAGAAATGTTCTTGCAACAGATTAATGACCTGCATTGGGAAATATTGATGTATAGGGATATTAACAAACATCTGAACATAGTTTAGTTTTATTATTGTCACCTGCACCGAGGTACAGTGAAAAGCATTGTCAGAGATAGAATCATAGATTTAAACAGTGTGGAAACAAGCCCTGCGGCCCAACTTGCCCAAACCGACCAAAATGTCCCATCAACACCAGTCCCACCCGCCTACTTTTGGCCCATATCCCATTATCTTGCATGCTATCTAATCAAACCAGATAATTCGATAAAACTACCGAGCCAAACTCAAGCACAATAGGTAGAGCAAAGGGGAAGATAAAGAGTGCAGAATATAGTACTCAGCATTGTACCATACCATGTTACTGGTTATGAATATGGAGTGGTTATGAGCAGCTATATCCATGGCAGAGACTGTGGATCAGAAACTCTATATAATGCCTAAATAGACAAATTTTAAATTCTCACGCAGGTAGTATTCATGTAAAGCATGATTACTTAATTGCCTACCTTTTCCTCTACTGTCTACTGTAACTCTTACCATTACAGTTGTTTTCCAAGATGTGAACTCTGCTTTAATTGGGTTGAGTGCTTCCATGTTAATTTCCTTAAGACATTTCATAGAACCATCACATTTACCCATTCATTTTTGCCATTTTCTCATTCATTTTATTTGTAACCTACATCTGTAATCTGTATTTAGATCAACTGACCTCCTTGCCCCCACTTTCATTGCATAAGATTGTCTTACAATTGAGTTAGCAAGCAGTGTTTAAAATATTTCAGTGATTTCCAGTGGTCTCAATTACGAAGATTGCATCAGTTTCAGTATTCAAAGGTTGTATTCCATCTTGGTCAACCTGAGTGTGTATTGTAAACACAGTTTAATAGGATAATGTTATATATAAGCATTATTGAATTGAATTGAATTGAATACTTTATTGTCACATGTGACAAGTCACAGTGAAATTCTTTGCTTGCACATCCAAGGTATGCAAATAGTCACCAATAAAGGGAAGTTACAAAGTACTCCCTGCACCAGCTCCCCCTTTGTTCTCGCCCTTCCCCGTCCTTCATGGTGGTCCCCCCACGCCGGGTCCTCCTTTATTCCTTCCCTCGGTTGTCCTCACTTCCACGTGTCCATCGGTCGGCATCATCATCGACCACCGCACTGACCTCTCCAATATCACCACTGGATCTTCTCCGGATGCCTCTATGGTGCAGATCCAGGCCCAAGCCCGCGCTGTGGGCTCCGCAGACCCTGGGGCCGTTGGCCACGGGCTTCGTCAGTTCGCGAGACTCCAACTCTGACCCCCGAGGCTCCGGCCCATGAGGCCCGGGCTCCGACCCTTGAGACTCCAAACTCAGTTTCTCAGCAGCACCTCCAGAAGGCCTCTGCAGCAGCAGCACCTCCAGAAGGCATTAATGCAGTCTAGAGCTTCGCTGATTTGTTTCCTTCCTCTTGCTCTACTGCTGGATACTACTGGTCAGGTCTCACATCTAGAAAGCTGATGTACATCACAAAAATACAATTTACATTTAGCATAGTGCAAAGAAATGAGGAGAGCCACATTGATATGAAGGTGATGAATTTTCCAGAAAAGACACGGCAATGCAATTGGTATACGTTAACAATGAAAGCCTGTGTGATATTCACAAGGGATGCAAGGTTCTGTCATTGTTTCAAAGTCTTGGCAATTAAATGTCATCATGTCCTGCATGCAGAGAAGTAGTATACATATTTTTTAAGGTACAAAAGACATTGTATTTTATAGTAGACATGATTTGTGTGGCATATAACTGTAGAAAGAGAAAACACATAACCTTCTGGGTTCATTATACATTGAAGTTCTCAGGAAATAGTCTAAGATATATATTGACAAAGTACCCTTTCTTTTCTCAACATTATTCATGGCAATAATGGATTTTTGTTGGACATCTCAAGGCACCAGTGAATCCATTAACTCCCCCATGATACATTTTTCAGAACTGAATTCAGGGTAATACTTGTCAGGAATAATTTCCTTTTATTCCATTTGTGGGAGGTGTATGTTTTCTCTGGAGTCACTGCTTTGTACAGACACCTACAACATTTATAACACAATGCTCAGTCTCTCCATTGTTGCTTGCCATGCCTAATGGACCAAGCACTTCTAGGGTTGCTTCCCTGTCCCATAAGTGATGTCTTGCTTTTTCACCTAGTCCTCCAGAGCATCCATTATCAGGTTATCAACACAGCCTTCAATGCCCTCTATGCTCCATTACCATTCACAAATTGTTCTTCTAACAAGTCCTTGTACTGCTGTGAGCTATTTCAAATGTTTAAATAGTTTCAATATAAGCAGAGACTGAACAAGTAGTTGCAATTTAATTGGCTGGCCCATTGTTTAATCATTAGATTATAACTGATCTCACTTTAATCAAATAGCAAAATTAAAGGTTCGGGGATGACCTTTAATGTCACTCAAAGACATTAGTAATACCGATTTCAAATTTTTAGTAATAAAGAATTTAAAGCAGTTATTTCTACATTCTAAATTGGATCAAATTCAAATATTCTCAAATTAATCCAGAGAAAACCAATTTCAATTACATTAGATTCCTACTTTGGATTCACCGCTCATCATTAGCTGTAAGATTTTGATTCATCTAAATTACTATTTACTCCGAACTACTTATTTGCCAATTAGCATGATAGATTGAATTTTATATGGATGCCATTTATTGCAGAAGTGTCCATGTGAAATGAATGCATTGATGCTGATTATTACCACATCAGCCATCTATTGAGGAAGCAAGACATGAGGACCAGGAAACTTCAATGGGGCAGTCAATTGAAGTGTCTTGAAGGCAGTCAGTATTACGGTCGAGAAGGTGCTGAAGGTCCTAATGCGTATAAAGGTAGACAAATCTCCCAGCCTTGTCAGATATATCCGAGGACACTGTGGGAAGCTAGAGAAGAAATTGCAGGTGCCCTAGCTGAGATTTATAAGCCATAATTAAATATGGGTGAGGTGTTGGTAGACTGGAGGGTGATTATTGTTATGCCTCTATTTAAGATGGGCTGCAAGGAAAAGTCTTGGAAATATAGGTCAATGAGTCTAACATCTGTGGTTGGGAAATTACTAGAGAGTATTTTGAGGGATAAGATATGCATGCATTGACATTGGCAAGGGCTTATTAGGGTTAGTTAGCACAGTTTTGCATGGGGAGATCGTGTCTCACGAATCTGATTGAGTTTCAAGAAGATGTAACCAGAAAGGTTGTTGACAGCAGAGCTATAGATGTAGTATATATGGATTTCAGCAAAGCAGTCAACAAGATTTGCATAATAGGCTGGTCTGGAAGGTTAGAATACATGGGATCCAATGAGAGCTAGCCAACTGAATAGAAAATTGGCTTCATGGAAGGAAGCAAAGGGTGATGGTGGAAGTTTGTTTATTGGACGGGAGACCTGTGACCAGTGATATGCCTCAAGATTCAGTCGCTTCTTCCAACGCAAAACCTCACCCATCCTTTTTCTCCAGAGATGCTGCCTGACTCGCTGAGTTACTCCAGCATTTTGTGTCTATCTTTGGCTTAAACCAGCATCTGCACTTCCTTGTTTCTACAATGAATGTACAGTTTACTCTCCGGTTAGTTGCTAAATAATTTTTTTTTAAGAGATACTAAACCATCAAAATGATCAATTGTTGGCAACAAATAAGATATGTAAATGGTCTTTTATCATGTAAGAGACAAAGCTATATCAACAAATTTCTACATTAAATAATCCTCAGAATACCTTGCTGCTCAGAATGCTCAATGACAAGACACACAATTTAGATCAGTTTCTGCCAATAATTGAGCCCCAAAATACTACAATTAATTAAAGTTTGTGGTAGGGTCTCAACCTGGAACAGTCACCTATCTCCCGAAATGCTGCCTGGCCCATTGAGTTCCTCCAGCATTTGTAACAAATTCAACCAGGTGTATGATTGAACAACCTATTAGCAAGCTGAAGATATTCTTCAGGCACTTTTGTAGAATTAGGCGTGGCTTCAGTACTCACTGGCCCATATGTTTAGAATAGCTGTAATTTGCACCATTCAGTGGCAAGATGAATTGGACACAGATCAAAAATCAACAACGTATGAGGTTGTGGACGTAGCCCAGACCATCACAGAAACCACCCTCCCTTCCATTGACTCTATTTACCCATCACGCTACCTCAGCAAGGCTAGCAGCATAATCAAGGATGAGTCTCACCTCGGTCACTCCCTTCTCCCCTCTCCCATTGGGCAAGAGGTACTGAAGTGTGAAAACGCACACCTTCAGATTCAGGGACAGTTTCTTCCCAGCTGTTATCAGGCAACTGCACCATCCTATCAACAACTAGAAAGCGTTTTTGAGCTCCTATATAAATCACTGGAGACCCTCGGACTATCCTTAATCGGACTGGACTTTATCTTGTATAAAACGTTTTCCCCTTTATTATGTATCTGTATGCTGTGGATGGCTCAATATTAATACAGTCTTTCCACTGGCTGGTTACAGTCAGTTAACAAAAACTTTTCACTGTACCTCGGTACGCGTGACATTTGAACTAAACTAAATTAGGACAAGGGAGTAGACACTTGCACTGCTGTTCCATCTGCTGAGATTATTGCAAGGATTGTCCCAAATAGATCATTATTTTTCTGAGATTGCACCAGAGCCATCACCTGCTACTTCCCACTTCCTGACCTCCTTCATCATTAGCACGGGTGGGAGGGTGTTCTTAGGGTACAGATAAGGTTTTACTTCTTCAAGAACTGTAAGATGGTGATTTCTATCAAAGTCATCCGTGACAGATGTATCTCCCATAGAGAGACTGCTGAGGGCAAGGTTAATTATGTTTACGTGTCTGAGTGCTCTCTGACAGTTCCAGACACAATTTGTCATGATGTTTTTCAGGACTTGGCAAGTTCACTCAGTAGAAGTGTCATCAAGCATGTTTGATGTGCCCAGATGGGCACTCCTTAATAACGATTGTCATCAATAAAGTGGTATCATCTCTCTCAGTGCATAGGTGGTTGTGAAGTTACAGAAGCTTTACTTGATGTTGAATGCAATATTTCTGGGAGGAACATATATTGTGCTGATCTTCAGGAAGAATAGAGTGCCTGCCATTTACCATGGTCAGTGGTGCCCAGAAAAAATGATATTGAGGCACAAGAGCTGCCCTCCATTTCCATAGCTTTTCTTACTTGCTGTTTAGTTCAGTTTAATTTTGAGATACAGGCCCTTCGGCCCATCGAGTCGGCACCGGCCAGTGATCGCTGCACATTAACGCTATCCTACATACACAGAACATACAGACCACGAGCTTAAGGGACCTGAGATGGAGATTGAAATGCATTAGGAGCAAGAAGAATAGGCTGAGGGAAGATTGTGATAGGTTTGCCAGTGTTTCCCCAGCAGCAAATATTGTGCGTACCAGGTCCGGCCCATGTTATTGGATATAATCCATCAGCCCATAACATCTTTGACCAAATTCATGAACTTTGCAGAAAAGCAGAATGGTTATTTGTGCTTAATGCACCTTCAGTTACATCTGCACTGGTGAGATCACACCTAGAGTATTGTGTGAAGTTTTGGTCTCCTAATTTGAGGAAGGACATTCTTGTGACCTTTCTGTCCTGGGCCTCCTCCATTGCCAGAGTGAGGCCCAGCGCAAATTGGAGGAACAGCATCTCATATTTCGCTTAGGCAGTTTACGCCCCAGCGGTATGAAGATTGAGTTCTCTAATTTTAGATAGCCCTTGTTTTCTCCCTCCTTCCCCTCCCCCTTCCCAGATCTCCCACAAAGCCTTCTCTTGTCTCCGCTTCTTCCTGTCTTTTTTCCCGCCCCCCCCCCCGACATCAGTCTGAAGAAGGGTCTCGACCCGAAACGTCACCTATTCCTTCTCTCCATAGATGCTGCCTGTCCCGCTGAGTTTCTCCAGCTTTTTTTTCTACCTTCAGTAACATTTAATTATTTTCCACTTTTTGACATTTGCTGTGGTGTTGGGCTCAGTTGATGTCCTCTGCTTAATGCATTGTCTGACACTGAAGAAACTACTAGCAGCATTTCATTACAGGGGATGGTATCAGGCATCAACACTATTGCAATTAAATCAGAACTTCTCTCCCCTCAATGTGTCTGCTGAAATATTTTGATGTATTGGTAAATTAGTCACACAATTCCCAGAATTTTTTTTTCAATTTACTAAAACTGCCTTGCTTGGCAGAGGCACTTTGCCAGACAAAGCAGCATCATTGAAATTAAAGATGCTGGAGTAACTCAGCAAGACAGGCAGCATCTCTGGAGTGAAGGAATGGGTGACGTTTCGGGTGGAGACCCTTCATTGCAATCAATGTCCAACCAATGTCATGTAATCACTCTGATTCGTTTTTACAGGTTGTCTCAGTTTTTTCTAACTGTAGGTAAATATTTCATCTTAATGATAGTACTGTAGGTAAATATTTCATCTTAATGATAGTACTTCCCCTGCAATGTGCATTATAACTCTTTTTGCCTAGAAATTATAATCTGCTGAATGCTGTTTATTTTCAGTATTCTGCCACAGATAGTGAGTTAATCCAAAATGAAACACAATCTCATGGATGGTAACCATTTTAACTCCCTTTCCCATTTCCATACCGATCTTATAATCCTTGGCCTCCTCCATTGCTAAAGTGAGGCACATGCAAAATATAGGTCCAGTACATCATTGGCTGCTTGGGTAGTTTACAACCAAATAGACAATAGACAATATGTGCAAGAGTAGGCCATTCGGCCCTTCGAGCCAGCACCACCATTCATTGTGATCATGGCTGATCACACAATCAGTACCCTGTTCCTGCCTTCTCCCCATATCCCTTGACGCTGCTATCATTAAGAGCTCTATCTAACTTGCTCTTGAAACCATCCAGAGAATAGGCCACTGCCTTTCTGAGGCAGAGAATTACACAGATTCACAACTCTCTGGATGAAATAGTTTTTCCTCATCTCCGTTCTAAATAGCCTACCCCTAATTCTTAAACTGTGGCCCCTGATTCTGTACTCCCCCAACATCGGGAACATGTTTCCTGCCTCCAGTGTGTCCAATCCCTTAATAATCCTGTATGTTTCAATAAAATCCTGTCTCATCCTTCTAAATTCCAGTGAATACCAGCCGAGTCACTCCATTCTTTCAACATATGACAGTCCCGCCATCCCAGGAATTAACCTTGTAAACCTACGCTGCACTCCCTCAATAGCAAGAATGTCCTTCCTCAAATTAGGAGACCAAAACTGCACACAATACTCCAGGTGTGGTCTCACAAGGGCCCTGTACAACTGCAGAAGGACCTTGAGTATTGAATTAAAATACCCCCAATATCTCTCTCTTTCCCGCATGACATTACATGACTTCTCCATGGTGACCACCCATTATTCCCACTATCGCACTCCCCCCCAACACCCGTCTCCAAGTTCTTCAAGTAACTCTTGCATTCCCACTCACTCTGTCCCTCTCCCACCCTAGTTGTTGTACTAGTTTCACTGTTGTCCTCCCAATTTCCCTCCAGGGATGAATAAAGTTTTATCAAAGCGTATCCAGGTGAGTTTCATTGTCTGTATTACTCGTTTTCACCCAGCCCACAGCTAACAATGGACCATTTCCTTGAGCATCGTAACTTTTCAGCATATTTTTAATCTCTTTGTTCTATATCTCTCTATATCACCATCTATAACTCCCATTTTCCTCTCTCCTGACTCTCAGTCTGCAGAAGGGTCTTGACCCAAAATGTCACCCATTCCTTCTCTCCAGAGATGCTGCCTGACCCGCTGAGTTATTCCAACATTTTGTGTCTACCTTCGGTGTAAACCAGCATCTGCAGTTGTGTCGGGACCCTTCCTCAATCTAATTGTAGTGGGTGGGGCGGGAGGAAGCTGGAAGAGAAGTATGAGCAGGACAAAGTCCGACAAGTGATAGGTGGATACAGGTGATTGAGATTTAGATTGACAGATGGTTGAACCGAGGCCAAAAATAGAAAGGCAAAAAGTTTGTTATAAGGAGCTAAAGATAGAAGAGGCATGAAATGTGAATCCAGTGGAAGGAATATAGATGGAAAAGGATGGGGAAGGGGTGAAGGGGGAGGGGAAAGGTAGAAATGGCCATGCATCCAGGTGGGGCACAGAAAATGGGGGTGTTTGTTAGTTAGTTACCAAAAATTGGCAAATTCAATGTTCATACAATTAAGTTGTAGGCTACACAAGCGGAATATGAAGTGCAGTTCCTCCAGTTTGCATGTGGCCTCTCTTTTGCAATGGAGGAGGCTTCGGACAGAAAAGTCAGTATGGGAATGGGAAGGCATGTTAGAATAGTTAGTAACCAGGAGATCCAGCAGGTCCTGCTGGATCAAGTGCAAGTTTTGGGCGAAATGGTCACCTAGTCTAGGCTTGTTATCGCCGATGTACAGGGGGACACATCAGTAGATGAGGTTAGAGGAGGTGCACGTTGACATTCGTCGAACCTAGAAGGACTGCTGGGGTCCCTGGATGGAAGTGAGGGAGGAACGACAAGTGTTACATCTCCTGTGGTCGCAGGAGAAAGTAACTGGGGAAAGGATTAGTGAACTAAAGAATTGAAGAGGGAGCAGTCTTTGTGGAATGTGGAAAGGGGTGGGGATGAAAAGATTTGATTGGAGGCAGGATCGCTTTGAAGGTGGCGGAAAGGTTGGAGAATAATGTAAGATAGGCAAAAAATGCTGGAGTAACTCAGTGGGACAGGCAGCATTTCTGAAGAGAAGGAATGGGTGACTTTTCGGGTTGAGACCCGAATAATGTGCTGGATGCGGAGACTGGTGAGCGAAAGGTAAGGACCAGGGGAACTGTATCCTTGTTCCATCTGGGAGGATGGGGGGGCGGTAGAGCAAAACTACAGAAGAGACACAAGTGAGGGTTCTGTCTTCATCAGCAGAGTGGGAAAGCATGTTTATTAAATAAATAGGATGTCTTGGATGTTTTAGAATGGAAAGCCTCATCTTGAGAGCAGAAAAATTGAGAGGAGGGGATGTTGTATTTGTATGACAGGAAGGGTGAAGCTGCAGTCCAGATAACAGTGGGAGTTGGTGGGTTTGTAATATATGTCAGTTGATAGTCTGTCTACTGTGATGGAGGCAGAGAGATCAAGGAAAAGGTGAAAGATGTCAGAGACTTGTCAGTGATTTCCAAATCTCCTGAAAAAGAGACAAGGACAGAATCTTTACTGGCATCTGTGGAAATACCTTCAACTCATCAAATGTAATATTTCATGAAGAGCAGCTCATCTTCACCATTCTCAGAGGCAATTAAGCATTACAAAAAATAATGATGCCTTTACCTTTGAACCACGTATCAGGTAAGAACAACAGAACAAAAGAACATTTGTTCCTATATGGAAGCAGCTGTTTTGGAAACTAATCATATACCTCATAGAAGTTGAATCACTTTGAAAATGGGTGGTTATCTTTGTGAAGTTTACAACATTTTCTTAGCATCCATTTGTTTCAATGCACTTCAAATGTATAACAAGTCTAATTTACAAATGTTGGTGCATTGAAGTGATAGTTTTTTTTTTGTCAAGCCTGTTGCCATTAGAACAATTAAATGGAAATCATTATTGGTTACTTGCAATAGTCATAGCTGAATGGAATGGTCCATTTCCAAAATTCAAACCATCCTCTGTGATAAAAGTTGATTTCAGAGAGTGTACACGATGCCCTGTCATCATAATACTGTGCATTTAATGCCATGACCAAAGAGAAATTTCCACCCTAGATCTCTAAGCCACCATACTCCTCATCTTATTCCCAGAGCAACAATTATGTCAATATCTAATAGCAAACTGGAGACTGATCTTGACACCACATAACCCTAGATTGTCATGTTCCATTTTACTCAGCTTGTTTCAAAAGTACTGTCAAAACAAATCTAAGGTTCTGTCATAAAGCAGCTATTAAAACATCCTTTAGATCTTGAAAACTATTTTTAAGATGCCACATCTGAAGCAAATGAAATCTATTGGTATTTCTTTTTTTTAAAGACAATTCATTTTATTAACCTAACTTTGCAAGTGTATATTATTTTCCTTTGGCTTTCATTACTACCTTCTATCAAATTAAGCAGCAATGGTAACTTTACAAGCTTTGTAATTTCTTTGTAATTGTGGAACATTTAGTCATTTAGTTACATTATGTTTACATTATCTTTACCTTCCAGTGACTTTGCTATTTTTTCCCATAGAAATAAGCACGTCATTTTGTGATAGAAGTTGTTTTGTTTAGTTAGTAATGAGAAGCATCTAATATAACCATATAACCATAACAGCACGGAAACAGGCCATCTAGGCCCTTCAAGTCCGTGCCGAACATTTTTAAATTTTTTTTTTTTTAATCAAAAATAAATACTTCCTCCTAGTCCCATCTACCTGCACTCAGACCATAACCCTCCATTCCTTTCCCATCCATATACCCATCCAATCTATTTTTAAAGGATAACATCGAACCTGCCTCCACCACTTCCACTGGAAGCTCATTCCACACAGCTACCACTCTCTGAGTAAAGAAGTTCCCCCTAATGTTCCCCCTAAACTTCTGTCCCTTAATTCTCAAGTCATGTCCCCTGACAAGAGGTAAATATATTTAAGATTGTTAACAACTTAAGTAAACTCATCAGCTAAGTATATCATACAAATATATAACATTCTTGAGGAGGTTTGACAGGGTGGATCTACTTCTTCTTCTTACGTATGGCGTGCACAGCCTAAAGTTGTAGGGCAACTTGTTCTATTTGATTGTGCACGCCAGGTTGATTGCATTCGTTGAAACATGGCGGACCACATGCAGGTTGCAATCTACAGGGTGGATGATATTGCCATAAGCTGGAGAGTCTGCTAATGATCATATTCTAATGGTGCAATTCATTGAACTGAGATGATGAGACATCTTTTCACTCAACCAATCGTGTGCCTTTGCAGCAGAGCACTATGAATAGAAGTCTGACGTGGTGGTCACTCTTATCCAGGTGTTCCAGGCGTGAGCACAGGACCGTTTTTTTACATAATAGTATAACTGCCATGTGCCTGCCCATTCACTTAGGTTGTCCATTTCCCTCTTAAATCATTCTACATCCTCCTCACACCCAGGTAGTTTTATATTGTCAGCAAACCTGGGTATGTTCCACTTGTGAATAGGTGAGATCACTACCTCCAGCATCCCACTAGTCAAAAGTTCCCGGTACAAAAAAATGACACAGTATAGAAACATAGAAAAATAGAAAATAAGTGCAGGAGTAGGCCATTAAGCCCTTCGAGCCTGCACCGCCATTCAATATGATCATGGCTAATCATTCAACTCAGTATCCTGTACCTGCCTTCTCTCCATACCCCCTGATCCCTTTAGCCACAAGGGTCACATCCAACTCCCTCTTAAATATAGCCAATGAACTGGCCTCAACTACCTTTTGTTGCAGAGATTTCCACAGATTCACCACTCTGTGTGAAAAATGTTTTTCTCATCTCGGTCCTAAAAGACTTCCCTCTTATCCTTAAACTGTGACCCCTTGTTCTGGACTTCCCGAATATCGGGAACAATCTTCCTGCATCTAGCCTGTCCAACCCCTTAAGAATTCTGTATGTTTCTATAAGATCCCCCCTCAATCTTCTAAATTCTAGCGATTACAAGCCAGGTCTATCCAGTCTTTCTTCATATGAAAGTCCTGCCATCCCAGGAATAAGTCTGGTGAACCTTCTCTGTACTCCCTCTATGGCAAGAATGTCTTTCCTCAGATTAGGAGACTAAAACTGTACGCAATACTACAGGTGTGGTCTCACCAAGACCCTGTATAACTGCAATAGAACCTCCCTGCTCTTATACTCAAATCCTTTTGCAATGAATGCTAACATACCATTCGCTTTCTTCACTGCCTGCTGCACCTGCATGCCTACTTTCAATGACTGTTGTACCATGACACCCAGGTCTCATTGCATCTCCCCTTTTCCTAATCGGCCACCATTCAGATAATAGTCTACTTTCCTGTTTTTTGCCATCAAAGTGGATAACCTCACATTTATCCACATTATACTGCATCTGCCATGCATTTGCCCACTCACCCAACCTATCCAAGTCACCTCGCAGCCTCCTAGCATCCTCCTCAGAGCTAACACTGCCCCCCAGCTTCATGTCATCTGCAAACTTGGAGATATTGCATTCAATTCCCTCATCCAGTTCATTAATATATATTGTAAATAGCTGGGGTCCCAGCACTGAGCCTTGCGGTACCCCACTAGTCACTGCCTGCCATTCTGAAAAGGACCCGTTTACTCCTAATCTTTGCTTCCTGTCTGCCAGCCAGTTCTCTATCCACATCAATACTGAACCCCCAATACCGTGTGCTTTAAGTTTGCATACTAATCTCTTATGTGGGACCTTGTCGAAAGCCTTCTGAAAGTCCATAATTAACAGCTCCACTGGTTCTCCCTTATCCACTCTACTAGTTACATCCTCGAAAAAGTCTATAAGATTAGTCAGACATGATTTACCTTTCATAAATCCATGCTGACTTTGTCCAATGATTTCACCACTTTCCAAATGTGCTGCTATCCCATCTTTAATAACTGACTAGCAGTTTCCCCACTACCGATGTTAGACTAACTGGTCTGTAATTCCCCATTTTCTCTCTCCCTCCCTTTTTAAAAAGTGGGGATACATTAGCTACCCTCCAATCCTCAGGAACTACTCCAGAACCTAAAGAGTTTTGAAAAATTATCACTAATGCATCCACTATTTCTGGGGCTACTTCCTTAAGTACTCTGGGATGCAACCTATCTGGCCCTGGGGATTTAGCAGCCTTTAATCCATTCAATTTACCTAACACCTCTTCCCGGCTAACCTGGATTTCACTCAGTTCCTCCATCTCATTTGACCCTGGTCCCCTGCTATTTCCGGCAGATTATTTATGTCTTCCTTAGTGAAGACAGAACCAAAGTAGTTATTCAATTGGTCTGCCATGTCCTTGTTCTCCATGACCAATTCACCTGTTTCTGACTGCAAGGGACCTACATTTGTTTTAACTAATCTTTTTCTCTTCACATATCTATTAAAACATTTGCAGTCAGTTTTTATGTTCCCTGCCAGTTTTCCTTCATAATCTATTTTCTCTTTCCTAATTATGCCCTTTGTCCTCCTCTGCTGGACTCTGAATTTCTCCCAGTCCTCTGGTAGGCTGCTTTTTCTGACTAATTTGTATGCTTCATCTTTTGCTTTGATACTATCCCTGATTTCCTTTATTATCCACGGATGCACTACCTTCCCTGATTTATTCTTTTGCCAAACTGGGATGAACAATTGTTGTAGTTCATCCATGCAGTCTTTAAATGCCTTCCATTCCATTTAGATTGAAGTCACCCATTATAACTGTTTTACCTTTGTTGCACGCATTTCTAATTTCCTGTTTGATGCCATCCCCAACTCCACTACTACTGTTAGGTGGCCTGTACACAACTCCCACTAGCGTTTTCTGCCCCTTAGTGTTTCGCAGCTCTACCCATATCGAATCCACATCCTCCAAGCTAATGTCCTTCCTTTCTATTGCATTAATCTCCTCTCTAACCATCAACGCCACCCCACCTCCTTTTCCTTTCTGTCTATCCCGCCTGAATATTGAATAACCCTGGATGTTCAGCTCCCAGCCTTGGTCACCCTGGAGCCATGTCTCCGTGATCCCACCTATATCATATTAATTAATAACTATCTGCACATTCAACTTATCCACCTTATTGCGAATGCTCCTTTCATTACGACACAAAGCCTTCAGGCTTGTTTTTACAACTCTCTTACCCCTTATACAATTATGTTAAAAAGTGGCCCTTTTTGATTTTTGCCCTGGATTTGTCTGCCTGCCACTTTTACTTTTTACCTTGCTACCTATTGCTTCTACCCTCATTTTACACTCCTCTGTCTCTCTGCTCATGCTCCCATCCCCTTGCCACATTAGTTTAAATCCTCCCCGACAGCACTATATACTACTTATAACTACTTCTGTTCACACCAGTATCCTTCTTGTATGACACCTCATCAAAGGTCTTCATAAAATCCAAATATAGCAGATCAGTGGTTTGTCCTTTGCCATTCTGGTCGTTAAAATCTGAGGAATTTTCTACAAATTTGTCACATGTGATTTCCCTTTCATAAACAATATCTATTCTACCTATCCTTTTATTATTTTCCAGATACACTATTACGATTTCCAGTATTTTCGCTACTGCTGATAATCGGCGAATTGGTCAAATTCCCAGTTTTTCTCCCTTCGTCTCTTATTAAGTCAATAGTAAAACAAGGGAATCCTTCTTATATTATTCCCTATGTGAGATGACTATAAAGCTCTCTAATCCCAATTATGGGAATGTAGCCATAAGATTTATCACAAAGGGACAGAAGGTCAAGCAGTGATTTACTGCAGAACTCTTCAAAATTATGGATTAAATGCTCCTTAAATACAGGCTAAATCATATCTCCTGTTCAGATCAATAACTATTAAGCATTCCATACTTCTGTAACTGCCTGCTGGGTAGTTTGGTAAAGCATAATTTACATAAATCATAGACTAAGGGGATTAAAGTTGATTGCATCCAAAACATGTATGCAGACCACTAAACAGTTACATGTCCTTCTAACTGCCATTCTAATGTCAACATTTAACAAGGATTCCTTTGTTACATGCCCTTCCGAACAGCTGAGAATCAGGTCAAACGACAATGTTTTTGTTGCTTGCTAATTAATTGAATTGCAGTACAAGTGAACAATAATTTTGCTGTCACCCACATATATATCTCAATAGGCCGCAACATTTGATATACAGCATAACTTCTATTTGGCTTCAACTGGTTAATAGACAATAGGCATTAAACAAGAGACAATAAGTGCAGGAGTAGGCCATTCGGCACTTCGAGCCAGCACCGCCATTCAATGTGATCGTGGCTGATCATCCACAATCAGTACCCCGTTCCTGCCTTCTCCCCATATCCCCTGATTCCACTATCATTAACAGCCTGTTTCCTGCCTCTAGCATGTCCAAACCCTTAATAACCTTATATGTTTCAATAAGATCTCCTCTCATCCTTCTAAATTGCAGAAGGATGCTCTATTCTCTCAGCAAATGACAGTCCCGCCATCCCAGGAATTAACCTTGTGAACCTACGCTGCACTTCCTCAATAGAATGTTCTTCCTCAAATTTGGAGACAAGTTTAGAGACTCACCTATTAAAGTGTTGGTCAGTTCATTATTATTGTAGGTTTAAATGTTTCAGACATGCGGCGGTGCAGGGGCAGGGTATTCTTGTGAAACATAAACATTTGGTGTGCCAGTCCTCATGAGCTTTGGATAACAACATTTCTCCCACAACACCCAGGGCAATACTTGCTGAGATTCTTTTTCTCCTCATCATCCTTCCTCTTTGAGCAGTTTTTCTTTTTCAGCATGTTTACTTGCACAAAGGTTGCAAGGACTTTATCTGTAATATCAAGCAATAAAGTGGAAGCGTTAACATCAAATCATTAATTAAATCTGTAATCCACATTGTTGCAGCAACTGTTACTGGTAACCAGGTTAATGGATCAATAGGTTAATGGACAATGAACCATTGAACATCAGCACAGTTGGAAGTAACAGTTATTGTGGAAAACTAAAGTTCATGGTGCTGGGCACAACATAGTGATGTATAAGGAAGGGTGGATAGCTAACAGGAAATAAAGTCTAAGTATTGATGGGTATTTTTAACCAAGCAGACAAGAGGCAACTTGTAGTGTGTCAAAGGGATTGATGTGGGAACTTAAGATTTTACTTGGATGAAGTCACTGAAGGTGTCGTTGTAGAAACAATGAGATGCAGATGCTGGCTAATATAGAAAAGGACACAAAGTTCTGGAATATCTCAACAGATCAGGCAGCATCTATGGAGAATATGGATAGGTGACCTTTACGGTGGAGAGAATGAATAAGGGTCTCGACCTGAAGCATCACCTATCCATAGGTACACAAAAATGCTGGAGAAACTCAGCGGGTGCAGCAGCATCTATGGAGCGAAGGAAATAGGCAACGTTTCGGCCCGAAACGTTGCCTATTTCCTTCGCTCCATAGATGCTGCTGCACCCGCTGAGTTTCTCCAGCATTTTTGTGTACCTTCGATTTTCCAGCATCTGCAGTTCCTTCTTTAACATCACCTATCCATGTTCTCCAGAGATGCTGCCTGATCTGCTGAGTTACTCCAGCACATTGTGTCTGAAGGTGTGGTTGTTTTACAGGCTGATGAAAGAAAGATTAATAGAAAAGTAATTTGTGAAAAGGAAGGCCACAATGATTAATTAAATATACAAAATTTGGCAAATGGAATATAATGTTGGAAAATGTTAAATTAATGATTTTGGCAGGAAGAATACAAAGATAAGCATATTATATAAATAGTAAGAGATTGCAGAGTTCTGAGATACAGAGGTTTTGATATCCTAGTGTATGATTTTCAAACGGTCAAAAGGCAGACAAGGAAAGTAAACAGGAAAGCGAAGAGAATGTTATTATTTATTGCACGGGTGAAACAATTATGCTTCAGTTATATAAGGTACTGGAGCTTTAGAGCAATGTATACAGCATTTGTCTCCTTATTTAGACAAAGGTGTGGAGTTTATACTTTTTTAGCTTGGGGATATGAGACTAGATTGACAAAGGAAGCAGTTTAGAGAAGATTTGCTGGTCTTATACCTGGAATGGGCAAGCCGCTTTATGAGGAAAGGTTAGACAGGCTTGGCTTATGCCCACTGGCATTTAGAAGAATGAAAGAGGACTATATAAGATCCTGAGTGGCCTTGACAGTGTGGATGTGTGGAAGATATTTCCTCTTGTGGGAGAATCTAGGACTAAATGTCATAGTATAAAAATAATGTCTTACCCATTTAAGATAGAGATGAGGAGATGTCATTTCTCTCTCAGCATGTTTGTAGTTTATATCAACTTTTGGATGAGATTGTAGAAGGCATGATTAGTAAAATTGCAGATGACACTAAAGTGGGTGGTTTCATAGAGAGCAAAGATGGTTATCTAAAATTACAGCAGGATCCTGGTCAGTTGGGCCAATGGACTGAAGAATGGTTAATGGAATTTAATGCAGATAAGTGCATTATGTTTTTCCCTATCTTTTTCCTCCTGTGCTGGATTTCCCCCCTCCCTCTCCCCCTCCACTTCCTTCTCTGGCTTCACAATTCGCAATCCTTTTGTATCACATCGTCTGTTTTTTTTTCAACTCTGGCCTTTGTCCAACCATCTGGCTATCAAAATCCCCCTCACCTTGATCACATATTACCTGAGGTGGCACGGTGGCCTAGCGGTAGAGCTACTGCCTTACAGCACCAGAGACCCGGGTTTGATCCTGACTACGGGTACTGTCTGTAATGAGTTTGTACATTCTCCCCATGACCTGCGTGGGTTTTCTCCGAGATCTTTGGATTCCTCCCACACTCCAAAGATGTACAGGTTTGTAGGTTAATTTGCTTGGTATAAATGTAAGTTGTCCCTAGTGTGTGTAGGATTGCATTAGTGTGCGGGAATCGCTGGTCGGTGCAGACTCGGTGGGCCGAAGGGCCTGTTTCCGCTCTGTATCTCTAAACTAAACTAAACTAAATCAGCAGGTACACAAAAATGCTGGAGAAACTCAGCGGGTGCAGCAGCATCTATGGAGCGAAGGAAATAGGCAACGTTTCGGGCCGAAACTAACTAAATCAGCCATGCTTTGTCCTGCCACTCCTCTTTTCTAACTTTCCCCCTCCCCCTACAATCAGTCTGAAGAAGGATCCTGACCTGCAACAGCACCTCTTCCTGTTCTCCAGATGCACAACTAGTGATATGAGGATATGAGTGATATTACAAGACAATGGTTAGGGATACTAAGTGACCCGTCCAATTTCTGTGAGTGGCATCATTTAATCCAAAAATCATAGTTTATTTGATCTGGGTAAAATTAGATATTGGGTAAATTGCTCAAGAAAACAGACAGAAAGTGCTGGAGTCACTCAATGGGTCAGGCAGCATCTTTGGAGTTATGGATAGAAACATGGAAACATAGAAACATAGAAAATAGGTGCAGGCGGAGGCCATTTGGCCCTTCGAGACTGCACTGCCATTCATTGTGATCATGGCTGATCATCCAAAATCAGTAACCCGTGCCAGCCTTCTCCCCATATCCCTTGATTCCGCTTGCTCCTAGAGCTCTATCTAACTATCTTTTAAACTCATCCAGTGAATTGGTCTACTGCCTTCTGTGGCAGAGAAGTCCACAATTTCACAACTCTGGGTGAAAAGGTTTTTTCTCATCTCAGTTTTAAATGGCCTTTCCTTAGACTATGGCCCCTGGTTCTGGAATCACCCAACATCAGGAACATGTTTCCTGCCTCTAGCGTGTCCAATCCCTTAATAATCATATGTTTCAATAAGATCCCCTCTCTTCCTTCTAAATTCCAGTTTATACAAGCCCAGTCACTCCATTCTTTCAACATATGACAGTCCCGCCATCCTGGGAATTAACCTTGTGAACCTACGCTGCAGTCCCTCAATAGCAAGGATGTCCTTCCTCAAAATAGGTGACGTTTCACTTTGTGACCCATCATTGGGAACATTTTTCCTGCATCTAGATTATCCAGTCCTTTTATAATTTTATACGTTTTTATAAGATCCCCTCACATTCTGCTAAATTCCAGTGAATACAAGCCCATTCTTTCCTATCTTTCCTCATATGGCAGTCCCGCCATCCCGGGGATTAACCTCGTGAACCTATGCTGCACTGCCTCAATAGCAAGGATGTCATTCCTCAAAATAGGTGACATTTCACTTTGGGATTTTTCTTCAGTTCTTTGTATCTGAAATGACACCAGGCCATGTTTTCCAGAGATGCTGACTGACCTGCTGAGTTACTCCACATTTGTCTTTTTTATATACCTGTATCTGCAGTTCTTTGTTTCTAAATTTTGTTCTCAACATTAGTAATTTCAAGGAGCTGATTGTTGACGTGAGAATGGAAAAAGCTGAGGAACTATGAACCTTTTTTTATTGGTGGGATGGCGATGGAGAAAGAGTCAACAGTTTTAAGTTCCGGGTGAACACATCTCTGATGAACTGTCCTCATAAAGTCATAAGTGATAGGAGTAGAATTAAGCCTTTCGGCCCATCAAGTCTACTCCGCCATTCAATCATGGTTGATCGATTAATCCCTCCTAACCCCATTCTCCTGTCTTCTCCACATAACCTCTGACACCTGTACTAATCAAGAATCTATCTATCGCTGCCTTCAAAATATCCACTGACTTTGTCTCTACACCCTTCTGTGGCAAAGAATTCCACAGATTCGCCATCCTCTGACTAAAGAAATTTCTCCTCATCTCCTTCCTAAAAGAATATCCTTTAATTCTGAGGCTATGACTTCTAGTCCTAGACTCTCCCACTAGTGGAAACATCATCTCCACATCCACTATCCAAGCCTTTCACTATTTTGTATATTTTAATCAGGTCCCCCCTCATTCTAAACTCCAGCGAGTACAGGCCCAGTGCCAACAAACACTCATCATAGGCTTATCTGGGGTCAACCTTTTCTGCACCCTCTCCAGAGCCAGCACATTCTTCCTCAGATATGGTGCCCAAAATTGCTCACAATATTCCAAATGCGGCCTTACTAGCGCCTTATAGAGTCTCAGCATTACATCCCTGTTTTTGTATACAAGCCCTCTTGAATAAATGCTAGCATTGAGTTTACTACCGATTCGACTTGCAGATCAACTTTTTTCAGAATTCTGCACCAGCACTCCCAAGTCCCTTTGCACCTCCGATTTCTGGATTCTCTCCCCATTTAGAAAATAGTCTCCGCCTTTATTCCTACCGCCGAAAAGCATGACTGCACACTTTGCTACACCATATCACATCTGACACTTCTCTTCCCACTCACCCAACCTGTCCAAATCCTTCTGCAGAGTCCCTGCTTTCTCTATACAACCTGCCCTTCCCCCTAATCTTATTTAATTCACAAACTTGGCCACAAAGCCTTCAATCCCCTTATCCAAATCATTAATCCTGGGCCTAGCACAATGATGCAATCACAAATAAAGCTCATCCATGGCTCTACTTTCTCAGAAATTTAAGGAGATTCATCATGTTGCCCAAGCATACTATTGAACATTTCAGGTGTACCCTGGAAAATATACTGACTGGTTATGTTGTGGTTCAATGTTCTTAAACAGACATAAACGCAAATAAAATCAGTGATCAAGCAGTACAATCTTTATTTTGCCAGGCAGGAGTGGTAAAACTCTTTACAGTATGCAGATTACAGACTATACAGAGTTCTCATCCCCACACAAAGGGACAATGATTTCAGTACATGTATATATACCACAATAATCGACGATTCAGCAACACCTTATCTACAAAGCATAGTATAGCCTCTTGCTTCTTAAGATTGACAGATCCTTAAGATTGACAGCTTCTTAAGATTGACAGGTTCTTCTGACAGAGGAAGGGTTAGCCGTATATGGTTATATGAGAAGGCTACATTTCTGCAGAACAAGCATTTTGGGTTTTTTCTACTTATGACACACATTATAATCTTATAGAACAAGGGTTAGAGCCAAGAGTCTGAATTCTCTCTCAATGTTTATATTATAGAGGAGACATTCATGAAGCTGTGCTTGCTATCTCATGTTATTGGAAAAGGGAACATCAACAGTTTGCTGGCCTTGTTAATGTACTGAAAGCAAGGGTTGGTGCTTTTTGCTGGCTTTGCAATTTAATAGAAGAAGGTGAAAGCTTGTCTTAGTTTCAGCTGAATCCATTTTGTAAGTTCAAATCTTTTTTAACTTCCACATTCCTTCCTCTTTATCAGTTTATGATAACATTCACAATCCCCGGTAGGTACATAATGGTCGCAATCAATGAACAATAACAATTTAGAGCAATGATTACTAAAACGACAGAGCCATAGTGTAATATAGTATTCCAAAGTCCATCAAGCCAACTGAATGGCCACCATCTCCCATTTACTTCATTTTACCCATGCATGTCCGGGCGGTGAGTTTTAAAATCGAGCGCGGGGCTTGCTTTCACAGATGCCCGGGAGCTGTTGGAGCGAGAGGAGTGGTTTCCAGGCGGTGAGTTATAAAATCGAGCGCAGGGCTTGCTTTCACAGAGGCCCGGGAGCCGTTGGAGCGAGAGAAGGAGCACCCAATCTGCAACGTTCCATCACACTTCCAAGGAAGTGGTCTGGTGGAAGCTGCTGATTGGTGGAAGCAGACTAGAGGGAGCAGCTGATTGGGAGCAACCCCAGGTTTGCATTTCTACTTTCTGGTTAAGTGTACAGTGAGTTAAGGGTATAAGTGAGTTAAGGGTTCAGTGAGCTAAGGGTTCAGTGAGCTAAGGGTACAGTGAGTTAAGGGTACAGCGGGTTAAGGGTACAGTGAGTTAAGGGTTCAGTGAGCTAAGGGTACAGTGAGTTAAGGGTATAAGTGAGTTAAGGGTTCAGTGAGCTAAGGGTACAGTGAGTGAAGGGTACAGTGAGTTAAGGGTACAGTGAGTTAAGGGTACAGTGAGTTAAGGGTACAGTGAGTTAAGGGTTCAGTGAGTTAAGGGTTCAGTGAGCTAAGGGTACAGTGAGTTAAGGGTTCAGTGAGTTAAGGGTACAGTGAGTTAAGGGTACAGAGAGTTAAGGGTACAGTGAGTTAAGGGTACAGTGAGTTAAGGGTTCAGTGAGTTAAGGGTTCAGTGAGCTAAGGGTACAGTGAGTTAAGGGTTCAGTGAGTTAAGGGTACAGTGAGTTAAGGGTACAGAGAGTTAAGGGTACAGTGAGTTAAGGGTACAGTGAGTTAAGGGTACAGTGAGTTAAGGGTACAGTGAGTTAAGGGTACAGCGGGTTAAGGGTACAGAGATTTAAGGGTACAGTAAAGGTACAGTTTAAAGGATTACGATTTTTATAGTGTGAGTGAGTTGATTTAATTTGGGGGTAAGCCATGTCAGTTGAGATCAGCCCCATGGTTTGCTCATCCTGCAACATGTGGGAGATCAGGGATATGGTCGGTGTCCCTGTTGACTACGTTTGCAGGAAGTGTGTCCAGCTGCAGCTCCTGGCAGACCCCATTGAATGATTGGAGCTGTGGTTGGATTCATACTGGAGCATCCATGATGCTGAGAAAGTCGTGAATAGCACGTATAGTGAGTTGGTCACACCGCAGGTAAAAGTTAAGCAGACAGAAAGGGAACGGGTGGCCATTAGCCAGCGTAGCAGTAGGCAGGTAGTGCAGGAGTCCCCTGTGGTCATCCTCCTAAACAGATATACCACTTTGGATACTGTTGGGGGAGATGGCTCATCAGGGGAAGGCAGCAGCAGCCAAGTGGCACCATGGGTGGCTCTGTGGCACAGGAGGGGAGGAAAAAGAGTGGAAGGGCAATAGTAATAGGGGATTCAATTCTAAGGGGAATAGATAGTTGTTTCTGCGGCCGCAAATGAGACTCCAGGATGGTATGTTGCCACCCTGGTGCAAGGGTCAGGGATGTCACTGAACAGCTGAAGATCATTCTGGAGGGGAAGGGTGAACAGCCAGTTGCCGTGGTGCACATTGACACCAACGATATAGGTAAAAAACGGGATGAGGTCCTACCAGGTGAATTTAGGGAGCAAGGAGATAAACTTAAAAGTAGGACCTCAAAGGTAATAATCTCTGGATTACTACCAGTGCCATGGGCTAGTCAGAGTAGAAATAGGAGGATATTGCAGATGAATACGTGGCTTGAAAAATGGTGCAAGGGGGAGGGATTCAAATTTCTAGGGCATTGGAACCAGTTCTGGGGGAGGTGGGACCAGTACAAACAGGACGGTCTGCACCTGGGCTGGAATGGAACCAATGTCCTTGGGGGAGTGTTTGCTAGTGCTGTCGGGGAGGATTTAAACTAATGTGGCAGGGGGATGGGTGCAAGAGCAGAGAGACAGAGGGGTGTAAAATGAGGGTAGGAGCAATAGGTAGCAAGGTGAAAAGTAAAAATGGCAGGCAGACAAATCGAGGGCAAGAATCAAAAAGAGCCACTTTTCAACATAATTGTATAAGGGGTAAGAGTGTTGTAAAAACAAGCCTAAAGGCTTTGTGTCTCAATGCAAGGAGCATTCGTAATAAGGTGGATGAGTTGAATGTGCAGATATTTATTAATGAATATGATATAGTTGAGATCACGGAGACATGGCTCCAGGGTGTCCAAGGCTGGGAGATGAACATCCATGGATATTCAATATTCAGGAGGGATAGACGGAAAGGAAAAGGAGATGGGGTAGTGTTGCTGGTTAGAGAGGAGATTAACGCAATAGAAAGGAAGGACATTAGCTTGCAGGATGTGGAATCGATATGGGTAGAGCTGCGAAACACTAAGGGGCAGAAAATGCTAGTGGATGTTGTGTACAGGCCACCTAACAGTAGTAGTGGAGTTGGGGATGGCATCAAACAGGAAATTAGAAATGCGTGCAACAAAGGTAAAACAGTGATAATGGGTGAATTCAATCCACATATAGATTGGGTGAATCAAATTGGCAGGGGTACTGAGGAAGAGGATTTCTTGGAATGTATGCGGGATAGTTTTCTAAACCAACATGTAGAGGAACCAACGAGAGAGCAGGCTATTCTAGACTGGGAATTGAGTAATGAGGAAGGGTTAGTTAGCAGTCTTGTTGTACGTGGCCCCTTGGGCAAGAGTGACCATAATATGGTTGAGTTCTTCATTAGGATGGAGAGTGACATTGTTAATTCAGAAACAAGGGTCCTGAAGATAAAGAAAGGTAACTTTGAGGGTATGAAACGTGAATAGGCCAAGATAGACTGGCAATTGATTCTTAAAGGGTTGATGGTGGATATGCAATGCAAAGCATTTAAAGACTGCATGGATGAACTACAACAATTGTTCATCCCAGTTTGGCAAAAGAATAAATCAGGGAAGGTAGTGCATCCGTGGTTAACAAGGGAAATCAGGAATAGTATCAAAACAAAAGATGAAGCATACAAATTAGCCAGAAAAAGCAGCCTACCAGGGGACTGGGAGAAATTCAGAGTCCAGCAGAGGAGGACAAAGGGCTTAATTAGGATAGGGAAAATAGATTATGGAAGAAAACTGGCAGGGAACATAAAAACTGACTGCAAAAGTTTTTTATAGATATGTGAAGAGAAAAAGATTAGTTAAAATAAATGTTGGTCCCTTGCAGTCAGAAACAGGCAAATTGATCATGGGGAACAAGGACATGGGAGACCAATTGAATAACTACTTTGGTTCTGTCTTCACTAGCGAAGACATAAATAATCTGCCAGAAATAGCAGGGGACCGCGGGTCAAATGAGATGGAGGAACTGAGTGAAATCCAGGTTAGCCGAGAAGTGGTGTTAGGTAAATTGAATGGATTAAAGGCCGATAAATCCCCATGGCCAGATAGGTTGCATCCCAGAGTACTTAAGGAAGTAGCCCCAGATATAGTGGATGCATTAGTGATAATTTTTCAAAACTCGTTAGATTCTGGAGTAGTTCCTGAAGATTCGAGTGTAGCTAATGTAACCCCACTTTTCAAAAAGGGAAGGAGAGAGAAAACAGGGAATTACAGACCAGTTAGTCTAACATCGGTAGTGGGGAAAATGCTAGTCAGTTATTAAAGATGGGATAGCAGCACATTTGGAAATTGGTGAATTCATTGGACAAAGTCAGCATGGATTTATGAAAGGTAGATCATGTCTGACGAATCTTAAAGAATTTTTCGAGGATGTAACTAGTAGAGTGGATAAAGGAGAACCAGTGGATGTGTTATATCTGGACTTTCAGAAGGCTTTCGACAAGGTCCCACATAAGAGATTAGTATGCAAACTTAAAGCACACGGTATTGGGGGTTCAGTATTGATGTGGATAGAGACTGGCTGGAAGCAAAGAGTAGGAGTAAACGGGTCCTTTTCAGAATGGCAGGCAGTGACTAGTGGGGTACCGCAAGGCTCAGTGCTAGGGCCCCAGCTATTTACAATATATATTAATGATCTGGATGAGGGAATTGAATGCAACATCTCCAAGTTTGCGGATGACATGAAGCTGGGGGGCAGTGTTAGTTCTGAGGAGGATGCTAGGAGGCTGCAAGGTGACTTGGATAGGTTGGATGAGTGGGCAAATGCATGGCAGATGCAGTATAATGTGGATAAATGTGAGGTTATCCACTACGTGCAGCAGGCAGTGAAGAAAACGAATGGTATGTTAGCATTCATAGCAAAAGGATTTGAGTATAAGTGCAGGGAGGTTCTACTGCAGTTGTACAGGGTCTTGGTGAGACCACACCTGGAGTATTGTGTACAGTTTTAGTCTCCTAATCTGAGGAAAGACATTCTTGCCATAGAGGGAGTGCAGAGAAGGTTCACCAGACTGATTCCTGGGATGGCAGGACTTTCATATGAAGAAAGATTGGATAGACTCGGCTTGTACTCGCTATAATTTAGAAGATTGAGGGGGGATCTTATAGAAACGTACAAAATTCTTAAGGGGTTGGACAGGCTAGATGCAGGAAGATTGTTCCCGATGTTGGGGAAGTCCAGAACAAGGGGTCACAGTTTAAGGATAAGCGGGAAGTCTTTTAGGACCGAGATGAGAAAAAACATTTTTCACACAGAGAATGGTGAATCTGTGGAATTCTCTGCCACAGAAGGTAGTTGAGGCCAGTTCATTGGCTATATTTAAGAGGGAGTTAGATGTGGCCCTTGTGGCTAAAGGGATCAGGGGGTATGGAGAGAAGGCAGGTACAGGATACTGAGTTGGATGATCAGCCATGATCATATTGAATGGCGGTGCAGGCTCGAAGGGCCGAATGGCCTACTCCTGCACCTATTTTCTATGTTTCTATGTCACTGTCAACCTTATCGATTTTCTCAATGTCTTGGGAAATGTGGGTAGCAAGGTCATTATATTAGAGGATTCATCAGGAATCGAGGCACAACACTCTTCTTATTATAACACAGGCTCCTCTTTGTTGATCTTTATGATCAATACTTATTTCAAGTTTTTTTAAATATACAATAGTTGTAAAACAGTTAACACGATTACATACAAAGATTATCAAGAATTGAGAATGGAGCTGTCAACTATCTTTATGCAGAGCTTTAAAAAAAACAAAGAGTAATATTTAGAATTCATACGTTTCAGTCTGTTACCGTCAACTCTTATGCAAATTTTCCCTTTAATTGCTTCATGCCATTTATCCATGACTGTGGGATCTGCAGATTAATTTTTAGCTTCTTTAAGAGATTAACATCCATAAGTTCAATGTTACAAGATACCATGAACTAGAAGCATTATGTGTCTGGTTGTAATTTGGTTTTGAATCTGTCCTTGAGCTTGTAAGGGGTTATGGCACAAACCCAAAATCCTAATCAGATAAATAAGCTTGTTTACCTTGCAGCAGCTATTTCACTGCTTAACATTCTATAATTGTAGCCCTTCGCTGTTACAGCGCATAAGCAGGCTGGCATGTTATTCCACCACTGCTGGCAAAGCCACAGAACATAGGCTATCGGTCTTTATGCAGTGATATGGGGTAAAAGGCTGATTACTGTAAAGGTGTTAGCTTCTGTCATTATAGATGACAGAATAATATGTCATTACGTTCTCCCACTTTCGGGGTCTATCACACAGACTTTGCTCGTTGCAATAAAGACAATCATGTCAATCATAAAGACTATAGCTATCCCTTCTTCAGCCTCTGGGGCCAGTCAATATTGTTTTAATTCAAGGCAAAGCAGCTCCCTTTTTTATAGTCAGTTTATGTTCAGGGGCTGAATACACTCATCCCACATGATTCTTATGCTTTACTCATCGTTCATAGGGTACTTGGACAAGAGCCATTGTAGGCATTAGCTGTTGTTTTTCCTAATGTCCCATTCCTTTCTTACCCATGTGATCTTTCCTTCTGTGTAATTGGCAAATTAAAACATGAATTGTCTGTTTGTCCTTCAGCCATTTATCATTTTTCCTACTTCTTTCGCTGTTGCTGGAGGCTGAGTAGTTATAGTTAAGTGTGACTCAGAGGTATCTCTCATTTCAAATCGATCCCTTTGGTTTTAGTCCTAATCCTGGGACCCCAAAGAACAAATAAAGGGTCACTGTTAATTGTTCAAGTTTATTCAACCAGGGGGAGACTCGTTCCAATTGTCCAAGATTAAGGAGGCGTGTATATAATTCAGTGCAGTGCATTGGCTTACGTTCATGGCTGGTTTTAACAAGATACTGTAAATACTAGTCTTTTTTATTTGTGTGCATGGCTTCCTTTTACCTCCAGTCTTGCAGGAGGACATCCAAGTTCATACTTCCTTTTTCCAGTTTCCAAATATTTCGCAATAAGTTAGGTGTATCCAACGAGAATTATTTTCGACCTTCACTATAGGTAGGTGTAGTCAGTGGTACTGGAAGGGCTCCTTCCACCGTTCTCCCAATTTCCTCTGATCCCAATTTCTTATCAGTTTGTGATCTCCTGGTTGTAAGGATTTGCTGTTATGGTCATCTGATAGTGGTTTCTGCATTTCTCTGGTTCGGTGGTTTCTGTAAGACTAACAAGGTTCTGGTCAATTGCTGTGTATATGTAATGAATTCACACTAAGGTCCTGTCCAGTCTCAGTCAAGGCTTTACATAAACTCTGAAAATACTTACAAGGCAGACCCTTTAAAAATAGGTCATTATAAAGAAAAAACAATTTTAAAATTATTCCCAATTCTCATCCAACACCTCAATCTGAATTCTACATGGCCAGTGCGTAATTCACATCTCTCTTGAATTCAATTCAAAAGGTAAGAAATAGGAAGAAACCAAACTTAAAATACCGACAAGGTCACCAATCCTAATGACAGGTTATGCGGTGAAGAAAATGAACAGTCTCTTTGCTGAGCCACATCCCCTGTTTAGTAAAAGTTGAAAAGACAGAGAATACACAGTTAATTTCTACATAGATAGCCAATATATTTTCAAAGAGCAAAGAAAAAGAAAATAACTTTGTACCAGGCTCAACGCCCATACAGCTGCAACTTCTTAAAGGGACACTACCTTTTAGAACACATGAGACTCTACAAAGATTTATCATGTAAATGTGCAAGCTCATTCAATGACATCCTATTTCATCTTAATTATATGATTAATTCAAAATTCACCCAGAACTGGTTCCATAAACAAGTAACAGTCTTTAAACTCACTCACTCTGCACCCTCTTTTCTGTGCCATTCACTCACAAATTTCCACACTTCATGCAATATGCTAAATCTTCGATATTCACACACGTTAAAGCAATAAAACTCTCACTCAAGAGTAAAACACAGTTATATACTCCTCAAGGAAATCATGCAAAACTCTTAAACTTTGAAACACACAAAAATAAGAAATTTACATTTTAATATATGATATTATCAGGCAAAGGCACTATATCTGTGCTGTTGTGTTGCTAGCGTTGACCAAGCTAGCTTTGGAGAATTATAAAACAGAAGCCATATATGTCTTAAATATAATTTAAGAAAAACAATAAGATTCATATATATAGGCTGTATCAGAGGAAAATGTTATTTGTCAGCCAGCCATTCTTCATAACCTTGAGTTTATACCACTGGAGGATTTCATCTCCTCACTTAATTATAAAATGTATTTAAACACAGCTAGAAAGTTGCTTTGATAGCCAAGGTCAGTGCTCCACTAAGTTTACTGAATAAGACATTTAAACAAATCATTCACCAAAAATATTCTTACTTGTTCATAAATACAACACATACTGAAGAACGGTTTCAACCCAAAACACACCCTGGACTCTCTCTCTCTTAGAAACAGGTCATTTCATTAAAAGCTTCAATGTGTAAGCTACTTTCCACATTCTCTTCCCTCCTTATCAATACAAATTTAATATGAAAGTTGCAGGAAGGCATAATTATGTGATAAAATTTCTCAGCTCCTCCTGCATACCCCTTTATTATCCCTGCTAAAATAAATTTTAATTGTCGCAAATGCATTTGTCTTGATTTACATTTTACACAGAAACCAAATTGAAGCATATTGTTGCTGTTTCTTTACAATTCTCAACAATCCTCACAACATAATTAATTAACTTTACATTCCCTTGTCTGAAACAGCCGTTATGTCTACTAGAATCATTGGTTCTGTGGGGACCAATGTGCAGAATTTGTAATCTGCTGCGTGGGCAATAATGTCAGTTGGAGACTTTGTTGTGGCCACTTGTAGTTGGACTGGGGGGGTTAAGGCATGCACTAGCTGGTGCAGTAGCAAGCACTGTTTTTAAGTTGCGAAAGTCTTCTTCTTGTTGGAGTGAGAGAGTTAGAGAGAATTGCTGTTGTGCCCTGGCGGAGACACCAATGTATCCACTGCCGGTAGAAATTAACAAAGCCCAGAAATGGGATTGGTCCGATTACTCACAGACTTTCCCCTCTCTCTCCACCAGGGATATGCGCTCTGTTTTTCAAACAGGTCATTGTCTTTTGTTTCAAGTTTGTTTTAAACTGTACCGACTGTTGGCTGCAAAATGTTAAAGTTCTTGGGGCAAAAGTGAGCAGCCTCGATTCTTGCGGGGTTGTTAAGGTACAATGCCTTGAAAGCCACCAGCTTGACATACTGCTTTATCTTTTCAATCTTCTTATTTATCTGCTGTTTCTCTTTCCTGGTGCTCTGTGTTGTTCAACTCTCTCACTGCTCTTCCTCTTCTGCCTTAAGCCCTCTCCCTTCTTCTTCCTCATCTTCCTTATCAGTTCTTCCTTATTCTGGGGTTGCCCTTCCCTGTAGGCATAATGGAACCCCTTCCTCTTCACTGGATCTGAGTGTTGTAGCTCCTGCTGTTAGTGACTGGTGGCCAGGGCATGGGGAACGTAGTCTACACTATTTCCAATTGATTATCTTCCCAAATTTGTTCCTTATACCCCCTCTCTCCATAAACAAAGTCGTTATGTCAGACAAGGGGTCTCCGGGGATATTTTGCTTAGGTTTCCATTTTAACTTACCAATTGTTTAATATTATGTTGGCCAACCATATTCTCTCTTTTTTTTATATTCATAATGTAATCTTTACGTTTTCCCTGGATCCAAATAATACATATGCTGTACCAAAGCTCCCACGTACCGAAACTCCCACATGTACTGAAGCACCCCCATGTACCGAAACTCCCACATTCCTCTTATCCTGAGCTTATCCCATTACTGGCCCAATATCAGCTTAATACTACAGACATCCTACTTAGTCTGAGTCAACAATCCTAAAAATTGTCTTACCTTGTATTGTCTGTTCTGAAAAATCATGGCAGGGAACCAGATCACTTCGGACGAAGGACAACAGTGTTCCCGGATACTGTTAGGAGTTCAGACTCAAGGGGTCTGATAGTGCACTTTCTTCCGCCCTCCAAGACCCCGGCCAAACTATAGCCTCTTATTCAGTTTTCAACAAGACCTGCTCGTCTACGCCAATGTTGTGGTTCAATGTTCTTAAACAGACAAAAACTTCCACAGTTACGTCATGGCCTGGTTGGGAAATTGAAACACTCAAATACAAAGGAGGCTACAGAAAATGGCAGTCAATCTACTGATCTCCCCATCATCAAAGGGATCTACAGGAAATCTGCCTCAATCAGGCAGCTAATAACATCAAAGACGCACAACACCCTGCCATAGTCTCTTCTTGCTGCTAACACCAAGAAGAAGTTACAGGAGTCTGAGAACTACTACCTTCAGGATCAAAACAGCTTCTTCCCATCAGTGTCATGACCACACTGCACAACCCTAACCACATTCCTACCACAGCACCGAACCACTATGGACTTTGCACTAATATCTTTGTTCTACCTTTAGGTTTGGGTTAGGCTTATTTTTGTCACATGTTCCAAGGTACTGTGAAAAGCTTTGTTTTACACACTGTCCAAGCAGATCAAAATATACCATACATAGATGCAATCTGTTCAAACTCAAGTACAATAGACAGAGCAAAGGGGAAGATACAGAATGCAGAATATAGTTCTCAGCATTGTAGCGCATCGTAGTGCATTATCATGGTCTGGTTTATCTAGACTATCCGTTAATTTATTGTATATTCATTGTTGGTGCATCCAATAAACCTGTAAAGCTCCAGCAAAAAAAAATCTCTCCTCGTTCTTGTTCATATCTGGTACATATGGCAAATAAGCACTCTTTAACTCTTGAACATATGAGTCCACCCAAGTAAGGAATATGTGATCTGTGAAATGGAACATCTTTTATATCCCGAACTATCGTCCTCCTTTGGAACTCTCTGGTTAGAGGCAAAAATGAAGATCTTTTTAATGCTGTAGTATTGAAGTACTGTGTGCAATTTGGTCTCCTCACCTAAGAAGACGTCTACTTGCCATGGAAGTAGGATCACTATGGAAGTAGGTTCACCATGCAAGGGCTTTCCAGACTAATTCTGGAGATGTCGGCTGTCAGATAAGGAGAAATTAATTCAATTGGAAGACCAAGCAGAGACTGTATTGAAATTCAGAACATTTTGACAGGGCTGGACAGATCAGATATGAGAAGGAAGTTTCCTCTGGCTAGGCTGCTGCAAATGAGTCATCATAGTCTCAAGTGACAAGACTAGCAATACAAGGCTGAGATGAGAAGAAATGGCTTCAGTCAGAGTCTGGTGAACGTCAGGAATTCACTATTGCAGAAAACTGTAGAAATCAAGCCACTGCAGAAATGCTCATATAATACCTTGTACACCTCTTGTGGTGCCGTATCAGCCCCATTGATCTTTAAGGGGCCCTCTTCTCTCCCTAATTATGATTTGTCTCCTAATAAGCTTGCAGAATCTCTTCGGATCCTCTTTTACCTGATCTGGCAAATCTATCTCATGCCCCATTTTTCCCTCCTAATCTCCCTGTGTACTCATACAGCTTCAATCTACTCAGATAATTTATTTCACATTGGCTGCTTAATATTTCTTGTCTTCCATAATTCCCTACTCCACCCAGCCTTGCCCTTCCCTCTAACAAGTATTGAAACACAACACGGTGGCACAGCGGTAGAGTTGCTGCCTTACAGCGCTTGCAATGCCGGAGACCCAGTTTAGATCCCGACTATGGGTGCTGTCTGTACGGAGTTTGTACATTCTCCCCGTGACCTGTGTGGGTTTTCTCCGAGATCTTCGGTTTCCTCCCACACTCCAAGGACATACAGATTTGAAGGTTAATTGGTTTGGTAAATGTAAAAATTGTCCCTAGTGTGTGTAGGGTAGTGTGAATGTGCGGGGATCGCTGGTCGGTGTGGACCCAGTGGCCCGAAGGGCCTGTTTCCGCGTTGTATCTCTAAAACTAAACTAAAAACTGTTTTTTTACTTTCCAAACCAGGATCTTTCATGGAATATCCTATTAAAAAACAATGCTAAAATTATTCTTTCAATTATTCCATTTTATTGCTGCTTTATCTCTAATAAAGATTATCAGGAAAAAAATATGACAGATCAACCAGATGTTATATTAAGAGCATGTCTAAAGAAAACAAAATCTTCAGAAGTTTTCTTCTGTATCACAAGAACAAGACAATTCTTTTAGAGAATTACTTGAATAAATTTGGAATCCTTCAAAAAACACCTGGATTTAATAAATCCAAATGAATAATTAAAAATAAAAGCCGTTCCTTCTTTGCCTTTCAGATTGTGCTAAAAAAACATGCACTTTTCATTTAAAGAAACAAAAAGGTACGAAAATAAAGAGTCATGAAAATATATAAAACTATCATAATATGGCCAGTACCTAAAACAGATTCCTTTTGCTATTATTGGAAATAACAATTCTGGTTCACAAAGAATATGGTACAGAGAAATAAAAAGGCCCTCGAGTCTCTAGTGGGATAGACAGAGCAGATGAAAAATTTAGAAGAAAAATTACCTCTAAACCCAGCACACATTCTACCTCCAGCTGTGACAAAGAAGGATTGTGCAGCAGAACAAAGAGCTGCTTCTAGAGTGCAGGCAACCATGAGAAGAATTTCAAATGTACTTGTCATGCCTCGTCACCCCCAGATACTCCAGGTCTGTTGCAAAGTTGGGATTGTAGGAACGGGTAAAGAAACCTTTGCTTATCTATTCTGATTACAACCTGGAGAATACTGTGCATCCAGCACATTGTCCCACTGGAATAAAGGATGTCAGATAGATCATTTGTCCAAGACGTATAACAGAAGGACCTTGGGAATACAATAAAGATTGCTAATCAAGGTCAGTTGCTAAAATGAGAATGCTAAAAGCATAAGGAATTTCTTGAAACCGAGTTTCAATTCTTCTGTGAATTTCTTTGAGGGGTAGATGCATTACAGCATGGTGAAAAATGTCTCCATAATCTCCACCGTCCCTTATTTCTAAATTTGCACTGATTGAAGAGTTGATGTTTTTATAAATTATATGACAATGAGAGGCAACAAATTTTGAATATTATATGCTGTGGCAAAAATGTTGAAGGCAGAGTAATAGCATTGAGGATAATATCACTTGTTCAAGGATGAATAAGATCAGCAGAAACATTATTCATTTGTGTAGAGGTGAGATCAAAGTCATACCATAGCTAATGTTTAGATTTCTAACGAAGAAGTTACAAATGGATAACTCAATCATGTCCAAATTTTCCTGCGTCTACGCACTGTGAGATCTAAATTAAGTTTTGTTTTGCTCTGCATACCAAATCAATTAATTCTGGAAGTACAGCCATCTAATCTGAAAAGTTGAGAAGTAAGTTTTTTTGTGCTTTCACATTTCATGGAATTCTACACTGTTGTGGATAAGAATGCTTGGAAGCACCCTGTATTGCAGTTCAAAGACATGTTCAGTTGAATTTGCTGTGAAAGAGTTATTTTGACTCATTCTCTGAATTTTGAAGCTCTTTTGACTGTCTCTTTCTTTAACCTCAAGCTAAATCAAAGATTTGGAAGACCGAATATAATCAATGCTGTGCCATAAGTGTATTTCTCAGCAAGTGCTAATCCAGTGTTTTTTTTATACAGAACTCTTTGATATTGCTCTTTATTAAGGCAAATAACAGAGGTTGGGACACCAACAAAACATCCTTTAGTGAAAGCATTCAGCGCTCAAATAACAACAATGTGAAGCAATGTATCAAACATCACTCCTTGCACACCATTCTTTTGAATATATACTTCATTGCTTCCCTCTTGATGAATAATAAACCCAAGCAAAGTTTCAGCTATTTGCATTCATTAAACTATACCATCAATTTAGCTATTTATATATACATTTATTCAGAAAATAAAAGTAGTACACAGGAAATATTCCGCAGGTTCGGAAGCATCTGTGAAGAGAGGAGTGGAGTTAACATTTCAGGTTGATGACCTTTTTATCAGAACTGAAAAACAATGGAAAACCAAATTAGGGGGAGATAAATAGAGAAGAATAGAAGAATGTATGCAGTCTCAGCAAAGGCTGAATGAAAAACATAAGACCTGTCTGGCAACAGTATGTTATTGCTAAGAGCACAGTTGTGAAACTTTTTATACCTACTTTTAAAACAAGTGGGTATTGAGGGAGAAGGTAGGACTGCTCAAGGATAAAGGAGGGAATTTGTGATTGGAGTCAGGGGATGTAGACAAGTTACTGAATGGGTACTTTGCATGAGTATTCATCAAGATGAAGGACAGTGAGATCTGTGTGGTCAATACTAATATGGAAAGGCAATTTGAGGTCAAGAAGGAGGTGGTGTTGGGGGTCTTGAAGAGCATTAAGGTGGATACCTGTAAATCCCCAGGGCCTAATGGAATCTGTCAGGTTATTAAGAGATGCAAGAGAGGAGATTTCTGCATCTGATGAAGATCTCTGCATCTTCTCCAGCCACAGGCGATGTCCCGGAGGACTGGAGACTAGTTAATGATGTTCATTTGTTTAAGGAGGAAAGTAGAGAGAATCCAGGGATTTAGATGACGATAAGCTTCACATCAGTGGTTGGGAAACTATTGGAGAAGATTCTTTAGGATAGGATTTAATGCCATTTGGAACAGAATGGGCTAATTAAGGACAGTCAGTGTGGCTTTGTACATGCCAGGACGTCTTACTAAATTGATCGGGTTTCTTGCGGAGGTGACGAAGATGATGGATGAGGGTAGGGTGGTGGATGTTGTCTACATGGATCTTAGTTAGGCATTTGATAAAGTCCCCCATGGTAGGTTGATTCAGAAGATTAAGATGCACAGGATTAACAGTGACTTGATTGTATGGATTCAGAACTGGCTTGCAGTGACATGACAGTGGGTTGTGGTGGAAGGACAATATTCAAGCTGGTGGTCTGTGACCAGTGGAGCTCTGCAGGTATCTGCATGAGGACATCTGCTGTTTGTGATATATATAAATGACTTAGACGTAATTGCAGATGCGTTTGTTAGTAAGTTTGCAATGAACACGAAAATTGCTGGAGTTGCGGACCGTGAGGAAGGCGGTCATAGTATATAATTGGACATAGATCATCTACTGATATGGACCTAGCAATGGCATATGGAGTTTAATGGAAGCAAGTGTGAGGTATTCCACTCTGAGAGGTTGAATGTAAGGGGAAAGTATACAATTAATGGCAAGAGCCTTAACAGCATTGAGGTAGAGAGGGATCTTGGGGTCCAACTCGATAACTGCCTGGAAAGTAGTAACACAAGTAGATGGAGTAGTAAATAAGCCATATGGTAGGCTTGCCTTCATTGGTTGGGGCATTGAGTATAAGAGTCATGCTGTCACGATGCAGCTTTATAGGACTTTGTTTAGGCCATATTTGGAGTGTTTTGTGCAATTCTGATGGCCTAATTGTTGGAAGGATTTGGAGGCTTTGGAGAACATGCAGAAGAGGTTTGCCAGAGTGCTGCCTGGATTAGAGGGTATTACCTTTAAGGGAGAGGTTGGAAATACTTGGACTGTTCTCTGGAAAGTCAAAGGTTGAGGAGAGATCTGATGGAAGCATATAAAATTATGCAAGGTGTATATAGAGTAAGCAGACTGAATCTATTTTGCCAGGGTGGAATAATCATAGGCTGGAGGACATGGCTTTAAGATAAGGTGGTCAATGTTTCAAGAAGATATGTGCATGGCATTATTATACACAGATGGTGCGTGGGTGCCTGGAACATACTGCTAGGGGCAGTGGTGGATACAGATCTAATAGTGGCTTTTGAGAGATTTTTGGATGGATACATGGATGTGCAAGAAATGGAGAGATATGGATTATGTGAAGGCAAACAAGATTCATTTATTTCAGCACAGACACAGGGGCGGCATTGTGGCACAACAGTAGAGTTGTGGGTATTGTTGTGCCACCATGAACACCAATGGTAGAGTAGCACCAGAGACCTGGGTTCAATCTTGACTACGGGTGCCGCCTGTATGGTGTTTGTACATTTTACTTCGGAGTCACGTGAGTGATTCCGTGAAGAACCCCGTCAGTCGGCATGCGCGTCATTACGTCTGACGCATGGCGCTGCGACCAGCTCGGAGGGCAGAGCTCCTCCAGCGGTAAGTTTTAAAGCCTCAGGTAAGTGTTAAACTTAGTGTGAGGTCGGGTTCTTCTGCGCTTGTTAAATCTTGTTGCAGGAGGGCAAGTCCAAGCATGGAGAAGTTGTTGCGAGCAAGGCGAGCCATTTAAAAAATTACCAAGGACCGCGGGAGTGCGGGTAGCGGGTGGCTGCCTAGCTCATCTACAGAGTCGCCAGTTGTTAAACCAACGACTGCAGGCTTGGGGTCTGAGGACGCCAGGGCTACGCCGGTAGGGCGTAAGGACACCAGCAAGTCTGCAAGGCCGATAGACTCGGGCGAGTCCGGTCGGGAGGGTTCTCCTCCAAGAAGGGATACCGTGTATGGGCGGTTATCCGCGTTGGAGCACCTGTTGGGGAGGATGCTCCATCAAGAGCGCAGGTCTCTCCAAGAGCCAGCGCTAGCAGCGCCTATTACAGGGCTGCCTAATGTCTCCCTCGAGGAGGAGATGAGCGTTCCAGGTGAGGATGAATCTGACGCCTACTCTGAGGGGTTAGTGTTGGAGGCTGCCCCAAGGGACGAAGGACACGAGCCGGAAGTCCCATTCCTGGCAGCGAGATTTGCCGTCCCGACAGATTCGGGAGAGCCGCTGGGTGAGGATTTGGCTGCCACAATAAATTATCTAGCCTCACACCAGCTCCATGAGCTCACTATGGATGCAACAGCCTGGAAATATGATACACCGGCTAATTGTATTCTGCTGAAGGTGCCGGCAGTAAATCATGCCTTCTGGGGCCACATGGGAGTAGGCATCAAGGCACAGCAGATGAAGCTGCAGAGGGTACTGAAGCTATTGGCTTCCGGTATTACGGCGTTTGGGAGGTCGGTGGATGGGGGGCACCTGTCTGAGATTCAGCAGGATGCCCTGGCTCTCATGTGTAATGTGCACTTTGAGATAAACTGCCTTAGAAAGAGTGCCATCCGCCCTACGATTAATCCGAAATTCGCTGCCCTCTGAAATTCCCAGCAACGTCCAGCCAACAAATCTTTTATTTGGAGAAGGCCTCGCGAAGCGGGTGAAGGAATTGGATGACGAGGCAAAGACCATGGGGCTCATTAAAGTGCCAATGACCGGCTGAACCCTTCGGAGGCAGCACCCCTAAAAGCGGTTTGCCGAAACCGGGGCCGGGCAAAGACCAAGTCGGCCATTCAATGTGCGCAACTAGCACACTCCTGCAGGAGCACGAACAACTTTGCCGTTTCCCAACAGAGCCAGGGGACAAAGAACTCCACCGGTAACCATGGAGGTAGGTGGGTCTGGTGATTGTAGAAACATGTTCAGTGAGAGTTACCTACCAGTTGGGGGGAGGTTACACTGGTTTCTGAAAGAATGGTATTGGATAACATCCGAATTGTTTATACTGCAAGCGATACAGGGGTCTAAAATTGAATTCATTTCTAATTTGTGTCCACCTACACAACATTCACAGAGGAGGGCACTTGTTTTCTCACAAAAAGAGAATTTGGTGGTTCAGGCTGAAATTGAGAAATTATATCTCAAAGGTGTAATTGAAAAGACAGTTTGGCAACCTCCCCAATTAGTATCTAACATTTTTCCTAGACCAAAGAAAGATGGGGGTAGTCGGATCATATTGGACCTGACGGACCTTAATCCGTTTGTGTAGTATAGGCATTTCAAGATGGAAAAGTTTTATACAAACTTAAAGCACACGGTATTGGGGGTTCAGTATTGATGTGGATTGGAAACTGGCTGGCAAACAGGAAGCAAAGAGTAGGAGTAAACGGGTCCTTTTCAGAATGGCAGGCAGTGACTAGTGGGGTACCGCAAGGCTCAGTGCTGGGACCCAGCTATTTACAATATATATTAATGATTTGGACGAGGGAATTGAATGCAACATCTCCAAGTTTGCGGATGACACGAAGCTGGGGGGCAGTGTTAGCTGTGAGGAGGATGCTAGGAGGCTGTAAGGTGACTTGGATAGGCTGGGTGAGTGGGCAAATGCATGGCAGATGCAGTATAATGTGGATAAATGTGAGGTTATCCACTTTGGTGGCAAAAACAGGAAAGTAGACTATTATCTAAATGGTGGCCGATTAGGAAAAGGAGAGATGCAGCGAGACCTGGGTGTCATGGTACACTAGCCATTGAAAGTAGGCATGCAGGTGCAGCAGGCAGTGAAGAAAGTGAATGGTATGTTAGCATTCATAGCAAAAGGATTTGAGTATAGGAGCAGGGAGGTTCTACTGCAGTTGTACAGGGTCTTGGTGAGACCACACCTGGAGTATTGCGTACAGTTTTGGTCTCCAAATCTGAGGAAAGACATTCTTGCCATAGAGGGAGTACAGAGAAGGTTCACAGATTGATTCCTGGGATGTCAGGACTTTCATATGAAGAAAGACTGGATAGACTCGGCTTGTACTTGCTAGAATTTAGAAGATTGAGGGGGGATCTTATAGAAACTTACTAAATTCTTAAGGGGTTGTACAGGCTAGATGCAGGAAGATTGTTCCCGATGTTGGGGAAGTCGAGGACAAGGGGTCACAGTTTAAGGATTAAGGGGAAATCCTTTAGGACCGAGATGAGAAAAACATTTTTCACACAGAGAGTGGTGAATCTCTGGAACTCTTTGCCACAGAAGGTAGTTGAGGCCAGTTCATTGGCTTTTTTTAAGAGGGAGTTAGATGTGGCCCTTGTGGCTAAAGGGATCAGGGGGTATGGAGAGAAGGCAGGTACAGGATACTGAGTTGGATAATCAGCCATGATCATATTGAATGGCGGTGCAGGCTCGAAGGGCCGAATGGCCTACTCCTGCACCTATTTTCTATGTTTCTATGTTTCTATGAAACTTTTGCCCCTGCCAAGCAATTGGTTTCCAGAGGGTGTTATATGGCATGTATAGATCTTAAGGATGCATATTACTCAGTGCCTGTTCATAAAGACCATCGGAGGTATTTGAAATTTAGTTGGATGAGGCAGTTGTGGCAATTTAAAGCACTGCCTAATGGGTTAACCTCAGCACCTAGATTATTTACAAAACTGCTAAAACCAGCATTGGGGCTACTCCGGGTTCAGTGTCATATTGTAATGGCTTATTTAGATGATATCTTAATTATTGGAAAAACTCGGGAAGCAGCTGGGTTATCTGTTTCAGCTGTTAAACTCATGTTTGAGAGTCTGGGGTTTCTAATTCATCCAACTAAATCAAAATTGATACCGGTTAAAGTTATTGATTATCTGGGCTTCACAGTTAATTCAACTCACATATCTGTAACTCTACCCAAGGGCAAGAGATTAGATTTAATTGAAGGCTGTAACAAGCTCATAGCAGAGCAATCACCTTCAATTAGGCATGTGGCCAGCTTGATTGGCAAATTGGTAGCAGCCTTTCCAGCTGCACAGTATGGACCTTTGCATTACCAACACTTACAGAGGGCAAAGGTACAGGCACTAAGGAATCATGCAGGCCATTCCAGCAGACCCATGCAATTACCAATTGAAGCAATTGCTGAAATTCAATGGTGGAGTAGGAACATTTCGAATTGTTCCAGCAAAATTTTGATTGAAGCACCTTCAGTTGTTTTACAGACTGACGTTAGTGCCCTAGGTTGGGGGGCTACTGATACTATCTCTAGCTGTGGGGGCAGATGGAATGTGCATGAGGCATTTATTCTTCAATCACATGGAATTAATTATTTAGAGTTACTGGGAGCATTTTATGGTCTTAAGGCTTATTGTACCACCAAACATCACTTACATGTTCAGCTTCAGATTGACAACACCACGGCAGTGGTGTATGTGAATTATATGGGTGGAATCAAGTCGCAATCTTGTGACAGATTGGCTAACCTTATTGGTGCATTAAAAGAAACATTTGTGTTTCAGCTGTTTACTTGCCGGGCAGTTTCAACATGGTGGCAGACACCAGATCACGTAAATTCAATGACAACACAGAATGGATCTTGAATCATGAAGTATTTAGTAATATTGTTGTTCGATATGGGATGCCAGATATCGATTTATTTGCATCCAGACTCAATTACCAGGTGCCAAAGTATGTTTCATGGGAACCAGACCCGGGGGCAGTAGCGGTGGACGCTTTCGCGCTACATTGGGGAGGACTGTTTATATATGCATTTCCTCCATTCTGCCTCATCAGTCGGTGCTTGACTAAAATCAAGCAGGACTCCGCTTCAGGAGTTATGGTGGTGCCCGACTAGCCTACACAGCCATGGTTCCCTCTCATTTCGGACATTATAACTCAGCCAATTATGGTGGTTCCAAAATGTCATAACCTATTGGTAAATCCTGTGACTAGAGATCAACACCCGTTGTATGATCATATTAATTTATTAATTTGCAGGTTTTAAGGAGGCCATACCTGGGTCTGGGACTATCCAATCGGACCATGGATATCATCACATCATCCTGGAGGGATAGTACAAAAAAATGGTACCTCTCTCATGTCAGGAAGTGGGAGGTGTTTTGCTTAAAAGGGAACATTACTTACCACACAGTTTCCATCCCAGATGTGTTAGAGTTTCTCTCCAAATTGTATATTGATGAGGGTTTAAGTTATAGTGCCATCAATACTGCCAGGAGTGCTCTGTCATAGTATTTAAGTTTGGGGTCAGAACTACAGTCTGTAGGATCTCATCCGTTAATATCCCGATTTATGAAGGGTATTTTTAATTCCAATCCCCCCAGGCATAGATATACAGAAATCTGGGATGTCAGTGAGGTACTCATGCTGCTTCGAAAGTGGGGTCCAGCCACATCCTTGTCTTTGGTGAAGATTACCTTGAAGTTGGTTATGCTCATGGCGTTAGTGTCAGCGCAGAGGTTTCAGACTCTGCAGAAATTGAGACTGGACAGGATGGTGTCATCTGGGAATGACATTCTGTTCTACATATATGATCTCATAAAACAGAGCAGACTAGGGGTGTCAGGAGTCAAGCTTCTACTGTCACCGTATCCCACAGATTTACGACTGTGTGTGGTGGCGCACTTGGGGTCTTATATTGAGGTCACCAAGGGCCTCAGAAGATCGGAAGTACAATTGTTTGTTAGCCACAAAAAGCCACATGGGAAAGTGTCCGTCCAGACCATCTCATGATGGCTGGAAAAAGTATTGGTTTTTGCAGAAGTTAATACTGACAATTTTAAATCTCACTCCACCAGGGTGGCATCAAAGTCAGCAGCGAGGGCAATGGACGTCCCTCGCGGCCACAGGATGGTCAAATGAACTTTTCACCGGTTTTATAATAAACCACTTATCAAAACCAGGGTGTTCGCCCATTCTATTTTAAGTTCTGTTTCCTAGCTTCCCCTGGGATAGAGGGGTCGCTATTGTATTTTCTTTATTTGTTTGTGAATTAAAGCAACATGTTAATCTGTACCATGTTTCATTGTATTGCTCATTATTCACTCCTCCTGAGTCAACTGATGCAGTGTGAGAAGCCTGGATTCGTATCTACGGCATGAAATCACAGAGCTTTGAATTCTTCACGGAATCACTCACGTGACTCCGAAGTAAAATAGTAAGATTAAACGAGAACTTACCAGTTTGAAGTTTCATCTTTATTTTATGAGGAGTTACGATGAGCGATTACGTGCCCGCCGCTCCCGGCCCTCAATATTATAAAGGTCAACTGGAAGGTCTGTTTTATATTCTTACTATGTTACTTCAGTTACGGTTTATCTGTGATTTCACACCGCTGCTTTGAAGATTGACGCGCATGCCGACTGACGGGGTTCTTCACGTAATCGCTCATCGTAACTCCTCATAAAATAAAGATCAAACTTCAAACTGGTAAGTTCTCATTTAATCTTACTATTCTCCCTGTGACCTACGTGGGATTTCTCTGGGTTCTCCCATTTCCTCCCACACTCCAAAGACACAAAGATTTGTAGGTCAATTGGCTTCGGTATAATTGTAAATTGTCTCTAGTGTCCCTAGGATAGTGTTAATGTGTGGGGAACGCTGGTTGTCCTATAATTGTTGTGGATGTCTCTGGGATTGTCATGGATATTGACCGTTGATCAAATCCCTGAAATAGAAATAGAGAAGCAGAAAAAGGGAAGAATCAGAGATGAACCACATGAAAGTGAAAGCTGGAAGAAAGTTGCAACAAAGCAAAGACATGTTCTAGTACCCCGATACAAGAACAAGGCAACATGATACATTCATAGAATTACCGGAAGATGAAGTAAAGGAGGGGGCTCCAAATTCCACAAACCTACCGGCAATGCATGTAACCACGTAGCTTCCTGTAGCTGCACCTTCGACTTGGGGGAAATGACCAGATTTAAAGGCTAATTCGCTCATGGAAGTTAATAAGGCAAACTGTAGGATTAATGGAAGGAATGTAGGATTGGTTGCTCACCTTGGTTGGACTTTGTCGAATGAGTATTGATGGATGCTTAGGTGTTGGATTGAGGTGTAAAGGGACAGGATATTCATAAAGCCATTCGTGAGTCTGAAGAATGGTCTCGACCCGGAACGTCACCCATTCCTTCTCTCCAGAAATGCTGTAAGTCCCGCTGAGTTACTCCAGCATTTTGTTTCTACCTTATTTATAAAGCCAGTTAGGTCCAGGAAACTGGATGCTTTGAAAGTGGCAGAGGCACTTGAGTTGTCACAGCTGTAAGTGGTAAAGAGATTGGACAAGGGAATAAGGAAGAGTGTCAAGTAAGAAGTAATTCTGTTGGAACAAGAGCAAGCTGAAATGTGTGTCCACTGGGAGAGTTCTGTTTGTGATTTTAGTAGAAAGTCGAATAAAACATGTGCAGTTCAAGAATTACGAGGGCAAAGTTTGCAGAGAGAAGATTGCCAGTAGAAATGTGGTCAGCAGCTGTCTTGGAGAAAATGATGAGATGTGCAGTGTTGTGGCTCTGATCCAGAGAGAGTTACAAGGTGGTGCAGAGAGCTGGTGATCAGCCTCTGTTGCTTAGAAATCACTTTGACAACAACATCACCCACAGCTTGGATAGCCATCGTCAAATGAGTAAAGTACCATAGATTCAGATGGGCGTAACCTGGAATGAATGAAGGCCATGGAAACAGTGAGAAGGTTCAATGCCATGGCTCCAAATTGTGGATCTACGAAGGGCCTGAGGCTTAGATTCTGAAGATGGGAGAAAATCTGAGGAGAACAGTTTTGGCCAAAGGAAAGATCATCAACCTGGAATAGTAACTGCTTGATGTTGCTCGACCTGTCGAGCATTCTGTTTTATTTCAGATGTGCAACACAGTATTTGTATCACACAATGCAAGTAGGCTTATGTTTTATTTTCTTATCAGTTTTCTTTCATTCCCTTCCTTTTACATTTTTTCTAGATAGTTCAGCTGTGAATAACAAGCCTTTGCCACCATCTTTCAGACAGCAACATGGAGAACATATACTCAATCACAACAATTTCTACTTTGGTTGTTTCTTAATGCTGTCATTCTTTGTTGCTCTGCTTTCACACCGCATTATACTGTGAATCCTTTGTTCTTTCCACGCTTCTCTCTTCCTCTAAAACATGCCAGATTTGGTATTTGTACTGGTTTATTATTGCCGCGTGTACCGAGATGCAGTGAAAAGCTTTTATTTGCATGCTATCCAATTAAACATGTATATTATCAAACCATACACATGTACACAAGATTGAGCAGAGAGAAAAATACCACAGTGCAGAATATAGCCTTTTTATGTGTTACACTTCCACAGGAAAAGTCCAATGTTCATAATTCTTATATCTTATAGAAACTTATAGATCTTATAGAAACTTACAAAATTCTTAAGGGGTTGGACAGGCTAGATGCAGGAAGATTGTTTCCGATGTTGGGGAAGTCCAGAACAAGAGGTCACAGTTTAAGGATAAGGGGGAAATCTTTTAGGACCGAGATGAGAAAAACATTTTTTACACCGAGAGTGGTGAATCTCTGGAATTCTCTGCCACAGAAGGTAGTTGAGGCCAGTTCATTGGCTATATTTAAGAGGGAGTTAAATGTGGCCCTTTTGGCTAAAGGGATCAGGGGGTATGGAGAGAAGGCAGGTACAGGATACTGAGTTGGATGATCAGCCATGGTCATATTGAATGGCGGTGCAGACTCGAAGGGCCGAATGGCCTACTCCTGCACCTATTTTCTATGTTTCTATGTTTCTATAATAATCACCAATTTTACTTCAGAGTCACGTGAGTGACTACGTGAAGACGAGCCGTCAGTCCGCATGCGCGTCATTACGTCTGAAGCAAGCGCCAACGACTGATTGGCAGGTGCGCTGCGTCCTTCCAGCGGTAAGTTTTAAAAACTGCGGGTAAGTGTTTTCTAAAACTACTCTGCGGTCGTATTGCCGGGTTCAGTGAGTCTTGTTTTTCAACAAGTTGGACCCAGCTATGTCTAAGGTGAAGAGACGGTCTGTGGGGAAGCCGGCTACCGAAGACCGCGGTAATGCGGGTAGCGGGCGACTGTCTGTCACCGACCTTGCCGCTGGCGGTGGAGCCAGCAGCAGCAGACCTGGTGCCCGAGGAAAACACCGTGGCGGTCCCGCAGGGGCGCAAGGCCACACGAAAATCTGCAAGGCCGTAGACTCAGATGAGTCGGGCCAGGAGGGATCCCCTCCTTCATTTGGAAGCGTCCGCGGGCGACTTACCCATATGGAGCACCTAATGGAGAGGTAGCTCCAGAATGATCAGCTCCGTAGGAGGGAGTAGTATCAACACGGGTTCCTGCAGCAGCCCGCGCCAGCGGCTTCATTCATGGGGCTTCAAAGTGCCTCCCTCGCTGGAGGGGGGGGAGTACACCGGGTCAGTTTTTTCCTGACTCCAAGTTTGGAGGCACAGTGTGTGAGCATTCCCAGGGGCACGGGTCTGAAGTGCCACTATTGGCATCCAGATTTGCCATATCCTCACCATTAGGAGCACCCCTGGATCAAGACCTGGCCAACAATATTAATTATTTGGCATCTCACCAGCTCAAAGACCTGACTATGGAGGAGACCACCAACAGGTACCCCTCTCCTGCAAACTGTGCCTCCCTCAATGTGCCGGCCGTGAACCACTCCATCTGGGGTCACATTGGAGCGGGTGTCAGAGCTCAGGAAGTAAAGCTCCAGAAAGTCCTGAAATTACTGGTCTCTGGTATCACGGTCTTTGCTAGGTCTGTAGATGGGGAACTACTGACCGACACTCAACAGGACGCAGTGGCATTACTGTGTAATGCTCACATCAAAATAAATTGCCTGCGCAAGAACGCAATCCGGCCGGCACTAAACCCCAAGTTTGCTGTGCTGTGCAAGGCCAGCCACGTCCAGCCGGCCAATTATCTATTTGGGGAAGATCTGCCAAGGCAGGTCCGGGAGCTGGCCGATGAGGCGAAGACCATCCGCCTCATGGGTAGAGCCCAAACCACACCCTGGGGCTCATCATACCGGGCTCACCCCTACGCACCCTACAGCACCAGGCGATACCTGCCTAGGGGCCCTGGAACCGGTGGAAGACCCGAACTGGAGGCATCAAGGTCTTTTTTAAGGGTGGGCCCCAGACGGCCCATGGCAAGGATGCGCAGAGGGCACCCGCCACCAGCTCTACTTCCCAAGCCTCGCGAACGAAAACCAGCACCATACCGCCAGTAACTACTGAGGTAGGTCTACCTAATTCCTTGTGGAACACCTTATACATGCCTCACGCACCGGTTGGGGGGAGATTACAACATTTCTTGAATGAATGGTGTTGGGTCACAGTGGATCCGTTTATACTGCACAGTATACGAGGATTCAAAATTGAGTTCATTATTGACTCATTACCACCCACACAACATTCACCAAACCGCACATATGTTTTCTCATACCAGGAAAGTTTGGATATACAAGCTGAAATCCAAACTCTATCCAATAAAGAGGTCATTGAGAGGTCGCATCCGGAACCTCTCCAATTTGTTTCCAATATATTCACCAAGCGGAAAAAGGATGGAGGATGTCGTATCATCCTAGACTTAACTGAACTCAACACTTTTGTGCAGTATAAACATTTCAAAATGGATAACTTTGGCACTGCCATCCAACTGGTTTCTAAAGGTGGTTAAGAACTTTTTTTCACCCAGTTTTATTCCACCAGGGAGGTCTTACCTTCCACTACCTGCAACCTCCGGCAACCACCTTCAACTAGCATCGCAACCGGCTTCGACTAAAAAATGACCGATTTTTTAAACGGCAACCTATTTTTAGTCGAGTCCGATTTTGAAATAATCGCCGTAACATAGAAGAAGCGGAAACCACTTTCGACCATTAGGGAGACTGACAAAAACCTCCAGGAACCTCCAGGAACCGCACGGAAACCTTGGGTGGGGCGCAAAGTCTCCAGAGGTTTCTGTTCAGGTTTCCTAAGTGGGCCAGGGGCGTTAGAGGATCTCTAGTGAAGCTAAGTGTGGGAGTCTGTGAGTTTGTAAAGGATATTAATGGATAGTCTATGTCCCCTCGAATACTGTTCTTGCCAATTGGAGGTTGGCAAATGTGATCCGACTATTTAAGAAATGAGAAAGAAAACAAGACAAATGGAGTACAACTTGGAAACGTGGACAGCTATCCAGAGATTAAAAAAACAAAGCGATATGCTCAGTGCCTTTTAAATGGTGAGAGACTGAGAGGAAATGCTGATGTTTGATGGGGCTTAGGTGTTCTTGCACAAATCGCCAAAAGCTAACATGTAGCTGAAGCAAGTAGTTAGGAAGACAAGTGTAATATTGGCCATTATTCCAAGATGATTTGTATTCAAGAAAAAAATTTGCATAAATTATTCAGGGCGTTCTGAGGATTTCATCTTGAGTATTTTGTACAATTTCAATTTACTTACCTAAAGCACTGCTAGCAGCCTCTGCCTGCCGCCTGTCCATTTTATCCTATCTTTTTTTATTTTAGTTTAACAGTTTAGTCTAAACAGTTTGTTTTGGGAATTCTTTAGTTTTTCTATGTGGGGGAGGGGGGTAGGGTAAGGGGGAAACCGTTTCCCAGTCGCTTCCCGGCAAGGATGCGATTATTTTTCCGAGTCGCGTCCTCGCCCACCTCCTCGCAGCCTACTAACTGGATCGGAGCGACCTTTCCTACTGGAGACCGGACCAGAGCTTCAGCAGCGGCAGCGCGGCGCTGGATGCACCGCGGAGCGGGCGATACCTACCTGAATCGCCGATTGAAGCTCTGCTTGAGCCCGCTGCTCCAACATCGCGGGGCTGTGGTTCGCGGAGCTCCCAGCGCAGGCGGCGCTGACTCCAACATCGCGGAGTACCTGGGGCCCTTTGCCGATGGCCGCCAGTGAATCTCCGCCCGGCGCGGCCTGGGGACGTCGGGAGCCGTGGACTCCGGTGGGAAGCGGCCGTTTCGGAGGTCCAAGCCGCCGAGGATGTCCTCCAGTCCCGACGTCAGAGTTCCAACATCCCGGCGAGTGGGCCTAAGTGGCAGGCCACCCGTAGCGACGACTGCGGAGGGCTCCGGAGGCCCTGACTACGGGTGAACATCAGGAACATCAGAGGAAGATGACTGACTTTGGTGCCTTCCCTCACAGTGGGAAACTTTTTGATTCTGCTGTGTGGGGATGTTTTATGTTGGACTCTATTGTGTGTTGTGTTCTTTAATTTATTGTAATTGCTGTATGCAAAAACAAATTTCAGACTTCGGTCTGACAATAAAGTGCCATCGTATCATATCGTATCGTATCGTAAAATAAAGATCTATTTATTATAGACGTAGCACTGTTAAGATTCATCAGATTAATTGTTGGTATTACAAGTCTTTGAAGTGCTAAAAGATGGAGCAGCCTCTGATTCTATTCAGAGTGTAAAGGAAGGAGACCATAAAATTATTGGAGGACAGACATAATAAATGCAGGATAGATGTTTGCCATGATTGAGTGGCTAGAACCTTTTTCACACATAAAGTGGTGGGTGTATGGAACGAGCTGGTGGAGGAGATAGTTGAGGCAGATACAATTGCTTCATTTAAGACAGGTACATGGATAGGAAAGGTTTAGAGGGATATGAGTGAAACGAGTGAAACACTGGCAGATGGGTCTATTGTAGATGAGACATGTTGGTCGGTATGGGTAAGTTGCCCAAAGGGCCTGTTTCCACGCTGTATGACCCTATGACTAGAGACCACGATGCTAACATAAAGGAGTTTACCATTTCGAATATAATTCTCTTTGCCCAGAGAACCTTTGGTAATGTGAACTGCTAAAGTCTGTGGATAATCATTTGATCAGTATATTCTATGCAGAGAATGATGTTTGTACATTAAGGAAACCAAGGCAGGACCAAATTTGATGGCAAAACCATTAGCAGTATTGATGTATAATGGGATCTTGGGGTCCAGGTCCAGTTCTATAGCTCCCTGAAAGTGGCAACACAAGTAGATGGACCGGTAAAGAGGGCGTAGAGTTAGATAGAGCTCTTAGTGGAGTCAGGGGATATGGCGCGAAAGCAGGAACGGGGTACTGATTGTGGATGATCAGCCATGATCATATTGAATGGCGGTGCTGGCTCGAACGGCCGAATGGCCTACTCCTGCACCTTTTATCTATTATGTATTGTCTATTGTATGGTATGCTCACCTCCATTGGTCAGAGCATTGTTTGAGAGTCAGGAAGTCATAATGCAGCACCTTAAGACTTTGGTAAGGCCACATTTGGAGTATCGCGTGCAGTTCTGGTCACCCCATTACTGGAAAGATACGGAGGTTTTGGAGAGGATGCAGAGAGGTTTTTCCAGAACGCTGCCTGGATTAGGTGGTAATGGATGTAAGGAAAGGTTGGACAAGTTGGAATTGTTTTCTCTAGAATGCCAGATGTTGATGGGAGACCTTTGTGGAAGTGCATAAAATTATGAGAGACAAAGATGCAATAAACAGATTCTTGTTCCTCAGGTAAAAATGTCAGTAGGGATAGCTTTAAGGCGATAGGGGCAAAGTTTAAAGGAGATGCACAGAGACATGTTTTATTACACAGATGGTGGTGGGTGCCTGGAACATGGGGTGGTGGGGGCAGACATGATAGTGACGTGTAAGAGGTTTTGTGACAGACACATGGATATGCTGGGAATAGAGGGATGTGGATCATATTCAGGCAGATGAGATTAGTTTATCGTGGCATCATTTTCTGCACAGACATTAGGTTATGGTCCTGTTCAGTTCATTCCAATGTTTTATGTTCTATGTAAGGGATGTGAGGTTAATTCATGAAACTATTTCTGTGGTAAACAGAAATCAGACATAATCTTATTGAATGGTGGAGCAGGAACAAGAACCTAATGGCCTTTGCCTGCTTCTATGTCTTGTGTTCCCATGTGATTCTTTCTTAAACTCATGCATCTTCATGCTCACTTTCATGTTCCTACTGATGACATATTCTTTGCATTCCATTTCTAAAATGTGATTCTCTTGAAGTCACTGGACTGTGTACAATGCTGTATTTCATAGTCAGCACATCCTAACAAAGGCAAGATTCTGACTCACTGAGTCCAATGACAGTTTGTTGGCAGTAAACGCAACATCTAGATGGAATGCTAACAAAACATTTGATACAGACTCCAATTAGTTCTCTCCTAAAACAACAACTAGTATCCACTATTTGTAATTGGACTCCATTTTGAAGCTCAATTAGCTTTTTATCTGACTCAGGGACCGAGTTTATCAGCAGATAGCCCTGTTGCCCTTTCTCCACGTCCCTTACATGTTATTGTGTTAGCTGCCCAATTCATTATTTAAATTGCTTGGTAGTCACGGCTAGGATAGTGCTTCTGTGACTAGTTGGTGGCTCTTAATTTATTGGGCACCAATACTAAGATGCTACCACCTTGTTTTCACTAGGCTAGAGGTAACACAATTCAGCCTGTGCATTTGACAAAGAAATATGACAAGAACATCTTGGATATTAAAGGCCTGTAAAAAAAAAAGACACCATTGTATGGATATAGCATAACATAATATTAATTATAATCAGATGGTAATCTTTTGTAAAACTCATTTACCATTTCATATTTGAAATCAAGTTGTCCAAATGTAATTTTGTAAGTGCACCAATCATGGACACAGTTGTCTACCCATTAGTGGCCATTTGTCAAATATTATTAGATGTTCTATTATTTAGGTGATAAGGCACCTGTAGGCTCCAGCTGGGCTGTAATCTCCAACTTAATTTCCAGTGATAGTTGGAGTGTCAGCACTTGACAAATGATTCCTTTTGTCAAGTTGATATCTTTGCTGCAACAAAATTGCAAGAATTGGCTGGTAAGCACCAACTCGCAATAATTAATCACAATGGAGATTCTCTCCAATCACTTTTTGGTGCAAATACCGTTGAGACCTGAAAAACGTAATAATCACATTCTCTCCCAGCACACCAAAAGACATATACGTTGAGTTATGCATGAATCCTACTTGTCTGGAAATGAGCATTGAATGCTGAACGCTGAGCTTTATTTCAAGAAATAAAGTTCATCCAACTTTGCAAAGTATTTTCAACTTTGGTGGGCGCACTACAAAATGGGCTGTGGTTTTGCACTGGGTTCCACTCAGCTCTAAGGTAAATCAAATAGGTGTAAAACAGAGCACTAATCTGCTATTCCTCATTTTTCTGTTAAACTGTGATTGAATTTGAGCAAAGGGTTTAACCAGGGGAGATAGGATGGAGTTGAGGTATGTGGAAATAAGTTTGGTGGTACATGAACAGGCAGAAACAATGGGTCTGCAAGGACCATCAGGTTTGTGGATTTTGGGGAGAAGGTAAAACCGGGCCGTGCGGGGCTGGGGAACGATGAGGTTGGAGGCTTGGGAGGGCAGGAAGAGGAGAGGGCCTTTAACCCAACCTTGATTTTATGGGCCTTTAACCCAATTCTAGTAGGGCCTCTAACCCCAAAGGCACTTTTGCCCCCAGTGCTTGCTAGACTCTGTTCTACGATCTCGTTGGGACCCTGCGAATGATCGATCTGCTCCGACTAGCGAGGTGATGAAAACCGATGCGAAAACTGCACCATGGCGCCAATTTCTGCACTCACGGACAGGAGCTGCTCAACACCCTTAATCGCAAGCTTGTGTTTTGTGGTCGGTTGAGATCCCGGACGAGCCCCCAATGTAAATATGCTCTTCTCAAGCTTACCCCCCAGTCTAGTTCAGTCAAAAACCATTGAGTCAAGCACTGGAACAACTAATCTTTATATTTGCACAACAAATTCCCCTATACAATACCTAAACCACCGCGGGATTGATCCTTGTATCTGCCTGGCCAAGCCCTTCAGCCTCGTGCAAGCAGAAACACTCCAAAAGGACACGCAGTCCCAAGCGCTCTTCCAGAAGATCGACAAAGGACCTCGTGGGGGCTACCTTTTCTAGGTCCCCGAACCTTGAGGGGCCGAACTACATAGGGGTGGTCTCCTTACAATCCAATCAAACATATCAATTAACAACGGAAAACAAAAATGCTGGAGAAATTCAGCGGGTGAGGCAGCATATATGGAGCGAAGGAAATAGGCAACGTTTCGATGTCGAGACCCTTCTTCAGACTGATGTGAAGGTGGGGGGGTGGGAAGAAGAAAGGAAGAGGCAGAGGGAGAGCTGGGAAAGGGAGAGGAAAGCCGGGACTACCTGAAATTAGAGGTCAATTTTCATACCGCTGGGTGTAAACTGTCCAATGCTCCTCCAGTTTACGGTGGGCCTCACTCTGGCCATGGAGGAGGCCCAGGACAGAAAGGTCGGATTCGGAATGGGAGGGGGAGTTGAAGTCCTGAGCCACCGGGAGATCAGGTTTGTTATTGCGAACCGAGCGAAGGAATTGGGCAAAGCGATCGCCAAACCTACGCTTGGTCTCACCGATGTAGAGCAGCTGACACCTAGAGCAGTGGATGCGATAGATGAGGTTGGAGGAGGTGCAGGTGAACCTCTGCTGCACATGGAAAGACTGCTTGGGTCCTTAAATGGAGTCAAGGGGGGAGGTAAAGCGACAAGTGTAGCATTTCCTGCAGTTGCAAGGGAAAGTGTCAGGAGAGGGGGTGGTTTGGGTGGGAAGGGACGAATTGACCAGAGAGTTACGGAGGGAGCAGTCTCTGCAGAAAGCAGACAGGGGAGGAGATGGGAAGATGTGGCCAGTGGTGGGATCCCGTTGGTGGTGGCAAAAATGTCGGAGGATTATCTATTGTATGTGATGGTTGGTAGGGTGGAAGGTGAGGACAAGGGGGACTCTGCCCTTGTTACGAGTGGGGGGATGGGGAGTGAGAGCAGAGTTATGGGGTATAGACCCTGGTGAGAGGCTCATCTACAGTAGAAGAGGGGAACCCCTGTTCCCAGAAGAATGAGGACATCTCCGATGCCCTGGTGTGGAACACCTCATCCTGGGTGCAGATGCGGCGTATACGGAGGAATTGGGAGTAGGGGATGGAGTCCTTACAGGAAGCAGGATATCATAGAATCATAGAATCATAGAAAGTAGGTGCGAGAGCAGACCACCAGGTCCATCGAGCCCGCACCGCCACTCGCTCATGGCTGAACACCAAACAAACAAACACCCCCACCCACAAATAGTAGACACAGGACACAGAACACAAGACACTACCCTCCCCTTTATAGCGCTATCACCCCTCTCCACCCCAAGAACCGAGTGATCTCCTGGGGGAGGCAAAAAAACGGATAAAAACCCAGGTCCAATTCGGGAAAAAAAATCCGGGAAATTCCTCTCCGACCCCAATCCAGGCGATCGACACTTGTCCAGGAGATCACTCAGGTCTTACTATACTAACCCTACCTAGGTCCATATCCCTGCCCTCTCCCCGTAGCCCCTTATCCCCTTGGCAGCTAAAAAACCATCTATTTTAGACTTAAATATATTTAATGTTTCTGCTTCCACTGCTCCCTGGGGCAGTGAATTCCATAAATTAACCACCCTCTGGGTGAAGAAGTTCTTCCTCATCTCAGTTTTAAAAGAGCCCCCCCTTATTCTACAACTATGTCCCCTAGTTCTAGTTTCCCCGATCATTGGGAACATCCTCGGTGCATCCACCCGATCAAGGCCCCTCACGATCTTATATGTTTCAATGAGATCGCCTCTCATTCTTCTAAACTCCAAAGAGTAGAGTTCCCAGGATGGGAAGAAGTGTAGACCAGATAGCCATGGGAGTCACTGGGTTTATAGTAGATATCGGTCAGTAATCTATCCCCTGCGATGGAGATAGTGAGGTGTTGAAATGGTAGGGAAATGTCGGAAATGGTCCACGTGTATTTGAGTGCCGGATGGAAGTTAGTGGTGAAATGGGTGAAGTCAGTGAGTTGTGTGTGGGTGCAGGAGGTAGCACCAATGCAGTCATCGATGTAGCGGAGGTAGAGTTTGGGGATAGAGCAATGGTACACCTCGAAGAAAGATTGTTCGACTTACCCTACAAAGTGACAGGCATAGCAAGGGCCCATGCACGTGTCCATAGATATGCCTTGTATTTGGAGGAAATGGGAGGAGAAACAAAGTTGTTAAGGGTAAGGACCAGCTCCGCTAGGCAGAGAAGAGTATCAGTAGACAGGGATTGGTTGGTTTTGCAGTCAAGGAAGAAACGGAGGGCTTTAAGACCCTCCTGGTGGGGGATGGAGGTGTAGGGTGACTGGACATCCATGGTGAAGATGAGGGGGTGGGGACCTGGAAAACGGAAGTCATGGAGTAGACGAAGAGCGTGTGAGGTGTCTTGAACATAGGTAGGGAAGGGTTTAACCAGGGGAGATAGGATGGAGTCGAGGTATGTGGAAATAAGTTTGGTGGTACATGAACAGGCAGAAACAATGGGTCTGCAAGGACCGTCAGGTTTGTGGATTTTGGGGAGAAGGTAAAACCGGGCCGTGCGGGGCTGGGGAACGATGAGGTTGGAGGCTTGGGAGGGCAGGAAGAGGAGAGGGCCTTTAACCCAACCTTGATTTTATGGGCCTTTAACCCAATTCTAATAGGGCCTCTAACCCCAAAGGCACTTTTGCCCCCAGTGCTTGCTAGACTCTGTTCTACGATCTCGTTGGGACCCTGCGAATGATCGATCTGCTCCGACTAGCGAGGTGATGAAAAACGATGTGAAAACTGCACCATGGCGCCAATTTCTGTACTCGCGGTCGGGAACTGCTCAACACCCTTAATCGCAAGCTTGTGTTTTGGGGTCGGTTGAGATCCCGGACGAGCCCCCAATGTAAATATGCTCTTCTCAAGCTTACCCCCCAGTCTAGTTCAGTCAAAAACCATTGAGTCAAGCACTGGAACAACTAATCTTTATTTTTGGATTGCACAACAAATTCCCCTATACAATACCTAAACCACCGCGGGATTGATCCTTGTATCTGCCTGGTCAAGCCCTTCAGCCTCGTGCAAGCAGAAACACTCCAAAAGGTCACACAGTCCCAAGCACTCTTCCTGAAGATCGACAAAGGACCTCGTGGGGGTTGCCTTTTATAGGTCCCTGAACATTGAGGGGCCGAACTACATAGGGGTGGTCTCCTTACAATCCAATCAAACATATCAATTAACAACAGTACATTATAGACAGTTCCCCAAACCAATAATGTCTCCCATACATTGTTTCAGGAGAAACCTCTGGAAGAAGCTAACTTAACTTGAATAATGCAACAGAATTCAAACAAACCTGCCAGGGCTTAACACTTTAGCCAATCAACAAACAGCTGGGTAACTGTCTAGCAACATTATTTACAATATTTACAATGCTGTTGCAGCAATCCAATGAACCATGCATTTTACACTTCCTTGGAGGTCCTCAGCAGAAATCTCATTCATTCTGTCAATTGAAGAAATACTCATACATTTCTTATCTGCAACACTGATCTGGACCCTAGACTTACTGGCACCATTCAGCAGCTTGTCTTATTTCTGCAGAGTACATCAGACTTGACCAAAATGGCCTAACAATACATGTCCTTTACTAAATGTTGGTGCTATTACTTCTCTGTTTTAGCCAGGATTTATACTGTTACTTCATGTTCCGCTCAAGATCCCAGCTGCTGCAGTTCCTTGTACCCCCAACTTTATTTTCTTCTCTACTCTTAAAATATTCTTAAACATGTTCAAATACAAAGCGTATGTATTAATTATTAACTTTCCAGATTTCTTGCAAGCCCTTCCACACTGAAGAAGAGTCATTAGCTGAGAATTTGCTCCTCAACTTATCAGACTACCTTTCCCCGGCAGGTCTGATTCCTCTTCTCAGCTTGTGCTTGGCCTGCCTGTGGAGGTCTGCATCCCCGCTTCTGTAGGCCTCATCTTTAGACTGGCGACCTGTCTGAGTTCTGCTGTAAACCAAGGCTTGTCATTGTTGAACCTGATCTGGGTTCTAGTGGGAATGCAACTGTCCTCACAAAAGCTGACATATGATGTCACGGCATCTGTCGCATTTCCTAACGTTCAGTGAGCTGTGGAAGGGATAGAATACTTAGGTGGTGCACATCATAACAGTTTCTGCAAGATCACAAGTGGTGTGTTTTTAGAGAAAACCTGAATACTCCAGCTCACTTATGCATCATAGACTTTTACATAAAGGCAATCTGAAGAACTGTGAAAGTGGGAATAAATGAGAATACAATCGGAAATATGTGTAACTATAAGCCAGCAGATGGCTGATAGAGACTAGCATGATTGTAACTCAATCAAACCTTTCTTATGTGATCATAAGTGTGAAAACGACACTCGAGTAGTTTATGAAGATTTTTAGAGGTTGATTTATGGGCATTACTTTAGTTACCAGTTTCTTAATATAGTGCATACATTGAGCACTTAAATTAAAGAAAAAAAGTTAACTTTTGTTGCAATTGCCTGCGAGCTATGACCATATGGCAGAGCTATAAATGATTCAGAAATGAAGTGCATTGCTCCCATTAGTGTAAACACTTGCATGCACAAGGATGAGCTAGAAAGTATAATCAATCTGGAGTGTAAAGTAGTCGCTCAGATATGCAGATCACAAACCTCTATTAGATGGCCTAGTGCGAGCACTGATATTTTTTGCTGTACTATATACGGCTAGAGTATTTATTTCTTCAACAAAGCTTACCTATGTGCCAGAGGAACTCAGCGGATCATGTAGCATTTGTGGAGGGAAGGTCTGAAGAAGTGTCCAGACCCAAAACTTCATCTGTCTGTTCCTTTCACAAAAACTGCCTGATATTTGTTTATTGTCACATATTTCCAGATACAATGAAAATCTTTGCTTCCCATGCCATCCAGGTAAAAAAACATTCATACCTGATTACTCGCAAATCATATATGTTCAATAGGCAGTACAAAGAGAAAGGAAGCAGAGTGCAGAGTAGCAAAATAGCTAGAGCACCTGAGAACGTGCAGTTCAAAAAGAAAATGTGCAAGTGTGCCACAGGGTAGATTGGGGGATCAGGAATACATCCCTTTGCATATAAGATGACCATTCAAAGTCTGAGAACAGTGGGGTTGTAGCTGTTGTTGAATCTGGTGTATGTGCTTTCAAGGCTCTGTATATTCTGTCTGATGGAAGAGGGCATGAACAGAGTATAAGTTGGATGCTGTCTTGAGCTGCACGATAATGTCAATGGGGGGGGCTGCTTATGTGATATACTGAGCTAGACCCACAACATATTTCTGGTCTTGGGCAGAGCAGTTGCCAAACCAGGTTTTGATCCATCCTAATAAGATGCTTTCTACGATGCATCTATAGAAATTGGTTAGAGTAATTTAATAGAAAGATTAAATGAGAACTTACCAGTTTGAAGTTTGATCTTTATTTTATGAGGAGTTACGATGAGGGATTACGTGAAGAAGCCCACCAGCCCGCATGCACGTCAATCTTCAAAGCAGCGGTGTGAAATCACAGATAACAGTTGTTGAACTGAATATAGTAAGACTCGAGAAACTAGAACTACCAGCTGACCTTTATGAGAGAGGGTTGGGAGCTGAGGGCACGTAATCCCTCATCGTAACACCTCATAAAATAAAGATCAAACTTCAAACTGGTAAGTCTCGTTTAATCTTACTATTTCACTTCGGAGTCACGTGAGTGACTACGTGAAGACTTTGGAGCTCTGTGATTTCTTGCCGGATACGAGTCCAGGCGTCACACACTGCATCAATTGAACATGGATGAGTGAAAAAGATTAATGCATTCAGACATGACATAATTTGTTAAAAATGCTGATGCTTAATCATCAAAGGAAATTAATAGTGACCCTTTCCGTCCTGGGGGGAAACTATGAAACAGAACATAAATGAAATTTGGCAAATACCCACGGTCTGGCAATGGGTATTATAAAAAGCTGGAATGTTTTCCACTAGGATGGCTTTCCTAGGATGTGGTCCAGCCGCTAGGATGTGGTCCAGTGGAACGTACATAACCCTGCTGCTGAAGTTGTAGCAGCCCTAGTGGAGTGAGATTTGAAAAAATTAGTATCTATTCCTGCATGAGCCAAAACCCCATTTTGACCACCTGGAGATTGTCTGGATTGATATATTTTATGAGGTTTTTTTTTTTTGTAACTAACCATCATTGCTAGTGCAGAGCCTCTAAAGCTCTAGGTGACCTTGACGTATTGTTGTAAATGTGTGACCACACACAACCAAAGGTCCACGGGGTATGCCATGAGAAATTGTTTGGGACCTGACGCCCCTGGTCTGCTCGCTTAACTACATCATAAACATAAAATATATATTAATAGCAGATGTAACCATCCTGTCCAGTCGCAATTTAAGTAGTGGCTGGGATCAGTTGCGCTGAGACTAGCGCCATGAGCATAACCACTTTGTAAGTGAGTTGACCAGGGATAGATGTAGCTGGGCCCTACTGGCGAAGCAGTTTAAGAACAATGCTAACATCCCATATCTCGGAGTACCTGGGCCTGGGAGAATTTGCGTTAAAGATATCCTTTATAAATCTGAATATCAGAGGATGAGACCCGACAGAGTGGGTCCTATCGCTGCAGCAACTATGATGAGGAGCACGTTGGCACAGTAATGGTACTATAACTTAATCAATTGTCAAAGACCCATATGAAAATGAACTCCGAGACTTTAGTTATCCGTGCCATATTATATGTAACATTGGCATTGAAACAAAACACTTCCCATCTCCTGGTGAGGAAAAATGTGCTGCTTTCTCGGTGCTTTCCCTGAACTCGGCAGTGAACACGTACATAGATCGGTCTGGCAACCCGAGCCGCCGAACGGTCTTCTCAGAGTCTGCAAGTCTATAAATTGATTTTATCATGCAGAGGATGGTTTCCCGAGTTACGGGGTGAACCACCAAATTTTTGTGTTTAGGATAACCATATAAGATCCTATTATCATTCCCAACATTTTAGCAGGAACCATGGCTGCATAGGCCATTCAGGCAGTACGAAATGCCTGAGGCGAGATCTTGCTGGATTTTGTGCAAGACTGATGAGGCAAAATGGAGGAAAGACATAAAGAGCATTCCTCCTCAGTGTGGCGAGAATACATCTATTGCCAACTGTGCCACATATTTTTGCAATGGTGATAGAGTCTGGATGCAAAACATATTGATATTCGGTGTTCCATCGAAGCACAATGTCATTAAATATTTTGTGATACAACATCCATTCTGTGTGGTCATGGATTTTTACGTGATGATACACCTAGTGTCTTATAGGTAGTTGATACCATATAACTGAAATTAGGTAACTCATGCAAAGCCCAAATGCACAGCTGAAAAACACAGCCGCTAATTGCCAATTACTCTTGATGAATAGAGGCTGCTTCATAACCACAAGGTTGTTACAGGATTTAATTAATTCCAATCTCTTGCCGCAGGGTGGAGTCACAGCAAATTAATAGAGTTAAAGGTAAATCACAATAATCCATAACTCCAGTTGGTATCAACTTAAATTTAACTGGATGGATGCCGAAACAGTTAATTTTAGTAAAATACAGCATTTTAGAATCATGTAGTTAGGCCATAACAAGTGTTTTTGAGCTCTAAGCAGCCCAAGCACCGGTTTTGCTATGTTCACTTTGTCAAAAATAAGTATTACAAACTTCAAAATGGTCCACATACCCCATGTTTCGGAAAGAACCAGACCCTCCTACCTTCATGGTTTACCAGTGGTCTTATGGTAAGCCCAAAGGCCCCTGATGCGGGTTCTATTTCCGTCCTTGATTGGAGAGTAGGACTGGCAGGGTACGTGGATTCCATATTTTTCCTGAGACCGGCTTGGGATTTGGCCTAAAAGCCCTCTGCCCAGCTTGCTGGCTGCCACCAGCTTCAGTGAACCGCTTACTGCCGATGGAGGCGTGGGGTGTATTGTCGCCGAAACGATGAGGCTGTACTCGTAGTTCGACAGCTTTAGCTCCCTCATGCAGGTCTCACCTGTTGAATAGGTTTACCTGAAGAGAAGATTCGGCAGCTGGTTTCCTGGGGTTCATGCCCCTCCAACGTCATCCCTGATAGCGCTGTTCACTGCCGGCACTTTCAGGAACTCCAGTATGTGCCATGGACATACACCGAGTTTGGAGTCAGTTCACACTGACCCCGACTGCTCCCCTGCTCAGAGAGGGAGACAGTGTGCAGCCCTGGCAACAGGTGCTGTTGCCGCGGGCCCCGCAGAGACCCGCAGTGATATAACTCCCTCCTTGGAGCATACCATTGTGGAGCACCCCTCCATCAGGTGCTCCATGTGGGTTAGACGCCCAAAGAACGCTACCCATTGAAGGTGGGGATCCTCTCCATCAGGAATCCTCCTGGCCTGACTCGTTTGAGTCAACGGGCCGTACAGACTTTCTCTGTGGCTACCATCCAAGCGGGTTTGCCAAGGTGCTGCCGGCACCAGTCTGAAGCCGCTGGCTCCACCGCCAGCGACTCGGAAGGCTAATTTGACTGCCGCCGCTACCCGCACTTCCGCGGTCTCCTTAGCCGGTTCCCTGCGGTCCGTGGCCGGGAACCCCCGAGGTCGTGTCCGGGATTCCCCACGGTCTGTGACTGGGATGCGGACCATAACGATTTCCCCGCGGCCCGGTCCGACTTTGCCCCGAAATCCAGCAGGAACTCTGTAAAAGAGATTCCTGCAGAGAAAAAAACATAACCTGGAAAGTTTAAAAACTTACCTGCAGTTTTAAACTTACCGCTGGCAGGAGCAGCGCGCCTGCCAGTCAGCGTTGCGCAATGCGGTAGACGTAATGACACGCATGCGGGCTGGCGGTGTTCTTCACGTAGTCACTCATGTGACTCCGAGGTGAAATGCATGCCAAACTTTCTTTGAGGTCTCTGAGGAAGTAGAGACATTGGCGTGCTTTTTTGGCCACAGCGTTAATGTGTTTGGACCAGGTCTAATTGTTTGTGATCTTTTAGCCTAGAAATTGAGGCTTTTTATCTTAGTAGGTATCCATCTATCTGAGATGAAATGATTCATTGGATTCCTCTCATTCTACAATTCTTACTGGCATTTTATATTTGTTGGTGTACATTAATAATAATGATGAATTGAATACTACTGTCACTGAGAAGTTATCATATCTAGGTTATGACTGATCCTAAGGCTGCTGAAATCCATGGACTGATTTTGATTGCACGAATGACTTTTATTATTTTAAGCTCTCATGTTATGATTATTAATTTATTGAATATTATTAAATTATTATATGTTAGCTGTGCTTATTGCATTTATGAGTCTGTTAAGCTGCTGCAAGTAAGAATTTCGTTGTTCTGTTATTGGTACATATGACAATTAAACACAGTTGACTCTGAATGAGTTTAATATGCACAAGTTATATATCATGTCATTACAGCATTTGATAGAGCACAAATTTCTACTCCTTGATCTATACTTAAACTTCACTGTTAATGATAAACCTTAATCACAATACATTCTAAAGGTTTGTTTGCTAAAATGTTCAACTCCTAATTTTTAATTTGAGCCTTTTGGTACACAAATTATTCACCATAAAGAACAAATGGCCTAATATAAGTTTGTGTTTTTTTTAAATTCTGAAATGCCTCAGCCATGGTATCCAAGGAAGACACACAGTTAAAACTAAGATGATAAAAATGAAATTAAAGGGGAAGTAACTGCTCCCCAAGCAACAACAGAGACATAATTAGGTCCCAAGAGACTGACGGGTAAGAAGTTGAACAAGTCACTTGGATCACCCAGGAATGGTGAGATTATATATATCCATGAGGCATGAATAGCAAAATCACTAAAATTGTGTCATGTTTTTTATTTTTTATTATGTTTTAGAAATACACTGCAGTCTTCAGCAATCTTAACAAAGCCTAGCAAAGCTGGGTTATTTAGGCTTTTAAAAAAATATATATGTAGAAAGAATGATAAGCTTTGGTCCATTTGCCTCAGGGCTTGACTTTCTTGGCACTTCATAAAATAAAATTCCTAAGTGGGTATCCAATTTTATATTGAAACGGGAAATAAACAATACTGCATTAAAGTTCATTTGTGGACACTTTTTTTCACATCACAGCAGCTTTTATATTTTTGCCCTCAAGGTGTTGGTGTGCTTTCTGAAGGAGGTCTCAACCCCATCAAGCACCAGGAAATACATCTGCCAGAGATCCAATGGTCCCTTCCATTAATTAAAATAACATTATTCAAAGAGGTTATAAAATAATGAACAACCTCATATACATAGACTTTATTCTCAAATATGAAATGGCTCTTAATTTGGGATTGAAACTTGAGGGCTAGTTTTAATACTACCGTGCAAATGAAATAGTTAACTTTCCAAAAGATCTTTCCCACAGCAGAAGTTTGACCTGCTTTTCTGAGCAGAAATCAAAATCTTCAAAGCACATTCCACATTTTCACATTGATCATCCAGAATGACTGCTTTCACAAGTAAGGAGACATAAAGTGACTGCAGATGCCAGAATCTTGAGCGAAAAATGAAGTGCTGTAGCAAGTCAACAGGTCAGGCAGCATCTGTGGAGGAGAATCCATCCAGTGCTTTGCTTTTTTTTTACACTCAGAACGACACAAAACTATTGGTTTCCAAGTGTAGACAATGGAACGGTAAGCCAGGCCTAGCAGTGATCCAAAAATCAAGAAGAAGAATTTAAAACTTACGTCAATTTGAGTGTGGAAGAGTTACAATACAGTAGTCATGAAGGTTCCCAGCAATTGGGATATTTGACCGATATTGGCAGATTGAAAGACTATGTGGGTTTATGATATTTCTTGTGAACTCGGAGAAACAGGACAGGCACCCATTCATGGAGTCATCCAGCACAGACACTTTGACCCATTGTGTCAATGCTGAGTATCCTATACCTATCCATACTAATTCCATTTACCAGATCTAGGTCTATAGTCCTCTATGCCTTCTAGATTCATGCTCTCATCTCGATACCTGGTAATTATTATGAGAGTAATTCCTCCATCACCCACTCAATGTGTGCAATCCAGATTGCAACCATCCTCCAGGTGAAAAAGTTACTTCCTCACATCCCCTCTAAACTTCTTTCCCCTTACACTAATTCTCTGCCCCCCTAGATTTAAATACCTGCAGTGTGTAAAACTTCCTGTGTCATTGCTATGATCCTCTTTGCTGCTGGGTTCCAGTAGAGCTTACATCAACTACATTTTTTCCCCAACTTGGCCGAATACTATATTATGAGAGATTTCCAATTCCTGCTTTAAACTTTCGAGACATTGCTTTCTCAATCTTGGTGGTTGTTCATTGCTGATTGAGTATAGGAGCATAAAAATGTTTTAATTCAGTGAGATAAGCATTTCCAGGTTTTCTGACCATTGGCCCACCTACATGTTTTTCATTTACATTAGAATCATTATTTTAGTTGTCTTTTTGAGGCCAAGAGAAGAGACTGGAGGAACTGGAAATGTTTTCCTCATAGTGGAGAAATGTAAAGTTAGCTGAGGACTGAGGGTAGATGAAGTCAAAAGAGGACTATGAAGAACATTGTTTTCTGAAATTTCATAGTGTATTTATGTGATCAATCGATCCAGAGAATTGGCTGCTACAAAATGTTGTTTACATTCACTCTCACATTCACATTCACTAGGAATTCTGTTGTTTACATTCACTTTCACATCCTTTATTGCAAATAGTAACCTTTTATATCAGAAGAAGAAAAAAACTGTTTTAAATTTATGGCTATTAAATCAGTTCCATAGGAATCGTCTGCCACATAAATTGTTGTTAAATCATGTTAGCTGTTTTTTTGTCATTGCAATATGCGCAGTACCAGCTGCAGAACAGAGAGTGCCAAAAGGAAGGTTTGCAGTTCACAGAAGGTACCCCTGGGTATTTCCAGTCTTCCCAAACTTGTAATACCCATTGGCATTAGCTGCAAGAAAATTTAAAGTGTTGCATAAGAATATGCAGAAGTAGGTCATTGGCTCCACAAGGAACCGCTAATGTCCCTCATTGAATGGGGCAATAATTTCTGACTAAAACCATGTGATCCACCCTATTACCTTTGGGCCTACTCCTCAAATTTCAGGAATTATTTCTTCTTTACCCCAAGGCCTCTCTTTAACCTTTGCGACCCGTTTCTGCGCTATTTTTGAATGTAGTTTTTCTGTTGTCTTAGAAAATTCAAGGTTATCCTGAGGTGACATTTTGGCTATCTGCTCACATTTAAATAATCGGAGAACCTGTTTAATCATATATTTTTTTGTTTTATTCTTGGGATCTGGTGGCATTTGCTACTCATCGATGGTTTCATAGAAGATGGTGGGAGGTCAGGTACTGGCATGTTTGGTCATTACAGAGGACAGTGAAAAATTAAATGTGTTGATGTGTTAATGACCTTAATTCAGACGTTAGAGACATAGTATGTAAACAGGTCCTTCGGCCCACCGAGTCCACGCCAACCAGTGATCACCCCTTATGCCCCTGTCTCACTTAGGAAACTTGAACGGAAACCTCTGGTGACCTTGCCCGCGACCCAAGGTTTCCATGAGGTCGCCGGAGGGTTTGGTCACTCTCCCTAATGGTCGAAAGTGGTTTCCACGTGGTCGAGGCTTCATCTAGGTAGCTTCGATAATTTCAACATAATTAAAACCGGCCTCGACTAAAAATAAGTTGCCGTTTGGTCGAAACCAGTGGAGTGGGGTCGCTATTTACTTACAGGCAGTCGAAGGCCATCTCCTTTGCTGACCGGCCATTTTGATTGGCTCATTGGAGTTCCACGACCTAGAAGGTAAAATCAAAGATCCTCCGCTATAGGATCTTTGGGTAAAATTCCAGCTAAACTTTATTAAACTTCTTAAAACTGTCTCCACTCCTTCTCTCCCCCCCTCCCCCACTCCCCCCCCTTCTCCCCACCTCTCCCCCCTTCTCTCCCCCCTTCTCTCCCCCCGCGCTCTCCCCCCCCGCGCTCTCTAAAGGACTTACCGTACTCTGTGGCAGACGTTTACCTTCCTCTTCATCGCTCTGACAGCGCTCCTCCGCTCTCCACGGCCCCCACCTTCGCAATGTGTTTGTGTGTGTGTGCGGTCAGTAGATGCAGCTCGCGCTTCGGTCGATCCAGCTCGAGGCTTTCCAGGCGAGTGACCATAACCTCCAGCGACCTCATGGAAACCTTGGGTCATGGGCAAGGTCACCAGAGGTTTCCATTCAGGTTTCCCTATCCTATCTACACTCTAGGGACAATTTTACCAAAGCCAATTAACCTACAAAGTTGCATGTCTTTGGAGAGTGGGAGGAAACCAGAGCACCCGGAGTAAACCCACCTGGGATCGAACCTGGGTCTCTGGCCCTGTCCGACTTAGGAGACCTAAACAGCAACCTCTGGTGACCTTGTCCGCCACCTAAGGTTTCCATGAGGTCACCAGAGGTTTTGGTCACTCTCCCTAATGGTCAAAAGTGGTTTCCGCATGGTCAAGGCTTCATCTAGGTTGCTGCTATTTTTTCATCATGTTTAAAACCGGCCGTTATAAAAATCGATAATTTTTTAATCGCAGGTCTAGTCGAAGCCGGTTTTCTTCATAGTCGAGGAAGGTTTTCAACATATGCGTGGGAGGTGGTAGGAGGTTGCAGGTCACCTCGAACTTGATTTTTTTTTTGGGTGGCGGGCAAGGTCACCAGAGGTTGCTGTTTAGGTCTCTTAAGTTGGACAGGGGTATAACAAGCAACATTACCACTGCGCCAGTGTGCCATCCTTTATGGGTGAACATTTCAGCACAGTTAAAGAAAGACAAGTGTTTTTATTCACAAACAGAAATTAGTGAACCTTTGAATTTTTTATGAGAATTCAATGGCTCTGTGGCTTCTTTATTAATTAAAGACTTTGCAGAGAATTTTCAAACTAAACTTAACATTCGCATGCTAGGATTTCAACCCACAATCTATAGTCAAAGCCTTTTAGATTGCTGTTATCTAAAGCAATTGTCCAGTATCAAGGCACTTAGTATCAAAGAGCACATAATTTATTATTCGGCCAAATATCCACATGTCTGTTCAAATGCTACAGCAAAAATGCCAGAATTCTTGCAGAGGACCAAGAATGAAGGGGTATGGCCTGAAAAATGTTAGCCTAATTTATCTCTCAGCAGATGCTGCCAGACCAACTGAGTATCTCTTTTTGTTTATTCTATCAAGTAATTTTGATGAGTGTGGAATTATAAATCCTATCTAAAAATTGAACAGGGCTCCAAAATACCACACCCCCTCACCACCATGCCTGAAATGATCTAGATCAGTCTCATTGAATGATGAAGAATGGAGGTGGAATCAGATTTTAGGGGGCAATACATGTTCCGAAGACAAAGGGAGTGGCTTCAGTTGTCCTGTAATTAAGGTGGCGTTATGATTCATTCAGATCTTGATCTTGCATAAAAAATCTCTCAGCAAGGACTTAGCTGTGTTAGAGAGAGTCACTATGCTGATGCTGTAGATTGGAGCTAAAAACAAACTGCTGGAGCAGATGCTACTTGGCCAACTGTGTTCCTCTGGCAGTTTGCTTTTTTAACCAGGATGTTGTCTGAATTGAATAAATGTAGATATGGGGAGAGATTGAATGAGCACAGTGCTGAAGTAACTCAGTGGGTCAGGCAATATCTCTGGAGAAAAAGGATGGATGACAATAGACAATTGACAATGGACAATAGGTGCAGGAGTAGTCCATTCGGCCCTTTGAGCCAGCACCGCCATTCAATGTGATCATGGCTGATCATCCCCAATCAGTACCCCGTTCCTGCCTTCTCCCCATATCCCCTGACTCTGCTATTTTTAAGAGCCCTATCTAACTCTCTCTTGAAAGCATCCAGCGAACCTGCCTCCACCACCACTCTGAGGCAGAGAATTCCACACTCACCACTCTCTGTGAGAAAAAGTGTTTTCTCATCTCCGTTCTAAATGGCTTACTCCTTATTCTTAAACTGTGGCCCCTGATTCTGGACTCCCCCAACATCGGGAACATGTTCCTGCCTCTAGCGTGGCCAAACCCTTAACAATCTTATATGTTTCAATGAGATGCCCTCTCATCCTTCTAAACTCCAGAGTGCATAAGCCCAGCTGCTCCATTCTCTCAGCACATGACAGTCCCGCCATCCCGGAAATTAACCTTGTAAACCTACGCTGCACTCCCTCAATAGCAAGGAATGTCCTTCCTCAAATTAGGGGACCAAAACTGCATACGATACACCAGGTGTGGTCTCACTAGGGCTCTGTACAACTGCAGAAGGACCTCTTTGCTCCTATATTCGATTCCTCTTGTTATAAAGGCCAACATGCCATTCGCTTTCTTCAATGCGTGCTGTACCTGCATGCTTACTTTCATAGACTGATGTACAAGGATCCCCAGATCCTGTTGTACTTCCTCTTTTCCCAACTTGACGCCATTTAGATAGTAATCTGCCTTCCTGTTTTTGCTACCAAAGTGGGATAACCTCACATGCATCTGCCCACTCCCCCAACCTGTCCAAGTCACCCCTGCATTCTCATAGCATCCTCCTCACAGTTCACACTGCCACCCAGCTTTGTGTCATCTGCAAATTTGCTAATGTTACTTTGAATCCCTTCATCCAAATCATTGATGTATATTGTAAATAGCTGCGGTCCCAGCACCGAGCCTTGCGGTACCCCACTAGTCACTGCCTGCCATTCTGAAAGGGATCTGTTAATCCCTACTCTTTGTCAGTTTGGGTCAGGATCCTTCAAAGTCTGAAGAAGGGCATCGACCCAAAAGGTCACCCATCATAATTCTCCAGAGATGTTGCCTTTTCGGCTGAGTTATTCCAGCACTTTGTGCCTATCATTGGTATAAACCAACATCTGCAGATCTTTGTTTATAGGGATTGGATGGACTGGGTTTGTGCTCCCTGAAGCAAAGGAAAATGAGGGGTGATATAGCTCTATAAAATGAATATATAGTCAAAATGCTTTTCCCAGAGTATCAAATACAAGAAGGCAGAGATTGAGGTGAGTGGAAGAACATGTCAAGGGGATCTGTGGGTAGTATTTATAAAGAGTGGTTGATATTTAGAACTCACTGACAGAGGATGTCATAGTTGTTATGTCATACAGTATAAAAACAAGCTAATCAGCCTAAAGGGGCTGTCACACTGCGGCGACCTAATTGGCGAGTTTAGAAGAGTTTAGGAGAGTTTGAAAAAATGTCATGTTGAAGACCTCCTTCAACTATGTAGAAGACCTCCTTCGACCTCGTTGAAGACTAGTTTCGACTAGCTATGGCTAGCTACGACTAACTTCTGAAAAATTGGACACCGAAAAGTGGAGAGTGAAGACGACCTCCTTCAATCTCCTTCAACCTCCCTTCGACGTCCCTTTGATTACCTTTGACTACCCTCGATTACCTACGACTAACATACCGACCAACTAAGACCTACTACGACCTACTACGACTAAGCCTCCGAGTAAAAAAGTATTGATTTTTTCCAAGGCAACCTTTTATTACATGCAGGCATTTTTCAACATGTTGAAAAATACTCCGCGACCTAGCTGAGGCATTAAGTACACCGGGACTACTCTCGAGCATGAAGGAGAGTTACAAAGATCTCCTACGACCTTGTGTCGACCATGCTGTGAGTATGAGTCGAGGGCAAACTCGCCAGAACTCACAGATTGGGTCACCAAAGTGGGACAGCCCCTTAACATGCCCACACAGGCCTGTGATACGCATCCATATAAATTCCATCTTCCAGCTGGTGGCCATCAATGCCAGGGCAATTCAAGTGTTTGTATAGACCTCGTGCTGTTAGCAACTCTGCATCTGCCAATCTCGCTGGAAAAGTGGCGGAATCAGTTACAGTTACTTTGTTTAAGACTTATTCTCTTAAATCTATGCCTTCTTGCATTTGATATTCACACCCTCTGTCTGACTATCCCCAACCCCTGTTCTGGTTTCACCAGCCACACTGACCTCCCCCTCTCCAATGCTGCATGTTCTGTCCTCAGCAAATGCCTTACCTTTGTACCCTTGCGCCCACATCTCAACGAGTTCTGAGCCATGATGTTGGGCTCTACTTCTGTCGCCTCCACGTCTGTGCCTATTTCTCTGACAAATACCTTCTCCCGTCTCCAACACCACCACTTCTGGGTATCCACTGGTGGCCCTCCCTTTCTCGATTTTTTTTATTTCCAACTACCACCCACCATTGATCAGGATATTTCCACAAGGGGGAGAGTCTCGGACTAGAGGTCATAGCCTCAGAATTAAAGGATGTTCATTTAGGAGAGAGATGAGGAGACATTTCTTTAGTCAGAGGGTGGTGAATCTGTGGAATTCTTTGCCACAGAAGGCTGTGGAGGCCGTCAATACAAGTTTACGGCAGAGATAGATTCTTGATTAGTACAGGTGTCAGAGAATATAGGGGAAGGCAGGAGAATGGGGTTAGGAGGGAGAGAGAGACCAGCCATGATTGAATGGCAGATAGACTTAATGTGCCGAATGGCCTAATTCTAATTTCACTTATGACCTTATGATGTCTTGACTATTCCACTCCCCGAACCCACTCGTATCTCACCCCCCCCCCCCAAAGCCCCCCCCCCCACAACCGCCCCCCCCCCCCAAGCCCCTCCAATCACCCTCTGCTCTCCTAATTTTGTAATCAAACTCACTGACAAAGCAATATTATTGTAGTCTGGCAGCCAGACTCTACCGTGTTGAGGCAGGCATCAGCTCTCAAACACCTCCTCATGCCTACTCCTTGACCATGACCCCACAAGTGAACACCAGGACTCCATCCCTTAGACTTTCACAGATCATTCTCCCCTCCACAGTATATCCCACCTTATAGTTCCTCAACTCACACTGCCCGTTTCATATCTCCTTCCCAATATCCACAAGGAAGACTGCCTTGACAGACCCATTGTTTCTGCCTACTCCTGCCCCTCCAAATTTATCTCCAAATAATTTGATTCTATAATGCTCCCCATCCCCATATCCATCTACATCTGGGTCATCGCACACGCTCTTTACTATTTCAATAATTTCCAATTCCTTTTACACCTCAGGGGTCTATGGTTCTTCCTTGAACAGAGACCCAGTCAGTTCCCTTCAATTCACATTCTCCTCCACCTGGCAGAGAACATTTAACTAAAGTTTTCTTAAAATGCAGTCAGGATCTATTGTTCTCATTTGTAATTATTTTTATACTTCTTTAATACTACAATATAAAGAAATGCTGGTTCAATGTCTGGTCGGTCCTTTATAGAGATCCTTCTGAATAATGTTTCTAGCAGATATAGTATAGGTGGACTGAGATTTAATCATTCATGAAATATTCTACATCTTGCTGCAATTTTTATCAGTGTAGCACTAAGAATATCAATCAGCATTATCATTAGTACAAACACACATCATGTCGATAAAGTCTACCTTAGGTAAAGCTCAGTCCAAGATTTACATTTGTTAAATGATTCAAATATTGAAACGTGTGAGACTGAAATGTTCTGAGCATTTGCAGACTGTATTCTACTGCCGATCACCTCATTTATTAACAATGAAATAACCTCAAGGCACACTAGAGGTTGTACACCCAAACATCGCCATTATTTTTGTAAATTATTCTTTGGTATCATCTTCATGGTGCATTTAAGAGATGTGCAATTCTCCAAGAATTTGGCATAATTATTCAGTTAGCCTGTGTTTCCACACAGCACCAAAAATAAGAATGGACAATGAAATGAAATGAAAATAACAATGAAAATATCTTTATAAATGAAAAGCTTGATATTAGTATTGGTTTATTATTTGTCATGTATAACATGAGATACATTAAAATACATTGTCATGCATGCTATTCAAGTAAATCAACCATCCATAATTACAATCAAATCATACATGAGTATAACGGATAGTGGTAAAAGAGAAAGGAATCAGTGAGCAGAATATTTGTTTTTACCTTCTTATTATTGTCACATGTACTGAGGTAAAGTGAAAAGCTTTTGTTGCATGGTATCCAGTCAAAGAAAAGACTATCCATCATTACAATCAAGCCATCCACATTGTACAGATAGAGGAGAAAGGGAACAACATTTAGTGCAGGATAATGTATGATGAAATCCGTTTAAAGATGGGAGGTCAGGACCCCACTCCCTCCGGATGAGAGAATGATTCAGTTGCCTAATAACAGCTAAAAACTGTCCATGAATTTGAAGATATACGCTTTCTCTGTACCTCTTGCCTGACAAGTGAGAGTGAAGAAGAGGGAGTGGCTTGTGTGAGACTGGTCTTTGATTATACTTTATTCTATACTATACTATATTTGAGGGCGGCACAGTGGCGCAGCAGTAGAGTTGCTGCCTTACAGCGCTTGCAGCGCCAGAGACCTGGGTTTGATCCCAACTGCGGGTGCTGTATGTACGGAGTTTGTACTGTATGTTTTACCAAGTGACCTGCGCGGGTTTTCTCCGAGATCTTCGGTTTCCTCCCACACTCCAAAAACGTACAGGTTTGTTGGTTAATTTGGGTTGGTAAATGTAAAAATTGTCCAGAGTGTGTATAGGATAGTGTTAATGTGCGGGGATCGCTGGTCGGTGTGGACCCCATGGGCTGAAGGGCCTGTTCCTCACTGTATTTCTAAACCTAAAACTAAAAACTATACTGGTATCATGTTACAGCTACAGAGATCCTGGCCTTCATCACTCTCCATGTAAAAAACATACCCACACGTCTCCATTAAGCATTCCCCCTCTCACCTTATAGCTATGCCCTCTAGTGCTGGACATTTTCACTGGGAGAATGGTTCTGACTGTCTATCCTATCTATGCCTCTCATAATTTTGTTTACTTCTGTCAAGTCTCCCCTCACGCTGCAACATTCCAGAGAAAACCATCCAGGTCTATTGCATCTCTGTCTGTGGCTGAAACCTCTAATTCAGGCAGTATTCTGGCAAACCTCTTCTGTACCTCCACATCCTTCCTGTAATGGAGCAACTAGAACTGCATGCAATGCTCCAAATGCAAATAGAGCTTCATCATGACTTCCTGACTCTTATTTTCAATGCCCCTAGCAATAAAGGCAAGCATACCATACACCTTTTTTACCACTCTATCAACGTGCTGCAACATTCAGTGAACTATGAACTCGGACTTTATCTTCTTCTTGCGTTTGAGGCGGCAGAGGTTATGTAACGCCCTCCAGGTCTACCCCTCCACCATGTTGGGGCGGAGGACAGCGCAGTCGAAAATGACATGCTGCGCTGTTTGCTGGTCTGCTCCACATGCGCAGGCTGCTGATGAACGCAGCCCCCAGCGATGCATGTTGCCGTTGAACCGGCTGGCCCATGAATGGAGTCGGTTCAGGGCGACCCACTCTTTGCAAGCCAGGTCCGAGTCAAGTTGGGCTGTGGTATTCGGTGCAACAGTGAATTGAGGAGGTCGTGAAGTCTGTTTCCAGCTGGTTCTCCATGCTCCTAGTGTGTTGAAACCGGTGCCACAGAGGGTCGCTGCGTGATGCGAGAATGGGCAACGAGATGACAGGCGTTGAGGTCCCAGTTGCTGTGAGTCCTGGGCGAGGTGGTGCAAGGGATGTTTGGCGTCCAATGGGTGCTTGCACACCAGCCTATGAGTGAAGTACTCTCTGTGAAGCTTGGCAGGTGCGATACCTGTGAGCACCGGCAGAAGATCCGTCGGAGAAGGGCGTAGGCAACCGGTGATGATCCGCATGGTGTCGTTGAGGTTGGCGTCTAGCTTGCTAGTATGAGCGTTGCTGCACCATGCTGGGGCGGCGTACTCAGCGGCGCTGTACACGAGTGCAAGAGCACTGGTTGGGAGAGTAGATGTCATGACGATCCAGCCAAGCAACGCAGGAGGTTGTTCCATGCCGAGACTTAGCACGGAAAGCTTCAAGGTGTTGCTTATAGGTCAGTTGCCGATCTAGTTTCATCCCGAGGTATTTAGGAAATGGGTTATAGGGTAGGGGTGACCCATTAATAGTGACGGTTAGCTGGCGTTGAGCTTCCTTGTTGTTCAGGTGAAAGGCCGTTGTGGTGGTTTTTGCCACACTCAGTTTTAGTCTCCAGGTCTTAAGGTAGCCCGCGACAAGTTCCATATCCACCGAGAGAGCATCCTCCACGTTTGACCAACTCCTGTCCGAATGCAGTAGGGCCAGGTCATCTGCGTATCCATACTTTATGATCCCTCTGCACATCAACGCTGTAAAGAGTTAATGGAGACGTGTGGGAAAGGGCGGCACGGTGGTGCAGTGGTAGAGTTGCTGCCTTAGAGTGCTTGCAGCACCGGAGACCTGGGTTTGATCCCGACTATGGGTTCTGTCTGTACAGAGTTTGCATGTTCTCCCCGTGATCTGCATGGGTTTGCTCCGAGATCTTCGGTTTCCTCCCACACTCCAAAAATGTACAGGTTTGTAGGTCAATTTGGCATGGTAAATGTAAAAATTGTCCCTAGTGTGTATAGGATAGTGTGAATGTGCGGGGATCACTGGTCAGTTCGGACTAGGTGGGTCGAAGGGCCTGTTTCCGCGCTGTATGACTAAACTAAACTAACTTATACTAAGTAATCATAATAGTATAAGCTGAATTATGCAAGAACAAAGACATCGTGGGTCACCAGCAGCCATGGACGATGGCAGACCTGGTTTGTGCTGCAAAGATGGACCCAGCAGGTCGATGTCTACAGAGGGAAACTCAGAAGTCCTGAAGATTGGATAGTCAAGGATGGAGCCGCTGGCGGAGACGGACGCAAGGAGTGGGCTGGTAGGAGAGGGAACCGGCTATTGCCTCTTAGGTATTGTTTTATTGATTCATGCATTTGTTGTGTGGTGTTAACGTGCTTCTGAAGCAGCAGTAAGTAAGAATTTAATTATCTAAATTCCTGGTACATATGACAAATAAACACTCTTGAATCTCTCGAATCAGCAAAACTGATTTCTGAGCATCAGGGGCAATGGGATTCTTTCAGGTTGTAATTCTCATTCCAAATATTTGCACATATGAAATTAGGCAATAAAATGCCTGCATAATCCACAGTTTGAGGCAAATGCTGTAGAAAAAAATCATGTTTTATTAAAATGGATCACAGAGGTTTAACTTCAATAGCCCTTTCATTTAAATTGTTGCGAGGTTTAATTTTCGTTAATCTTTTCTAATTTTGCTGAATTTTGAGTTTAGAATTGCATTCTCAGCAAATAAAGCTAATTCGACTGAATTTTTCATGGAGAGTTTATTTTATAGATGTTTATGGGTTTTATAGCAACCATTTAAGTTATTTATTATACATTAGAATCTCATCAACATTAGTTTAGTTTAGTTTATTATTGTCACGTGTACCAAGGTACAATGAAAACCTTTTTTGTTGCATGCTATTAAGTCAAAGAAAAGACCGTACATGATTACAACCAAGCTGTCCACAGTGTGCAGATAAACAAAAAAAAAATACAACAATTAGTGTAAGATAGAGTCTGATAAATTCCGATACAATTGCTCAATTCATATTGGCTACTGCAGTCGCTGTGAAGAGATATAGTGTCCACCCGTGTCCACCCGCCTTTGCAATCTTTCTGCCCCAATCCCTCACTTACTCATCCCACTGAGATGCTCAACTGGCTGAAGTCCTCTATTCATTCTCAAAATAATATGACATTTAGCCTATCAGCCCTAATATCTTTGTGTCAAATATAATTTAAATAACATTCCATTGAAGTCATAATGTTATAGAGTCATACAGGACCTTCACCCCAACTTGTCCATGCCGACCAAAAGGCCCCACCTACGTTAGTCCGAGCTGTCCACATTTGGCCCATACCACACTACACCTTTCCTATCGATGTACTGGTCCAAATATCTCTTAAGTGTTGTTATACAGTATATTACCTGCCACAACTACCTCCTCTGGCAGCTCATTCCATTTACCCACCAAACTCTGTGTGAAAAAGTTGCTCCAAGGTTCCTTTTAAAACTTTCCCCTCTCACCTTAAATCTTTGTCCTCTGGTTCATGAAGTATCTGGGGATGTTTTCATGTGTTAAACCTGCAATGTAAACACAATTTGTTTTGCTGTCTACCTGATCTAAAATGAATAAAAATGAGTCAATGGTATGTCACGTTTACTTCTCTCATAAGTACATGCAACATAGCATGCATTATGTTGAAAAAGGCTCAGTGTGCAAATTACACTGTTACAATTCACACATTAATTTTCAATTCTGCAATTTGTATTTCTGTGAGTACACCTCTTCATACTAATTAAAGACCTTGCAAGTGTACTGTAAATGTTAAAAACAGCACCAGGCATCTGTAATAGAAAAACAATTTGGATAATGATCCCCAGAACGTAAGACTAAGTGAGCAGTCGCCAATTAATAAGCATAATTGTAAGGAGTGACTGTAAAAAGAGGAAGGGTGTATGTGGTGGGGAGTGTTTGCAGGAAAAGACAAGTAAACAATAGATTCTTTAAACAGAGAACCAGCTATTTTACTTCGGAGTCACGTGAGTGACAACGTGAAGAACCCGCCAGCCCGCATGCGCGTCATTACGTCTAACGCATGGCGCCGCGACTGGCTGGTAGGCGCGTTGCTCCTCCAACGGTAAGTTTAAAGACCTCCAGGTAAGTTCTCGAACTTAGCTTGCGGTCGTTTTTCTTCGTTCTTATTACAGGTTAAGAACGAACAACTATGGACAAGGCGAGAGTGAAGTCGAGACGGGCCGCGGGGAGAACCGCTACGGAAGACTGCGGCAGTGCGGTTAGCGGGCGGCCGTCGATTTCACCATCATGGTCACTGGCAGCACAGCCAGTGACTTCGGCCACCCGCTAACCGCACTGCCGCAGTCTTCCGTAGCGGTCTTCCGTAGCGGTAGAAAGCACCTTGGCTACCCCGAGAGTTGGCGGAGATGCTTCAACATGATATACTCCATGGATGGGAGTCATATCAGCGCAGGTCTCCAGGGCCCGCGGCAGTGCCTGGTACAGGGCTGCATTATATCTCCCTATCTAAGGAAGGGAGCATAGGTCATTGGTCCTGGGTTGGCATACACTACAGTGGTATGTCGGGGGAACGCTCCATGGCACACGACCTGCATGAAGCAGAGATACCCACTATGGTGTCGAATGGCGGCCATGAAATACCACACACCCAGCAACGGCGCCTCGCTAAGAGTTCCGGCCGTAAACAGCTCCATTTGGAGTTACATGGGTGGAGGCATAAAGATTCAGGAGGTTAAACTCCGAAGGATCCTGAGCCTGCTGGCATCCGGGGTCACGGCCTTCGCCAGGTCAATGGACGGAAGCTCCCTGTCAGAGGTTCAACGGGACGCATTGGCGCTGATGTGCAATGCACATTTTCAGATAAATTGCTTTTGCAAGAATGCCATTCGTCCTGTCCTCAATCCCAAGTTTGCGGGTTTATGCAGGTCGAGCAATGTGCAGCTGCCCAATTATTTATTTGGGGAAGACCTGTCCAAACAAATCAAGGACCTGGACGATGAATCAAAGGCCGTGGGGCTTCTCAGAGCTCCACCAGCGAACAGACCTTCGTCGTTCCAACGGCAGCACCCCTATGCCTCTACCAGCAACAGACGGTCTATAGGAGCTAGTACCAGCTCAAGGACCGAAAGAACCAGCCAAAGGTCTTTTTTAGGGCAAGGCGCAGGCCGGCCGACATTCGAAGATGCACAGTTGCCGCACTCCAGTATCCTTACCCTTCAAACATCGAGGGCGGAAATAAACATTGCAGATCCATCAGTAACCATGGAGGTAGGTGAGTCTGGTTCTCTGTGGAACATGCGGTGTGGGTCAATCACATGTTGGTAGGAGATCATGTTTCTTTTTGAATGAATGGCGTTCGATAACATCGGATTTGTTTATACTGCACAGTATAGATGGTTTCCAAATTGAATGTTCTGATTCAATTCCACCCACACAGCATACTCCAAACCGTACTTTTGTTCGTTCACAACAAGATGGTTTGGGTGTACAATTTAAAATTCAGTCATTATATTCAAAAAGGGTAATTGAGAAGTCAAATCATGAATCTCACCAATTTGTGTCCAATATATTTACAAGACAAAAGAAAGATGGGGGATGCCGAGTCATCCTGGACTTGACCCAACTAAACACCTTTGTGCAGTACAGACATTTAAAAATGGAAAATGTTGTTACTGCCAAACAATTGCTTTCCAAAAGATGTTATATGGCATGCATCGACCTTAAAGATGCATACTATTTGGTGCCTATTCACAAGGATCACCGAAAATACTTAAAATTCAACTGGATGGGGGTTTGGCAGTATAAAGCTTTGCCTAATGGGTTAACTTCAGCTCCCAGATTATTCACCAAATTATTAAAACCAGTTCTTGCGCTTTTACGAGCTCAAAAACACATAGTAATGGCGTACTTGGATGATATCCTTATTATAGGCAAGACTCTGGAATTGGCTTGTTCAGCGGTCTCAGCCACCAAGCTCTTATTTGAGCGATTGGGATTTCTCATCCATCCAGTTAAATCCAAGTTGACACCATCCCAAGTTATGGATTATTTGGAATTCACTATTAACTCTGTTCATATGTCTGTAACTCTGCCTTGGAGCAAGAGATTGGACTTAATAGAGGTCTGCAATTACCTCATAATAAAGCAGCAGCCTTCCATCCGACAAGTGGCCAGTTTAATTGGCAAATTAGTGGCTGCTTTTCCAGCTGCAAAATTTGGACCTTTGTATTATCAACAATTACAACGAGCAAAGGTGCAGGCACTCAAACATCATTTAGGTCACTTTGACAGGCCTATGCAATTGCCGGCTGAAGCCATTGCCGAATTACAATGGTGGAAGTCCAATATTCAGCATTGCTCTAGCAATATTTCGGTTGATAGTCCGTCAGTTATTTTACAAACAGATGCCAGTGCTCTGGGATGGGGTGCTACTGACACCATCTCTAGCTGCGGTGGCAGATGGAACATGCATGAGCTATCATTATTTCAGTTACATGGTGTTAATTATTTGGAGTTACTGGCAGCTCTCTATGGATTGCAGGCTTATTGTAGGTATATGCACCATCTGCATGTTCGATTACAGATTGATAACACCACAGCGGTGGCATACATAAATCACATGGGTGGAATCAAGTCAGTATCCTGTGATAAATTGGCAAACCGCATTTGGCACTGGTGCATTGCAAGAAATATTTAGGTTTCAGCCACCTACCTGCCAGGTAGGCTTAATACGGTGGCGGACACCAGGTCATGCAAATTCAATGACAAAGCAGAATGGATGTTGAATCATAGAGTGTTTAAGAATATTATTTCTAGGTATGGAACACCGGATATAGATTTGTTTGCATCCAGGCTAAATCATCAGTTACCGAAGTATGTTGCATGGGAACCAGACCCAGGGGAAGTAGCGGTAGATGCTTTCTCGCTACATTGGTGAGGAATGTTTTTCTATGCATTTCCCCCATTCTGCCTTGTCAGTCGATGCCTGCTTAAAATTAAGCAAGACTCTGCCTCAGGTATTCTAATAGTCCCTGATAGACTATCTGCCATGGTATCCACTTATTTTGGGTATGGTCATAGAACCCTTCATGGCGGTTCCCAAATGCAGGAATCTGCTAATTCACCCCATCACTGGGGAAGAACATCCTCTACATGATCAGCTAAACTTATTGGTTTGCAGGTTCTAAGAAGACCTTTCCTCGGGCTTGGACTGTCTGAACGTTTGGTGGATGTGCTGAATGCGGCCTGGAAAGACAGCACTAAAAAACAATACATCTCCTACATAAAGAAATGGGAGATTTTCTGCTTGCAAACTAATATCCCGTATGACACAGCGCACATAACCAATATTTTGGAATTCCTCGCAAAGCTTCATTTTGATGAGAGCTATAGTGCCAGAAGAGCGCTGTCATCATACTTATTACCGAGCTCGGGACACCACTCTGTTGGGTCTCATCCATTAATAAATAGATTCATGAGGGGCATCTTCAACTTGAAACCTCCCAGGCCCAGATACACGGAAATTTGGGATGTAGGGGTGGTACTAACTATGCTTCGCCAATGGGCTCCAGCAACATCCCTGTCCCTACTCTGGCTCACTTACAAGGTCATGATGCTTATGGCACTAGTGTCAGCTCAACGAGTCCAGTCGTTGCAGAAGCTACGTCTGGATAGGATGGCCACTTCTGCCTGTGGTATAACCTTTTTTTGTGTATGATCCAATCAAACAGAGTAGACCAGGTACTTCCGGCCTTAAGCTACTGTTCATGGCATACCCCTTGGATCCCCGGTTATGTGTGGTCTCACACCTCCAGCAGTATATTAAGATCACCAAGCGACTTAGGGGGTCAGAACTAGCGTTATTTGTTAGTTAAAAGAAACCGCATAAAAAGGTTTCAGCTCAGACCATCTCCAGGTGGTTGAAACAGGTTCTGGCTGGTGCTGGTGTAGACACTGAAATATTTAAACCTCATTCCACCAGGGCTGCAGCTACGTCCGCAGCAAGGGTCTTGGACGTCCCGCTGGACCATATTCTAGCAGCCGCAGGATGGTCCTCAGAACGCACGTTCCAGACGTACTATAACAAGCCCTTAGCCAGACCAAGTGTGTTCGCAAACTCCATTTTAAGTTCCATTTCATAGTCTCCTCTCAGGTGAGAGAGGTTACTATTATTATTTGTCCATTAAACCTCAGCATGTTTAAATTTATGTCATGTCTGAATGCTTTATTTCCACTCCTCCTCAGTCAACTATGCAGTGATGACGCATGGACTCGTTCCACGGCATGAAGTCACAGACCTTTAAAATCGTCACGTAGTCACTCACGTGGCCCCGAAGTAAAATAGTAAGATTAAACGAGAACTTACCAGTTTGAAGTTTGATCTTTATTTTATGAGGAGTTACGATGAGGGATTACGTGCCCTCTGCTCCAAACCCTCCTCATAAAAGTTCAGCTGGTAATTCTAATCTCTCGAATCTTACTATCTTCAGTTCATCAACTGTTGTCTGTGACTTCACACCGTTGCTTTGAAGGTTGACGCGCATGCGGGCTGGCGGGTTCTTCACGTAATCCCTCATCGTAACTCCTCATAAAATAAAGATCAAACTTCAAACTGGTAAGTTCTCGTTTAATCTTCCTATTTTCCATCCATTAACTCTACATTCATCTGGTTGAACTTGTCCTCATGTTAAACAAGCTGCTGTATCTGTCAACTCTGCACACTTCCACCAGAACAGAAGTATAAAGTGGGAAGAACTAAACTAAACTAAACTGAAATAACTTTGGGGAGCAACATCTGTCTTTTTGTAAGATACTAGGTCTTTGTGTCAGTGCTGGTCAGGTCCTCTCCCTCAACCTTTTCCCCAGCACATTGAAGGCTGCATTAAAGCTGCTTCCTGCACCCAAACAGAAATCACATTTCATTACTTTTGCTGCCAGCTTCCACCCTGCACTCATCTTTACATCTCTGCCTCTTTAAGCAGTCTTCTTCTTGCGTTTGAGGCAGCAGAAGTTATGTAACGGCCTCCAGGCGCTGTAGCCAGTTAGGCCTTCCACATTCAGCTGCAGCAGGGTGATGCCATCCGGTTCGATATCCGTAGGTGCTCGTGATGAGCCCTGTCAACTGACCTGAGTCAGGTGAATGACAACAAACAGAGATAGCAGCAGAAAAATACAACCTCAGTTGCTGCAGATTGCAGCGCTAATGCAACCTCAGTCGCCGCGGCTCAGCGCCAACTGAGGTTGCATTTTTCTGCTGCTATCTCTGTTTGTTGTCATTCACCTGACTCAGGTCAGTTGACAGGGCTCATCACGAGGAGGTCAAGCGTGATGACAACATTTAAGCGGTAAAGAGTAGAGAGAGGTTTTACGAGAATGTTTTATGAGAAGACTTGAGGGCCAGAGCTACAGGGAAAATTTGGGTAGGCTACGACTTTATTGCTTGGAGTGCAGGAGGAGGAGAGGTGATTTATAGAAGTGTGTAAAATCGTGAGTGGATCCGAAACGTCACCCATCCCTTCATTCCAGAGATGCTGCCTGTCCTGCTGAGTTACTCCAGCATTTTGTGTCTATAGAGCAAGAGATAGGGTAGATGCACAGAATCTTTTACCCAGAGTACATGAATCAAGAACCTGTGGACATAGACTTAAGTTGAGAGGGGAAAGATTAAAAGGAATCTGCGGGGCGACATTTCACACAGAGGGTAGAGTATACGGAATAAGCTGTCAGATGGCGATAGTTGAGGCAGGTGCTATAACAATATTTAAAAGACATTTGGAATGGTACATGAATAGGAAAGGTTCAGAGGGATGTGGGCCAAATGCAGGCAGGAGCGACTAGTATAGATGGGGCACCTTGGCAGGCATGAGCAAGTTCAACCGAAAGGCTTGTTTCCATGCTGCATGACTCAATGACTATGACCGACTCTTCCTTTTCTAGATCCTTTTTTTGTATCTTGCCTCCTGTAAAGACTCCATTCCATTTATAAATTTAGCAAATTCCTGTATTTGCTCCAATGGCAAGACTTTCTGCATGCATGTCTCTAAAATGTCTTCCTTCTTCCTGAACACCACCATGGAGAATAGAGCCCTCAAACACATCTCATTTAGTTCATGGCTCTATGCTCTTACCTCTCTACCCTTGGATAGGGTAAGGATAGAATTTCCTGGTCCTCACATTTCACCCCAACAGTCTTTACATTAAATGGATCATTCTTTGTAAGTTCTGTCAGCTTTATTTAGTTTCGCTTAGTTTAATTTAGAGATACATCTGGAAAAAAGCCCTTCAGCCCACAGAGTCTGCGCCGACCAGTGATCACCCGCACATTAACACTATCCTACACACTAGGGGGCAATTTATAGAAGCCAATTAGTCTACAACCCTGTAAGTCTTTGGAGTATGGGAGGAAACCAGAGCACACGGAGACAATACACGTGGTTACAGGAAGAACTTACAAACTCCGTAAGGATGGCACCTGTAGTCAGGATCGAACCCGGCAGCAACTCTACCGCTGCGCCGCTGTGCTGCCCTACATTTTGAAAATGCAGAACCACTTACCCCTCCAAAAAAACCACTGATAGCACTCTCCCATGCGACCACAGCAGATATAGTACCAGCCTTTCACTTTTCTCCCCACCATTCAAGATTAGAAACAGTCTTTTCCATTCAACCAGTGATTCAATTGCATTGAGTACAGATATCAGAATACTATATAAGAGAAACCAAGCCCAGACTAAGTGATCATTTTGCAAAACACTGCATTCAGTCTGCAGGAATGACCACAAGCTTCACATTGCCTTCCACTTTTAAGGGCCTGTCCCACTTGGGCGTCATTTGTGCATCCTTTACGCAACATCCTAAAAATTGGTTGGCGCGTTGTGACGCGCATGGCGTGTGATGAGGCATGGTGGCGTATGAAGTGATGTGTGGTAACGCACGGCGCCCCAGGATTTCGGAATGCTCAAAATCCTTGTGCGCCACCTGCTTGACGTATCCCTTGCGAACGCTGACGTACTGATGGCGTATGCTGACATACTGACGGCGTACGTGTAGCGCGTAATGACGCATGGTTACACATGGTGATGCACGAACATTGCCTATGCTAATTTATTATGCATCACCGTGCGTCAACATCTGTAACCATGCACCACCTGTACGCCGTCGGCGAGCCATTTGAGCGCCGCACCATGTGACCACCCGGGTATAAAGCGCATGTAGTTTTGAAAAAATTTCACTGTGAAAATCCTTGCCACGGAGATCGGACTAAGTATGAACGACATCGCAAATGGCTCCCAAAAGAAGCAGGGCCCTCAAGAGCACTTGACACGTGACAGTCGTACTGCTAGACAATTTTCGCGCGACATTCACTACCGGCCTGTCGCGTAAATGACGCACAAATTACGCCCAAGTGGGACAGGCCCTTAAATCACCACCCTAAACCCATTGGGGCAGCACTGTACAAGGCTGAATACAAGCTTGAAACAACTGTAGTGCTTTATAAAAATATCAACAAATATTATTATTATAAATGAAAGGTATAAAATCAGAAGATATGCACTTATTCAGTGTTTTGTTTCAGCTCTAGAATGACCCAAACTGGTAAAATGTGTTTTTAACTTTTGTTATTTCAGAAACATGACTGCCAATTTGAACACAACTAGCACTCACAACAGTATTGTTGCATTGACCAAATTATTTAGCCTCTATTTGTGTACATATTGGTATTGATTTATTATTGTTACATGATACAGTGAAACCAGCTTCCACCCTGCACTCGTCTTCACATCTGTGCCTCTGTAAGCAGTAAAGAGTGGAGAGAGGTTTTACGAGGATATTGCTTAGACTTGAGAATCTGAGCTATCGGGAGAGTTTGGGCAGGCCACCACTTTATTCCTTGGAGCGCAGGAGGATGAGTGGCGATTTATAGAGGCGTATAAGATCATGAGTGGAATGGATCGGATAGATGCACAGAATCTTTTACCCAGTGTAGATGAATCAACATACAGTGACAAATTTTGTAATGCATTCTATTCAGGCAAATCATACCACACACGAGTTCAATCAAACCATACACAATTAGAGCAGGTAGTACAACAAAAAACATGAACAGAATGCAAAATATGGTGTAACAGCTACAGAAAAAGTGCAGATTAAACAAATCTCCAAGAACCACAGCGAGCCAGATGGCATGAGTATGGCTGCACGTTGCAGCCTCACGGATTCAATGTCAAATTTTCCCAACTGAGGCAACTTGTTTTCCTTGGGCTGCATCTGAGCTGGCTATTTTCACTGTAAGTTATCCATTTATGATATTGATCAGATTTGTCACTCCATTTGTGGAGTTGGACCCCTTTGGGCTTATCACCCCCCCGCCCCCCCCACCCCGCTATTAACAATACCATATTTCCCGGCGTCCGAGGCACTATTTTTTATTCTAAAATAAGGCCCGAAAATTACCTGCGTCTTGGAGGCCGAAGGTTAGGCCTAGCAATGCCACTCGTAGAGACTGCTCCGTGGAACCTGCCACGCCTTCGACCCTGGAACTGTGTGAAGTGGGAAGCGGCTGTAAAAGGACAGTCCTGCTGCTGGGGGGGGGGGGTGGGGGGTGGGCGAGAGTTCCTTTCCACAGGGTTTGGGGTGTCTGGCCTGGGTCAGCATGGCCTGGGCTGCACAAATTAGTAAACTTGGCTGGGCCACCAGGGGTAAAGTTGTGGGGAGGGCAGGAGCGTTGAGAAGAGAGGGTCAGAGGTCATGCCAGCAACTCACTCTCACCGCTGCCGCAGCGCTCCGGGCACAGAGCCACTGCATTGTGGCCAGGGTGGGAAGTAGCTCGGGTGACTGCGAGCAGTCACCGGGACCGGACAGCGGAACTGGCCGCCACCTCAGCACCTTTTGCCAGCCTGCCCGCCAGCCAGCCATGGTGTCCTTCGGCACAGGCGCAACTGGTGGAGGTGGTGCTCGCTCTCTCTCTCTCTCTCTCTCTCTCTCTCTGAAGATGGAGGCTCCCCAGTCCTCATTGCCTCCTTGAAGGTGTTTCACATATTCCTTTCTACTGACTAAACCAAACCCTTGCTCAGCCTTTTTGCAAAATTTATCAATTCAAAATGCGTCTTCATTGCCGGGAAATACGGTATATAATAAAGAAGCCTAATCACTCCATTACCCATTCAACCTGGTTTTACCTAATCACAGATATTCTCTTTATTCTAATCATACCTTCTGCCACCTCTGCTATTTATTTTTGTCTTCGCTCCTGGTTCTGATGGAAGATCTTGCACTTGAAATATTAACCATTTATCGTTCCACAAATTCTGCTGACGTTTTGTGTATTTTCAACATTTTCTGTTTTTCTGTTTTTATTTCAGATTTCTATCAACTGCATTGCCTTTTAAATAACAACAAGTATTACTATTATAAATGAAAGGTATAAAATCAGAAGATATGCACTTATTCAGTATTTTGTTTCAACTTGAGAATGTCCCGAACAGGTAAAATGTGTTTTTAATCTTTATAATTTCAGAAACATGATTGCCATTTAGCACACAACTAGCTTATTTCATTCATTTGTTCTGTGCACCGTCTATATCTCTCGAATCCCTTTTCCCTGACTCTCAGTCTAAAGAAGGGTCTCGACCCGAAACATCACCTATTCCTATTCTCCAGAGATGTTGTCTGACCCGCTGAGTTACTCCAGCTTTTTGTGTCTATCTTTGATTTAAACCAGCATCTACAGTCCCTTCCTACACTTACAACAGTATTGTTGTATTGACCATATTACTTTTGTTGAGGCGATAGCGAATGGCCAAGTTATTTGTTTTTAAATGATACACTCCATAGACTTGTTATGTTGAAATATTTAATAGCTATCTCAGAGAACAGATGGGTTTTTGCTTCAAGACTATTGGGTTAACTTGCTCATGAAGCTGACTGCTTTTTTGGCACACTGGTTTATCAAGCTGCTCATTAGCACTGAATGGAATTGCCCTTTGGAACGCAATGACATTATGTTGTGAGCCTGAATGTGAAATTGGCTCAAGGCGTCTGACATGGCTTCAGACTAGTTAAGCATTCATTCCACCGAATTCACTTTCAAATAGCTAAACCAATAGAAATGTGTAAGGAAGTTGGTAAAAGGGCATAAACTACATTTTATTTTAAAAAAACATTGTTTGAAAAATTGAGATTTTCAGCATTCATATATTTTCTTTGTAATGAAATGTAGGAACAATTTGAGTGACTAACATAGTCACCACCATGCTCAGGAACAACATCTCCCTCTCTGTTATCAGACTTCTGAACAGTCCTCGCATAAGCTAGGTGTCATCTCAATCCTCCAACCTACCTCATTGCAGACATTGGACTGTTTCTCTGCAACTGTACTGCTACAATGCTGAAAACTATATTCTGCAATCTGGCATTTGTCTCTTTGCTCTTCCTGTTGTAATAGTGTGTGTCTTGAAAGTATCCATGAATAATATTACCTGATTTAATTGGATAACAAAAGCTTTTCACTAATTTTTACCAGTACCAATCCTTTTGATAAATTAGTTTTTGTGTAGCGGCACCTAGTGGTTAGGCCACTCTTGCTATGCGATCCTCGGCAGCCACGGGAAGGAGTCACGTGATATAGGGGTGTGCCCTAGTAGATAAGAACTGACCTTCCCTCTCTCGCTCTCTTCCACTTCCTCTTGCTCTTCCTCTCTCTTCATGACAGTGTCCTGCCACCTCAGCAGGAGCTCAACCGAGCCCTCGAGGCAACAGCCTCTCAGCAACAACAATGATTATTATGTCTAGAAATAGTAGAGCATTGGTGATCATTTTCCAATGTTCAATAGATTCAGGATCAGTTCCTGTGGATTGGAGGATAGCTAATGTTATCCCACTTTTCAAGAAAGGAGCGAGAGGGAAAACAGGGAATTACAGACCAGTTAGCCTGACTTCAGTGGTGGGAAAGATGCTGGAGTCAATTATTAAAGAGGTAATAATGGGGCATTTGGATAGCAGTAAAAGGATTAGTCCAAGTCAACATGGATTTATGAAAGGGAAATCATGCTTGACTAATCTTCTGGAATTTTTGGGGATGTGACAAGTAAAATGGATGAAGGGGAGCCAGTGGATGTAGTGTATCTAGCCTTTCAGAAAACCTTTGATAAGGTCCCGCACGGGAGACTCGTGACTAAAATTAGAGCACATGGTATTGGGGGTAGGGTGTTGACATGGATAGAAAATTGATTGGCAGACAGGAAGCAAAGAGTAGGAGTGAACGAGTCCTTTTCAGAATGGCAGGCAGTGGCGAGTGGAGTGCCGCAAGGCTCGGTGTTGGGGCCGCAACTGTTTACCATATATATTAATGATTTGGAAGAGGGAATTAGGAGCAACACTAGCAAGTTTGCGGATGACACAAAGCTGGGTAGCAGTGTGAACTGTGAAGAGGATGTTAGGAGGTGGCAGGGTGACCTGGACAGGTTGAGTGAGTGGGCAGATGCGTGGCAAATGCAGTATAATATAGATAAATGTGAGGTTATCCACTTTGGCGGGAAGACCAAGGGGGCAGATTATTATCTCAATGGGGTTAGGTTAGGTAAGGGGGAGGTACAGCGAGACATGGGTGTCCTTGTGCACCGGTCACTGAAAGTTGGCGTGCAGGTACAGCAGGCAGTGAAGAAAGCTAATGGAATGTTGGCCTTCATAACAAGAGGGTTTCAGTATAGGAGTAAAGAGGTTCTTCTGCAGTTGTATAGGGCTCTGGTGAGACCACATCTGGAGTATTGTGTACAGTTTTGGTCTCCTAATTTGAGGAAGGACATCCTTGTGATTGTGGCAGTGCAGTGTAGGTTCACGAGATTGATCGCTGGGATGGTGGGACTGTCATATGAGGAAAGATTGAAAAGACTAGACTATTATTCACTGGAATTTAGAAGGATGAAGGAGGATCTTATAGAAACATATAAAATTATAAAAGGACTGGACAAGCTAGATGCAGGAAAAATGTTCCCAAAGTTGGGCGAGTTCAGAACCAGCCTAAGAATAAAGGGGAGATCATTTAAGACTGAGATGAGAAAAAAACGTTTTCACCCAGACAGTTGTGAATTTATGGAATCCCGTGCCACAGAGGTTAGTGGAGGCCAAATCACTGGATGGATTTAAGAGAGAGTTAGATAGAGCTATAGCGGCTAGTGGAGTCAAGGGATATGGGGAGAAGGCAGGCAGGGGTTATTGATATGGGACGATCAGCCATGATCACAATGAATGGCGGTGCTGGCTCAAAGGGCCAAATGGCCACCTCCTGCACCTATTTTCTATGTTTCTATGTTTCTATGTTTCTATGTTAGAGTGCTAAACGTGCATGTATATCTAACCTACAATGCCTGAATAAAGAATCCATTTATTCACGACGTTTGTGCCTCTACATTGGTGACCCCGACGTGACAAAACAGATATTTTGGATTTCAAATTGGTGCTGCCAAGGATCGCATAGCAAGAGTGCCTAATTACTAGGTGCAGCTACAGTTGAATGGATATAATTTATTCATTTGATTTGAAACTGGGGGAAGACATGTGCTGTTGCTTAAGTAGCTAATTTGAGATTAAGGACACTTTAGAAAAGTTTGATTATGGTCTGAGGTTTCAAATTAACTGAGTAAGCTATGAACTTTGACAGTACAACCTTTCTCACAGAAAGTATCATTTTATTTTATTTTTCTTTTGAACACTCAAACGTATACTGTAACCCGCAGGATTCTGGTAAACTCCCTCTGCACCCTCTCTAAAGCCTTCACATCGTTCTTGTAATGGGGTGACCAGAACTGCATGCAATACTCCAAATGCGGCCCAACCAAAGTCCTCTTGAGCTGCTGCTTAATAAATCAGGGCTTAATATGTACTTCGATGCCCACTACATAGAAAAAAAGAGAACTTTTTCAGTAAAATTCAGCTCCAAGAATAAAATTGCTGTTTATTTTTAGTACGGAGCAGCATATTATCCGCCGGGTTAACTACACTAATTTGGGCGGCATGGTGGCGCAGAGCTAGAGTTGATGCGATACAGCGCCAAAGACCCAGGATCGATTCTGACTATGGGTGCTTGTCTGTACGTTGTTTGTTTGTTCACCCAGTGGGTTTTCTCGGGTTGCTCCGGTTTCCTCCCAGATGTACAGGTTTGTAGGTTAATTGGCTTTGGTAAAAATTGTAAATTGTCCCTAGTATGTAGGATCGTGCTAGTGTATGGGGAATCGCTGTCAGCTCACTCAATGAACTGAAGGGCCTGTTTCCATGTTGTATCTCTAAACTAAACTAAACTAAACTAAGCTAAAGCTAAATTTAAGAGATTAATATGACACACATAATGAGCGCTGCAATGACTTGCAGACAAAACTTTTTTTAAACACAGTTTTCTTTGCAACATGCATAAATTAGTCAAAGATTTTAACATTATCGATAAAAGATAATTCATGAGACCCAATTTGTTTAAAACTTTAAACATTACAAGCCAGGATGGCCACCCTTAAGGTATTAACTAACATTACACAAGCTCAGAACTGCTGCAAAGTAAGCAAAGGAAATCAACTCAGTGTGCATTTCCTGACCCCTCATTTTATAGCCTATTAAAAAAAGCCTTATTGCAACAAGAAGAGCACAAGAAATTATAATAATACATTTGGGAAAATGATTCTTTGACAGATTTGATTACAAATAATGTATGAAGATCTCAATATAATCTATGCCATACCAGCAAAGAAAAATGTCTTGTTGACAGAAATTGGTAGACACAAGGTTCTTAGCCATTTTTATCTCTGTGTTAATAATAAAGGATGCATGGAGATCAAATCCATTGAGAATTGTGCTATAAATATTTTTAAGAGCATTACTCTTTTGGCACATAAAATGGAGAACTGTGATACAGTTCTGGAAACAATGCAGTTATTCCCCTACTTATTGTCTCAGCTTCAGAAGTGATCCTGTTAAGTTGCCACTTTGACGATATTATTGCTTAAATAGAAAGAACATTTTAGCAGTTAAAAACTGTATCCTCTGTTTTGCTAATTAATTGACAATTAGCAGAATATTTTTATATACCATGTTGAGCAAGTTAAGATGTTAATGTAAAAGTTGATTTCACTCAGAAAGTGGCACAAACAGATAAATAACCAGAATCAAATTGGTGATTGTTGATAACACGCATTTGGACCACCAATGTGTCTCTTCCAGAGTGCAAAGGCTAGTCGAGTAGCTGAGAGCTCAGACATTGGTTTGAGAATGTGAATCCTTCTGAGATTCTTCCATCCGCAGAGGACATAGAAACATACATAAATAGGGGGCGCCGTTGAGTATAGCAGCCTCGCCTGCAGCTGTTCGTCCTTTCATCCTTTTTTATTTTTAGTCTGTCAAAAAGTTTTGTTTTGGAGGTCTTTTAGTCCTTCTATGTGGGGGATGGGGGGGGGGGGAAGGGGGAAACTGTTTTTCTCAGTCACTACCTGGACGAGGATGCATCTTTCCTCCGAGCCGCATCTTCACCCCCTCCTCGCGGCCTACCATCTGGATTGGCGTGGCCTTTCCTGCCAGAGAACAGCCAGAGCTTCAGCTTCAGCAGCGGTGCAGCACTGAAGTACCATCGCGGAGCGGGCGATGCCTTACTGGGTCGCCGTGTGGAGCTCCGGAGTGCTGGGACTGCCGACTTTAACACCGTGGAGCTGTGGTCTGCGGAGCTTTCAGCCACAGGCGGTGCTGACTTTAACATCGCGGAGTCCTGGGATCTCTTTGCCGAGGGCCGCCAGTGTTGAATCTCCGCCCAGCTCGGCCTATAGACTTCGGGAGCCGCGGTCTCCGGTAAGAAGTGGCCGATTCGAAAACTCCAAACCGCTGAGAATGTTCTTCCATTCCGACGTCGAAGTTTCGAACATCCTGGCGAGAGGGCCTGAACATCGGGCCGCCCTAGCGGCGAATGCGGAGGACTCGAGGCCCCGACCACTGGTGAACAAATAGGAGGATGACTGAACTTTGTTGCCTTCCCTCACAGTGAGAAACGTTGATTCCGCTGTGTGGGGATGTTCATGTTAAATTCTATCGTGTATTGTGTTCTTTTTATTCGTATGGCTGTATGGTAACTCAAATTTCACTGTACCAATTGGTGCATGTGACAATAAATGTAACTTGAACCTGAACTTGATAGAAACATAGAAAATAGGTGTAAGAGTAGGCCATTCGACCCTTTGAGCCAGCACCAATATGATCATGGCTGATCATCCAAAAATCAGTACCCCGTTCCTGCTTTCTCCCCATATCCCTTGATTCCTTTAGCCCGAAGAGCTAAATCTAACTCTCTCTTGAAAACATCCAGTGAATTGGCCTCCACTGCTTTCTGCTGCAGAGAATTCCACCGATTCACAACTCTCTGGGTGAAAACGTTTTTCCTCATCTCAGTCTTAAATGGCCTATCCCTTATTCTTAAACTGTGACCCCTGATTCTGGACTCCCCCAACATTGAGAAAATGTTTCCTGCATCTAGCCTGTCCAATCCCTTAAGAATGTTATATATTTCTATAAGATAACCTCTCATCCTTCTAAATTCCAGTGAATACAAGCTCAGGCGACCCATTCTTTCATCATTTGTCAGTCCCGCCATCCCGGGAATTAACCTGGTGAACCTATGCTGCACTACCTCAATAGCAAGAATGTCTTTCCTTAAATTAGGAGACCAAAACTGCACACAATGCAGTTCTGACAGGTCTGACATTCTGATCTTAATACAAAATCAGAGAAAGAAAAATGGAACATTGGAAAACAAAGAATAATTGGCAAAGCCAATAATTATTTCACTATCCTAATGGCCCTTGCGATGAAATGCTTTTACAATAGCTGTAATATATTTAAAATCTAAATACTGTGAGGGAATTGTGGTCTATTTCTGCACAGTAGCACCACTGATGAATCTGCTGTCCGCGAACCAGGTTCAATCCTCATGTTGGGTATTGTCAGCATGGAGTTTGCATGTTCTGCCTGTGACAACATGGGTTTTCTCTGGGCGCTCCGGTCTCCTCCCACATCTTACCAATGACACGCATGATTGTAGGTTAATCCACCGCTGTAAATTGTCCCAAATACTTAGGGAATGGATAAAAAAGTGGGATTACTGTGAAAGTTATAAGACTAATGTGAATGGGTGAACAATGGTCATTGTGGTCATGTTAGGCTGAAAAGCCTGTTTTCATGCTGTATCTTTTCCCTCAATGCAATCAATCATTTCAATTAATTCAATCAATCAGCTTGATCAATTCAATCAATCAATATTTCCAAAATTACAGGGTGAAGGGGAAAGTAGTCTGATAGAATGGACCCTGGTTCTAGTAATAAACTTCACAATACTTTCTCTCAATATCACTTCGAAATCTTGTTGTCCATCTCGGAGGATGATCACTGCATGGTGAATGATGAAGCATCCATCCCTACCTCAGCAGTAGGACTTGAAGGGGAAACTATCCTGTAAGGCCTTTTTGCAACTTTGCTTTTGCCTGTCCCCCTGTTTTCCATTGGCATTGGGAGAGCTGAAGATCAGGAGAAGCAGCTAATGGAGCAGTTGGTGCTCCCTATTGCCTGTTTGTATTGTCCTGCATATTGGTAGGGGTGGTGAGTTGCAGGCTTTGACAGGGTAGATTAGATGAATATGGTGATACATTTTGTAGATGGTCATAGTCATTGAGTGATACAGTGTGAAAACAGGCCCTTCGGCCCAACATGGTATACATGGCAGCCAATTTGCCTCAGTGCTGAAGGGGATAAATGTTTAGATCAGTGGTAAAGATGCCAAACAAGCGGCCAGCATTTTCGTGGAAGATGTTGAATGTTGTTGGAGTTTCACTGATCGAGGTAAGTGGAAATATTCCACTCCGTGCTTGATTTAAGTTACAGATGGCTGGAAGTCTTTGTCGTGTCATCAGGTAAGTCATTCACAGCGGAATATCAAGCTATCTTCTTCTGATAACCAAGAGTTAATAACCAAGAAGGTTTAATTGTCATATATACCGAAAACAGAATTTTTTTTCTTGCAGCAGCATAACAGGCCTCTAATCACAACCCTCAATGATAACATAAACAAAAAAAAACAATACATTATAAGCCCATAATATTTTTTATTTTTTTTAATGGGAGATATTTTGCTAAACATTTAGGTGTTTTCCAGCAGTTGCTCATTAGCTCTAAGACTCTCCCACCCTTTTGCAAAAGAAAACTAATGTCTAATGTATTTTCCAGTTATAACAAATACTATTCCACCTTTTTCTCTCCTACAGCTGTTGCTTGATTTGCTGAGTGCTTCCAGCATTTCCTGTCTTATTTCAGATTTCCTGCATTTTCAGATGTTTCTATTATTTCAATACAGAGAAAATACACATTATCCGTTAAATAACTGAACACATTCAAAGAAAAGGAGATCTTGTTAAGCATAGACTGTTGGATAACTTTGAAGATCAAATGTAAGGAATGTTAAGTTGATGTAAAAGGATGGAGGACAAAATGTAGCGGAATGAAATTCTTCTGATGCAAGAATGCTGAATCAGCATAGAAAATGATCCGGCTCATTAGTTCCAAAATGATAAGTGGTCACCCTGAAAAATGACTTAATTAAACCTGTTTTTACTGATGCTTTAACCTTTCTCCTTTCATCCCTTCCCTCCCTCCGCCTCCATTCTTTTAAGAATACAAATTCCTGAGCTATAATCTGTCAGGTCGGGGGGAGTTCCCCCCGCCACGGGTACCATGTAATCCCGTGCTACCTGCTCCATGGTCGGAGAGTTGGCAACTAAACTGTCTCCCCCACCTGGTTTGCCAGGTGAGGAGGGGGCTGTGGACCCCCAGCAAGACCAAAAACAAGACCTGTCAAAGGGCGATAGAGCTCCTAGCGAGCCATCGGCCATCCACACTTCAGTAGAAGTTGCGATCACTGTCGTGCATAGCATTGTATGACACCATGCCTGTTGATGTTTTCAATGATGATGATGATGATGATGATGATGATGACACCCTCTGCCACTGTATCCTTAACTTCCCGACCCATAGAACACAACTAGTGAGGATAGGTGACAAAATATCTTTTGTGATAATTCTCAACACCGGTGCTCCACAAGGATGCGTTCTCAGGCCCTTTATATACTTCCTACACATTCGCAACTGTGCGGCCAAATTCTAGTCTAACCCCATATGCAAATGACACCCCCATTGTGTGTCAACCCTCGAGAAATGATGGGATGGAGATAGAGAGCTTAGTAACATAACACCACACAAGACCACAGTCTTTTCCTCAATGTCATCAAGATGAAGAGCTAAGTATTGCCTTTAGAAAGTGAATGGTTATACACATACCAGTCAACATCAATGCTGGGAGATGGCCACGAGCTTCTAGTCCTTAGGTATAAATATGACCAAGAGTTTATCCTTGACCACCCACGATGAAGATACGGCAGAGAAATCACACCAACACCTCTACTTTCTCAGAAGCATAAGGGAGTTTGGCATGAGTCAAACGACTCTTACTAACCGCTATAAGTGTACCATAGAAAGCACCCTCTTGGGATGCATCACAGCTTGGCTTGGCAACACCCAGGTCCAGGACTGCAAGAAATTGCTGACAGCTGTGACCCAGTCTCTCACACAAACCTACCTCTCATCTCCTATCGATCCCGTTTATATTTCACACTGCCTCGGGAAAGCAGCTAACATCATCTTTTTATACCCTGGTATTTCCTCTTTTCCCTGCTCCCATGAGGCAGAAGATACAAAGCTTGAAAGCACATTTCAGCAGATTCAGGGACAGCTGATTCCCCAGTGTAATCAGACTATTGAGCTATCCTCTCATGAGCAGAGGATGAAGAGCCAACCTCCCAGCCTACACTTGCACTTTTTTTGTCCACCTTTTCTCTGTAACGGTAAAGCTATAACACTATATTCTTCACTCCGATATGTTGTTCTTTTCCTTCCTGTAGTACTTTTGTATGGCCTCATTGTACTCATGTACAGTAAGATTTGATTGAAATCATGCAAATAAAGATTTTTATTGTTCACTGACAAAAATAAACCAATATCAATATCTTATTATTCAAGAGACAATTTCTTTCCTTCTGATTTCTCTGCATTGAGCTAAATATGTTGCATATCGAGATAGAAAGCTCATGAAGGGATTGGAGAGTATGGCCAAGTGAAATAGGAATCGATGTGAGAGGTGAGGGGAATAATGGATTAAAAGTATTATATATGAATGAACAAAGTATAAGAAATTAAGTGGACGAGCTTGAGGCTCAGTAAGAAATTGGCAAGTATGATGTTGTTGGAATTACAGAGACATGGCTGCAAGAGGACCACGGCTTGGAACTGAATATTCAGGGGTATATGTCCTATCAAAAAGACATATATCCCTGATGGTGGGCAGAGGGGGTAGGGTAACTCTTGGTAAGGAATTAAATTCAGTCCCTTGCGAGGGTTGACATAGAATCAGGAGATGTAGAGTTAGTATGGATAGAACTGAGGAATTGTCAGGGTAAAAAGACCCTAATGGGAGTTATGAACAGGCCCCCAAACAGTAGCCTGGATATAGGGTGCAAGTTGAATCAAGAGTTAAAATTGGCATGTCGCAAAGGTAATGCTACGGTTGTTATGGGAGATTTCAACATGCAGGTAGACTGGGAAAATCAGGTTGGTACTGGACCCCAAGAAAGGGTTTGTGGAGTGCCTCCGAGATGGATTCTTAAAGCAGTTTGTACTGGAGCCTACCAGGGAGAAGGCAATTCTGGATTTAGCGTTATGCAATTTGGTAACCGGATTTGATAAAGGAAATTGAGGTTAAGGAGCCATTAGGAGGTAGTGACCATAATATGATAAGTTTTAATCTACAATTTGCGAGGGAGAAGGGAAAATCGGAAGTGTCAGTATTACAGTTGAGCAAAGGGGACTACGGAGCCATGAGGGAGGAGCTGGCCAAAGTTGACTAGAAAGATACCCTAGCAGGGATGACAGTGGAACAACAATGGTAGGTATTTCTGGGAATAATACAGAAGGTGCAGGATCAGTTCATTCAAAAGAGGAAGAAAGATTCTAAGGGGAGTAAGGGGCGACTGTGACTGACAAGGGAAGTCAAGGATAGTATAAAAATGAAAGAGAAGATGTATAACATAGCAAAGATGAGCAGGATGCCAGAGGATTGGGAAACTTTTAAAGAGCAACAGAAGATAACCAAAAATACGGGGAGAAAAGATGAGTTACGAAGATATAGCCAAGAATATAAGGAGGATAGTAAAAGTGTCTTTAGGTATGTAAAGATGAAAAAAATAGTTAAGACAAAAGTTGGACCCTTGAAGACAGAAACAGGTGCATTTATTATGGGGAACAAGGAAATGGCAGACAAGTTGAACAGGTACTTTGGATCTGTGTTCACTAAGGAAGACACAAACAATCTCCCAGATGTACTAGTGGCCAGAGGACCTAGGGTGACAGAGGAACTGAAGGAAATTCACATTAAGCAGGAAATGGTGTTGAGTAGACTGATGGGACTGAAGACTGATAAATCCCCAGGGCCTGATGGTCTGCATCCCAAGGTACTTAAGGAAGTGGCTCTAGAAATCGTGGACGCATTGGTGATCATTTTCCAATGTTCTATAGATTCAGGATCAGTTCCTGTGAATTGGAGGGTAGCTAATGTTATCCCATTTTTTATGAAAGGTGGGAGAGAGAAAGCAGGGAATTATAGACCAGTTAGCCTGACATCGTTGGTGAGGAAGATGCAGGAGTCAATTATAAAAGATGAAATAGCGACACATTTGGATAGCAGTAAAAGGATCGGGCCAAGTCAGCATGGATTTATGAAGGGGAAATCATGTTGACTAATATTCTGGAATTTTTTTAGGATGTAATTAGGAAAATGGACAAGGGAGAGCCAGTGGATGTAGTGTACCTGATTAACGGTCCCTTTCAGAATGGCAGGCAGTGACTAGTAGGGTACCGCAAGGCTTGGTGCTGGGACCGCAGCTATTTACAATATACATTAATGATTTAGATGAAGGGATTAAAAGGAACATTAGCAAATTTGCAGATCGCACAAGCTGGGTGGCAGTGTGAACTGTGAGGTGGATGCTATGTGGATGCAGGGTGACTTGAACAGGTTGGGTGAGTGGGTAGATGCATGGCAGATGCAGTTTAATGTGGATAAATGGGAGGTTCAAAACAGGAAGGCAGATTATGATTTCAATGGTGTCAAGTTGTGAAAAGAGGAAGTACAACGAGATCTGGGGGTCCTTGTTCATCAGTCACTGAAAGTAAACATGCAGATACAGCAGGCAGTGAAGAAAGCGAATGGCATGTTGGCCTTCATAACATGAGGAGTTGAGTATAGGAGCAAAGAGGTCCTTCTGCAGCTGTTCAGGGCTCTATTGAGACCACACCTGGAGTATTGTGTGCAGTTTTGTTCTCCAAATTTGAGAAAGCACATTGAGGACGGGAGTGCAGCGTAGGTTCACAAGGTTAATTCCCGGGATGGTGGGACTGTCATATGTTGATAGAATGGAGCGACTGGGCTTGTATACATTGGAATTTAGAAGGATGAGAGGGGATCTTATTGAAACATATAAGATTATTAAGGGATTGGAAACGCTAGAGGCAGGAAACATGTTCCCGATGTAGGGGAAGTCCAGAACCAGGGGCCACAGTTTAAGCATAAGGGATAGGCCATTTAGAATGGAGATGATGAAAAACGTTTCAACCCAGAGAGTTGTGAATCTGTGGAATTCTCTGCCTCATAAGGCAGTGGAGGCCAATTCTCTGGATGCTTTCAAGAGAGAGTTAGATAGAGCTCTTAACGATAGCAGAGTCAAGGGATATGGGGAGAAGACAGGAACGGGATACTGATTGTAGATGATCAGCCATGATCACAGCGAATGGCGGTGCTGGCTCAAAGGGCCAAATGGCCTACTCCTGCACCTATTGTCTATTGCATAATGTCTATATCTGCCTAGTTTGTCAATCAATATGCACTTCTGTATTCTGATAAATAAATGGACCCTCTAGTTTGGTTTTATTTGTAAAATATCCTCTTGAGCATCTGCCCGAATTATTAATTAAATCTAATAAAGGAGTTGTCCAAAAATAATGTAATGAACCATGACTTGTTATTATGAATGCAAATGGATGATGCACTGAATGTACTTAAATTACTGCTAATGTTAAGTTAAACAAAGGGAAGCCATTAATCAGAGGTGGTCTTTACTAAATGGTCCACAACTGGAAACACAAGGCCAGATCTTAAAAGACATTAGGACAAAACATCAACTTGCTTGTCACCTCAAAGGTTAAGTATCGTGGGGGTATAATAAAGAATATATTTATGCATTGCCATGATGCAATGTCCTTTTCTTTTGTATCCCATTTGCCATCTGAGATGTGCCTTTTCTTCAACTTAACAAAGTGACAATTTTAGCATTCGGCAATAAATTGTGTTGTCATGTGCTATCACCAGCCACCCAGAACCACTGTACAACCAGTATATCATGCTTATTTTAACATTTCCCTTTCAAACATTATCATATCAACAAAGACCCAGAGGACACAGAGAATAAAATATCTCTAAATGGAATTTCTTTTCTCATTCTTAGCTCTTGGAGGTCACACTTTCCTAAGGTCATAGTGAATAGCTCACAGTAGATAAATTGACCATAATATATGACCAGGAGTCCAATCTGCTTTTCATTTCAACAGTTCGTGAGTAATCACACATTTTCTCACAAGTTAAATAAAAAGTTAGATTACACTGTAGGTGGTATTTCTTTTGTATAACAGAATTGCATCAACAAAACAAAACAAAAACCACTCTTCAAATGTATTTATTTATTGTTTTTCTTTCTTTTCTTCTGCTCTGCTCTGAGGTATGTTTCCATGCACAGCAGCAGTATGTAACTATATTTTGAGCCCATCCTTTCCTCACAGAGTGCTGTCCAGCAATTCAACTGTGATGGTGCTGAAATTAACATAGTCTTACTTGCAATCATTGTTTTATGTAATTTAAGATATCATTTACTTTGAAGTTATTTTTTTTTTAAATAAGGATACTTTTATGTAGAAACAAAGAACTGCAGGTGCTGGTTTATACCAGAGATATAGAGAGATGGTGTCTGACCCGCTGAGTTACTCCAGCAATTTGTGTCCCTTTTCTCCAAAAACACTGCCTGACCCACTGAGTTACTCCAGAATGTTGTGTCTATCTATGATTTTATATCATTGGTTTTCTCCAATAATTTCTTGAAAAGTTAATAGACTGACAAACAGTATTGTACTTCAGTCAAAAACAGTTAAAATACACCAAAAAAATAGTCCCTTGGTCTCGCTGTTTCCATGGAAAACAAATTAGATTGCAATTTGTAATGATTAGGGTGTTAATACTGTATGCACTCTGTAGGTACCAATTCATCAGCAAATGTTTATGGATTTCTCCAAGCTTTATAGCACAATTTTACACAGGTCTACATGTTTCATGTTTCATGTACTTTGTGTTTTTATGACTTGGCAGATCAATCTCCCTCCTGGGATAATAAAGTTCTATCGTATCGTATCGTATCATCTCGTATCGTATCATTATGCTCTTAGATGTTGAATACATGCATCGCCATCATATGGTATAAAAAATAATACCACACAGAATCATCCACTATTTTCACACCAGTTCTTTGATTTGGGGCCATTCTCATCTACTTCATGTAAGGTTTGGTATTTTCATTTCAAGCATTCATGGTTCCCCCTCTTCTGTACTGCTCAGATGATCCAGTCATTATCAGTTGGCGCAATGGGCTAAGTGTTCGGCTGGCAACCGGAAGGTAGCCGGTTCGAATCCCGCTTGGAGTGCATACTGTCGTTGTGTCCTTGGGCAAGACACTTCACCCACCTTTGCCTGCGTGTGAATGTGTGTGAATGTCTGTGAATGTGTGTGAGTGATTGGTGGTGGTCGGAGGGGCCGTAGGCGCAGATTAGCAGCCACGTTTCTGTCAGTCTGCCCCAGGGCAGCTGTGGCTACAGAAGTAGCTCACCACCACCGAGTGTGACTGAGGAGTGAATGAATAATGCGATGTAAAGCGCCTTGAGTATTAGAAAGGCGCTATATAAATCCCATCCATTATTATTATTATTATTAGTTGCTGTTTGTGGGACCTTGCTCTGCACAAATTCTTCCTACATTGGCATGATAATGTCTCAACTAATAGAGCTTCTGCATCATAGTTCCAGAGACCTGGGTTCAATCTTGAGTCATAATGTCATAAAAGATCGAAACAGGCCCTTTGGCCCAACTTGTGCATGCTTTATATATGAGCTTAGATACTGCATGTGTGGAGTTTGCACACTCTTTCTCTCTCTAACTGCATGGGATTTCTTCTGGATGCTTTGGTTTCCTCCCATCATCCAAAGACATGTGGGATGTTAGGTTAATTGGCTGATGTTAATTGTTCATGGTGTGTTGGTGAGTGGCGGAATTAGAGGAAAGTTGTTGAGAATGTGGGGAGGATAAAATAAGGTTAGAATACTGTCAATGGGCGATTGATGGTCAACACAGACTCGATGGGCCTAATTGTCTGTTTCACTGTTGTATATCTCTACAACTGTTTGATCATAATTTTTGTTTAACATAGTAGGCACATTATTTGCAGTTAAGCACTTTGGATATTCTGAAATGAACGTGAAAAGCCTCAGTATGGAATATTGCCGCCATTCCCTCCCCAGATGCTGCCTGACCTGCTGAGTTCCTTCAGCACTTTGTTTTTTGATGAACGATAGTCATTCCTTTTTTCCTTCTTTTGAAAGTTATTGTTGAAACAACTTTCACCAGCCTTTCAGACAGCACATTGCAGACCATTACTACTCACCAACTTTGGTTGATTTTATTGTCATTTGTCCTCTCGGGGCTCTCTCAAAGATAAATGCAGGAACGCCCAATTTATCAACTTTGATGCCACTTCAGATGAATGGGTGCCCAGATTCCTGGCTGGCCTTTATTACTGCAGGGTGTTATTTGCTGAACTGACACAGCAATCTAAACCGAACACCACTACAACAACCAGGAGGAGAAAAAAACAAAGAAAAAAACTGCGGATGTTGGAACTCTGAAACATAAGCAGCAAAATGCTGGGGGAGAAAAACAACATCTGTGGAAATAAATAGTCGATGTGTTAGTTCACTTAGATACAGTGAAATTCCTTGTTTTGCATACAGCGCAGTAAAGTCTTGCTACGTATCTATTAGCACAAGGTTAGCATACAACAAAAGATTTTCTTTGTACCACTGTACCACGTGACAATAAACTAAACTGAACTGATCATATTTAAGTACAAGAGTGCATCGACTATAGTGTAAGAATAGAAGACTTCACTGAAGCAGTACTCAAAGAGCCACCTCGGAACACCCAGAGTGCCCGCTTAATGGCACCAATCTTCCACTCTGTCCACCAAGGACAGAAAGTAAAGGAGGTTACATTGTGAATACCAAATGCAGAACGCTAGATTAGTAGAAATGCAAGTAAATTGTTGCTTCACCCAGAAAATAATGTGTGGTTTCTTGGATGGCAGGAAGAGAAGAAGTGAAAGGAGAGGTGTTGCAACTCCTGTGCGTGCATGGGGAAATACTGTATGGCAGGGATTGGGAAACTGCCATATCACAGGAAATGATAGGCAGGAATGGAAGAACAGACAAGGGAATTGTTAAGAGAGCAACCCCTATGAAATACTGAAATGGGAAGGTAAAATGTCCAGTTATGGAATCATGTGGAGTATCGAGATGATATATTGAATAGAGGAGTAGTGGAAGGTAAATCATGAGGCCACCTACGGGTTCACTAAGATAAGCTTTTCCCTTCCTAGTAACATCAAGACTAGCTTGGAGTCTAATAGGACAAATAATTTTAGGGCGGCATGGTGGCGTAATGGTAGAGCTACTGCCTTACAGCATCTGAGACCCGGGTTTGATCCTGACAATGGATGCTTGTCTGTGTGGAGTTTGTATGTTCTCCCCATGACAAGTTGTGTCAAGTTGGGAAAAGGGGAAGTAAAACGGTATCTGGGGGGTCCTTGTTCATCAGTCAATGAAAGTAAGCATACAGGTACAGCAGGCAGTGAAGAAAACAAATGGCATGTTGGCCTTCATAACAAGAAGAGTTGAGTATAGGAGGTCTTTCTGCAGTTGCATAGGGCCCTAGTGAGACAACACCTGGAGTATTGTGTGCAGTTTTGGTCCCCTAATTTGAGGAAGACATTCTTGCTATTGAGGGAGTGCAGTGTAGGTTTACAAGGTTAATTCCCAGGATGGTGGGACTGTCATATGCTGAGAGAATAGAACAGCTGGGCTTGTATACTCTGGAATTTAGAAGGATGAGAGGGGATCGTATTGAAACATAGAAGATTATTAAAGGTTTGGACACGGTAGAGGCAGGAAACATGTTCCCGATGTTGGGGGAGTCCAGAACCAGGGGCCACTGTTTAAGAATAAGGGGTAAGCCATTTAGAACAGAGATGAGGAAACACTTTTCAGTCAGGGGATATGGGGAGTAGGCAGGAACGGGGTACTGATTGTGGATGATCAGCCATGATCACCTTGAATAGCGGTGCTGGCTCCAAGGGCCGAACGGCTATTCCTGCGTCTATTGTCTATTGTTTATAGTCTATTGACCTGCGTGTGTTTTCTCCAAGATCTTCAGGTTCCTCCCACACTAATTGGCTTGGTATAAATGTAAAATTGTCTCTAGGCTGGTCGGTGAGGACTCGGTGGTGTCAAAGGCCTGTTTCCACGCTGTATCTAAACTAAACTAAACTAAAGTAAACTCATGCTATTGTGGAACAAGGGATAGCTAGTTTTGCACAGAGTTACCTGTTGTTCTTAGAGATAAGGTTATCAGATAACTGCATGTTTCAACCGTTAGCGTAGGAACTTGACCTACGGGGAGAGAGAGAAAGACCACCAGGGATGGAGAGAGAGAGACCCTGGACCATGGTGCAAGCAGGTGTCATGAATCTCGAGTTCTCATATTCAGCCATCACAGACATGCAGAGGGGCGTGAGACGTTGCTTTATTAATAATTTTCCTATATTTTGTTTTAATAAATATAGTTGTTTGTACTCTCAAACATGTCATTTCTCCATTCGTTAATCCAAATCCTTGAAACCTGCTTATATTTTGTGATACATTGTTATTGTATGAACATATAGAATATATAAATCAAATTATTTAATCGGATATCTTAATTTTAAGATTAAATCATTTTGTAAAAAGTGATTGATATTCCAGTATTTAAATTACAAAGGAAGGAATTGGTTCCAAGTGCTTTAGATGGTCTTATAAATCAGTTATGAATGGTAATATCTAGTTATAGGAGCAGAATTAGGTCATTCAGCCCATCAAGTCTACCCCGCCATTCAATCATGGCCGATCTATCTTTTCCTCTCAACCGCATTCTCCTGTCTTCTCCGCATAACCACTGACATCCTTAAGCCCCTGTCCCACTTACGTGTCCTTGGCAGGCTAATTACGCGACCTCGTGGTCGCGTTGACGCTCGACGGTCCCGCGAAGGTCGCTCGCGACTTCATGGGTCTGCACAGCCGTCTGGAGCGCGTGACGTCATTTGAAGATGGACACAAAATGCAGGAGTTACTCAGCGGCACTGGCAGCATCTCTGGAGAGAAGCAATGGGTGATGTTTCGGGTCGAGACCCTTCTTCAGTCCGAAAGAAGGGTCTTGACCCAAAACGTCACCCATTGCTTCTCTCCAGAGATGCTGCCGGTCCCGCTGAGTTACTCCTGCATTTTGTGTCTATCTTCAATTTTATTGGCCCCGCTCTGGGAGTAGAAGTGTGGGCGGATCCGGACCGCAACGGCCGTGAGCCTGAGGCTGAGTTTGACGATCGTTTGCCTGCTTCTGCTGCTGTTGGAGGTAAGATGTTGCATCGCGCCAGGGTCTTGGGCCTGTCCCACTTTGGCCGTCAGTTACGCAACAGACCGGTGGCGCGCGAAGATTTCGTTTGCTACAAAATTTCGGATCGCCGTACGATATCGCACACAACTCCATACCCCTCCGCGCATCTCAGTGGGACCGGCCCCGCGCGGCCATATGATGCCCGTGCGCCTCAACGCGATGACAATAGACAATAGACGATAGGCGCAGGAGTAGGCCATTCGGCCCTTCGAGCCAGCACCGCCATTCAATGTGATCATGGCTGATCATCCCCAATCAGCACCCGTTCCTGCCTTCTCCCCATATCCCCTGACTCCGCTAATTTTAAGCCCTATATAGCTCTCTCTTGAAAGCCTCCAGAGAACCTGCCTCCACCGCCCTCTAAGGCAGAGAATTCCAGACTCACCACTCTCTGTGAGAAAAAGTGTTTCCTCGCCTCCTTTCTAAATGGCTTACTCCTTATTCTTAAACTGTGGCCCCTGGTTCTGGACTCCCCCAACATCGGGAACATGTTTCCTGCCTCTAGCGTGTCCAAGTCCTTAACAATCTTATATGTTTCAATGAGATCGCCTCTCATCCTTCTAAACTCCAGAGTGTACAAGCCCAGCTGCTCCATTCTCTCAGCATATGACAGTCCCGCCATCCCGGGAATTAACCTTGTAAACCTACGCTGCACTCCCTCAAAAGCAAGAATGTCCTTCCTCAAATTAGGGGACCAAAACTGCATACGATACTCCAGGTGTGGTCTCACTAGGGCTCTGTACAACTGCAGAAGGACCTCTTTGCTCTTATATTCGATTCCTCTTGTTATAAAGGCCAACATGCCATTCGCTTTCTTCACTGCCTGCTGTACCTGCATGCTTACTTTCATAGACTGATGTACAAGGACCCCCAAATCCCGTTGTACTTCCCCTTTTCCCAACGATGCCATTTAGTAATCTGCCTTCCTGTTTTTGCTAGCAAAGTGGATAACCTCACATTTATCCGCATTAAACTTCATCTGCCATGCATCTGCCCACTCCCCCAACCTGTCCAAGTCACCCTGCATTCTCATAGCATCCTCCTCACAGTTCACACTGCCACCCAGCTTTGTGTCATCTGCAAATTTGCTAATGTTACTTTGAATCCCTTCATCCAAATCATTGATGTATGTTGTAAATAGCTGCGATCCCAGCACCGAGCCTTGCGGTACCCCACTAGTCACTGCCTGCCATTCTGAAAGGGCCCCGTTAATCCCTACTCTTTGTTTCCTGTCTGCCAACCACTTCTCTATCCATGTCCGCACTCTGCCCCCAATACCATGTGCCCTAATTTTGCCCAGTAATCTCCTATATGGCGCCTTATCAAATGCTTTCTGAATGTCCAGGTACAGTATGTCCACTGGCTCTCCCTTGTCCTTTTCCTAGTAACTTCAAAAAATTCCAGAAAATTAGTCAAGATGACGAGGTCGCGTAATTTGCGTGCCAAGGACACAGTAAGTGGGACAGGACCTTTACTAATCAATTGTGACTTCTGTTAGAATGAATGCATGAAAATCTGTATAGATGATCAAAGGATAAAGCCTTGGAGTCATTATTGGATGCACATTAAAACCGGACGTCTCCAGGAATCCCATGAAGCAAAGGTCCATCTGGTTGCACAAAGACAAACATCACCTCAGCATCTATTAATTCATGTTGTCTTATTAGAATGGTGAAAGATTGGGTCGACTGGGCTTGTATTCACAGGAGTTTAGAAGGATGAGAGGGGATCTTATAGAAACATAAAATTCTTAGTGGATTGGACAAGCTAGATGCAGGAAGAATGTTACCGATGTTGGGGGAGTCCAGAACCAGGGGTCACAGTGTCAGAATAATGGGTAGGCCATTTGGGATTGAGATGAGGAAAAACATTTTCACTCAGAGAGTTGTGAATCTGTGGAATTCCTGCCACAAAAGGCAGTGGAGGCCAATTCACTGGATGTTGTCAAGTTCAAATTCAAGTTCAAGTTCACATTTATTTTCACATCCACCAATTGGTACAGTTAAATTTGAGTTACCATACATCCATACGAATAAAAAGAACACAATACATGATAGAGTTTAACATAAACATCCACCACAGTGGAATCAACATTTCTCACTGTGATTGAAGGCAATAAAGTTCAGTCATCTTCCTCTATGTTCACCTATGGTCGGGGCCTTGAAACCTCTGCAGTCGCCGCTATGGCTGGCCCGATGTACAGGCCCTCTCGCCGGGATGATTGAAACTCTGGCGTCGGAACGGAACTGAACTGAACACACACTCATCGGCTTGGAGTTTCCGAATCGGCCGCTTATTACCAGAGACCGCGGCTTCCGAAGTCCACAAGCCCCGCTGGACAGAGATCCAACATTGGCGAACCTCAGTAAAAGATCCCAGGCCTCCGTGTTGTTAAAGTCAGCGTCGCACCTGCGGCTAGAAGCTCCGCAGACCACAGCTCCACTAAAAATAACAAAAAGGGTGAAAGGACTAACGAGCTGCTGGCGAGGCAGCCAATGCGGTTGTGCCACCCAATGGTTAAGAGAGAGTTAGATATAGTTCAGGGCTAACGGAATCAAGGGATATGAGGAGAAGGCAGGAATGGGGTACTGATTTTGGATGACTAGCCATGATCATATTGAATGGTGGTGCTGGCTCGAATAGCCACATTTTCTCTGCTTCTATGTTTCTAAATTGTGGCTCAATGTTCCTGGGCTATGTCAAATGATATGCCCGAATGGAAAACTCAAGAGGCTCATTCATAAATCATTTTAACACTATGCTCTTAATTTTAGAGCATAATATATGCAGTTATATATACAGATAACAATGTATGACTGAATTCTAGAGGTTTTGCAAATGTATCTGATTCAGTGCTTTGGCACTGGATCTCAATGTTCTCAGATAGTTCTCCTTGGTTGCAATGGAATGGCTGTATATCAAAAACCATTGACGTCAAGGTGCCAATTTCTGAAATTTAAAAAAGGGTAAAGTTACTCTCTAAGTTTGAATTATCCTACATTGTAAAGAAATCAATGTGATAATTGAAAGCAACATTATACACGTGCATCATATCCTTTGCCATACATATTCAGCAATGTAGAGTGGCTCCTGAGGCTGCTGTACCAATTAATAAAATTAGCCCTAAGTAAAGATTTAGTGGCATAGCTACTTACAGCTTGCCAACTATGATGAATTGTTGTAAGCTTGAATGAGAGTCACTGATGTACTAAGATGAACGGTATGCATAATTAATCAGATGTAAGACTGAGCAGATTTTTATTATTATTGGCTTTACATACCGCAGTGAGTTCTGACCTGCTTTGCATTGAACATGAGAGCGCTGCTACGTAAATATAATCTATATATCTCTATATCCAATTTGAATGGATAATTATGGCAATTACGGTTACAGTTTATTGTCACGTGTACTGAGGTACACTGAAAAGGTTTTGTTGTGTGCTATCCAGTCAGCAGAAAGACAATACATGATTACAATCAAGCCATTTTTAGTGTACAGATCCATGATAAGGGAATAACGTTTAGTGCATGATTAAGCCAGCAAAGCCCGATCAAGGATAATCCAAGGGTCACCAATAAGGTAGATAGTAGTTCAGGACTGTTTTCTGGTTGTGGTGGGATGATTCAGTTGCCTGATAACAGCTGGGAAGAAACTGTCCCTGAATCTGGAGGTGTGTTTTTTCACACTTCTCTAATTTTTGCCTGATGGGAGTGGAGTAAAGAGGGAGTGGCCAGAGAGCAAATCGTCCTTGATGAAGCTGCTGGCCTTGCAGAGGCAGCGTGAGGTATACATGGAGTCAAAGGAAAAGAGGTTGGATTTTGTGATGGTCTGGGCTGCGTCCACAATTCACTACAAATTCATGCGGTATTGGATGGAGCTGTTCCCAAACCAAGCTGTGATGTATCCTGATAAAGCAGCAAGATGTTATCGTGCAGCCCTTCAAGAAGAGCTAGTTTGTTCATCAATGAGGGATTTATGTGAAGCAGCAAATAGCAAGAATGCGGCCATTTGACCCATGGCACCATTGAAAATAAAACTTTCCATCTAGACCCGCTCACAACAATCCTTCCATATTTCCCTCCTTCCAATATATATCCAATTCTCCATTGAAGCTAGCAAATTAATTTGCTTCCATCGGCCTTTGAGATAGTGCACTTTAAATCGTAACATTTTTTTCATAATGCAGGTATGAGCAATTTAAAAGGGAGCCAATCATCTGGAGAGGCAAAGTTCACTTACTGTTTAGTTAATCCTGGAAGTAAGTGCACTTGATCCCATTGGAGATATTGGTAGTACTGTGCATAATTATAGGCACAGGGAGGAAATAGTTTGTAGTTGACAACTATTTCAGGTGAACTATTAATGGTGTGAATAAATGCCAATGTTTTCTTTTGCATCCACTTTTATATTACATTATAATTTAACTCAATCGTTTTAACTGTTCACTTTTCAGATTTGTCAGACAGGTAGGGAAAATAATCTCATTTTCAGGCAATTTGCAGCAACTGAGTGCATGTAATAAGTTTACAGATGACATAAAATATTATCTGCCTTGCTAGCTATTTTCACTGTAAGATGACAAAGCATTTTTGGCCAGAGCGGAATATCCTATACAGCAAATATTTAGTAAGTCTCTACTGTTATGATTTATAGTGACCACAGCCAACACTTCATGCTTTCAGACAGCATTGGTCCATCACTATGTAGGTCTGCCAAACTTTAGAAAAAATAAATAAAAGGATGTTGATTTATTTATCTCAGTGCAGAGCGTGATTTTATGCTGGAGGCTATGAAATTGACCCAGTGTGATCTGCCATTTGAAATGCTGGATTATATAAAGTGATGCAACACTGTGCATACTTCCTGTTTGGAATAGGTCCCAGAAGCGAAGGGTTATTTATTACATATTAGAGAAGTGCAGCATTCTGGCACAAGCTAAAAGTTTGATCGTTGGCTCCCTGAGAGTTTCTGACAGCAGGCTGTAACTGCTGTTGAAGACAAATGAGCCAGTTCTAGCACTTCCCATGATGAATGGACCACCATAATTTTATGTCACTCCTTCAGGAAATGGCTTGCTGTTTCCAAGTCCCAGAATCAGAGCTCTCACATAGAGATGTAAGATGCCAGCTGACCAGATGAAGCATGTGGGAAGAGTAAGGCTGCAAATGGATTATAGGCAGCAAATTGTTGGGCCACTACCTTGATGTTTATTTGGAAAGTGTGGGTTCAATGAACAATGCTGACTACGGGTGGTGTCTGTACAGAGCTTGTACGTTCTCCCCATGACCTGCATCGGGTTTCTCAGAGATCTTTGATTTCCTCCCACACTCCAAAGACATACAGGTTTGTAGGTTAATTGGCTTGGTAAATGCAAAAAAATGTCCTTAGTGTGTGTTGGGTAGTGTTAATGTGTGGGGATCAATGGTCAGTTGGCCAAAGGGCCTGTTTCCACACTGTATCTCTAAACTAAACTAACAACTAAACTAAACAAGCCCTCAAACCAAAAAATAGATCCACCTTGTTTTGACATTGGATCTGATATATGGGAAGAAAGCAATTAATACAACTACCTATGAAGTGACATAATTCATATCCAATATAAAAATATTTATTCGTTCTGATAAATTCACATTGGCTGAAGCATTAATTTTGACATTCTCTCCACAGGTGTCTTCTGATCTGCTCAGCATTTTCATCATTTTTGGCTTTATTTAATTTCAGATTAGCTATTTTTTTACTGCTAATACTCTAAAGGATTTTTGGTATGTATCAGGATCAGAATCTATTTTGGTTGATTAGGTACAATGTAATGATTATGAGCATGATTAATGCCTTCAAATTTTGATTTCACTTTTGCACTAAATACTAAAAAAAAATAAGTTTCCTAATATAACATTGCCTTGGTTTTCATTTACCATTCATAATTCTAGCAGAAGTTCCTCTTTTTTGTATTGTTTAAACATTTCTATTAACTTTAAAGTTATAAGCTCTGTAGAAAATATTATAATATGGGTTTGGTGATTATCCTGTACAACTGTAATTGCCTTATAATTGTACTGCAAGTGATGCAGCTTGCATTAGATTAACCCCATGACATTTTCATTCAATTTCCTTTGAGGATCAGGGAAAAGAGCACACAGTATTATCTTACCGGCAGTTCATCTTCACCTCCCTCTTTATAAATATCCCAATGAAAGTTTTGAAATTATAAATTATGCCAGAGGTTATTGGAAACACTACGCAAAGGGCCATCATCTTATCAGCCTATGTTTCTTACAGTTTTCAAGACAAAACTTTTTCAAATGAGGCCATGCAGAAATCCCAATTTGCATTTTATACACAATTTGTATTTAAAGATTGCCACGTAGAAGCCTCCATTTTCCATGTTTCATCTTTTATAAAGATTCTACATGACATCCTCCCGAATTTCTTAACAACATTTCCAGTAAATTCTGAGTATAATTATTTAATGGCCATTAACACAATGGCATTTAATCCTGCATTTAATGCCACTTCATGCTTGTGAAAATAAATTAGATAAGTAAGAATTGTTGTGGTGTGTTGTTATTAAAATTCAGAATGATGCTTGCAATATTTTCATTATGACTGGCAAAAATAATCTGAAAGTACAATCATGATAACAACTATTAGAAAGCATGATGCTTCCCTACCTTTTAGTTTAGTTTAATTTAGTTTTCAGATATAGCATGGAAACAGGCCCTTCGGCCCACCGAGTCTGCACCAACCAGTGATTCCCCGCACAATAACACTATCCTACATACACTAGGGACAATTTACATTTATACCAAGCCAATTAAATTACAAACTATGTCTTTGGAGTGTGGGAGGATATCGAAAATCTCGGAGAAAACCCACACGGTCACGGGAGAATGTAAAAAACTCTGCACAGACAGCACCAGTAGTCGGGATCGAATCTGGGTCTCTGGCTCCATAAGCACTGTAAGGCAGCAACTCTACCACAGCGCCACCGTGACGCTCTTTGTTTAGTTTAGAGATAGTTTCATTTTAGGTAAGATATACAGCATGGAAACAAGCCCTTTGGCCCACCAGTGGTCCGTGTTACTCTAGCACACACTACACACTAGGGACAATGTACAATTTTTACTGAAGCCAATTAACCTACAAGCCTGTACATCTTTGGAATGTGGGAGGGAACTGTAGCATCTGGAGAAAACCCGTGCAGGTCACTGGGAGAGTGTACAAACTGCATATAGACAGCATCCGTAGTCATGTTCGAACCTGGGTCTTTTATGCTGTAAGGCAGCAACTCTACCGCTGCGCCACCCTGCCGCCCTTTGTTTTTGACATATATTTAAGTATTTTCAATAGATAGGAACTATTACTGCATGCATGCAAAAGTTTCAAAAAATCTCTTCATTGTCCCTACTGCTTCTGACAGATATTGGTTCTCTTCCCAAATGTTGCAGAGCAGTTCCAGCATAACAGAGAGCTGTACAACAACAAAAATCTATTTAGATAGAACTTGTAACAGTGTCAATCAAAATATGTCAACAGCATCCGACTTTGATCCACAATAATCCCATTTATAGCAGCACTTGCAATACTCAAAGATGCTCTGCAGACACCTATCAACAGTAAAAGCTAGTACATGGAGTGCTGATTATACCTGCAAGACCTTCCCAGGGATGTACATTTTGGTCATGCCTTAGTTTCACATGAGGCAGGAAATGTTCAGTAATGCCGAGCTTGATGAAACATGATTGAACAGAGGAAAGGAAATGACACACAGGGAAACTAATATCAGGCATTGAAGCCACCAGACCAAGTGAAATCACATGGGTAGAAGCAGAATGATTGTTCACAGAAAGATCTTCTTTGTAAACCTTTCAAAGGAATTCAGAATCCTTTATAGGAAATGACAGGAAACATTGCAGAAATGTCCTATCTCAGAACACCCAACGATCTTGAGAAAACAGCATTTCTACAGTAAACCCAAACAATAAAATTGCCCTTTATAAATTGTTAGCAAGCCAGCTTGGCTTTGTCATTTCAGATAGTATTTATGAGACATGTACTCTTGTGATTGATAGATTTGTAATGTGATCATATGTACCCAGTGATTTGTTCGAGGTGGATCATGTTATGGCTGAACTTCCAATTTTCTAGTTTCAGATAATAATCCTCAAGTTCATCTCGGCTGATTAATCCAAAGGGAGACAAAATTCCACAAGCATATGTTTTATGTTGAAACAGTATGATAATAAGTAAGGTCATCTATTAAGGTAGAAAATGTGAAAGACCAACACAGTGCACATCCATACACCCCTGCAAACCTATTGTTGATGGCTTATTATTGACCTACAGCAATTCAGTATGCTTTGCGTGCCACGTCTGTAGCGCTGTGTGTATTGCTTTACGCGCCAGTCTGCAGCTGACAGCGCTTTGTTTCCAAAGGGGGCGGGGGGGGGGGGGGCTTGCTCGGAGGCAGTCCCTGCCATTGGTTGTAGTTTGAATTTGGAAGCAGCGATATTGGCCAAGACTTACCGGCGGTCATTTAAATAACTGATTTCTGCCTGTATAAAGGCAGTAAGCCAGTTCTTGACTAGAGGGGTTCACCGACGGGCTGGGTTGCAATCAGCGCCGCGGACGGAGGCCGAGAGAGAGAGAGGGAGGGGTGCTGCTGTAAGATGGGCCCCTGTGCATACCGAGAAAAGCATTGTTTTTGGTCTCTCTCGTGCCAATAATTTGTAACTTAACGGATGAGTGTACCTTTTTTCTGTTCTACTGGTCAGATCTTTGCACTGGTCAGATCCTTGCAGCTTAAACCTTTGTACAGCAGAAGGCAAGGAAATTGAAATTTTAAATCCTCATCAAGATTCCAGCATTTGCAGTTCCTTCTGTCTCACAGATCAGTTAAGTAGTGTTTTTTGATGCAAGTCAAATTAAGTCAAGTCAATTTAAGTTTATTATCATATGCACAAGTACAATGAAGTGCAGGTACAAGCAAAATCTTGTTTGCAGCAGCATCACGGACACATAGAATCAAATAAAGAAGAAAAAAAAAGCACAGAAAAACGACATATAAATTATATATAGATTACACATAAATTCTTCAAGAGAGTGAAGAGAAAAAGACTGCAAAAATCAAGACAGTAGTGAAAAACACAATTAGAAAACAATATGTCTATTGTAGTGGAAGAGGTGGGCTGTAATGTTCCCTTGCCTTGGTAGGATTAGGATTGTGCGGTGTTAGCTCAAAAACATCATAGTTATTGGTAAGTAGCTGTTCCTATACCTGGTGGTGTGGGAATTCAAGCTTCTGTACATCCTCATCAATGGTAACAGTCAGGAGAGCACCTTACCCAGATGGCAGGCATTTTTGATGATAGATACGGCTTTCATTACATGTGGTACATGTAATTGCTTTTGATGGTGGGGATAGTTGAATCCATGTTGGACTTGGCTGAGTCCACTGTTCTCTGCAGCCTCTAGTGTTTCTTTGTGTTGGAATTGCCATACCTGGCCATGATGCAATCAGTGAGGATATTTTCTACAGTACATCTGCAGAAGTTTTCTTTTGGTAAAATGCTGAATCTCTTTTAACTTCTAACAAGGTAGAGGCACTGGTTTAAAGGGCCTGTCCCACTTACGTGATTTTTTTCAGTGACTTGCCAGCACCGGTCATAGTCGCAGCAGGTTGCCGAAAATTTTCAACATGTTGAACATCCAGCGGCGACCAGAAAAAGGTACGACTCTTTGGGCGACCACTCACTACCAAACAGGCACCACCCCGCAACATGATGAGGCACATTTCGGCAACCTGCTGCGACTATGCCGGATGCCGGCAAGTCGCTGAAAAAATCGCGTAAGTGGGACAGACCCTTAACTTATTTTTGATTGCATCTGTGTGCTGATCTCCGGATAGGTCAAATATGCCCAGGTATGGTTGGCACGCAACAAAAGCTTTTCACTGTACTTTGGTGCACGTGACAATAAACTAAACTGAACTGATCTGAACTGAACTGAGCTGTTTTAAAGCTGTTTAATCTCTTTGCTGCCTACTGACGAGTAAAACTGGTGTGAGGTCTCTTGACTTCCCTTTTCAAAACATTGTTTATGAAACTGAAGTTCCAAAGCCTTCTAGCCCACCTGATTTCTGCAGCTTGGAGTTACCACTGGTTGCAACAATCGGTGTTAAAGCCCTGTCCCACTGTACGAGTTCATTCAAGAGCTCTCCCGGGTTTAAAAAAAAAATCAAACTCGTGGAAGCACGTAGAATGTACGTAGCGGGTACGTCGGAGCTCGGGACGTCTCTTAGCGGCTCGTAACGCTAACGGCAGGTACTCGGGAAATGCGGTAAGCTCAGGAAGACTCGTGAAGATTTTTCAACATGTTGAAATATGTCCACGAGAGGCCCGAGTACCTACGAGCGGCCATTATCAACTCGGGAGAACTCTTGAATGAACTCGTACAGTGGGACAGGACTTTTACTTGCTTTTGTATTCCTGATGAACACTGCCTAATCTATCAAATGTTTAATATGGAAGAAACAGTTCCAAGACGAGTATCTTTTGTGAGACTCTTCCTTTGAAGCCATGGAAAATGAACAACCATTTGCTCATTACTCAAGATGAAAGCACACTGAACTTTTGCTTAGAGGCTGAACAACAAAATTGTCCTCTGGCATCAGAAGTGAACCATTTGGTTTTTACACCAAAAATAGTCCAATTTTGGCCAATGGAGTCTTTCCAAATGTAATTTGATAATCTAATTTTTGTTTAAACATTCAGACTGCAATTAGCATGCATATCTATTCTCAAATGAAATTGAAACAGAGCAGCAAGTGCTTTTAGTGCAATGCACATATAAACTACTGCCTCTTAGATATGAACTGAGAAAATGAGTTGATGTATGGAGCTCATTTGCATGTTAAAACACATGATCCTAACTTATAATTCTTATTTAGTTTCATGTGATGAAGTTGCAATCATTCATGTGGATCACAAAATGAACCAACGACTGCACATTTCCAGGAACTAGAATGGGTGAATGATGAGGCACATTATTCATTCTAGTGGTGCTAGAAATGGGCCAGAGAAGAGCTTCCTTTCAGATAAAAAGATGCCGAGAGAGGGATATCACTTGTCTGCTTGGTTTAGCAAAACTGCACAGCTGTTTATAGAAGAATGGGTTAATATTGCTTTTTTCTCAAAAGGACACAAAGTGCTGGAGTAACTCAGCAGGTCAGGCAGGTTAGAGATGCTGTCTGACCTGTTGAGTTACTCAAGCACTTTGTATCCTTTTTATGTATTAACCAGCATCTACAGTTCCTTATTCCTACTTCATATCTCTTCAATATGATATTTTTAAAAATCTCATGTATTTCCAATGGTGATTTCAATGTTTCATATTAACACTACTAAATCTCAAAAAGAAAACAACCCAGTGTTTAATCCATTCACTGATCAAGTCACTGCAGAATGCCGCTGACATTTTTTTATTTTGTTTCGAGATACAGGGCCCTTCGGCCCACCGAGTCAGCACTAACCAGCGATCCTCGCACATTAACACTATCCTAGGGACAATTTACATTTACACCAAGCAAATGAACCTACAAATCCTTTGGAGGGTCTTTGGAGTGTGGAAGGAAACCAAAGATCTTGGAGAAAACCCACGCGGTCTTGGGGAGAATGTACAAACTCCATACAGGCAGCACCCGTAGTCAGGATTGAACCCGGGTCTCCATCGCTGTAAGCACTGTAAGGCAGCAACTGTACTGCTGCGCCAAATTCTCTGCATGTTTGTCCCACATAAATGATTAAATATGAAACAAATTTAAGAACTTCGGCTTTAACCACAAATGCAATAGATACTGTTCCCTTTATTTTGGAAAATTATACTGGTGGCAATAAAACTGATGCCAAAAAAATGATCTAAATGTGGCAGCAAGGTAGCGCAGCAGTAGAGTTGCTGCCTTGCAGCGAATGGAGTGCCAGAGACCCGGGTTCGATCCCGACTACGGGTGCTGTCTGTACGGAGATTGTACGTTCTCCCCGTGGGTTTTCTCCTAGACCTTCGGTTTCCTCCCACACTCCAAAGACGTGCAGGCTTGTAGGTAAATTGGCTCGGTAAATGTAAACATTGTCCCTAGTGTGTGTAGGATAGTGTTAATGTGCGGGGATCACTGGTCGGCGTGGATCCAATGGGCCAAAGGGTTTGTTTCCGCGCTATATCTCTAAACTAAACTAATGATTATAAAAATGGTTACCGAGAACTGGTCTGGATGGTGTAATGCTTTTTACTTGTTATTATGGACATGTATACTAATTATTAGTATTTGAGCCTCGTATACTACAATTTGTAAAAATCCACTTTAATCTTTTTTACTCTCCCTCAGCAGGTTGCCTGACATCCTTCAATGCATGTAATAATTGTGCTTGCTTAGTTTGAAGGTAGTTCCTATGTGCAGTTCACCAAGGTAGGTTGATAGTAACACTCTTCTCTGCAAAAGAAGGTGAAAGAGCAAGGTAGGGCTGTAGTTTAGTTTAGAGATACAGCGCGGAAACAGCCCCTTCGCCCCACCGAGTGCGCGCCGATCAGTGGTCCCCGCACACTAAAGGGCCTATCCCACTTGGGCGTCATTTGCGTGTCATTTACATGATATCCTAAAAAATTGTTTGGCGCGTGGTGATGCGCGCATGTCGCGTGGTGACGTGCACATGTCGTGTGGTGAGGTGTGGTGGCGTATGCAGTGACGCGCGGTAACGCGCGGCGCCCCAGGATTTTGTGAGGCTCAAAATCCTCGTGTGCCACCTGCGTGAAGTATCCCTTGCGCACGCTGACGTCCTGATGGCATTCGCTGACGTACTGCGGCATACGTGTAGCGCGTGGTGACGCATGGTTACGCAGGGTGAAGCACGAACATTCCCTATGCTAATTTATTATGTGTCACCATGCATCAACGTCCGTAACCATGTGCCACCCGTATTTCGTCGGTGCGCCATTTGCGCGTCATTTGAGTGCCGCAGCATGTGACCACCCGGGTATAAAGCGCGCGTAGTTTTGAAAGATTTTCACTGGGAAAATCCTTGCCTAAGTACGAACGACATCGCAAATGGCTCCCAAAAGAAGCAGGGCCATCAAGAGCACTTGGCACGTGACTGTCTTACTGCTAGACGATTTTAGCGCGACAGTCACTACCGGCCTTTCGCGTAAATGACGTGCAAATGACGTCCAAGTGGGACTGGCCCTTAACACTGTCCTACACACACTATGGACAATTTTTCCAAAGCCAATTCACTTACAAACCTGTACGTCTTTGGAGTATGGGAGGAAACAGGAGCTCACGGAGAAAATGCATGCAGGTCACAGAGAGAATGTACAAACTCTGTACAGACAGCACCCGGGTCCCTGGCGCTGTAAGGCAGCATCTCTCCCACTGCGCCACCGTGCTGGCCTGTAGTGATTGAGCAGCTGAGCAAGCCAAGTAGCTGAGGGTAAATAAGAAAAGCTACAAACATCCAGGAGATAAATCTTTGGCATTTCAGAAAATATGTTGCAATGGCTCGAAAAGTTTAGCAGCATTCGGCATCAGTAATTTTTCAATTATTATTCAGATTTTGACTGAGAATTTTCCTTTATTGTTGAGGATGAGTAGGTTGTGCCTTTCTAATGAAGCTCAATTACTCAATGTTTCTACGTTGAGTAATGGGGCTTCATTAGAAAGACTCATGAACTGTAGCTCACCTTGATCTCTGGAGTCAGCTGGACAAAACCAAGTGAATAATTGTGATGCAAAGAACTGCAGTTGGTGGAATCTTGATCAAATCACTGAGTTACTTCAGCATTTTGTGTCCATCAACAGATCATTGGATGTATTAAGGTGAAGGCAGATAAATATTTGAAAGATGAATGAATTAAGAGTTATGGGGAATCAGCATGGAAACTAGCGGAAACAGGCACTTTGGCCCACTGGGTCTGCACCGACCAGTGATCCCCACACATTAACACTACCCTACACACATCAGCGTCAATTATTTTTTTACATTTATACCAAGCCAATTAAACAACAAACCTGTACATCTTTGACGTGTGGGAGGAAACGGAAGATCTCGGAGAAAACAATCCATTTCACGGGGAGAACATATAAACTCCGTACAGAGTACAGGACCCGTAGTCCAGATCAAACCTGTGTCTCTGGTGCTGTAAGGTAAAAGCTCTACCACTACGTCACCATGCCGCCCCCGTAGCACTGGGTACCAGGTGCAACAGGCGAGATAGAGATGGGGGTAAAAGAGGAGGGGGTATTGCTTTAATGAATATAGTAGGGGATTCTCACTTTCTCAATATAGACTGGAACTGTCGTAGCGTCAACGGTTTGGATGGAGTGGAATTTGTCACATCTGTTCAGGAAAGTTTCCCCAGGCCCGATGTAGAGGACCCTCAAGAGGGCAAAGCTTGATCTAATCTTAGGAAATTGGGAAGGGCAAGTGACTGAAAGGTGCAGAGAAGATTTACGAGGATTTTGCCAGGACTCATGGGCCTGAGCTAAAGAGAGAGGTTGAATGGGCTAGGACTCTATTCCTTGGAGCGCAGCAGGATGAGGGGTATTTTATGGAGGTGTACAAAATCGTGAGAGGAATAGATCGGATCGATACACAGTATCTTGTCCGGAGTAGGGGAATCGAGGTCTAGAGGACAGGTTTAAGGTGAGGGGGGAATATTTAATAGGGACCTGAGGGGTAACTTTTTCATGCAAAGGTTGATCAGTGTATGAAACGAGCTGCCAGAATAGGTAGTTGAGGCAGGTACTATAACAACATTTAAGAAACAGGTACATGGACAGAAGAGGGTTAGAGGGATATGGGCCAAATGCAGGCAGGTGGGACTAGTGTAGTTGGTACATGTTGGTCGGTGTGGGCATGTTGGGCTGAAGTACCTGATTCCTCACTGTAAGACACTATGACTCTGTGATTATAAATGACTATGGGTGAGCCTTTTAGACCAGCGACCACTGTTCTAGTAGCTTTAAATAGTTTTGGATGAAGACAGGGTGGGTCCACAAGTTAAAATTCTGAATTGGGGCAAGGCCAACTTTGATGCTATTAGACAGGAACTTGCTAAAGTTGACTGGAGTAGGTTGTGGACAAAGGAACGTCGGAAAGTGGGATGATTTTAAAAGTGCGATGATGAGAGTTCAGGGCATGCATGTTCTTTGTTAGAGTGGTCATCTCTGTGTGCAGTCTAAGGAGATGGAAGATCCTCAATGAGTATCCCTCTTCTGTTTTTGCCATGGAAAAATACATGAAGACTGGGGTTCTTGGGACAGTTAATAGAGATATCTTGAGGACAGATCATATTATGGTCGAGGAGGTGCTGGACATGAAGATAAATAAACCTCCTGTGCCGGATCAGACATATCTGGGGACACAGTGGGAAAGTAGACAGAAATTACAGGCGTCTGACTGAGATATATGAATCATCATTAGACATGGGTGAAGTGCCCCATGATTGGAGGCCTGTGACTGGTGGTGTGCTCAGGAATCAGTACTGCACCCATTTAGTTTGTGGTTTATATCAATGATTTGATGAGAATCATCCCTTACAAGGCATGAATAATAAGTACACGGATGACATGAACGTGGATAGCATCATAAATAGTGATGAAGATTATCAAAAATTACAGCAGTATCTTGATTAGCTGGGAGTGGGCTGAGGAATGGCTTATGGAGTTTAATGCAGATAAGTGTGAGGTGTTAAATTTTGAGAAGTCAAAGTAGGAAAGGACTTCATAGTGAACGGCAGGGCCGTAGGATCAAGGAGTATCGGTACATTATTCCCTGTAAATGGCATCATAGGTAGATAGTGTAATCAAGAAATCTTTCAGTACATTGGCCTTCATCAGTCAGCGTATCGAGTATAGAAGTTAGGATGTTATGATACAGTTGTACAAGATGTTGGAGAGGTCATTTTTGGAGTATTGTGTTCAGATTTGGTCACCCTGCTTTAGGAAGGATGTTGTTAAGTTTGAATGAGTGCAGAGCATATTTACAGGGATGTTGCCTGGACATGAGGGCCTCAGCTTTAGGGAGAGATTAGGCAGGCTAGGACCTTATTCCTGGGGTGATCTTATAAAGGTGTCATGAAGGGAATAGATAGGGTGAATGCATAGAATCTTTTACTCAAAGTGGGGGGGATTAAGAATCAGGGGACATAGGTTTACGGTGAGAAGGGAAAGATTTAATTAGAGCCTATGACGCAACATTTACACTCACAGAGTGGTGGGTATATGGAGCTGCCAGAGCAGGTAGATGTGGCAGGTACTATGACAATATTTAAAAGATATTTGGACAGTTACATGGATAGGAATAGTTTAGAAGGACATGGGGCAAGTGCAGGCAGATGGCACTAGCGTAGATGGGGCATCTTGGTTAGCATGGGTAAGTTGGGCCGAAAACCCTGTTTCCATGCTGTATGACTATCACTCTTGAACTCGATGACATTTAACATATTGGCAGCATTTTATAGAAATACTTCCCAACATTCACTGATCAGCTGCAGTTTCTATTTTTTTAGCTTCCACCGTCACCAAAGAGTTAAAGTTGCAGAAAAGAAGCAGGTAAAGTTTAGTGGTTATAATCTTGTTATAGAAGTTGGCCAATGGCAAAATAAATTATGTTATAGCCATATATATTTTCTGTTAATTACAATAGAAGTAATTAGGTTAGAGCTGTCCTTGCTGTGATCTTTTAAAATCAGTGTCAGTGCGCCTGTTGTGCACGGCCCCTGGAAGATGCTCGTTGTCCTTGAGGAGATGCTGCTCCACAGCAACAGTGCTGCCACCTGGTGGTCTCCTCGCTCTATTGCATCACTCTCCCCAGCCAAACTGCATTGAAGGATTGTGCGTCGTGTTATTCCGACCTTTACCACATGTGATTCTATTTCCCACAACCATTGCACGATTTAAAATATCTGTGTAAAGATAAACCACAGAAAATTCTGGAAATGAGGGTTTGGAAAGGAAAAAAAAACAGGTAAAAAAATCATGTAACAGCAGCATTATTCATGTATAGATGAAATTGTTGCATGTATTCAAAATGTTATGCGTCTATTTCATTTTTCATATGTTTTCTCTTTATCCATTGATAGAAAATGTAATGTTTGTCATGAATGGCAAAACAATCCTGACCTTCTTATATAAAAAATGTTTTTGACATAAATATTTGCTTTCAATTCTGCGACAATTACAATGTTTTTAAAAGATATTTGTAGAGGTGAACTGAAAATGGCTGTGAATAGGATCAGCAAAGGTTATGGGTTGCGATAAATCCTGGCTAGAGTACCAAAGACCTGCATTCCTGAACCAGGTGGTTTCTAGTGTTCCAATATAATTGCAACACTGGTTTAGTTTAGAGATACTGTGTGAAAACAGGCCCTTCAGTCCACCAAGTCCACGCCAACCAGTGATCACTCGTACACTAGTTCTATCCTACACACTAGGGGCAATTTACAAAATCCAATCAACCTGCAAACCTGCACGTCTTTGGAATATGAGGATACCGGAGCACCTGGAGAAAATCCATGCGGTCACATGGAGAACGTCCATGCTCCGTACAGAACCCATAGTCAGGATAGAACCCTGGTCTCTGGCCCTGTAAGGCAGACACTATCTATGTGCCACTGTGCCGCCCAACACTGGTATCTTGCGATACTCTGGAAAATTGCCCAGGTATATCCCAATCACAAAATGGAGGACAGGTCCAATGTAGCCAATTGCCACCCAATCAATATATTCTCTATCATTAGTAAAGTAATTATGGACTTCATTGTCAGTGCTATTAACAGCTCTTACTCCCCACACCCATTTTTTCCCCCACCAGGATCATTACACTGGAACCTTGGCCCTAATCTGAGTTTGTGAGGTGAAGTTAGAACGACTGCTCTTGACAACAAGTGATCATTTGACTACATTTAGCATCTTGTAATTCTGCAAAACTAAAATCAAAAGGCATTCATAGGAAAGAGCTCCGCGCCTCACACTAAATAGCTTTGTTGGAGGAAGTAGAGGGTGATGGTGGACGGCTGTTTTTACAGACTGGAGGCCTGTGGCTTAGTGGTGTGCCTCAGAGATCAGTGCTGGGACCCATTGTTGTTTGTCATCTATATCAGTAACTTGGATGAGAATGTATAAGGCATGATTAGTAAGTTTGCAGATGGCACTAAAATAGATTTTGTGGATGATTATCAAGAATTACAGTAGAATCTTGATCAGTTGGGTAAGTGGCCCGAGGAATGGCAAATGGAGTTTAATGCCGATAAGTGTGAGGTGTTACATTTTGTGAAGTCAAACCAGGGGAGGACATACACGTTGAACAGTAGAGCCCAGGGGGATGTATCAGAGGGATCTAGGAGTGCAAGTTCATAGTTCCTTGAAATCAGTGTCAAAGGCAGATAGGGTGGTAAAGAAGGCTTTTGGCATTTTAACATTTGTCAGTCAGGGAATTGAGTACAGAATTTGGGACATTATGTAACAGTTAAACAAGACTTGGTAAGGCCACACTTGCAGAATTGTGTTTGGCTTTGGTCACCCTGCTACAAAAAAGATTCCAGTAGGCTGGAAAGAGTGCCGATAAGATTTATGAGGATGTTGCCAGGACTTGAGGGCCTAAGGTATTGGGTAGGCTAGGATGTTATTCTTTGGAACCAAAGAGGCTGAGGAGTTATTTTATCGAGGTGCATAAAATCATAGGGTGTGAATGCAGGTAGACAAAAATGCTGGAGAAACTCAGCGGGTGAGGCAGCATCTACGGAGCGAAGAAAATAGGCGACATTTCGGGTCATGACCCTTCTTCAGACTGGGGTGTGGGCGAGGGGGGGGCGGCGGGAAGAAGAAAGGAAGAGGCGGAGACAGTGGGCTGTGGGAGAGCTGGGAAAGGGAGGTGAAAGAAGGAGAAAGCAGGGACTACCTGAAATTGGAGAAGTCAATGTTCATACCGCTGGGGTGTAAACTACCCAAGCGAAATATAAGGTGCTGCTCCTCCAATTTACAGTGGGCCTCAGTTTGCCCATGGAGAAGGCCCAGGACAGAAAGGTCGGATTCGGAATAGGAGGAGGAGTTGAAGTGCAGAGCCACCGGGAGATCAGGTTGGTTATTGCGAACCGAGCGGAGGTGTTGGGCGAAGTGATCGTCAAGCCTACGCTTGGTCTCACCGATGTAGAGCAGCTGACACCTAGAGCAGCAGCTGACACCTCCGCTGCTCTAGGTGTCAGCTATTCCTTCGCTGCAAAGATGCTGTCCCACCTACTGAGTTTCTCCAGCATTTTTGTCTACCTGTCATAAATGAATTGATAACACTGTCAAAATGATTCAAATTTTCAAAACATTATATTCTGACTTTGCAGTTTATTCATCAGAAAATTAAAGCGTTGTAGGGTGAAAATAAAATTAAATCATTGAAAACATGAAATTAAAGCATGGAATAAAATTCTAATTAAATTATTGACTACACTAGTTATACCTGCCTGTGTTTGGTCCATACTTGTCCTATCCATGTACCTGTCTAACTGTTTCTTAAACGTTGGGATAGTCCCAGCCTCAACTACATCCTCTGGCAGCTTGTTCCATACACCCACCAACCTTTGTGTGAAAAAGTTACCCCTCAGATCCCTATTAAATCTTTTCCCCTTCACCTTGAACCTGTCCTCTGGCATGAGATTCTGTGCCTCTACCTGATTTATTCCTCTCATGATTTTATACACCTTTATAGGATCACCCCTCATCCTCCTGTGCTCCAAGGAATAGAGACCCAATCTACTCAACCTCTCCCTATAGCTCAGACCCTCTAGTCCTGGCAACATCCTCGTAAATCTTCTCTGAACCCTTTCAAGCTTGACAATATCTATCCTATAACTTGGTGCCCAGAACTGAACACAATACTCTAAATGTGGTCTCACCAACTACTTATACAACTGCAACAGGACCTCCCAACTTCTCTACTCAATACTTTGACAGATGAAGGCTAATGTGCCAAACGCCTTTTTGACCACCTTTTGCACTCTTTAAATTGACCCTAGTGTGTAGGGAGTGGATGAGAAAGTGGGATAACATAGAATTAGTGGTTGGTATGGACTCGGTGGGCAGGAAGGCGTGTTTCCATGCTGTATTTCTAAACTAAACATGAAGGTCAGAAGTGGGCATGTTTGCTAATAATTCCATTCACAATTCCTCAACAAATGAATCTGTTCATGCCTGCTCGCACCAGGACCTAAACAATATTCAGGCATGGACTGATAAATAATACATAAATACATGTCACAAATCCGATAGTGAGAATCTAATAATTTAACCTTGACACACAGTGGCATCCAACAGTATTGCGATGGCTGTGTCCGTCACCATCTAACATGTCACTACTAAACAAAAAATTAACTAGATCAGACATAATCTTTGATTAGTAAGGGTGTTAGGAGATATGGTGGGGAGGTCAGAACCTGTGATGGACTGGGCAGTGATCGCAACATTTGCAGTCTGCTTCGCTCCTGGGCGTTCAAGTTGCCGAATCAGGCCATGATGCAACCAGTCAATATGCTCTCTACTGTACACCTCTAGAAGATCAAGATAATCCTCTCTGACATACCGAATCTCTGTAATCTTCCCAGGAAGTAGAGGCGTTGATGTGCTTTCTTTATTATTGCATCAGTGTGCTGGGTCCAGGAAAGATCTTCAGAAATATGGACACCCGGGAATTTGAAGCTTTTGACTCCACCATCGTCCCGTCGATATAGACAGGTTTATGAGCCCACATCTTTCCTCTCCCAAAGTTCATAATCAGTTCCTTGGTCTTACTGACATTGGGAGACAGGTTGTTGTGCTGGCACCATTTGGTCAGTCGATTGATCAGCCATGATTGAATGGCGGAGTAGACCTGATGGGCTGAAAGGCCTTATTCTGCTCCTATAATTGATAATTTTCATGGCAACAAGAATAGGTCAAAGGTTTGGTATCCTTTATCATGATTCATTCCTTGATATCTCAAAAGTTTTCCACAAACTTTACAGCACAAATAAGAAGTATGATGGAATGCAGGTCCAACAGAACAAAACACTGCCCGTATTCTTTGCCAGTCCATATTTCAAAATATTCATTTTTTGAAGGGGATACCTGGTTGATTGATGCCACAACTACAACCTCTCTCTCAACATCAACAAAAACCAAGTAATCATTGACTTCAGAAAGAAGAAGCAGGGAGAACATGTAATAACAAGGAACTGCAGATGCTGGTTAGGCAAAGAAAGACACAAAATGCTGGAGTAACTCGGTGGGTCAGGCAGCATCTCTGGAGAACATCGATAGGTTACCTAAGAAAGACACAAACTCAGTGGGTCATACCTAGGAAAGATATCCAAAGAAAGAGCATATCAATTTTCTCCAGGGATGCTGCCTGACACACTCCAGCATTTTTTAAGGAAACCATGTACTAGTTTTCATTGGTGGGTCAGCGTTTCAGAGAGTTAGCAGCTTAAAGTTCCATTCACAGGAATGTAACAAACTGTAAGAATAGTAAACTCAGACTTGTCCATTCCAGGCACTGCCCTCCCCACCATTGAAAGCATCTACACAAGGGTAAACAAAAAGGATCTATCATTGAAGATCTATGCCTTTTATACCATGCTCTCTCCTCACTGATAGCATTAGACAGGAAATATATATCAGCAGGTTAGGAAATGCTATTTCCCTACAACCATCTGGTTCCTGAACCAACCTGCACAACTCTAATCCTACCTCAGTAAGAAACCACGCCGACCACCTCTTGTACCACTTATTTTGTGCCATTTATTTTCTCGTTGTTTTTTTTGCAGTTTTATTATTTTTCACTGGCGTGTAATATATTTTTTGTATGTTGTTTGAGTCTATGTGCCTGTGATGTTGTTTCAAGGAAGATTTTCATTGTTCCTGTAACTTACTTTACTTAAGCATTTGACAACAAACATAACTTGAGGGTACTTGAATTCCATGCTCCAACTGCATTTTATCTACAAAATGCAGAACAGTTACTCTCTTTGGTACTGTGACAGCACATCCCAAAACTAAGGCTTTTACCACCTAGAACAAGTGCAGCAGGCAAATGGGAATACCACCATCTACAGGCTTATCTCTAAGTTGCATGCTACCCTGACTTGAAAATACATTACTAGTGCTTCATTGTTAGAATTTAACTGTGACATGTCACATGTGATAATAAAGTATCTATCTATCTATCTCTCTATCTATCTTTCTTTCTATCTCTCTATCTATCTGTATGTCTGTCTATCTATCTATCTATCTATCTATCTATCTATCTATCTATCTATCTATCTATCTATCTATCTATCTATCTATCTCTCTCTCTCTCTCTCTCTATCTCTCTATCTCTCTATCTCTCTCTATCTCTCTCTATCTCTCTCTATCTCTCTATCTCTATCTCTATCTCTACCTCTATCTCTATCTCTATTCTCTCTCTCTCTCTCTCTCTCTCTCTCTCTCTCTCTCTCTCTCTCTCTCTCTCTCTCTCTCTCTCTCTCTCTCTCTCTCTCTCTCTCTCTCTCTAGCTCTCTCTCTCTCTCTCTCTCTATCTATCTATCTATCTATCATCTATCTATCTATCATCTATCTATCTATCTATCTATCTATCTATCTATCTATCTATCTATCTATCTATCTATCTATCTATCTATCTATCTATCTATCTATCTATCTATCTAATAAATACCTTGCCAGAAATATTCACTGAAAAACAAATTAAAATTCTCTATTTATATGACTTTGAATCAGAAATCGGAGGTGCAAAGAGACAATGGAATGTTGGTGCAAGGTTCCCAAACGGTTAGTTTCTAAAAACAGGGATGTAGCATTGATGCTTTATAAGGCACTGATCTGACCATATTTGGAGTATTGTGAGCGTTTTGGGCCCCTTATCTGAGGGAGGATGTGCTGGAATTGGTAAGGATCCAGAGGAGGTTTACGAGAATGATGGCAGGGATGATTGGGTTAACATAAGATAAATGTTTGAGCCTGTACTCACTGGAGCTTAGAAGGTGCTGGAACATGTCACGGAATATACACTTGTGAGGATTGAGTTTCAAGTGTACCTCCCTGGCATGTTCGAGCACCTTCTTTAAATTGTTATCATGTCCCTTCATAAAAGCTACTTTATTAAGAATACATGCAGAGACCATGGCATTGGCATCTGCAAGGTACAGCATCGTTGATTCAAACTGAGGTCTTAGCTAATCGCACACCACCATATGGCATAGTGGAAACCTGGCATGGATTATGGATCGGGTTGGCAATAGTAAAACCAGACATGGATCAAATCAGCAATAGTGATTGATCTGCAGGGACCTCATTCAAACTTACCAAATGGTGAAAGGCCTGGATAGAGTGGGTGTGGCGAGAATGTTTCCGCTAGTGTGAGAGTTTAGCCTCAGAATAAAAGGATGTACATTTAGAAAGGTGAAGAGGAGGAATGTCTTTGCCACAGCGGCAGTGCAGGCCATGTTATTCGGTATTTTTAAAGCAGATATTGACAGGTTATTAATTAGTAAGGGTGTCAAAGGTTATGGGGAAAAAGCAGCTGAATGGGGTTCAGAAGGAAAGATAGATCATCCATGATTGGATGGTGGAGTAGACTCGATGGACTGAATGACCTAATTGTACTCCTATGAGTTATGAACTTGGGTGCTCTACCAAGGATAATACAACCATTCTTCAACACCGGACCACTGTGGGCTTTTCACCACAATGTTTGCACTATGTACTTTGTATCTTGCAGTTTCATTGTCGAGTTGACTTAGAATTATTGATAATTTATGGTATATTTATTATTGTTGCTGTTGCATCTACAGTGCCTGTAAAGGTGCCGCAAGTAGGAATTGTACAATTCCAGTTCATATTCAGTGCGTTTAACAAATTAACACTCTTGACTCTTGATCTTCCAATTCTTCTTCTTCTTCTTGCGTATGGCGTGCACAGCGTAAAGTTGTAGGACAACTTGTTCTATTTGATCTTACTTGATTGTGCACGCCAGGTTGAGTTCATTCGTCGAAACAGGGCAGACCACGTGAAGGTTGCAATCTTCCACCCCCTTCCAATTCTGAGTTACTTGAATATTATAAATGAAAAAGTGTAGGAATGTTGGACTAAGAGTTAATCGGGTTCTTCTGTGGAGGACACTTGATGAAAATAAAAAATCCTACTGGCTGGGACATGTTGGCCAGTGTGGGCAAGTTGGGCTGAAGTGTCTGTTCCCACGCTGTATCACTCTATGATCCACTAGCCAACACCTATAACAAGACCATAAAACACTCAATGGAATTTTTAAATCAATGTGATATTGCATTTATCTTTGTACTTCCTGTAAATTAGTCTTTAAAATAATAATAGTTAAATATTTTATTATTTTTTTACATTAATGCAACAGGTTTAAACCAGGTTTAAAAACATTGTGGAATCTGGCCAAGCCATGCACACGTTGGTGGAAAATATATGGTTCTACCTAATGCCATAGAGCTCATTCCTAGGTTTCATTTACCAGAATGTGCAGCACAGCTGTAGAGTGGCTGCCTTAATGTGCCAGGTTCAATCCTGTCTATGGCTGATGTCTGTATGGAGTTTGCATGTTCTCCCTGTGACCGCATGGGCTTTCTCTGAGTGCTTTGGTTTCCTCCCACACTCCAAAGTCATGCAGGTTTGTAGGTTAATTTGCTTGAGGAAAACATGTATTCAGTAAAGGCCTAACTGTTATAATTAAATGTCACAGTTGCTTAAATATAAAGAATCTGCAGGGGAAAAGAAAGAATGTCTAAAGCAGAGAGAAGAAGTTCTAAACAGTGGCATGAGTCTTTGGTCAGTGGTATGGTGACACTGCTTCTGGTCTTTAGTTTAATAATTCAGTTTAGTTTATCGTCATGCATACTGAGGTACAGTGAAAAGCTTTTTGTTGCGTGCTAACCAGTCAGCAGAATGACAATACATGATTACAATCAATCCATTTACAGTGTATAGATATGTGATAAGGGAATAACGTTTAGTGGAAGGTAAAGCCAGCAAAGATAGTCCGAGGGACATTAAAGAGGTAGAGAGTAGTTCATCACTGCTTTCTGGTTGTGGTAGGATGATTCAGTTGCCTGATAACAGCTGGGAAGAAACTGTCCCTGAATCTGGTGGTGTGCGTTTTTACACTTCTATACCTTTTGCCTGATTAGAGAGGGGAGAAGAGGGAATGATAATCTTTGATTATGCTGTTGGGCTTGCCAAGGCAGAGTGAGGTATAAATGGAATCAGTAGATGGGAGGTCGGTTTGTGCAATGGCCTGGACTGCATCCACAATTCGCTGCAATGTCTTAAGGACATGACCTGGAGTGTTTCAGGCAGGTATGGAGATTCATTTTCATCCGTAAATTCAAGGTATGATTGCCAGAGGATGTTGGGCTAGTTGATGTCTGCCTGACCTACTGCTCGTCATGATACTAAAACACAAGACACAGAAATAGGTTTAGGCCATATGGCGCTGCAAGCTTGTTCAACGATTCAATAAGATATGACAAACACTGTTTCTCATCCATTTACTCATGCATTCCTATATCCTTGGAGTCCAAATGCCTATTGATTTGGGCTTTGAATATATTAAATAACTGAGCATTCACTGCCCTCTTGAGACAGTGAATGATGAAGATTTTGAACTTCTGCATAAATAAGTTTCTACTTACACCATCAATTCTATTTATGATGTTAAGCTCTTCATCTTCTATGTTCTAGGCAATGCACACTGCAGTCATAATTTCTCCTTTAGTCTCAATATCCATTTCCAAAGATCTTTAAAAATGGACTTATGAACACCTGAAGTTCAAGGGGGTCTTCAAACTGGCTTTAGGTCAGAAAGTGCTTAAAAGGTGATTGCTTGTGCAAACTAAAACAATAAAGTTATATTCAAAACATCTCAGTGCTGGGACAAGCACCATTGATCATTTATGTAAACAGAGCACAAGAAGCAGAAGTATGACTTCAAAATTTGCAAAGAAGACAGAATAATGAGAGCAGTGACAAAAATGAAAATTATTGAATGGAAAATATAAAGGGAAAATAACCAGTACAAATAAGGGAGATAGTCACAGAGTGATACAGTGTGGAAACAGGCCCTTTGGCCCAACTTGCCCACACCAGCCAACATGTCCCAGCTATACTAGTCCCACCTGCCTGCATTTGGTCTATATCCTTCCAAACCAGTACTACCCATGTACCTGTCTGTTTCATACCTATTGGGATAGTCCCAGCCTCAACTACCTCCTCTGGCAGCTTGCTCCATGCACCCACCACCCTATGTGTGAAAAAGTTACCCCTCAGATTTCTATTAAATCTTTTCCCCTTCACCTTTAAAACCTATGTCTTCTGGTCCTCGATTCACCTACGCTGGCCAAGAGACTGTGATCTATTGTGATCCTGTGAGACCTAATCTATTCCTCTCATGATTTTATACACCTCTACAAGATCACCCCTCATACTCCTGTGCTCCAAGGAATAGAAATGATTTGTTTAGATACAACATTGATATTTGTGACTTTTGAATAGGCACTTAGATATACAGGGAATGGAGGGATATTAATTATATGGAGGTAGATAAGAGTTGGTCTTGGCGACATGTTTGGCACAGACATTGTGGGCAGAAGGGCCTCTGCTGCACTGTTCAATGTTCTATGTTCTATGATTCATTTTGATTGGAAGTTTGTAAAAGTGTGACAGGGGCACTAAAATAGGCAAGATATAGAAGCGTACAGACCCAATGCTGGCAAATGGGATGACTACAGATGGGCAATAATGTTGGCATGTACGTAATGCATGTTTGTTCCTGTGCTAACGGATTCTATAACTCCAAAAGACAATTATTAGTGCAGACAAAAGAATGATGTTTATGTGGATTACATTTTATAACATTGTGGTTATATTAAAGGACATGAAATGAGCCTGTACCAATAACATCATCAGGCAGTCCTTGAAGCATTTTGTTGTAATATTGCAGCAGCAACCAGCTTGGGGACAGTACACAAAAATCACACTATGGCTTGAGAATGCAGCAAGAGATTAACACTTGCAAGCTTTTTATAGCAATTAATGTACTGTAGCTGTGAATATGCAAAGCACTGATACCACAGGTAAACAGATGGAAGACAATGTCAGATTTAGTGAAACCCGTGAAAGCATGACGAACAAGTTGTTCTATCAACCAGGTGGTCAGTCTAAAGTTCTTTGGCAGAAATTGTTGTTTGTTATCTGCTTCTAAATTCATTGATGGAGACGTACTGCTCCAACCCCTGTACTAGCATTTATTCCAAGTACATATTTCAAAATGTTCTATCCAGATGTGCCAGGCAGTAGAAAGCCATGCAGAACTCTACATCACACATTGAATACTAACTTGAGCATTTACTGACATTCATCTTCAGAGTAGATACATTGGTGATCCATGATTGGAGATGAGCAGTTTAATAATGAAATTAAGTAACTATTTGGTGGGAAAGAGAAGAACACTAAAAGGCCTGTCTCACGAGTCTGCGGTCATTGGCGGCGAAACAGGAACTATCTACCGCTCCTGGGCCGCCAGAGACCGCGGGCTCGGTCAAACGCACAGTGCCGGGGCCGTGCGGCGTTGTTCCCAACACCGCACGGTGCTAAAAAAAAACCAACACTGTCCAAAAATATGTTCCTACCGCACAGCCGCCGCCAGTGAGGCACGAGTGCGGCACGGTCACCGCCACAGCCGCCGCCAGTGCGGCACGAGCGCCGTGAGTCAAACCTGCACCGCCACAGCCTCCGCCAGTAGGGCACGTGTGCGGCACGGCCGCCGCCACAGCCGCCGCCAGTGAGATACGTGTGCGGCACGGCTGCCGCCACAGCCGCCGCCAGTGAGGCACGTATGCGGCACGGCTGCCGCCACAGCTGCCGCCAGTGAGGTACGTGTGCGGCACGGCCGCCGCCACAGCCCCGCGATCCGAAAGACGTCATCAGCCAAAACTGCAAGCTCTTGGAAGCGGCCGTACTTAGCCCCCCGCGCAGCATCCGTGCGGCGCTCTCATGGTTGCTGTGCGGTCCCCTCTTCCGGCGATGCCGCGCTTCACCACCAATGACTGCAAACCCGTGGGATAGAGCCATAAGTTCACTATTTGAGTCTTGCCTTGCGGTAGAGTGTTTAATGCCGTAACATCAGCATTATTTTAGTTTATTTAGTTTTAGAGATACAGTGCGGAAACAGGCCCTTCACACCTCTGAGTCTGCACCGGCCAGCGATCCCCGCGCATTAACTCTATCCTACACATTAGGAATGATTTACAATTATACCAAGCCAATTAATCTACAAACCTGTACATCTTTGGAGGGTGGGAGGAAACCGGAGAGCCCAGAGAAAACCCACGCAGGTCACGGGGAGAACGTACAAACTCTGCACAGACGAGCACCCCAGTCAGGGTCCCTGGCCCTATAACTCTACCACTGCACCACCGTGCATGAGCATATAGCATTTTCAAAATCTTTGCAGTTAAAAGACGCACAACATTTGTTTTCAAAATACAGGCAATAAAACATTGCAAAAAACATTGCATCAAAATAAATCACAGAGTAAGAGACTCTGATCTCCTTTGCCTTAAACTTAATTTTCTTCCATTCTAAACAAGCACATGATGAATGATCAGCAAACCCAACAATATTTTGGTAATATGCAAGCATGCTCTGCTGTTCACTGAATGCAAACTGGGTACATAATGGGTTGGACAATGAGATTTTTAAAAATCTCTTGGGATGAAGTTATGCGAAAATGATGGAATGAAAATCTTTTTTTTTGGTGCATGGCCGCAAATGTGAAATGAAGATGAACAGACTCAAAGAATTTTCCATTTCTTCACTGAGTTTCTAGGATAATGGTGCTTTTGGAACTATTCTTCTACATTATGGCTGAGGCATGTTGTAAACTTTACATTGCAGAAGGTTGTGAATGCTTAACTGTTTACATGGATTTTTGTATAGAAAAGTATTTCATTTCCCAGTGCAAATACCCATCACCTTAATGTGTAAAAGCTCGTTGTCAATACCATGCACACTCACACAGAACTCAATACAAAACATAACTGTGATAAGGAAAAACCTCAGAGTGGAAGCGTGCTGGGCTGTGAAGCTCATCTCCAAACTCTCAGTAGTAGATGGATACCTAATCTAATATTCCAATTGTAATAAGGTGAATAACAGCCCTGACTGAATTATCCCTGAACACACACACACACACACACACACGCACACAGAGAGAGAGAGAGAGAGAGAGAGAGAGAGAGAGAGAGAGAGAGAGAGAGATGGCTAGCTAGCTAATAAAAGGCAAACACTCACTGTGAGTGGGTTAAGCAGGGACAGTGGATGGCCAGGATATTATGTACTCATCCATGCTTAAGTCCACTAACCTTTGCACCTCTCATCAATTTAATAAAAAAATTCAAACCATATCAAAATTCAGTACTGTTCAGAGCTGAGTTTGTTACGAAGTATATGTTCCATAATTTGAGGTGAATGGGGAAGTCATTGTATGATTTGCAAAACTAATTTTTTAGAATTAATGTATGAATTGTTAGAACAGCCTACTTTAAAATAGTTTCATTTCATTTCTTGGAGAGAAAAGATTTCTATCACTTTCAATGTGCACAGGAATCATAAATGAGTGAATAAATAATGTTACGATTTCACTAACATAATACAATATCAACATTCCTGCAGGGGCAGGTAATTGTTGAGTGATGACAGCAGACCTGTGATTTCTATAAAACACTGACTGTGAATTGAGAAAAAGACTTGCACAGTTCCAGTTACCTAAGCAAGCAACACGCCCCAGAGCATAAGAACTGCAGATTCAGAGAAAACTATCTGGTTTAATGTTTCAATCCTAAAAAGAGACTAATCAATTATGTGTCTCCTCAAATGTTAATTTAATCTTCCTTCCATTTTTGTTCATTATATGCGCAGGTTTCCTTCATTTCCTATTCATATATTCACCAAATTCAGTATGAAGTATTGGAATCTAAACTCTGTTTGCACCTAGATTCTTTTCAGTTTGAGCTATGTACTCTCATTCTGAAAGATTTGGCAAACCACAGTTTAATCTTCTCCAAGTATATTTGAAAAGGAAGCAAAATCTCCAGTTGAAATATACATGAACATGAAGTTGCCATTGGTAGTATAAAAGATAAAAGATTATTTTTGACAATTCATAACATTAATGAATTGTGTGTGTAACGCATAGATAAAGTTCCAATCATATTTGGCGATCAATTTTACGCTACAACTCAAGAACAGCTCCCTTTCATCACAACAACTTTGCCAGAAAAGCAGAAGAAAACCCATTCATCTGCATTCTGTAAACGATTGGGTGAAGGAATTGGAACAGCATTCAGATACTGTAATTCAGACTTACTGTATGTTTCAGTTATTATTTATTGTGTCCTGTCCACTGTATTTGGGTTAATGATACTATAATCATTATAGTACTATAATTTAGGGTGGCATGGTGATGCAGCGGTAGTGTTGCTGCCTTCCAGTGACAGAGACCCGGGTTTGATCCTGACTATGGGTGCTGTCTGTACAGAGTTTGTACATTCCCCCCGTGGCCGCGTGGGTTTTCACCGGGTGCACCGGTTTCCACCCACACTCCAAAGACGTGCAGGTTTACAGGTTAATTGGCTTCAGTAAAAATTGTAAATTGTCCCTAGTGTGTAGGAAAGGGTTAGTGTATGGTGATGGCTGGTCAGCGTGGACTCGGTGGGCCGAAGGGCCTGTTTCCATGCTGGATCTCTAAATTGAACTAAACTAAATCATGATAGTATTACAATTCATTGTCACCACACCAATGAAGGTCCATTCAGAAGTCGTGGTTGTTATGGAGTGCCTATTACGTGTAATGGCAGATAACTTTCAAACTACTTTAATATGCTACATATTTACAAAGCCTTTGTGCGTGTTGAAATCATGCAAAATAAAATGAATAATTTAATGTTGCATGGTGTTTCCAGCCTTTAGAGAACAATTATTTCTGGAGGAAATGCTGTCTGTGATATTTTGGGTGCCCATCTTCATCAAAGGGGAACAATGGAAAGCATTTTCTTAATTCACGACAAGTTTTAGCATTTATTTTACAAACTGTGCTTTCAAAATTCAATCAGGAAAGCAGTTAAGGGACTGTGACATTACCGAGCCAATGTCAAACTTCAGAAGATAAGTCAAAAAGCAAAAAAAACTGCCAAGAGTGCTGCATTTATTTTTAAACAACTGCAATTTCTGCTGCTGAAAACTAAATGTCAATTCACCACCAAGACGTTATTAAAAGCCTACCATTCATTATGTTGTTCCAGTGCTCAATGTGGTGAAATTAGACCATAGTGGAGTCAAGCCAGGAAAGCAAAAACATGCAATCAAAATGTGTGACCCTGAGGATTCAAAAATGTCATGGCGCTTACTATGTCGTGTCTTATCTGCTTTCGTTTCCCTCTTGTAATGTACAAATTCTGACTGTTACTTTGCTATCATTTTTCCTCAATTTCAATGCTTAATGAGGCTGAGCCAAGTTAATAATGGATGTAATAAGTAAGTGATGTGTCATTGTTGGGTACCCATGTACTCGAAAGTGTACCTATGTCGAGAGAGAGAGAGAGGGAGAGAGGGAGAGAGGGAGAGAGGGAGAGAGGGAGAGAGGGAGAGAGGAGAGAGAGAGAGGAGAGGGAGAGAGAGAGAGAGAGAGAGAGAGAGAGAGAGAGAGAGAAAAAAATAAAGAAAGAAAGAAAGAAAGAAAAAAGGTGAGAGAGAGAGAAAGAGAGAGGGGAAACGTGAGAGAGAGAGACAGAGAGGGAGAGAGAGAGAGAGGGGAGAGAGGGGAGAGAGCAGGAGAGGGAGAGAGACAGAGAGGGAGAGGGAGAGAGAGAGCAGCATCATACACTATCTGTTCTGCTCTGTCAGACCCTGCTACACTGTGCTACTCATCAATAAAAAAACAACATGACTGATGAGTTCATTTAATGGAATTCCTTTGTGTGAAGAGAAGCCTTTTGAATCCACTCACCGCTTTGACTTTTCCAGGACATTTGAAAGGATTGCTGGTGAACGCCTACCATTTGTGCCCACTGTCTTCTGCTTTAACAATTGCCACTCTAATTCAAGTGTGCAGCTTTGGGAGGAAATGGAAAAGGTCACAGATTTGATCTTTTTTTATGCATGACTAGGAATCATAATGCTTGCAAAAATTGGCAAAAATGCATTTAAATTGACACATGATTTTTATTTACGATTGCCAGTTTATTGCACACTGTTCATTGCAAAGCTGATCAATTTCCACGTTAAATTTTATTCTATTTTTCTTAATATTTGTATTAATTGAAAGGAACAGGTCAGATTATTGTTAGAGAACAGCCAGAAGAAAAACCAGGTTGTATTGCTTTCAAGATCACGCAGAAACTTGCTAGGAAATCCTTGATCACTGCATCGTGTGAAGGGGCCAGTTTCGGTTGCTGGTGTTATGTATGCTGAGGAATTTGAAGCTGTCGACCATCTCTACAACAGTGTTGTTTTTGGCGACAGGGTTATGTTTACCCCCCAGCCACCCAGTCAACAACCAGCTCTTTCGTCTTGCTCACATCATAACACATGATTCCCAATCTCTTTTCCCGTACTCTGCGTCACATCGGGCTGGCCAACAACAGTGGTATCATCAGCAAACTTAAAGATCAGATTTGCGCTGTGCTTGGCTACACAGGGAGTAGAACTGTGGGAATGAGTGCAGAACCGTGAGGATCGGGAGTGTGCAGCCAGCTGATGAATTCTTTGCTATTTTATACTCACTCCATCTGAGGCACCGGATCATAAGCTCTTTTGAATCTGTATCATGCTGGTTCTAGGTATCTTCTATGTGTGGAGAATTTGTGACTTTGCTGGTATCATAACACTCCAAATACTGGGATTGCGCCCCACACCACATAGATGTAAGACTAGTGAAGTTACCCACTGCATCGACAGTCAATGGTCACCCAGCTGTAAACAGCATTGCAAAGTAATGAAGCATTGATCTATTTCTATAGAAGCAAACTGTTATATAATGGGGTGTGGTGTTGGGGGGGGGGGGGGTGCGGAGGGAGCATGGGAGAGAGGAAATAATAATATTGATTGCTCTTTACATACTGAATGTTTTCAATACAATTAAATCTACAATCTGAGAATGAAAGAATGAGCATTACTGTTTAAATAAATAGATCGTTTATGTACATTGTGAAAAATTTCTGTAATATGAATGTTAAATATAAGAATGAATTATTACAAGTGACCCTATCTGCTGTTGCTCAGAGAGAAAAGTAGGATCTACCATTTTTTATGATGTGGGCCCATGAATGGCCATTGGCACAGGATATAAAAGTTGTAATGTAAAGGGGCTGTCCCACTTGGGCGACCTAATCCGCGAGTTCTGACGAGTTTGCCCTTGACTCATACTCACAGCATGGTCGACACAAGGTCGTAGGAGGTCTTTGTAACTTTCCTTCATGCTCGTGAGTGATCTCCTCGTACTCGAGGCCTCAGATAGGTTGTGGCATATTTTTCAACATGTTGAAAAATGCCCGCGAGTAAAAAAAGGTCGCCATGGAAAAAATCAATACTTTTTTACTCGTGGGTTTAGTCGTAGTAGGTCAGCATGTTAGTCATAGGTAATCGAAGGTAGTCAAAGGTAGTCATAGATAGTCCATCATAGTCGAAGGGAGGTCGAAGGAGATCGAAGGAGGTCGTCTTCACTCTCCACTATTCGGTGTCCAATTTTCCCGAAGTTAGTCGAAGCTAGTCGAAGCTGGTCTTCAACATAGTCGAAGGAGGTCGAAGGAGGTCGAAGGAGGTCGAAGGAGGTCTTCTACACAGTCGAAAGAGGTCTTCAACATGTCATTTTTTCAAACTCTCTTATAGATAAATAGATACATAGAAAATAGGTGCAGGAGTAGGCCATTCGGCCCTTCGAGCCTGCACCGCCATTCAATACGATCATGGCTGATCATCCAACTCAGTATCCCGTACCTGCCTTCTCTCCATACCCCCTGATCCCTTTAGCCACAAGGGCCACATCTAATTCCCTCTTAAATATAGCCAATGAACTGGCCTCAACTACCCTCTGTGGCAGAGAGTTCCAGAGATTCACCACTCTCTGTGTGAAAAAGTTTTTCCTCATCTCGGTCTTAAAGGATTTCCCCCTTATCCTTAAGCTGTGACCCCTTGTCCTGGACTTCCCCAACATCGGGAACAATCTTCCTGCATCTAGCCTGTCCAACCCCATAAGAATTTTGTACGTTTCTATAAGATCCCCTCTCAATCTCCTAAATTCTAGCGAGTATAAGCCAAGTCTATCCAGTCTTTCTTCATATGAAAGTCCTGACATCCCAGGAATCAGTCTGGTGAACCTTCTCTGCACTCCCTCTATGGCTATAATGTCCTTCCTCAGATTTGGAGACCAAAACTGTACGCAATACTCCAGGTGTGGTCTCACCAAGACCCTGTACAACTGCAGTAGAACCTCCCTGCTCCTATACTCAAATCCTCTTGCTATGAAGGCCAACATACCATTCGCTTTCTTCACTGCCTGCTGCACCTGCATGCCTACTTTCAATGACTGGTGTACCATGACACCCAGGTCTCGCTGCATCTCCCCATTTCCTAATCGGCCACCATTTAGATAATAGTCTGCCTTCCCGTTTTTGCTACCAAAGTGGATAACCTCACATTTATCCACATTATACTGCATCTGCCAAACATTTGCCCACTCACCCAGCCTATCCAAGTCACCTTGCAGTCTCCTAGCATCCTCCTCACAGCTAACACTGCCCCCCAGCTTAGTGTCATCCGCAAACTTGGAGATGTTGCTTTCAATTCCCTCGTCCAGATCATTAATATAAATTGTAAATAGCTGGGGTCCCAGCACTGAGCCTTGCGGTACCCCACTAGTCACTGCCTGCCATTGTGAAAAGGACCCGTTTACTCCTACTCTTTGCTTCCTGTTTGCCAGCCAGTTCTCTATCCACATCAATACTGAACCCCCAATACCGTGTGATTTAAGTTTGTATCCTAATCTCTTATGTGGTACCTTGTCGAAAGCCTTCTGAAAGTCCAGATACAACACATCCACTGGTTCTCCCCTATCCACTCTACTAGTTACATCCTCGAAAAATTCTATAAGATTCGTCAGACACGATTTACCTTTCGTAAATCCATGCTGACTTTGTCCAATGATTTCACCACTTTCCAAATGTGCTGCTATCCCATCTTTAATAACTGATACTCTTCTAAACTCACCAATTAGGTCGCCCAAGTGGGACAGCTCCTTTAAACTGCATATTTACAACACACTGGTTAGATAGTTGTTGGTGTGTAAGAAGGATGTGGTTGCAATGGAGATTCACTTGGGTATCTCCTGAATTGGAAGACTTTAATTAAGGGGAGAGATTGAATAGGCTCATCTTATTTGCCCTGGAGTTACAACACTGGAGATTGGAGGTATACCAAATTATAAGAGGTATATGTGTCAGAATTTTTCCTCATGGTAGGAGATCAAAAACTAAAAGCAAAGGTTTAATGTGAGGAGGAAGAGTTTAAAAGGAATTTGAGGGATACGTTTTTGACACAAAGAGTGGTTGGTATCTGCAACGTATAGTCAAAGAAAATAGTACCATGTGAACAATTACCTCTGTTTAAGACACATTTATTTAGACAGGCACTTGAATAATCATGACACAGAAGGATCTAATTGTGGCTGGCACCCATCTTTCTCTTTCCCTACTCTGAATAGATTTCCTATCTCCGATCAATTTCTCCATTACATGTTATATCTCTGTCCCTCAATAACTGAAAGTTTACACTCATCGTAAAACTTTGACAGCAGCTTTTGATGACTGTACACGAGGTGTGAAACAAGGTTAATAATGTCAACGATACCTTATCGTTCCTTAGTACACTGCTGCACACTTTGCACGGGCAATCAAGTCAATGGTTTGCTGTGAGCCTCAACTTTTTGCACACTTTTCTCACATGAACATCCATTGAAAGTGTGAATACTCATTAAATAAAATATAATTGAGTTACCCGAATGGCCTAAAAATCTAATTATAAATGAATGGTGTCTAAATCCCTTTTAACAGAATTCTAATTCCCATAGGTGTTAAAATAATCACATTTATTTTATACTTTATATTTGATTATGATTTTCTTAGCTGCTATTTTATTCATACATGTACATAATAATCTTTATCAAGTTTTCTGTAATATAATTAAAGAGTCGAAGAAGTCCACCCTTCTCTCTTCTTAATTTGCTGCCTGACTGAGTACCTTTCTTACTGATTGCTTCTCGATACTTAGGATCATGGATGACAGATATATAAGGATGGCCACTTTCTTTAGAACATCTTGGCTACAGAATCTCACTTGTCTGATCATTTTGAAAACCGCCTGTAAACGAATATTAATGCTTGAATGTCCCATTTGGCTCCAAGATGCAGCGATCACAGAAGGCTGTGGAGGCCAAGTCAATGGATATTTTTAAGGCGGAGATTGACGTATCTTGATTAGTACGGGTGTCAGTGGTTATGGGGAGAAGGCAGGAGAATGGGGTTGAGAGAGATAGATCAGCCATGATTGAATGGCGGAGTAGACTTGATGGGCTGAATGACCTAATTCAGCTCCTATCACATATGAACTTATGCATGGCCGTCCGAAGGGGGGGTGCAGTCGCACCCCCCTTTTTTCCAGATTGGTTTCCTCCCACATTCCAAAGACGTACAGGTATGTAGGTTAATTTGCTTGGTAAATGTAAAAATTGTACCTAGTGTGTGTAGGCGGAGGGGCGGAGAGGGAGGGGGAGGGTGAGAGAGGTGGGGGAGAGAGGGGAGGAGGGGGGGAAAGAGGGGGGAGGGAGGGGGAGCGGGGGGGGAGAGGGGAGGGAGAGATGGGGGAGAGAGAGAGGGGGAGAGAGGGGGGGAGAGAGGGGGGATGGATGGGGGGTTGGAGGGGGGGAGAGAGGGAGGGGGCAGTTGGGGAGGGGGCGATGGGGGGTGGGGGAGAGAGTGGGTGGAAGAGAGGCCAGGGGGGGTTGGAAGAGAGGCCAGGGGGGAGAGAGGAGCCGACCGAGGAGCCGAGAGAAAGCACTGAGAGAAAGCCCCGAGAGAAAGCAACCCCCGAGTGTCTTTGAATAATGGGGAAGAGGAGGGAGAGTTGGGAGGAGGGGGGGGGAGAAGCGGGGGGGAGAAGCGGGGGGAGAAGCGGGGGGGGGAGGGGGGAGTGGAGGGAGGGGAGAGGAGGGGAAGGAGAGGTGTTAGGTCAGGAGGACCATTAAAGGTGCACTGCACACACTAACACAGTCTAACAGTAACCGGCAATCAAATCAACACACAAAACATTTTCTAAAAAAGGGTTTTATTTACTGCAAAAACATAGACATAAACATAGACATACTTACTGACATAGACATACTTACAGTATTTTATTTGCATTTTTGCATGCTCCTTTATAACATTTTACATAATATTTTGCAACAGTACAACTTGATTATTAAAACAAGGACAACTTCAATTCTTGATTTAAAAAATTGTATACAACAATGACCCCAATCATCCCATTGCACCCACTCATTACTCTTGGCTCAACCAAAATTATTTTTGAAATATTGGTCATAAATTTGGTGCAAAAATGCTCCAAAATAAGGCTCTGAATGCACCAGAGGGCATCTAAAACCCTAGAGCTTCCAGGGCCCTGGACCCTGGGCGCGAGGGACTTTGTGCTTTGCGCTCGTGATGTGCGCTGTGCGCACATTATTTCACATAAATGTTTTGTAATCCTGTCATGCCACCCCACTTTTTGAAAAGCTTCATACCGGCCTGTTATGAACACACATCCAGTCCACTTTGCTGCCTCTGCCCACCTACTGTTTACAATTCCACCCATGCTTTAGCCAGTTTGCCAACTTCCATAGCCGCTCTGCATTAGTGGAGTCAGACATTAATCCGTTCTATGATCTTTGGCAGTGACTCGTCCGTGCTGCGATTGCCACAGAGGCTTTTCGATGTCATTTTCGTTGCCCGTCAGATTTTAAGCCGAAAAACAATCTGACGAGTCACTGCCAAAGATCATAGAGCGGACATGATGTCAAAAAGCTGGAAAAAAATCCAAAGATACTAGTGCAAGGTCTATGATCTTTGGAAAAAAATATCTTACTTAGCGAAAAGAAAACAAATATCAATCTCTTTGAATCGCTGACATCGAAAAGCTGAAAAAGAACATTACATATCGAAAAGGAAGGTATTATTGTGTTTTAAAATAAATAAAACATGCTTCTTGTTGTCAGGGGGGGGGGAAAGTGGGAGGAGATAGAATTGTTCGTTGTCATGCACACTTGTCATCGGCACGCCAGGGAATTTGTGTCCCCCCCATATTTTAAAAGCAATTTACTATGGCTGCCAATGCCCTGAGCCGTCTGTCCCCGCGGCCAGGGTGGGGGGGAGGGGGGGTGAATCACCCGGTGTGGGTGTCGGGGGTGAATCACCCCATGGGTGGGTCGGGATCCGGGGGTCGGGGTGGTGAATCACCCTGGTGTGGTGGTTGGGGTCCGATGGCGGTGCATCGCGGTCAGTGGGCGGAGGGACCAGCCTGTCCCACACCTCTGCTCCACCCGGCACTGCCGACCCACAGCCCATCACTGTGCAGCCGCACGGGGGAGACGAGGTGGAGGGCGGCCATGGCTGTGGCCGTGGGAGAGTGGGGACTGTCCCGAGGGATGCGATCCTTCGGCCGCTTACAACTTGGTGCCCGGGTTCAGAGTGCCCAGTCACCTATGGCTTGTGTGGGAAAATGACCCCCACCCTCCCGTCTCCATCGGCCAGTGATGTGATGACTGCGGGCGTCTGGACCAATCGCTGACAAGTCCCGCCCCCCCCCCCCCCCGGCGACGTCATGTCCGTTATTTTACTTTTCGACAGAGCGACCACTTGGTGAGTTGACTTGTAGGCGACGCAGCCTTTCGGTGAGTTGGCGTTTCGGCAGAGCGGCCTTTCGGTGTGTTTGCTTTTAGGTGTCCCACCCTTTCGTTAGTTGGCTTTTAGGTGTCCCACCCTTTTGGTTAGTTTGTTTTTAAGCGTCCCACCCTTTCGGTTGGTTGGCGTTTCCGTTCGATTATTTGGCTTCCACTTCTTTGCTTCGGCTTCTCGTCCTTTGATGCCACGTCTGGGTGCCAACTGGAGAACGCAAAGCAAACTCACAGGGAAACATAGAGTTATTCAGTAATACAACGTGGAAACAGGCCTTTCAGCCCAACTTGCCCAAACCGATCAACATGTCCCATCTACACTATGTTAATGTATACCATTCACCTGCCTGCATTTGGCCCATATCCCTCTAACCTGTCTTATCCATGCAAACTTCACATGGATTGCATGATAGATCAGAATCGACCCAGGGTCATTGGAGCTATCGGGCAACCGCACTACCTGAAGCGGAACGGAACTGCCTCAAATTCCCTTTTCTTAATTCAAGTCTTAATTCGTCTTAATTGTTATTCACCTGTAATAGAATAATTAAATCATAAAAGGTTTGCAACACAGGCCACATCCTCATACTATTTTTTAATGTAGCTTGTCTCTTCTATATTGTTTTTTTGCTATCATCTGCACACTTGGATAACTTTTCTACTCACTGCAGTTCCAGATAATATGCACAATCTCCCAAAACTGATTGCTGTAGCACCCCACCAGCTAACTTGAAACAGCTTTCTGGATTTCTAAAAAGATTGGTGTCTTGTTGGCCACTTTCCAATTCTCAAGTGCTATTCCTATTTCTAATGAATTTTTCAAGATAGTGACAATGACGTGACTAATCTCCCATCCATTTCATTGCATTTCTTTTTTATGAAGTACGTACATCTCAGCCTGATGCCTTGTTTTCTTTTAATTTCCTCATCATATCAATTACTTCTTTATCTCAAATTTCTATTTCCATTTGTTCTTCTTCCATGCCCAGGACAGCTTCCAGTCGTGAAATGCCCTTTGTGAAGATGAAAGTGCTTAATGCATTTGTCATGAGTTAGTCACTTCATGCAGCATTTTTCAAAACTGTCTTACATTTCTATTTATTTTTGCAGAAAATTGTTTGGAGAAATTTCACAATCATTTTAATATTCCCAAATATCTAAATCTCAGTTTTAATTGAAGACATCCCCCCCACCCCGTGCGCCCCCTCTGGGGGTCATTTTGACCCCCTCCCCCCCAACAGTTAGATTTCCTTCAAAATATAATCTACTTCATGTTTGTTCTTATCAACCATTGTAATTTCCTCAGTTCATTTAAAATGTCTATTTAAAATTGTTTATTTAACTCTTGGATGTTTCTATTTTACTTATGCAATGATCCAATAGTTCCCCCCTGTCACTTCCAACAACTGTAAATGTGGTGAGCTGAATAGTGCATTGACCACAGTTAATGGAGTATATTTCCAAATAAAATGGTATCCCATGTATTTAGTCAAGAAATCCAGGCTTTATTTAACTACAGATCTGTCCAAAACTGTAAACTATAACTTCCCATCGCTTGATAGTAACCCAAATCCAATCATAAGAGAGTCAGATCTAATTATCGGCACATCATTCTGTGACCACATAATGGAGAATTAGTGAGTGAATTCTGGCTTGTAAGGAAAGAGAAGATTGGGTCAGTTAGGCTTATATTCTCTGGGCAGAAGAATGAGAATGGGTCACACAGAAAGCTATAAAGTTTTAACAGGGCTAGACAGACTAGATAGTATGTGGTAAGAGATCAGAATGATGGATCAGTCTTAGGACTGGGATATGACATAAACAATGGAAATCTAAGGAAATGTATTTTCCCTGAGACCCAGAGGCTTGTGAATTTGTAGTATTCACTTCCACAGAAGTTCAAGAAGGGGATAAATATATTTCTTAATGACAAAAGTATCAAGGGATGATTGGAGAAGAGAGGAACAGGTTTACAAAGCACTCAATGGTTTAGGGCCAAAATACATTTCTGATCTTCTGCTTAGCTACGAACCACCCAGACCTCTCAGATCGTCTGGGACAGGTCTGCTCTGTGTCCCCAGAGTCAGAACTAAACATGAAGAGGCAGCATTTAGTTTTTATGCACCACATATCTGGAACAAACTCACAGAAAACTGCAGGTCTGCTGCAACTCTCAGCTCTTTTAAATCTAGACTGAAGATTTTTCTGTTTGCCGCTGCCTTTCAGTAAACAATACAATTTATTAATTACCTATACTGCACTGTAACTTCTATTCCTGGTTTTATTCTATTTCAAATATTTTATTTGATTGCTTTTAATTTTGTAATTATTTTATCTGAATAATCTAATAATCATTTTATATCTAAATATCATTTTATATGTGTTTCTTTCAAATGCTTTAAATGTTTTATGTAAAGCACTTTGAATTACCTTGTGGTTGAAAGGTGCTATACAAATAAACTTACCTTGCCTTGCCTTGCCTTACTGAAGTGGATGATCACCCATGATTATATTGAAAGATGGAGCAGGCCCAAAGGACTGAATGGCCTACCCCTGGTCCTAATTTCCATCTCAACGTTCAATGTAGCTGTTTAGTAATTGTCAAGTGTAACCCTTCTCAAGCCATAGGATCTAGGAAGATCCTTTGGAGATGCTACGTATTCAGTTGCAGTGGATGTCAAAGTCTCAAGGAATCTTCAGCAAAAACATTGCACACAGATAAGCAGACACACCATTAATACTATGTGACATTCTGGCATCAACGATAACAGCTTCACCTCCTTCCAAAACAACCTCGCGTGAGAGATGTAGGAAATTAATCAGATCAATGTCCGACCATTCATTCATTAAGATGTTCTCTTTCACACAACATCAAAATTCTGGTCTACTTCAGTATCACCTCCAGGCAGCATGCCACAAATTCAGGAACATCTGTGGTGCTAGATTTTCCAGGCTTCAGAAGAACAAAATTGGATGCAAGTGTTATGTCGGAATCAAGTGAATAGTACTTGACATGCACAACTAGCAAACACTCTCAATTCAAGTGCAAAACACAAAGTACTAGAGGCACTGTTCTGGCCAGACAGCATTTACAGAAGGATTGGACAGGTGATGGTTGGGGCTGGAACATTTATTAAGACCGATTCAGTCTAAAGAAGGGTCCTGGCCCGGAAAATCGACTGTCCATTACCTCCGCGGATGCTGCCTGATCAGCTGAGTTCCTCCGTTATAGGTCGCCAAAAATGTTCAACATGTTGAACATTCCAGCGGCGACCAGAACAAGGTACGACTCTTTGGGCGACTACACACGACCATACAGGCTTCACCCCGCAACATCTCACCAGGGTGTCGCCTCTATGGTCGTGAGTAGTCTCCTCTGTCGCCCAAAGAGTCGTAGCGTCTTTCTGGTCACCACTGAATTTTCAACATTGAAAATTTTCGCAGACCTGCAACGACCTATGATGAGTGCCAGTAGTCGCCAAAAAAGTCGCGTTAGTGGGACAGGCCCATTAGTATCCTTTTGGTGATCCGGATTCCTCCCACATCCTAAATAATGACAGAATGTATGTTAATCGGTCGTTATCATTTGCCTCTCGTGGGTAAATGAATGGTAGAATCTGGAGAGATTTTAGGTGTAAGTTTATTATTGGTACATTTACCAAGGGACAGTGAAAAGCTTTGTTTTGCATGCTACCCAAACAGATCAGATAATACTACACATAAATACAATCAAATCAAACTCAAGTGCAATAGGTAGGGAAATGTGTTGATGGGAATATGGGGAGAATAGAAAAATGGATTAATGCAAGATTAGTGCATATGGGTGCTTGATGATCAGTATGGAGTTAATGGACTACATGGCCTGTTTTCCTGCAGTATTTCTCTGTATGACATTATGACTGTTTAAAAAGGGTTTCTTATAATTTTGCTTTTATTCTCTTTATTCCTGTAGAATAGTACCTTGAAACACAGGATTCATGCATTCAAGACCATAGTGACTCAAATTGCAATCTTTTTCCATCACATGGATACATAGATACATAGACAATTGGTGCAGAAGTAGGCCATTAGGCCCTTCGAGCCAGCACCGCCATTCAGTGGGATCATGGCTGATCTTCCACAATCAGTACCCCGTTCCTGCCTTCTCCCCATACCCCTTGATTCCGCTAGCCCTAAGAGCTCTATCTAACTCTCTCGAATGCATCCAGTGAATCGGCCTCCACTGCCTTCTGAGGCAGAGAATACCACAAATTCACAACTCTGTGTGTGAAAAAGGTTTTCCTCATCTCAGTTCTAAATGACCTACCACTTATTCTTACCCCTCATAAAAAAAAGTGAGCACAAATATTTTATTTACAATAGGCATCTTGAATCAAAACAGTAAAGAAGAGCATTATGAATCCTGAGGGTCGAAGGGTCTGAACAAAGTCCAGGTTGTTTAAAATCCTGATATGGTGCATTATGCTTTTGTGACAAAAGTGTCTGCAACTAAGTTTATTGGTGTCTTTGTTAAGAGATAGACTTTATATTTACAGTCCCATAATGGGCTGACTGAAGGGTTGTGATGGTGGTGTTAGCTGTGGATGTTTTCAGTGCAATGTGATTAAGGGGAAAATATTTGGAAATTTAGGACAAATATTTCCTGCAATCATGGTAGGAAAGGCACAAGAGGAAAAGATAAAATACAAATGCTTATAGATATAATTATTAGCAAGATGGTTGATCACAGTTTTGACAAACAGTATGCGGTATTATTAATACCCAGCATTACAGAGATCCTTCGATTGCTTGGCATGTTATTTCTGCCACAGTCTCCACAATTATAGGTCACAACAAACACACACACACAAAATTAAGCATGCATATCGTTTCAACAATTCCTTTGGAAAAATCTTTTAAAGTCATTATTCAAAATAAGGTGAGGCAATGCACTGAAAAAAATGGACTATAAACATACTGAAGGATGTTGGCAAGTCATACAAATCATTCAAATCCTATATCATATATTTTATGATAGATTAACATTTTATAGCTATTTTGCAATGGAAAACATGCTTACATGCTGCAGACTGTAAAGAAAATTTATTGCTCAGGGGATTAAATAACCCTAAATAACTGTGATATAAAAGAATGAAACATTAATTAAATACGGCAGAGTACATGTAGTAACCGATAGTCTGGGTAAAAGCTCCCTATAGACCAAACATTAAAGAATCGTGATGACAAAGAGCAGAAGGTAAAATGTAACTTTACAGATGGAAGTTATGATGAATCTCTCATATTTCAATCATTCGATATTTTAGTCATGAGAGCAAAATAAATTGCATTTGAATTTCCAATAAAAAGCCCTGGGGTTTTCCAAATAATGAACGGCCGCTTCTGAGAAATTGTCATTGCTGCAAATACAGGCACAGCAAAGGTTTATCCTAAGCACTGATTTGTTTATTTTGACCCTTTGAACAGTCATTTAATGCACCAAAGTCAATATAGTGATTCAATCGTACCCCTTCATGTTTTAATTCAAATGGACGTGGCAGCTACTATAAAAACAAAATTTCGAGCAGATCAAATAGGAATCCACAATCTATTTAATAAAAATCATTTCATATTTCCCCAGTATGAATTTTCATTTACCTTTGCAAAGAATTTACTGCAAAAGTTGTTTTCTTTGCATTGATAAAAAGGCATTCATTTCCACTTTCAGTCTTTCGAGCTGTTGAGCATATAATCTAGTCTGACTTTCCTGGGCTGCTTTGCACTGTTGGAGGTGCTGTCCTGCAGTAGTTTAAGTGGATGTTAAAGATTGCATGTTTACAGAAGATCAGAAAGTTATCTCAATATCATATCTAATCAAAAAAAATGATAATCATTACTGAATACACAAATGAAATTACAGAATTACTCACCTGAAATTATCACATTTGAACCTGGTTAAAGATGAGGTTTTGCAGAAGGCCAGTGAAGATTAATCCAAGCACCCCCCCCGACCCCAATCCCCGGCCATGTACCAACAACAAACACAAAAAAATTCTTACTTGGAACACAACATACCGGGCTGCAATTTGCACCAGATTAAACATAGAAACATAGAAAAATAGAAGCAGCAGTATGCCATTTGGCCCTTCGAGCCTGCACCGCCATTCAATATGATCATGGCTGATCCTCTCAAATCAGTACCCTGTTCCTGCTTTATCCCCATATCCCTTCATTCCTTTAGCCCTAAGAGCTAAATCGAACTCCCTCTTGAAAACATCCAGTGAATTGGTCTCCACTGCCTTCTGTGGCAGAGAATTCCACAGATTCACAACTCTCTGGGTAAAAATGTTTTTCCTTTTCTCAGTCCTAAATGGCCTATCCCTTATTCTTATACTGTGACCCCTGGTTTTGGACTCCCCCAATATCAGGAACATTTTTCATGCATCTAACCTGTCCAATCCATTAAGAATTGTATATGTTTCTATAAGATGTCCTCTCATCCTTCTAAATTCCAGTGAATACAAGCCCTGTCGACCCATTCTTTCATCACTACACACAGATAATATAATAAACATAAATCATGTAGTCCTCAGTGCAACCAAAGACAGTCCATAAAAGGTCATAGTTGAGGAGTAGTATTCAACAGCCTGATGGTTGTTGGGAAGAAGCTATTCTTGAATCCAGTGGTCATGGTTTTCAGACTCTTATATATTCTTCCCAATGATAGATATCTATCTAGGCCCAATGGTTGATTTTATGGTGTACTAAGTGGGACCCATTGGGTCCCATGTTCACATGGGAGGGCTGGTCCCCCAATGCAATAGGGAAGCAACCACAAGCCTCGATGAGTATATGGACACTGTATCATCATATGTCAGCTTTTGCGTGGACAGTTGCATTCCAACTAAGACCCGGACATGGTTCAACAACAACAAGCCCTGGTTCACTGCAGAACTCAAACTGCTCCGACGGTCTAAAGAGGAGGCCTACAGGAGCGGGGATGCAGACTTCTACAGGCAGGCTAAGTACAAGCTGGGAAGAGGAATCAGAGCTGCCAAGGAAAGGTACTCTGAGAAGTTGAGGAGCAAGTTCTCAGCTAGTGATTCTTCTTCAGTTTCGAAGGGCTTGCAAGAAATTACCAGCTACAAGAGGAAAGCCCCCCGCCCTTTGGACAATCGTCAGCTGACCAACGACCTGAATGAGTTTTACTGCATGTTTGAAAATCAGAAACATAACCCTGGTACCCCCTCCCCCCCATCCCCAACCAACACAGCCAGACCCCAGTCTACAAAGAATGAACCCTGCACCCTCTCCTTCCTATTCACCACTTCACACCTACTTAAGGCAAGACTCCAGTATGAAAAGGCTCAACCATTTCCCACCTCAACCAACACTTCACACCCACGCATAGCCTGACGTTACCTTCATCATGGTGACTGACAGGTGTGAAGACCAATCGGCTGATCTCACAATGTTTTAAACATTCATAACTTTTTTATTATTTCACCGATTGGAAAAATCCATGGGGTGGTTGGAGAGGAGGATGGTGAGTATGATGGCGAAAAAATCATAGCTATATAGGGTAGCATTTTTTCTAATGTATTTACAACGTAGACAGGAAGTGGTCAAGAAGAGACTTTTAGTAATAGTATAGATATTCTATGCAGTTCTACGTGGCTATAGAACAAGACGTGATCATAAAGATAGTCATAGAGCATGGAAACAGGCCCCTAGACCCAACTTGCCCACTCCAGTCATCGGGTGGTGCCGCTCGCGGCAGCCTCGCCAGCAGTCTGTTTGTCATTACACTATTTTTTATATTTTTAGTCTGTTTAAAAGTATGTTTTTGGAGGTTTCTTAGTATTTTTATGTGGGGGAGGTGGGGGGGGGAGGGGGGGGAATGGGTTAACCGTTTCTCAGTCACTTCCTGGTCGAGGATGCGTCTATTCTCTGAGTCGCATCTTCGCCACCCCCTCGCGGCCTACCATCTGGATTGGCGTAGCCTTTCCTGCAGGAGAACGACCAGAGCTTCAGCAACGGCGCAGCACTGAAATACCATCGTGGAGCGGGCGATGCCTTATCAGGGATCGCTGTGTTGAAGCTCCGGAGTGTTGGGCCTGCTGTTTAACACTGTGGAGCTGTGGTTTGCAGAGCTTCTAGCCGCAGGCTGCACAGATTTTAACATCGCGGTGTCCTGGAATTATTTGCCGAGTGTTGCCAGTGTTGGAGCTCCGCCCAGCTCGGCCTGTGGACTTCGGGAGCCGCGGTCTCTGGTAGGAAGTGGCCAATTCGGAAACTCCAAGCCGCTGAGAGTGTTCTTCCGTTCCGACGTCGGAGTTCCCGATCATCCCGGCGAGAGGGCCTGAACATCGGTCCGCCGTAGCAGCTACTGCGGAGGTCTCAAAGGCCCCGACCATGGGGGAACAATGAGGAAGATGACTGAACTTTATTGCCTTACCTCACAGTGGGAAACCTTGATTCCGCTGTGTGGGGATGTTCATGTTAAATTCTATCGTGTGTTGTGTTCTTTTTATTCGTATGGCTGTATGGTAATTCAAATCTCACTGTACCAATTGGTGCACGTCACAATAAATGTAACTTTGAACATTTACACCAGGCCCACCTGGCTGAGTTTGGCTCATATCCCTCTAAACCTATCCTATCTATGTACCTTGTGAAAGTACCTGCCTCAATCAACTCCTTCGGCAGCTCATTCCATATGCCTACCACCCTCTGTGTAAAAAGGTTGCTCCACAGGTTCCCATTAAATCTTTCTCCTCTCACCTTAAACCTATAGGTAACCACATAGATTTCCATCATTCATTCTGAGAAAACTTTTTCTTGCTTCTGCTCCAAAATGATCATCGCCCTTTTTCCTCTCTCCATCTTTCCATCAATCAAATGTTTACCTTCCAAGTGATTTAATGTGCAATGTTCTCTGCCTTGACCCTTGCAGCAAATTATCCAAGCTGAAACAATTTACAATTAAAAAGGACTTCTCAATCTCTCTCCCTTCTTTCTTAGTGATCACATCAAGTAAATGTCTTTCTGTCACTAATTAAGTATTCTTACCTCTTTGTACTAAAGTATCCATCAAATCGCTTTCTAATACTCCCTTAAAATAATGTCTGGCCTAAATATTCCACCTGTGTAAATTCAGGAATGTTGACATGTGGAATAAATTATCAATATATCATCTTCTTTGCATGAAATGCATTCTAACAGAACGGATTGCTCAATTAACCTCATACCTGACTTTTTAACTTCAATGTAATCACCCAGGAATATAACAGAATAGTTGATACAATGTTTTTTGCAGTCTGTGATATGTCTTGCCTTTAATGGAGATTTATAGTGCTCAGATTTCTTGGTGGAACAGGAAAGTGTCTATTGGAGACACAATTTAGTTACCAACCATTTATTATTAATTTAATTTGTTGTTATCACTGCGTATGGGCAATTATCTAAAACCATATGATCATTTGGACCCCTCAAAATAGCAAAGTTAAGGACCCACAGATGGAAGAGAAGTGGTGGAAGAAGAACAAAGTCAAAAGGAAACAAAAAGGAAAAAAATTAAAAGTAGAAAGAAGAAAAGTGTGGGGAAAAAGGGGCTAAAAAGAATCGGCAATGGACCAAATTAAGGATAATCCCAAAGCATTTTTAAGAATATTAAGATAATAGTCATACAACGTGGAAACAGGTCTTTCGGCCCAACTTGCCCATGCTGACCAAGAAGCCACATCTACACTAATCCCACCTGCCTGCATTTGGCCCATAGTACCCTAAACCTATTCTACCCATGTATCTATCTAAATGTTTCTTAAATGTTGTAATAGTACCTGCCTCAACTACCTCCTTCGGCAGTTCGTTCCATACACCCACCATCCAAAAAAGTTGCCCCTCAGGTTCCTTTTAAATCTTTCCCCCCCTCACCTTAAACCTATGTTTTCAGACTCATGATTGCCCTACTCTTGGTTAAAAAAAAAGACTGCATTTACCCTATCTATTCCTCTCATGAACTTCTAGACTTCAATAAGATCAGCCCTCATCTTCCTGTGCTTGCAAGGAATAAAATTTTTGCCTGCTCAACGTCTCTCTATAGCTTAGGCCTTCGAGTCATGGCAACATCCTGATAAATCTTTTCTGTATAATTTCCAGCATAAGAACTTCTTTCCTCTAACTGGGTGACCAAAATTGAACCCAATACTCTAAATGTGGCCTCAGCAATGTCTTATATAACTGTAACATGACCTCCCAACTTCGATACCCAATATTCTGACTGATGAAGGCCAATTGACCACGCTTCCTACTTGTGACACCACTTTCAAGGAACTAAGTACCAAAAGGATACACAAGGAAACAGGAAAATGCCTTGGGGCTTTCCATGCTATAGACATTGTGGGCTACTTTTTAAATAATCTGTATTCGCCAAGTGGAAAAACATTAAGGTTGCAGTCCAGACACTTAATACTTGTCATATACATTTCTAATTTGGATATGAATGTAGAAGGTATGATTAGTAAATTTGCAGATTTCACAGAAATTTGCCATGAGGAAATTAAAAGTGAGGAGGAAATTGCAGAATGATGCAATTTTGTCTTCATCCAGAGGGTTGCTGTAAACTGAAACACACAGTCTGAGGAGGTAGTAGAGGCAGCTAATCTACTGTCCTTAAAAAGCATCAGAATGAACACTTCACTCACCAACACATAGACACTGTGGTCCTGGTAAATAGGATTATTATATGTAGCAATGTTACAAAATGTTGAGATTTTAAAAATCAAGTCTGCAATTTATCCCATCAGATAAAGCATAAAAAGATGTTTAAGTTGACACCTAAATCACTTTCATATCTTCAGTATTAAAAAAGGTTATGGTGATTTTCATAATCGGAAATTAGCATCTTGTTCCCTATTGCTTTTCCATTGACGTAACTCAAAAGCTGTGATCAAGGACAGTCAAAAGCCCATAACTTTCTTAAAAATTAAGAGAACTGAATGAAATTTTCAGTTATTATAGATTGAAGCATTCTGAAACAAATATGAAACAATCTTACTTGGATAACCTGAAATTAAAGCATATAATTAGTTAGTTACCTAATTGTAGCTAATTACTAGATCTAAACATTTATCCATTTCTTAAGAAAAGGTTACCATTTAAAATAGGTGTCCAAATAACATTCACACAATAATTCACAATATAACATTATTTTTAAATCTCATTGTCATGAATTTATAGGCCAAATTGAAGGAATTTAGTGTTTAATTCCCGTAAAATAATGGCCATTTTAATCATCTTGCGAGTGGGATTTTGTGGAACGGGATCGATTGGAACGTTGCAGTTTGTGGTGAATTTAAACCCCATATCGGCAGGAAAAACACTGCTGGTTTGTATGGGGCCTAAATCACCTTTTCGCAACGTAAAATTTGGATTTAAATCATCCTAAGAAGCACGTTTGTATGTCCCATATGGGAGATCCGTCCCGTGGTCAGCGTTGACGGCGTTAGAAGTCGATTTTTATTTTACTCCAGCAATTAAATTATCCAGCGATGTTTTTAAAAAACTTGATAGAACGGATGTCGGAGCAATTTCTCTGCAGCAGCTAAACAGCCTGAAAAATCGACTTCGACAGGCAGGAGAAAATGGCATTTAAATCCCGCACCCCTCTCAAAGGCGCCAAAGCCGCGCACACGGCCAGTGGCAGAACTGCAGCACCGCTGAAGGTACGTTTTGTAACATACCTATTATATGAGCACCTAATGGTTGGCATGAACATGATGGGTTAAAAGGCTTGTTTCTTTGCTATATAACTCAACAACTCTATGGAAACTAAGGGACAGTGTGATTTGAGTGTCTGAGAAAGGTTATGTTGGAATCAATGTGTAAAAGAGCACTTTTCAATCACAACCCACATAATAGTTTTAAACTATGGGTCGTAACCTAAATAGGGGAGGAACAGGGGGCAGCTAATAGTGCTGCTGCCTCAAAGTAGCAGATACTTGGTTTCAAACCTGACCTTGGGTGCAGTCTGTGTGGAGTTTGCACATTATTCCTATGACCACATGGGTTTTCTCTGGGTGTTCCGTTATCCTCCAACATTCTATAGGTAAATCAATTGTGGCCATTGTAATTAGTCGTAGATGAGTGGTGGAATCTGGATGGTTAATGTAGGATTATTGTATATATGGGGATTATGGCAGATGCAGTATAATGTGGATAAATGTGAGGTTTTCCACTTTGGTGGCAAAAACAGGAAAGTAGACTATTATCTGAATGGTGGCCGATTAGGAAAAGGGGAGATGCAACGAGACCTGGGTGTCATGGTACACCAGTCATTGAAAGTAGGAATGCAGGTGCAGCAGGCAGTGAAGAAAGCAAATGGTATGTTAGCATTCATAGCAAAAGGATTTGAGTATAAGAGCAGGGAGGTTCTACTGCAGTTGTACAGGGTCTTGGTGAGACCACACCTGGAGTATTGCATACAGTTTTGGTCTCCTAATCTGAGGAAAGACATTCTTGCCATAGAGGGAATGCAGAGAAGGTTCACCAGACTGATTCCTGGGATGGCAGGACTTTCATATGAGGAAAGACTGGATAGACTCGGCTTGTACACGTTGGAATTCAGAAGAGTGAGGGGGGATCTTATAGAAACTTACAAAATTCTTAAGGGGTTGGACAGGCTAGATGCAGGAAGATTATTCCCGATGTTGGGGAAGTCCAGAACTAGGGGTCACAGTTTAAGGATAAGAGGGAAGACTTTTAGGACCGAGATGAGGAAATCATTTTTTTACACAGAGAGTGGTGAATCTGTGGAATTCTCTGCCACAGAGGGTAGTTGAGGTCAGTTCATTGGCTATATTTAAGAGGGAGTTAGATGTGGCCCTTGTAGCTAAAGGGATCAGGGGGTATGGAGAGAAGGCAGGGATGGGATACTGAGTTGGATGATCAGCCATGATCATATCAAATGGCGGTGCAGGCTCGAAGGGCCGAATGGCCTACTCCTGCACCTATTTTCTATGTTTCTATGTTTCTATTATGATCAGCACATATTTGGAGGGCCAAAGAGCATGTATTTGTGCTATAAAACTTCACAAGGAGATTTAAAAAAGACACAAAGTACTGGAGTAACACAGTGGATCAGGCAGCATGTCTGGGGAACATGGATAGATGGTGTTTCAGGTCAGAATCATTTTTCAGCACTTAGTGCCTTTCTTTGTAAACCAGCATCAGCAGTTCCCTGTGACTCCTTAAAAGTACCTTGGCAGGCCCCATAAACTATCATTGGTCATTTTCACATTTCTTTTCAATATCTGCTGTATTGTTATCTTACTTGGCCTTTGTGGCTGATTAAATCAAGTATTTTGAACCAATGCAGAGCAGATCTGGCTTCAAGTCAGTATGAAGAATGAAATCCAATGTGAAATTGGCCAAATTAAAATTCGTCAAACAGCATGAAACAACCTAGAGGAGATGAATTCACATATTTTCAGCTGTGCCAAAATTGTAATTTAACTGAACCTGAAAGTGTTTCCAAGCTACTTGCCTGTCCAGCAGAAAAGTGCTGGAGAAAAGGTTAAATGTCCTTGTTAACTGTGTTAGTGCTGGCATAGATGTGGGTGTCTGATTGATTTCCATTACACTTTTAGGCTAAATTGCATGGGATTGCATTGAACTATTCACAAGGCATTTGGTCTGTGTTTGTATTCATGGTCCACACATTCCTCCTAACCATCTAATTGTATTTTAGTTTAGTTTCATTTATTGTCACGTGTACCGAGGTACAGTGAGAAACTTTTGTTATGTGCTACCCTGTCAGAGAAAGATTATATATGATTACAATCAAGCCATCCATAGTTTACTGATACACGATGAAGTGAATAATGTTTAGTGCAAGAAAAAGTCCAGAAAAGTCCAAGTAAAGTTAGTCCAAGGGTCTTCAACGAGGCAGATTTGCATATATATTCCTTCCCATTTAGTCTGTGTTAGTATTTATGCTCCACACAAGATCCCCCTAACAATTTTAATCTAATTTTGTTCGCATAATTCTAGAATATTTTCCTTCCCATTTGTCTCAAACTATATATTTCCAGTGAATAAAGTTCAATGGTGAATGTAACCAGCTCTGCTCAAAACAAGGTCTTGCTACCAGGCGAGTTAAGGGCCTGCCCCACTTAGGCGATTTTTCAGCAGACTGCCGGCGACTGTCAAGTTTGTGGCACTTGCCTGAAAAACCGGGAACTGGAACGGCGACTGTCAGAGTGGAACACACACAAACACATCGCAAAGGCGGGGGCCAGGGAAAGCGGGGGAGCGCTGTCTGAAATTCACACGGTGCAAAGCCAAGGTGATACAGACACACCAATGAACAGGAAGGTTAAGACAGCTAGCACAGTGTACGGTAAATCCTTTAAAAGAGGGGAAGGGGAGAAGGGGGGAGAAGGGGGGAGAAGGAGTGGAGACACTTTGAAGAAGCCAGACATCTTTTAATAAGCCAGAGATACACAGCTGTGAAGTTTGGTGGGCATTTAACATTACCGGTCGGTTATCCTTGGTTCTGAAAACGTGTTATGTTTTTTTCCCCAATGAGCCAAAGAAAATGCCCGGTCAGCAATGGCGATTAACTAAAACTACCTACGACTACCTCGACTACCTATAACTACATGGCGACCCCACTACAACTGCACCTAGGATTATCAGCACGGGATTATCGATTTTCTCCATGGTGACCAATTTTTGGTCGCAAAAAATGTGGCGATCATGAGGCGAGCGCACAGTCTCCTGCACTCGTCTAAAAAGTCACCTATGTGGGACAGGCCCTCTAAGCACAGCAAAGGACACACATTGCTGGAGTAACAGCGGGTCAGGCAGGATCTACGGAGAACATGGATCGGTGACATGTCGGGTCGGGTCCCTTCTTCAATCTGTCCCTTCTTCAATCAGTCCCTTCTCCAATCAGTCCGAGAAGGGTCCCTACCTGAAATGTCATCTATCCATATTCTCTGGGGATACTGCCTAACCTGCTGAGTTACTCCAGGACATTGTGTCTTTTTTTTAATAAACCAGCCTCTGCAGTTTCTTTTTCATCCAATTAGGCACAGCATGCAGTCTCAAACGGTGATCAGAATGACCATTATCAATTGCACATCAACTCTAATGAAAGAGGCTACTGAGAATGGTTTCAATTTACTCATATGATGGTTTAAGATCTTTGAATGTACATCTTTGTGCAAATTAATTGAAGCACAAACTGATTTTCCTATTTTTTCATTTGATGTTTTTATGTCCACCATTTGTATTTAAAACTGATAACATTCAAAATAAATTAAAGTTAAAATAACAACTTCACAATGGCACTGCGTCAGTATTGTATAAGCCACCCACTGTTTAATCATCATTTGAGGAAAAATCTCATCAAGCAATTCATAAAATTCACAACATGTATATTACTCCAAGGAGGGGGATCAAAGATCATAACCTTGCATCAACATTGAAGTCACAGCGAGAGAGATCACACAGTTGATAGTGATGAGCCAAGCTTCTGTAACAAACAAGATTGGCAAACAAGAGTATGAAACCGGATCACTATTGCCCAGGAGAACAGGCAAGTGCAGCCACAAAAGGAAGATGACTCCAGTGGGATGAGGCTTTGCTGATTCAGGAAAGTACGAAGAATCTGAGACAAGTGATTCCCTGAAGAAGGATGTGAAGGCAGCAGGAGTCTCAGTCTGCTCAAGCACCATGCAACCATTGAAGTTGGTCGTAGTGCAAGAAGACCTGTAGAAAAAACAATTTCTAACTGCTGCGATGAAGGATAAACGATAGCCAAGGGCCTTACGATGTAAACATTTGGCATGTGAGGACTGAAGAATGGTGTCATCCAGTGACAAAAGCCATTTCCTGGTTCATGGCCAACGTAAGCGAAGTATTTGGAGATCAGTTGGAAAGCCACAGAGAAAATACCACATTGATCAGTTTGTCAAACATCCTGAAAAGAAAATGTTCTGGGTTTATTTCACCTACCACGGCGTTGGTCTACAGTACCCAGTTAATGGAAGGATGAGATTTCCACAATATATCGATGTACGGCAGGGAGGAGTGGTGTCTCGCTGAGATGGTAAAGACTTCCAGATGGATCTGGGATAATCCAGCAATATTCCACCATGCCCCACCTCAAAGCTGGTGATCCAATTTTTGCGCCAGAAAGGGATATGTTCTTGGTACTCAGTACATCAGGCAGCATCTGGGGAGGATATTTTGGATTGGGGCACCTCTTCATAAGTGCATCAGAAGAGTCACGACTAAAAACGTTGCTTGTCCATTCCCTCTTCAGATGCTGCCTGATCCACAAGTTCCTCCAGTACTTTGTGTTCGTCACAAGATTCCAACAGCTGCAGTCTTGGAATCCAGTCTTTTAGATAGGATCACTGGAAACAAGACAGCTAAATAAACAAGTTATTAAAAATGAGGGAGGGGGGGTAGGCTTGATTATCTGTGTTCTTCCATCCAGCAAAATTAGCTATTGAATGAATAATTTGAATGTTTCAGTTCATCAGAACAACCTGACTTATTGAATCCTTGCAAGGAAGAGATTGATTAGTTTCTCACTTTATTTTCTCATTGTCTGGCTGTTTGCCTCTAAAACATTTAGAGTTTAATGTAGGCAGATTTTCACACAGCAAACACATTCTTTAAGAACTTATCCCCTTCATTCAGTGGGTGTGAACTGCATATAATTCTTCAAATGTTAGAGAACCAGTGACCATGAAGACTTCAGGGGATTCAAGATTAACCTCCCTCCCAAAGCACATGCTTTACATGAGTCTGTACCTTGCTTAAATTTTTCATGAAATGTTTCAGGATTCTAGGAATATCAGGCCCAACAAATATCCTTCTTTGTGGAGGAAGGAACTGCAGATGCTGGTTTACACTGAATATAGACACAAAGCTGGAATAACTCAGCGGGTCAGGCAGCATGTCTGGAGAAAAGGAACAGGCGAGGTTTTGTGTTGAGACCCTTCTTCAAACCGGTCTGAAGATATCCTTCTTTGTTGGGTGGCACAGTAGAAAATGTAATCGAGTTGTTGCCTCTCGCCACCAGAGACTCAGGTTCAATCCTCACCTCGGGTGCTATCTGTATGGAGTGGGCATAATTTCCCTGCGGTCGCTTGGGTTTTCTCCAGATGCACCAATTCCCTCCCACATCTAGAAAGACATGTGGCTATAAAAGTTAATTGGCATCTGTAAATAGTTCCCAGTGTGCAGGCATTGGATGTTCAAATGGGATAACATAAGAGCTAGTGTGAACAAGTGATTGTTGATCTGGAGGGACTCAGTCGGTCAAAGGGGCTATTTCCATGCTGTAACTCTAAAAAATACTAGTGGGTTCAACACGTTTAAAATGTCCCACAGTGGTGTTTAATTACATCTGGAGGTCGGAAAGACATTTTCAAGTTTTAATGTATGATCATCAAGAGTGTTAAAAGGTCATCAGCCTACAGTTTTTTCAATTAATGTGGATGGAAATTTTCCATATTTTATATTTTTTTCTTTCAGATATCCAGCCTCAATTTAGTATTCACTTTTTTTTAATTCTTGGAATTTTTACCTGTAATTATGGAGTAAATTGAGATTAATTTATCATTGCATTAATGATTTGGTTGAGGGAACCAAACGGCATGTTTCCAAATGTGCTGATGGTACAAAATTATGTGGGATTGTGAACTTGGAGGAAGATATAAAGAGGCTTCTAGAGGATATAATTAAGCTGAGTGAGTGGGTGACTATATAACAGATGGAACATAATGTGGAAAATGTGACTTGCGTTAGGGTTTGGTACAAAGTACATTTATTTTTTCAAATCATGACAGATCAAGAAATTATGATGTTCCAGGGGACCTGCATGTCAATAGACAATAGACAATAGACAATAGACAATAGACAATAGACAATAGGTGCAGGAGTAGGCCATTCGGCCCTTCGAACCAGCACCGCCATTCAAGGTGATCATGGCTGATCATCCCCAATCAGTACCCCGTTCCTGCCTTCTCCCCATATCCCCTGACTCCGCTATATTTAAGAGCCCTATCTAGCTCTCTCTTGAAAGTATCCAGAGAACCTGCCTCCACCTCCCTCTGAGGCAGAGAATTCCACAGACTCACCACTCTCTGTGAAAAAAAGTGTTTCCTTGTCTCTTTTCTAAATGGCTTACTCCTTATTCTTAAACTGTGGCCCCTGGTTCTGGACTCCCCCAACATCGGGAACATGTTTCCTGCCTCTAGCGTGTCCAAACCCTTAACAATCTTATATGTTTCAATGAGATGCCCTCTCATCCTTCTAAACTCCAGAGTGTACAAGCCCAGCTGCTCAATTCTCTCAGCATATGACAGTCCCGCCATCCCGGGAATTAACCTTGTAAACCTATGCTGCACTCCCTCAATAGCAAGAATGTCCTTCCTCAAATTAGGGGTCCAAAACTGCACACAATACTCCAGGTGTGGTCTCACTAGGGCTTTGTACAACTGCAGAAGGACCTCTTCGCTCCTATATTCGATTCCTCTTGTTATAAAGGCCAACATGCCATTTGCTTTCTTCACTGCCTGCTGTACCTGCATGCTTACTTTCATAGACTGATGTGCAAGGACCCCCAGATCCCGTTGTACTTCCCCTTTTCCCAACTTGACGCCATTTAGATAGTAATCTGCCTTCCTATTTTTGCTACCAAAGTGGATAACCTCACATTTATCCGCATTAAACTTCATCTGCCATGCATCTTCCCACTCCCCCAACCTGTCCAAGTCACCCTGCATTCTCATAGCATCCTCCTTGTACGAAGTCCTTGTACAAATCTCTGGAGGCCAATGTGCAGAATCAACTAGCCATCAGGAAGGCAAAAGCTTTATTAGCTTTTATTGTGAGAGGGTTGGAGTACAGGAGTAAAGATGTCTTATTGAAATAACTTAGTAGATGGGACTTGAAGGATTGACTACATTTCTGGTCTCTTTACCTGAAGTAGATGTGTTTAGAACATAAAACAATGCAGCACAGGAATAGACCCTTTTGCCCACAATGTCTATGCTTAACATACTGCCAATACCAACTCTTATCTGCCTGCATATAATCCATATACCCCCATTCCCTGCAAATTAATTTGCCTATCCAAGAGTCTTTTTAATGCCACTATTGTATCTGCCTTCACCACCACTTCCAGCAATGTGTTCCAAGCACTCACCACTTTCTGTCACATCACCGTTGACCTTAACATTATACCCTCTAATATTTGATATTTTCATCCTGGGAAAAAAAGCTTATGACTGTCCATCCAATTTAATGCCTCTCATCATTTTATATACTTCTGTTGGCTCTCCCCTCACAATCCACCTTTCCAAAGAGAACAATCCAAGTCTGTCCAACCTCTCGCTGTAGCTCAGTACTGGGATAGAAGTTCAACCATAATTTTGATGAATGGAGATGCAGGTTTGAAAACATGTTGTTGTCCCTGATTCTTATGTTCTTATATTCATATTGCGCACACCCTTTTCTTGTTCCATTATTTTAACTGCTGTGAATGATTTAAGATAGTGAAATAATGCACATCCACTTGCTGATATTAAATGGGCAAGCAGACATAGGAAAAGATTAATTGGTTCAAGAAGGGTCCCGAACCAAAACGTCACCCATCCTTTTATTCCAGAGATACTGCCTGACCCTCTGAATTTGTCCAACACTTTGTGTCTATCATTGACTCATCCATTCTACTGCTGTATCTAGTAAAGGTTGAGACAGGTGAGACTCCCTCACAATGTTTAAGAAACATTTAGACAGGTACAGGAATATGATAGGTTTAGAGGGATCTGGACCAAATGAAGGCAGGTGGGGCTGGTGTAGATTTGGCTTGTTGGTCAGCATGGGCAAGTTGGGCCGAAGGGCCTGTTTACATGCTGTGTGACTATGACTATGAGTCTATGGCTGGAATGTAGGTCCCAACCAAAAAGAGAAAGCAATACATTAAACTTTTTCTTGATTATTGGTCAAAACTAGTCCAGAAGGTGACTTCAGTACTCATTTACATTTTATAGGTTTAGATATCTGTTTAGTCAGTATTTCACTTTTTAACACAACTCATTTTGGAAATTCAATCTGGCATAAATCAGGCTCACACTGATGAGACATTTATGAATCAGTTGCACACCCAATGATGCTATTCCCAGTGGAGTGTACCTTTTGAGAGTCATTCATGAGCTTTGGTTTGCAGTCTGCCTCTCATTGCCATGCCTATAATATCATTGCCACTGTCTCTGTCATAGCATGTATTAAAAAGAGCTTCCCTGAGCAGATTCTAGACTGGCTCTGGAAAACCTACTGAGCTGGTACTCTTTCATTTAGTTACTTACCTCCTCGTACACCCTACTCAAACCTCCCCCAGATTGCAATGACTATCCATTTGTCCCTCAACCTCCAAAACAATTCTCCCTCCCATAAGATAGAATTAAAAGCTGTTGATTTGTCGAGACCCTTCTTCAGATTAAAGAAGGCTGAAGAAGGGTCTCAACCTGAAATGCCACCAATTCCTTCTATCCAGAGATGGTGCCTGTCCCGCTGAGTTACTCCAGCATCTGCAGTTCCTTCCTACACACTCTCCATCCCATAGCCTGTCTCCAGGACCAGATTCTCCATTTCAAGGCCATGACCCTGCTCGCCAAAGCCTTGAACTTGCAAGATAATTATATCTCCAGTAGGCCCAAAATCCTCTGTCCCAGTCACAGCACATCCATTCCTACCTCAAGTCCTTATCCAGCAACCAGACCGCAGAGCACAAGAGCTTTTGAACTTCTCTTTTCAATCCCTAAGCAGCATAGAGTTGCTGCCTCACAGCGGCAGAGAGCGAGGTTCGATCCAGACTACAGGTGCTGTCTGTACATTTTCCCAATGACTACATGGGATTTCTCTGGGTGATCCAGTTCCCTCCCACATTTTAAAGTCGTGCAATTTGTAAGTTAATTAGCTTCAGTAAAATTGTCCCAAGTGTGTAGGATGCGAAGGTGAGATAACGTAGAACTAGTGTAAGGATGATCAACTGTCGGCGTAGACTCTGTTGACCAACTCTAAAACTTTAAAAGCACTACAAACTCTAAAAACAGGGTGATCCGTGCAAAATTAATAGTGCAAAGCCAGCCTAATTCATTTTTAAGTTACCACCATTGTAAGGCCAAAATAGTATTGCGCACATCAGGTAACAATGCAATAATATATCCCTATGTGGTCCAAACAACTACTGCCTAACATTCTCGCATTAAGGCTGAGAACTATCAAATTCATGAACTTTTGGATGAACACTATCAACAATTTTAACATTCACCAGTACAAGTTTTCTGAGACTCCATATTGTTGTGAGCCCAGGCTTTAAAATACAACCCATGGACAATAGAAGATGTTTCCGAAATGTTGTACACAAGGGCCAAATGACTTCACGATGATCACTCTTCTTTGACTATTATGATCAATAAGTACAACCAGCTATCAGTCTTAAATCTATACACAAGTCAGTAACTTATTTTTATTTTTAATGTGTTCTCTATTTTTGTGACTTCTGCCATTACAAATATCCTTCATTGACAGTGGCATTAATAAGAATTTGAACATTTCTTTGAAAGTCAATTCCGGGGGATGATGCTGCCTCGGTTTTTAAATAGAAGTTGTTCATCATGACTTTCCCACTCATTGAAATGTAACCGCATTGCATGGAGTTTGAAAAGCCAGGGGAAAAAAAGTACTGCAATGTTTTGAATGATCACGGAATCATTTCATGCATAGAAGGTGCATGACAAGGAGCAACCGCGCGTGGTTATTGGGCCTATAAAAAAAAGACATCATAAGTGCCACTGCCCAATTCATTGTGTTTTTATTGCTTCCTCTTGATCTTCAGAGTTGGAAAGACTTATAAATGAACCAAATCAATGTTTAAAATCAAAGGAGATTGTCCGTTAATTGTTTTTGTGAAGAAACAAGTCAATAGTTGTAATTAATCTTAAAGTATTGCTGTCATTTAAATGTTCACAACAAACCGATAAATGTTTGCATGCCGGACCAATATAGGTTCAAATAATTTCACTTCTACAATCTTAAATTTTAATCTTTGACACCCTTACTAATCAGCACCCATCAATTGAAAAGGTCTTGCTGCATCCGTGCATAGGGCTGATTCAGGATTCTCCTGAAGAAGGGATGTAATCTGTTGATTGAATTATTCTAGTTTAGTTTCGTTTATTATTGTCACATGTACTGAGGTACAGTGAAATTAGCAAACTTGCAGCTAATAACTGACTAACCTTTTAAATTCAATTGGAACAAATTATTTTATTTTACATTCTAACTTGAATAATGTTGACCTAAAATTTAGTTTGCTATTGGTATTCCTTGCCAAGATCTCCAGTTAAAATTTATTGGGATAGTTTTTGTCTGGCACCACCTGCCCACGTATCAGTTCATACCTGGATGTTAGGCCCTAAGACACAGGGGCAGAATTAGGCCATTCGGCCCATCAACTCAGCTGATCAATTTTTCCCTCAACTCCCATTCTCGTGCTTTCTACTTTAATGCCCTTCTAATCAAGAACCTATTATTCTCTACTGGTGCCATGGTTTTTCCGTGTCCAAGCATAGGACTGATTCATTTACTGAGGGATGTGTAGGAAGGAACTGCAGATGCTGGTTTAAACCGAAGATAGACACAAAATGCTGGAGTAACTCAGCAGGGCAGGCAGCATCACAGGAGAGAAGGAATGGGTGATGTTTCGAGTCAAGATCCTTCTTCAGACTAGTTAGGGGAAAGGGAAATGAGAGACATAGAATGAGATATAGAACAAATGAATGAAAGATATCCAAAATATGCACATAATCCTCCGACATTTTCACCGCCACCAACGGGATCCCACCACGAGTCACATCTTCCCATCTCCATCCCTTTCTGCCGTTTCCCTCCCCAACTCCCTGGTTGACTCATCCCTTCCCACCCAAACCACCCTCTCCCCAGGTTACACCTTCACTGTAACCCTGGGTGATGCAATACCTGTTCCCATAACTCCTCCCTCAACTCTGTCCAGGGACCCTGACAGTCCTTTCAGGTTAGGTAGAGGCTCACTTGCACCTCCTCCAACCTGTATCCGTTGTTCAAGATGTGGACCCTTATACATCGGTGAGAACAAATGTAGACTGGCCGATCGTTTTGCTGAACACCTTCGCTCAGTCCGCCTGGACCTACCTGATCTCCCGGTTGCCAAACACTTTAATTCCTCTTTCCATTCCCACACTGACCTTTCTATCCTTGGCCTCCTCCATTGTCAGGGTGAGGCTAATCGCAAATTGGAGGAACAGTATGTGAAAATACTTGGCCAATAAACGTATTCATTCATTCATTCATTCAAATATAAGGCAGATATGATAATTTACATTTTCTCTCTCGGAGAATTGTATTTATAATTCTCTTCCTCAAGGGGCAGTGGAAGGAGTGTCATTGAGTATTTTAATGAAAAAGTGGCTTAATTTGGTAGGTGCAGGTTGAGGGGGGGAGGGGGGGGCGGGGGGGGCGGAGCGAGAGAGGGAGTGGAGAGTGAAAGATTACCAAAGGGAATCAGGAATGCAGAGTTGAGGTTACATATAAGCCATGAACCTTTCAAATGCAGAGAGGCCTTGAGGCGATTCTTCTCTCTGTCGATATACTCATATGAATTATACTTTTGTGGTGCAATGTCAAAAAAATATTGAATTATGCTCTGATCTGGATGAGTATACTTAAATGCCGAGTGGTTCATGTAAATTGTATGTATCTCTTAAACAATGCTTAGGCCTCTTAAGTCAGGGTGGCCCGGTGGTGCAGCGGTAGAGATGCTGCCTTGCAGCACCAGATACTGGCTATGGGTGTTTTCTGTATGGAGTATGTACATTCTTTACAAAACCCAAGGGACAAACTGTTATCCATCCCCAGCCTCATTGCTTGATTGTGATCCAGCAATCCACCATTGATGGGCTTAGGTTAAAGTCTCCTCGAATACATCTCAACACCACAGGAATTGCTTTCCAAGCAGAGATGGACTGACAAAGGCACTGTTTGTACAAGGACAATTATTTTTTGGAAATTGTCCCTTGAATTTCATTGTAGTTACCCTGATTCACCTTTTACTGGGCATGCAGATGAATTATAGAAGATGATCAATATGAAAGAGAGCTGTTGAACTAACCATACTTGAAATGATACATAGTGCTCTATATTAGCATATTTCAATCTAAATTGTTTTGTTTGGTTTAGTTGTTTAGAGATACAGTGTGGAAACAGGCCCTTCGACCCACTGAGTCCACATCGACCAGCGATCCCCACACAGTAACACTATCCTACACACACTAGGGACAATTTTACAGTTATACCAAGCCAATTTACTTACAAACCGGTACGTCTTTAAGTGTGGGAGGAGACCGAAGATCTCAGAGAAAACACACGCCGTGACGGGAAAAACGTACAAACTCCGTATAGACAGCACCCGTAGTCAGGACCGAACCTGGGTCTCTGGCATGTAAGCGCTATAAGGCAGCAACTCTACCGCTGCGCTACCGTGCCGCCACATGTTATCATCTGTATGATTCAGTATTGAATGTCGTTATGAGTGTTTGACACTTAAATCTGCCATGTGATATCTGCTGATTGCATGTCCCCAAATCCATTGATGCAACATACCTCAGATAGATGCAACAACTGCATTTGTATCTGTGGACTGAGGGGTGGCTGGAGGACCACTTCTGGTTCTCCCTGGTGTTTTCTGCTCTTTTATTCTGAAAAGTAACAAAGAAGAAAAATAACACCACGTGTTCAGCAGCTGAATGGAATACATTTGTTTTGAGTGAGTGTGAGTGAAAGAAATGCAATGCAGAAAAAAATTCCAGAGTTGAGTACTTGAGGATTTCCATTGATGGAAACTTGTAAAATGTTTGATGGGGGGAGTGACCCAATTGTGTATGCAGGGGTTGAGAATTTTATTTAGTCAGAGGGTGGTGAATTTGTGGAATTCTTTGCCACGGAAGACTGTGGGCAAAGTCAGTGGGTATATGTAGATTAACCATATTAGTCTGCCTTTACTATATCTATCACCACACATATTATGCATGCTGCACATTCCGTATATGGTCCAGTGCAGATCTTCATCCCTACCCTGGACTATTATTACAGCACGTCACTGTCTCATGGTCAGACTAGATGCTGACCATGGAGACGACATCGTGTAATGTTTCCTCTGCTTGTGTTGCAGTAAAGACTACGAGTTATTACTCCTGTGTATGGGTCTCATTACACAACATGGTGTCAGAAAGTTTGGACCCTTTACTTGCCTAGTTTGGTTCCGGTTTGTTTTAGTTTGTTTTTTTCATTCTGTTTGTTATCTCGCTATGGATGCTTACGTTTCGTAAGTCTGAAACGCTTGTGTATATGGTATTCTCAATGACAAGGTGCGAAATAAACTTATACATGATGCAGACCTCACTCTGGAAAGGGCTGAGAATCGCTGTTGTGCTGCAGACTTGACAGATGTTCACACTAAATCTCTGGGACCGGGTCCCCACTCTGCTTATGATGTAAATGTTGCCGGCACGTTTTACCAGGCCCAGCGCCAGACTTTACAAGTGCCCGGCAGATCCAATGCCGGATTTATCAATAATTGTGGGAACGGTGGTGGTTCACATGAAGGCATTCGTGAACAATGCCCTGCTTATGGAAAGTTTGCCATTACTGTAAATGCAGAAATCACTTCATCCGCTGCTGTTGCTCACATGGGAACAGAGTAGAGACAAAGCAACAGACAAAGCAATCAGTGCACTTGCTACAGCCAGAACCTTCCCACTTAACACCCACAGCAATCCCTCTGTCTGACGAGGAGGTGCTGCCTGCTATCGATGGACTGAATGTCAACATACATTCCTTGTTGGATTTGTCTTGTAAACACTGAGATCCCATGGTCACTCTCCTCATTAACAGAGCAAGTGTTATTGCTAAACTCAACACTGGAGTTCATTGCAATGTTCTATCCTTATCTGAGCTCCACAGGATTCGGAATTCTGAAGACGTCAAACAAACTGCTGCTACGTTACCTCCCTTTGGAGGGGGTGTAGTGAACCCTGATGGAAGAGTCGAGTTACAGTGCCATCTAGCGTCACGTGTATACAATCTGAGCTTCTTCATTGTCCGAGAGAAAGTGACTTCTCTGCTAGGCAGCATCGATGTCTGTAACGACCTGGGTTTGGTCGCCTTTGGTACAGCGGTTCATCAACTGTCCCCCACACATGACTCCACTCAACAGTTCCTGTCACAATATGGACATCTCTTTGACGGCAAGCTTGGCAAACTTCCCATCAAGTGCACAATCAGAGGTCCTGCCTGTTGTCCGGCCTGCCCTCCGGATTCCCCATGCTATGCGGGATCGCGTACAAAAATAACTCAACTGTATGGAAACTCTGGGTGTGATTGATCCTGTTGTTGATCCATCGGACTGGGTGTCAACCATGGTAATAGCAACCAAAAAGAACAGGGAAGAAATATGGATTTTTATCAATCCCAAAGAATTAAACACTGCCATTAAACGGCCACACTATTTCATGCACACAGTGGAAGATGTCGCAGCACAGCTGGGCAAGGCAACAGTATTCTCAGTTCTAGGCGCAAAGAGTTCATTCTGGCAGATTCCGTTGGACCAAAACTCTTCCAAGCTAACCACTTTCAGTACACCTTTTGGACGTTACAAATTTCTGATCATGCTGTTCGGCATAAACTCGGCAAGTGAATTATTTCAGTGCACCATGGAACAACTATTTGCTGGTATGCCCAATTATAGTTGATGACATTTTCATTGCTGGACAAAATATCCAAGAACACGATGCAAACTTAAAGAGGGTTCTAGACCGCACAAGCATACTCCCATCCCCATCAAACGGCCCTGGTCCGATCATACCACCGTTGCCAGCCACTCCTGATCTAATCGACTTACCCACGACCACGCCACATCGACCCCTGCCAAGCTTTCCAGTTTCGCCGCCAGTGATGCTGCTTCATTCTCCTGCATCTGTCCTACCACCGATCTCAACCCCGGTGAAGGGAGGAAATGCACGACTGTACCGTACACATGCAAAGTATCAGGATTACATCTGAACTGCCTTTGGTGTTATTCCCTTCAGCTTATTTATACTTACCACATGTAATCAGTGGTACATGTATTTTGCATGCGATTATCATATCTATTTTATTATGGGTTAATTCCTTAAAAGGAAGGATGTAGATTAACCATATTAGTTTGCCTTTATTATATCTATCACCACCCATATTATGCTGCTGCACACTCCATTTATGGTCCAGTCCGGATCTTCACCCCTACCCTGGACAATGATTACAGCACGTCACTGCCTCATGGTCAGACTAGAAGCTGACCACGGAGACAATAGCATGTAATGCTTCCTCCGCATATGTTGCAATAAAGACTATGAGTCATTACTCCTGTGTATGGGTCTCATTACACAATGGTATATTTAAGGCAGAGATAGATAGATTCCTGATTAGTACGGGTGTCAGAGGTTATGGGGAGAAGGCAGGAGAATGGGGTTAGGAGAGAGAGATAGATCAGCCATGATTGAATGGCAGAGTAGACTTGATGGGCAGAATGACCTAATTCTGCACCTATCACTTATAACTTATGGTACACAAAAATGCTGGAGAAACTCAGCGGGTGCAGCAGCATCTATGGAGCGAAGGAAATAGGTAACGTTTCGGGCCGAAACCCTTCTTCAGACTGATAGGGGGTGGGGAGAAGAAAGGAAAAAAGGACAAAGGCGGAGGAGGAGCCCGAGGGCTGGGGGAGGGGAGGAGACAACCAGATGGCTGATGAAGGGGAGGGGACAGCAAGGGCTAGCAGAATTGGGAGAATTCAATGTTGAGGCCCCCAGGATGTAGACTGCCCAAGCAGAATATGAGGTGCATTTCCTCCAATTTACGGTGTACCTCAATGCACCTCATATTCCGCTTGGGCAGTCTACATCCTGGGGGTCTCAACATTGAATTCTCCCAATTCTGCTAGCCCTTGCTGTCCCCTCCCCCAGCCCTCGGGCTCCTCCTCCGCCTTTGTCCTTTTTTCCTTTCTTCTCCCCACCCCCTATCAGTCTGAAGAAGGGTTTCGGCCCGAAACATTACCTATTTCCTTCGCTCCATAGATGCTGCTGCACCCGCTGAGTTTCTCCAGCATTTTTGTGTACCTTCGATTTTCCAGCATCTGCAGTTCCTTCTTTAACACTTATAACTTATGAATGAGGGAGTCAGGATATGAGATGTGGAGCAATGTACTATTGCCAACACCTCTTCTAGTCCACTGATGTAATTGAATAACTTCCTACACTAGCTCTCAAGTTGCCTGGGTGACCTGCATCCATGCATTCTTTAGGCTTGCGGTAGGTTTCCCTCTTTCAATGAGTCCTGGAAGAACAGGTCTTCCGAAAAGAAGTGCAGTCTACATCACAGTATATTGTCTGTGTACTTCTTCTTCTTGTGTATGGCGTGCACAGCCTAAAGTTGTAGGATAAGTTGTTCTATTTGTCAAAAAATTTCAAAACAGGGCGGACAACGTGAAGGTTGCAATCTCCCCCCCTTGTCTCTGTTGTATCTATAACACAATTCCAAATCACTTCAACTTATTTGGTGACCTATTAAATGCTGGAGTTGGAATGGGTCCCTGTGGGTTTTCAGTACACCCACGGATGTGAAATTGTAAAGGAAACTCTGAAGTAGAAAGATGATCAAAATTTTGGGAAAAAATGTGTTGCACTTACTTTCAGGTCCCTTATATGCTCTTGGGTCCAAGCCATGTACAAAATAAATCAAGCTGAATAAAACCATGTTTACTTTGCTTCAGAACGGTTCTTTATCCACCACATTGTTGGAGCTCTTATTACTTTCTCTTCCATCTGGCAGATAATATTTCAGATGTCAAAATTCAATATTTAATTGTTGCAGGCTGCTGAACAGGAATACTTTTTCACTACGCACAAGAGAAAATTGATGGGCATATAACCATGCAAGAATGATTCATGCTGGTGAACAAACCAGCAGCATAATGTAACTACGATGCTTGTCTCTGTCCATCAAGCAGCCTCGAGACAGCTCGCAAGTTCCAACGAACCAGCTTTACTCAAACTCTGAGGATTGGCCTCATTGTACAAGTTTCACCTGTTCACAGGTTGTTGCAGAACTCCATTCTACATTTCCTTGATCAACGTCCCCCTGACTGTCAGTCTGAAGAAGGGTCTCGACCCAAAACATCACCCAGTCAACTTCTCTCCAGAAATGCTGCCTGTCCCGCTGAGTTACTCCAGCATTTTGTGTCTATCTTCGTGTAAAGCAGCATCTGCAGTTCCTTTCCTCATCTAACCATGAAAGTCTGTGTTTTCTGCAGAAAAGTTTGGTCTTTCTTTGGTTCAGTTTATTATTGTCATTTGTACCGAGGTACAGTGAAAAGCTTTTTGTTGCATGCTATCCAGTTGGAGAAAAGACTGGACATGATTACAATCAAACCGTCCACAGTGTACAGATTCAGGATAAAGGGTATAATGTTTAGTGCAAGATAAATTCCAGTAAAGTCTGATTAAAGATAGTCCGAAAGATTCCAATGACGAGCTGTCCCCAACCATGCTGTGATGCATCCTGATAAAATGCTTTCTACGGCATATCTGTAGAAGTTGGTGCGGGTTGTTGGAGACATGCCGAACTTCCTAAGCTTTGGTGCAATTAGCGATAAGCACATCAACACGTCTAATTGATACAGGTTTGCAGATTCAGTTTCTGACATTATGAAGGCAGTATGCGGGCACAGTATGATTTGTAGGCTATTAGCATGCTTACCATCATAAGGGCACCAAATGATTGGAAGTGCAGTTTCGAAGGCCCAAATGCACATGCACTTCCGAGAAGCTGAAGCCTGTGTTTCTGAAACAAGATGTTTCTGTTCAATGTTGCTGACAATATGCATCTCAACCATGCATGACAGGTGGTGGGAACATTGAATTCTCCAATATTAGGTCATTTCTTACATCCCCGCACCCCTCACCCCCCCCCCCCTCCCACCCCCCAAATCCCCTTTCTCTCCCCCTCCCCAGTGGCCCACTTGGTCAGACTCAGACCTATTTCTCCTCCCTCCTCCTAAATTCCAACATCAGGCTTCACAATTTAAAATGCTTCAATCACCCTTTCTCACCCCGTCTGCTTTAATCTCTGCCCTTTATTTTAACCATCTGCCTATCAAAACCCTCCCTCACCTGTGTCCACCTATTACCTGCCACACTTTTTACTGCCTCCCCTCTCTCCCAGCTTTCTTCCAACCACCTGTTCCATTCCATACTCATTTTGTAGGTGGTGTTTTTGATTTAATGGTGGCAGAGCATAAAGCTGTATTTAACTACACTGAGTTAGGAGTTGTGGAGGAAATCTAATGTGCTAGAAGTCTCTCATCTGATAATTGAGACTGATAATCTGATTATCTGATACAATCATCCTGAGTACGGTCCCGAACTGAAACGCCACATATCCATGTTCAATAGACGATAGACAATAGACAATAGGTGCAGGAGTAGGCCATTTGGCCCTTCGAGTTAGCACCGCCATCCAATGTGATCATGGCTGATCATCCCCAATCAGTACCCCGTTCCTGCCTTCTCCCCATATCCCCTGACTTCGCTATCTTTAAGAGCCCTATCTAGCTCTTTCTTGAAAGTATCCAGAGAACCGGCCTCCACCGCCCTCTGAGGCAGAGAATTCCACAGAGATTCACCAGAGATGCTGCCTGATCCGCTGAGTTACTCCAGCACTTTGTGTCCTTTAGGTGGTGGGTCTCATCAGCTTAAAAGTAAATTCTAACCCAGTCCCTTATCCTTGCTGATAAATTGTTAGTGTTCTCAGCAGTACTTGTTTAACTGGACTTGTGTGCCAGGTTGTGTACAGATTTAATTTTATTGGCCCATATAAGTTGTTGCAGCTGCTTTAGAGGCAAGGATATTCTGCAGCATTTTTTGGGCCCATATAAGTTGTTGCAGCAGCTTTTGAGGCAAGGATTTTCTGCAGCATTGATCGGGAGCTAGTTTGCAAATTGCAAGAGATATTTAGAAATGAAGGTTTACCTTGCAACATGCTCACATATTTCAGTGCTATACAAAAAAAATCAGGTCTTTCACTCCACTGAAGGTGTATCTTGAGTAAGATAATTTCAGCAAAAAGGTATTTCTCAACAGTGCTTGTACATAAATTTATCAGGTTTGTATTTGATTTTGACCATCAAATTCAGACTGCCATGGTGTATCCTTGTCAGGGCTTCTGTGCTCCCTCCCCATCTACTTCCAAAAATGGATTTTGTAAAATGAAAACATGTTGTTCAAACCCAGACAAGTCATCATCATCGGCAGTCACTCGAAACAAGTATGACTGACCTTTTTCGGGAGGATGCCTGTGCGTGACTGTTTAACATGGGGAGGCTGGTGGACTGACAGCTACCACACGGTTCTTGACTGATCTAGGTCAGGATCCAGAGGCATGGTGTCCAAGACAACCGAGGACCCTTTTCTGCTGCAGCCTTCATCCGCCTTCCCAGCCATTGTGACGCTCCACTAAAGTTAGCCATCATCCTCCGCCTGTTCCACCGTTGAGGTCTTGGTTAGATTGCTCTGTGTCAGAGACCTCCCCCTCGACCTTACCGCCATGGGTGACCCTACCAGGAGCATAGCTCCAGACGGCATCGTCTCAGAATCTCAGGACCACACAAGCTTCTCCACCACGACAAGGTGACAATCCACGGAGAAACCCAGACACATAAACACAGGCAAGTAAGCACCTGGGCTCATGGTCTGGACATGCTGAGGAAATGATTTGCTATACTTACCATTCGTTTTAAAGTAGACTAACAAAAAAAGTTGCCCAGAACATCTGAGAAATTACATCCCTCCCCCAAGTATCCAGTACTTTTCTATTCATTCAAATGTCATAAGGTCACAAGGTCATAAGGAATAGATATAAAATTAGGCCATTTGGTCCATCAAGTCTACTCTGCCATTCAATTTGGCTTATCTATCTTTCCTTCCTAACCCCATTCTCCTGCCTTCTCCCCATATCTCCTGACACCCATACTAATCAAGAATCTATCTATCTATGCCTTAAAAATATCCACTGACTTGGCCTTCACAGCTTTCTGTGGCAAATAATTCCACAGATTCACCACCCTCTGACTAAAGAAAACGTCATTTAATTCTGAGGCTATGACCTCTAGTCCTAGACTCTCCCACTAGTGGAAACATCCTCTCCACATCCACTCTATCCAAGCCTTTCACTATTCTGCATCTTTCAATGAAGTCCCCACCTCATTGTTCTAAGTCATGAGTGTGCTGTTTGCAGTAACATCTGAAACAAATACTCAGCAGATCAGGCAACGCCTGTGGAGGGGAAATAGTTAAATTTTCAATTCAATTACATTTCATCATAGTACATGGAAGAAATGTCATTGGTGTGAAATGTTAACAATGTGTTTTTCTTCCAAAAATGCCAGTATTGTTCTGTTTTTCAGATATCTCCAGTAATTATTTTTTTTTCGCTGTTTGTATTAATTTCTTTTCACAACAGGATTAAAATTTGGGACATGAGATTTTTTCCTGTTCAACTCTCTTCCCTTCCTTCTGATCTTTTTTTTTCTGAAAGACCGCTGTGCCTTTCCAGAACTATTCCATTATATTTCACATGGGCATTAATAAATAGTCATAAGAATATACAAGGGCAAATATAAAAAATACATTTCACCTTAAAGATGTTGCACTGTTATTTAGATTGTTCCTTCTGCCTTGATGTGGAAAATGTAGATGATGAACAGTGGGGAAGTCTAGAATTACCAGTGCTGGAAAACTAATAATGCATAAATGACAAAGTCATAAGTGAGCTATTAAAATCTTCCTCATGAGTGGAGTAAAATGGCTATTAAACTAAGCACCAAGTATTCATACAGTGGGACTGGCCAAAGTTTTGTTGAAGTTAAAATGATACTAATTCATATTCTTCAGTTCAACATTGATTGTAATGAGTGCCATGCACTTTATTGACGACATTGTCAGATGTGTTTCCTTTTTCCTTTCCCCTGAGATACAACTGATGATAAACTGTAGCGTTACAAATAATAATCAGAAATCTAAATTCAGTCTAAACTTAGCTGCTAACAATTCAGTTTTGGGCTTGGGAAATGGTACTTTTCTGCTGGTGAAAGAAAAACTATTTCATTAAGTGCTCTTCATCTTGAGCATGTAACAGTGTTCTGACTGTGAGAAGTCCAAATTTATAAGCAGCAACGTAAAGGCATCAGCCAATCAAACATACCTGCAGTAATGTGTAGGAAAGAACTGCAGATGCTGGTTTAAATACCTGCTGTAATGATCTTTTCACGCTTCTGAAGCAGCTAATGAGCCACATGTCCCTCTATAAATTTTGAGTCTCGGAAGCTAGCTGCAGAATGGGAAGTAATGGCACAACATAACTCAATAACAGTGCCACAAGCCAGTCTCGGCAAAGGGCAAAATGACTATGCTTTAAAGAAACAACACACAAACAGGCTCTTTGGCCCACCAAGTCCGCGCCGACCAGCGGTCACCCCATACACTCGCACTATCCTACACTCTAAGGAGAATTTAATATTTACAGAAGCCAATTAACCTACAAACCTGCACATCTTTGGAGTATGGGAGGAAACTGGACGACCCAGAGGAAACTCATGCAGCCACGGGGAGAACATAAAATCTCCATCCAGTTGGCACCCATTATCAGGATTGAACCCGGATCTCTGGCGCTGTAAGACAGTATTAGATAAAGTAAAATTACCTGGATAAAATTCCATTTGCCGCAGTTCCTCTGTACCACTTGGCAAACATCCAGGGCAGCTCCCAGGCTCTGGAATTCCCTCCCACAACTGATCCGAAATTCTGAGTCCCTCACCATCTTCCAGTCCCGCCTCAAGACCCATCTCTTCACCTCCATGTCCCCCTCCCCTTTGCATCTCTGTCTTACTGCTCTATTTTGTTTTGTTTTGTTTTTTGACTCTCAATGTAAAGTGACTTTGAGTCCTTGAAAAGCGCTATATAAATAAAATGTATTATTATTATTATTATTATTTATCTAAATCTCTAAATCTCCGCCATTCGTTGTTTCATTAGCAAACCTCCAGGAGGGGATATTAAGTTTACAAATTGAGGCATTATTTTGCTGCTCAATAAAATGTTTGTTAATATTTAGAATATTGTGTGCCATTCTTGTTTCACACTATAGAAAAGATGTAGTACTGCAAGTAAGAGTACAGGAGCAACTCATTATGATGTTGTCTGGAATGGAGCACTTTAGTTTCAAGGTAAGATTGTTCTCAATGGAGCACAGAAAGCCAAAGTGTGACCTTATATATATCTATATTACTAAAAGTCTGATCTTGGCCACTTCCTGTTGTTCTGTATATTGATTTTAGAAAATACGCTGCCATTTACGGCTGTGATTTTTGGCCATCTTACTCAGGGTCCCCCTCCGCTGTGCAGGACAAGATGATTTTTCCCATCGATGAAAAATAAGAGTTATTAGTGTTTTAAAAATGTTGAAATTCTCTCTCCTGAAGGCCACGCCCCTTCCGGAGGGACTATAAAACCCGGAAGTGTTGAGTGCCTCAGTCAGTCTCTGCAAGATGGGAAAAGTGAGAGGGCCGCGTCTCTCAGTCTGAGCTGTGAATAACACTGAACACATGACTACTAAACTGTGAGTGTGGTTTTACTGACTTTGAGTGCCCTTAATGTGGTTTGAAAATGAAAATGTGGTTGGTATGAAGGGAATCACTGCAAATGGCTGTTGGTGGTGGTTGCTTTGAAGGGAAGCACTGCAAATGGCTGTTGGTGGTGGTTGGTTTGAAGTTAAGCATTGCAAATGGCTATTCGTGGTGGTTGGTTTGAAGGGAAGCACTGCAAATGGCTGTTGGTGGTGGTTGTTTTGAAGGGAAGCACTGCAAATGGCTGTTGGTGGTGGTTGGTTTGGAGGGAAGCACTGCAAATGGCTGTTGGTGGTGGTTGGTTTGAAGGGAAGCACTGCAAATGGCTGTTGGTGGTGATAACTTGTAAATTCCTGTTTGCACTGTATATAGATTTTAGATAAAACGCTACCACTTACGGCTGTGATTTTTGGCCATCTTACTCAGTCCCCCTCCGCTCATCAAGCGCAGAAGATTCTTCCCAACAAATGAAAAATAAAAGTGTTATTAGTGTTTAAAAAAGGTTGAGAATCTCTCTCCTGTCAATCACGCCATGAAGGCCACGCCCCTTCCGCTGGGATGGGGAGGGTTATACAACCTGGAAGTGTGGGTGTGGCCCAGTCTCTGCAGAGATGGTGGAGGGAGAGGTCACGACTGTCTGAGCTGTGAATCAACTGAACACACGGAATGTCTACTGAACTGTGGGTGTGGTGTTTATGTGGTGTTTATGTGCTGTTTTGTGTGGTTTTATGGTGGTTTCACCCTGCTTGAAATGGTATGAAACTGCATTAGAATGTGGTGGCCTTGCACCCTGCATGAAATGGTATGAAACTGCATTTGAATTTGGTGGCCTTGCAGCCTGCATGAAATGGTATGAAACTGCATTTGAATTTGGTGGCCTTGCACCCTGCTTGAAATGGTATGAAATTGCACTTGAATTTGGTGGCCTTGCACGCTGCTTGATGTGGTATGAAACTGCACTTGAATTTGGTGGCCTTGCACCCTGCTTGAAGTGGTATGAAACTGCACTTGAATTTGGTGGCCTTGCACCCTGCTTGAACTGGTACGAAACTGCACTTGAATTTGGTTGTCTTGCAACCTGCTTGAAGTGGTATGAAACTGCACTTTAATTTGGTGGCCTTGCACCCTGCTTGAAATGGCATCAAACTGCACTTGAATTTGGTGGCCTTGCACCCTGCTAGAAATGGCATGAAACTGCACTTGAATTTGGTGGCCTTGCACCCTGCTTGAAATGGCATGAAACTGCACTTGAATTTGGTGGCCTTGCACCCTGCTAGAAATGGCATGAAACTGCATTTGAATTTGGTGACCTTGCACCCTGCTTGAAATGGCATGATACTGCACTAGAATTTGGTGGCTTTGCACCCTGCTAGAAATGGCATGAAACTGCACTTGAATTTGGTGGCCTTGCACCCTGCTTGAAGTGGCATGAAACTGCACTTGAATTTTGTGGCCTTGCACCCTGCTTGAAATGGAATTTCAAGGAATAGTCGTGAGTCAACTGCCAGCCCACCAACCGTGAGTGAGCTGCCAGCACATCAGGCTTGAGTGACTGAGCTGCCACACCAAGAATCCTTTTGGCCCACAATGTCCATACTAGCCCTTTGGAAACCAGTCCCTTCAGCCCACAACACCTATACTAGCGCTCCAGAAAGCCCCCCCCCCCCCCACCACTGGCCACCAATATTGGAATTGGTGGAGAGGTTGAATATTGCATTGGGGGACCAGCCCTCAACGGGTCCCACTTAGTCCAGTAGATGTATAAAATCATGAAGGGCAAATGTACGGTAGATAGTCACGGTCTTTTTTTAACGTTAGAAAATTTAAAAAGTAGAGCATAGGTTTAAGGCCAGTGGGGAAATATTGAAAGGAGAACTGAGGAGCAAGTTTTTCACGCAGAGGGTAGTATGTTTACAAAATAAGCTGCCAGAGAAGATGGTAGAAGCAAGAATAATTGCAGCATTTAAAAAAAGCATTTTGACAGGTCCATGGATCAGAAAGGAGTAAAAGAATTTGCAGCAAACACAGGAAAATTTGATTAACATAGATAGGCTTCTCGGTCAGCATGGGCAGCAAGCCACAAGTCTGTTTAAGATGTTAATTTACTTTAGACTTTACTTTAGAGATACTGCGCAGAAACAGGCCCTTTGGCCCACCGTTTCCGCGCTGACCAGTGGTCACCCTGTAAACTAACACTATCCTACACTAGGGACAATTTACAATTTTACCAAAGGTAATTAACCTACAAACCTGTACATCTTTGGTGTGTGGAAGGAAACCGAAGCACCGTGAGAAAACCCACGTGGTCACAGGGAGAACGTACAGACTCCTAATAGACAGCACCCCTAGTCACGATTAAACCGGGATTTCTGGCGCTGTAAGGCAGCAGCTTTACCACTATACCTAATGCACTGTACCACCCTAATGTTTTATGTTGTATGACCCCATGACTCTATGACTCCAATCTCTCAGCAACAGCTGAAATTTTACATATCATTTGTAAGAATTGCTATTCATTCTCGGATAATGAACACTTTCATAGGATCACAGCATGCTTTGTAAATTCACATCCTAACTGCCCCTGAATGGAGTGGTTTGCTGAGAGATTTTACATGGCATTAAGATCAGGGCATTGGTATGATCAAATACAGATCAGATTAGGTAAGGACTGGAGATTCTCATCCCTTGAAGATAGTCATAGAAACATGGAAAAACATAGAAAAAGAGGTACCATTCGGCCCTTCGAGCCATTCAATATGAGCATGGCTGATCATCAAAAATCAGTACACCGTTCCTGCTTTTTCCCCATACCCCTTGATTCCTTTAGCCCTAAGAGCTAGATCTAACGCTCTCTTGAAAACATCCAGTGAAATGGCCTCCACTGCCTTCAGCGGCAGAGAATTCCACAGATTCACAACTCTCTGGGTGAAAAAGCTTTTCCTCATCTGTCCTAATTAGCCTACCCCTTATTCTTAAACTGTGACCCCTGGTTCAAGAATAGTCATGACTATTTGGTATTTTTATGATCACGATTACTGAAATCAGCTTTCTAAATCTACATTTATTTAACTATTTGTATTTAAAATCTCTCGCATGGTGCCACTCACATCCTGTTCCCAAATCAAATCTCCAAGCCTCTGCATCTAATTTAGTACCTTGACTAATGCACCTGCTCGAATAAATTCAATGAAAGTAAAGATTGTTTGCGAACATGAGGCAAAGTATCTATAAAAAAATCTGCCAAAATGCACTTTGCATAAACAGTGCAGAAACGGGAAACTTAACAGGTTGTACCAAGTAAGGTGTTGAAATGAAATTAGCAGGGTTATGCAAATCACATCTTGTATGCAATGAATCAAAATGAATACATTGTAAGTAGGAAGTTCTTGGAAACAGATTTATTCAGCCTTACTCTGAATGTTTGTGATATCTAAAATTTGCAACTGATAGGAATATGTATTAAAGACATGCTACATTTGGAAAAAATATTCATTAAAACATCTTGAACGGGACTGAGTCTAGACATATGATATTATTCGACCCAGCGTGCTTGTGCCAGCTCTCTAAACGAGCTGCTGCTTGGTCTGTTCTCTTGCTATTTCCCCAAATTTGACAGTTTTGGGGCAGAACAGTGTCACAGTTGGTAGAGCTGCCGCCTCACAGGACCAGAGACGTGGGTTCAATCCTGACCTCAATGCTATCTGTGAGGAATTTGTACGTTCTCCTTGTGACTGCAGGTGTTTCCTCCGGGTGCTCTGGATTCCTCCCACAGCCTAAAGATGTGTGGGTTTATAGATTAATTGGCCTCTGTAAATTGCCCACAGTGTATAGGGAGTGGATGCAAAAGTGGGATAACATAGAATTAGTGTGAACAGGTTGCCGTAGACTTGGTGGGCCGAAGGGCCTGTTTCCATGCTGTATCTCTGGACTAAACTAAACTAAAACTAAATATTTTTGATGTATCTACGTGATTCCCTTTGGATTTCTGATACCTTTTTAAGTAAGACATTCCAGATCAAAACATTTCATGCAGTGAAAAAGAATGCTCTTCATCTTCTGCAATTTTATTTGACATAATGATCTTTGGCCTTCAGCTTGTACAACATTTTTTCTAACAACAGATATGATGACCAGTATTTCACCACTTGCTCCATATTTAGGAAAATTAAGAATTGTAAACAGCTCTCAGATGGAACTGAAACAAAATGTTTATTCAAATTACCAATTCAATTTGCATCAGATGAAAATCAATGGTGTGCTTTCTATTCAAGTTTCTTACAGTTTAAAAAAAAAAAAATCCCTAAATGCTTGCTTAGACACAAGGTGGCACGGTGATGCAGTGGTAGAGTTGCTGTCTTACGCCAGAGATCCAGGTTTGATCCTGACTACGGGTGCTATATGTACGGAGTTTGTACGTTCATCCTGTGACCTGCGTGGGTTTTCTCCGGGAATCTCCAGTTTTCTCTCACATTCCAAAGACGTACAGGTTTGCAGGCTAATTGGATTGGTATGAATGTAAATAGTCCCTAGTGTGTGTAGGATTGTGTTAGTGTGTGAGGATCCCTGGTCGGCGTGGACTCTGTGGGCCGAAGTGCCTGTTTCTGCATTGTATTTCTAAACAAAACCAAAGTGACATTGCATGCTTAACAAAAAGAAAAATAACTGGAACTTTTGCTTCTGGAAATTAGGAAAGCAGTAAAATAAATTTTAACATAGCAAATTTATTCACGTTCCGTTTTATTTTGATTGTTACCAATCACGGGTGGCATGAGATCACTGATAGAATGTTTTGACTGCACAAGTATATGTTTTGCAACAGGTGATGAAAAGTGGATGAGCATTTTAACAAAAACAAAATATGCTGGAAATACTCAAGGTCAGCCAGTATCTGTGGTGAGAAAGGGAAACAACAAAAATATTGGGGTTAAAACATATAAGAGACATAAAGTAGGAGGGGAGGAGAAAATAATAGTGGAAAGCAGATTTGATTAAATGACTAAATTACTGATAGTAATGACTGATGTCTGATGAAGGGTCTCGACCCGAAATGTCACCAATTCTTTTTCTCCAGAGATGTTGCATGACCCGCTGAGTTACTCCAGCATTTTGTGTCTCTCTTCGGTGTAAACCAGCACCTGCAGTTCCTCCCTACTGATAGTGCAAGGTGAATACAGAAGGTAATGGAGAAAGCCCTGATTCATCAAGGAACACTGCAGGAGATCCAGATCCTCTTATAGTTATCAGGATCTGCAGAAGGCACGAAAGATAATTTCTTAATACCGGCTTGGAGGTTCTACAAAGCCGCCCAGCAGGTTTCTCCGACACCCTGTGAGGAGATTTGAAAACTCCTTCAAAGAGCAGGCAAGCTCTTCATATGACTCAAGCAGTCAAAGCGCTGCTTTACTTCTTGCTATCTATAACATTCTGAATGGCAATGACTCTGTTGGATTGTCAATATAAACCTTTGGTTACAGTGGTTCTGACCTTTAAACTTTAGAGCTACAACATGGAAACAGGCCCCTTGAACCACTGAGTCCACGCTGACCAGCATCACCTCCCCATACATTAACACTATCCTACACACTAGGGACAATTTACAATCTTACAGAAGCCAATTAACCAAAAAGCCTATTTGTCTTTGGAGTGTGGGAGGAAACTGGAGCACGCGGAGGAAACCCACGCAGTCACGGAACATACAAACTCCGTACAGACAGTGCCCGTAGTCGGGATCGAACCCGGGTCTCTCGCGCTGTATGGCAGCAACTCTACCGCAGCATCACTGTGCCGACCCACCTTCACTGCCAGGCCAGGTAGCCAAAGCCACCCCCATCCAGAGTCCTGTCATCAGGCACTTCCATGCCGTGCCTGCCACCGCCACCACCACCGACCAGAGACGTCAGCTATCCATGTTCTCCAAAGATGCTGTCTGACAAGCTGATTTATTCCAGCCCTGTGTCCTTTTGTGTATTAACCAGCAACTGCAGTTATTTGTGCTACTACTGATACAATGATAATCTCTTACTTGGTTATAGCAGACAATCAGCTATAACAAACAACACCACCCCCCCCCCCCCCCCCCCTCCTCCCCACTCCCCATTTGGAGGGTTTTATGTACATTTGGTGCAATAACATGATTTCTGAATGAGCAAAACATTAACACAAAACAAGATCCCAGAAGCTGGGATTGTTATTCTTGGAGAAAATTTAATCAATGGGAAATTTAAAGCTGTGTCCAAAAAAACAAAGAAAATACGTGCAAGTAAGTTGGATTTAGGTTAATTGGTAGAAGTATGGGAAGGATAATGAACAGAGATTGCTTCATGGCAGTGAATTGTATTAATCAACAATGCACCATGCTGGTGGAAGTACATTCACCAGTGATCTCAAAGGGGTATTGAACTTATTGTTGAGAAGGAAAGTTGTGTAAAGGGCTATTGGAGTTGTGTAGGGGAGTGGGACTAACACAAACGTGAAGGGGTGAATACCCTCTTTTTCTATTCGATCATTCCATAATTTAATAAAGAATACACTCACGCTGTTGAAGGAACTAATATTTTTAATGCAAACCATTAAATGAACTGGAGAGGATTTCACTCCCTTGATGTCCTATTAATATATAACTACAGGCACACGCTTCTTCATGTAAGTGCCTCGTAAACAGAAATCTTCAGTGTTGCTTTCACACATTGGTAATCGGGTGCCCCTGTACTCCTTCAAAGTGTTGCCTGGCTTCTTGGAGACAAGGGCAGCCAATTCTTATGCAGTCACTGAATGTTTGAGAATAGCACTGGCGACATGGAGGAATGCTACTGAAGCTCACATCTGCACTTAAAATTCAAACCAAATAGGCCATCGGCATGTTGAAGAAAAGGTTTCAGCCTCCCTCTGTTATATTCCCAGTACTCTGTCTTGAGTTGTGATGATCTGCCCCGTGCTTCATCATTTCCTTCACAAGAGCCCAGAGGAGCCTCAAGTACTGTAGCTGCAGCTGAACTACTGAGACCAAGGAGTGTGGACAGAGGAGGCTTTAGGGCATTAAACAGCAGCCAGGAGGGAGTTTAATGACAGATGTATTCAGGACACATATGGCACAGCGTAGTCCGACGCTTGTTTCACCGCTTCTATAATAATCCAATTTTCCTCAGAAACTGTTACAGAGACAATGGATGCTGTTAAAAGCAGGTCATATCATGTCCAAGGACTTTTTTTTATTTAAGCAATTCATTCAGATTAATTATAAACATGGTATATCTCTCAATCATCAAGAATCTCAAAAAATATATATATATTTTTTTAAAAGTAAAATGTCATTTTAAAATCACATAGCACTTGCCTCTGTGGCTTCGATGTTTCCCAACTACCAATATTTCTCAGTATGTCGGTCCGGTATGTGCTGTATGTGTAGCCTATCATGACAAAACGGAGGCAAATTAGCCTTTGACATTGATCATTTACAGGTTATGTAATGCTGAATGGTTATATCTACTGATGGTTAATACATCAGCAACATTAAGATCGATAGTACAGAATGTCCAGAGATAACTGCTTCGTTTTTTAAAATAGCAAATCTGGAATCCTGGAATCCAGAGATAGATTTCTTCCACAACAGCCTGAAACTGGAACAAATAGGGCACTAATTGCACAAAATTTCAACACTAATCAAAGTAGATCAGACTAATGATCCTTCTCAAGTGAAATTGTGTCAGGCATGAAGTGGAACAGGCCATTTCTGTCTGCAATGCGACGTGTAAACCTTTCCCAGCATTTGATACGCATCTAATAACATCATTGTTGATGACGAGTGTGTGTGTGTGTATATATATATATATTTATATTTATATGTATGTGTGTCTATGTGTACATGTGTAAGTATATGTGTATATATATACACACACCAAACTTTTTTTTCTCATTTATTATATTGTTTACAGTGTACTATGTTTACATATTCTGTTGTGCTGCTGCAAGTAAGAATTTAATTGTTCTATCTGGGACATATGATAATAAAACACTCTTGGCTCTTGACTTGACTCTATTCATGTAACTCCAATTTCTATCTTCAGCAATGTCAACAGGAGCTCAAGGTTCAACTCTGGCCATGACTCAATGGCCTCACTTGCACTTATCATTGATCATTGTTTTATTCACGCCATATAAAGGGATATTCAGCTGATATCCAGAAAACCGACTAGTCAGCTTCAGAGATCGGTACATATTTCTCAAATATTGGCCAATATTCACAGAGCATGCTTAATCTAACCAGAAGTATTTTTTTCTCTCAGCATTTAACAGGTGAGTTATTCTATCCAAGGGTGTCTCAATGTTGATGCTGCCGGAAATACTCCATTACCAGCAGCATCATTAACGCCATTTTTGCAACAGAGTCAGGGACATTGGGGTTTGCTGGCATTGCTATTTTCCCACAAGTGCAGGCAGCCATTGACTTTACTTCTCTGACCAAATGATTTTCCCTTTATAAATCAAGACCATTTTTTCTGATGAACAGCAAAGGTTTGAATTTCCTAAAATTGTAGTGGATTACATGAAGAACTTCCTCAGTGAATTGTATCTGGGTTATAACGTTGCTGTACATTTTCAACCCCTGTGTTACTGGGACAAGTTCGAGAACAGTAGTGTATGCACTGGTCTCAAGAAGGTGAGACTTTATTGTCTGTGACATTAATCAATGGGAAATTGAGCTGGGCCTCCTCCATTGTCAGAGTGAGGCCCAGCACAAATTGGAGGAGCAGTACCTCATATTTTGCTTGGGAAGCTTACACCTCAGTGGTATGAACATTGACTTCTCTAACTTCAAGTAACCCTTGCTTTCCCTCTCCATTCCCCCACCCTCCCCTTCCTAGTTCTCCGTCTAGTCTTACTGTCTCTGACTACATTTTTTCTCTGTTTGCTTTGTTGTTACCTTCTCCCAACTAACAACGATCTAATCTGCATTTTCTTTGAACTCCATTCCCTTTGTCCTTTTTCACACCCACACCTCCTTATCCATACACTTCCTTATCTATGTACCTCCCACTTCCCTGACATCAGTCTGAAGAAGGGTCTCAACCCAAAAAGTCACCCATTCCTTCTCTCCAGAGATGCTGCCTGTCCCACTAATTTACTCCAGTATTTTGTGTCTATCTTCAATTTAAACCAGCATCTGCAGTTCCTTCCTACACACTTTATTGTCTATATCAGTCTTGCAGTGCCCCAGCATATGCAACAATAAATGAGGTTACACAAAAGGACACAGAGTGCTGGAGTAACTCAACAAGTCATGTAGCATCTCCAGAGGATGTGACGTCTTGGTGACATTTTGGTTTGAAACTCTCTAGAGATACTGCCTGTAAAGACTTGTCAGACAGGTGATGTCTTCACTACTAGTTTATTACAGACATTGTAATCATACACACACATAGTGCCCTAGCTGTTCGTGGTCTGTCACCGGAGCTAGAGAGAGAGCTGGGGGTGGGGAGGCTACAATTATACTGAAGATAATGGGGGTGGTTAGTAGTGATGAGGTCACTATGTTAAAGGAGCATGCACTGATCTACATCCTTCCCCTTGGAAAACAAAACATTACAATGAAGACAGTGCGACCACGACTCATACGCTAGAAACAAACCTGCGCGTACACCAGCAGGAAAAATTTGAAACATTCAAGCAATTTCCCCGTAACGCACAGGCGGCTTGACCAACCGCCCGGAACGGGTACGCAGCCCACCTTCCCCCCCCTCCGTAGGAAGAGCAGGGACAGGAGCAGGAGCGGTGATGGGGGAACGGGCAGGAGAATGAGCAGGAGAGGGAGGACGAGGAGACCGGGGAGGAGAAACGGGCACCGCAGCGGGCACACGAGCGGGAGAGGTAGGAGCAGTGGGAGAACGGGGCACCAAGGGTTGAGAGGGCAGAGTCCTGGGCATGTGAGGAGCGGTAGGCAGAGAGGTAGCAACCGGAGGTGCAAAAGGGGCTGCAGGAGGCGGAGCAGGCTCGTTGACCGGCAGCAAATGCTGGCGGGACCGGCGGTAGGTGGTACCCTCGTAGTCAACCAGATAAGACCGCGGAGAGTCTGCAGAGCTGACGACAACAGCCAGCCGGTAGTGTCCTGAGGGGGACTGCATCCGGACGACCTGGCCCTGGAAGAGACGCGGAAGGGGACGGCAGGATTTGTCGTGGGAGCGCTTCTGGATAGCCTGTTTCTGGGCAATGCACTCCTGGACAGCAGCAGGGCTGCGGACCGCGGGCTCTAGGGATCGCTGGGAGACAGGGATCGGAGGGCGTGTGGTGCGGGACATGAGCCGCTGAGCAGGCGAGCCTAGGGCAGGGTCACGAGAAATATTGCGGAGATTCAGTAGGGCCAGGTAAAAATCCGAATGCGATAGTCTACACTGCTCCAACAGCTCCTTGGCACTGCGGACGGCGCGCTCAGCAAGGCCGTTGCTCTGCGGGTACTCAGGGCTGCTGGTGATGTGGCGAAAGTTCCAGGCGGCAGCGAAGGCGCGGAACTCCGCACTCGAGAACTGGCCGCCGTTGTCAGACTGCAAAGTCACAGGAGAGCCAAAGATCCCAAAGTTGCGGCGCAGCTGGCCGATGACAGCAGCAGAAGTGAGGGAGGGCAGCTGATCCACCTCGAACCAGCTGGAATAGGAGTCTACAAGGACCAGGAAATGTTTGCCACGCCACTCAAATATGTCAGTAGCGACCGCCATCCATGCCAGGTTGGGGGCAGGCTGTAGCAGGAGTGGCTGGCGTTGCTGGTGGGGAGAGAGGGTATTGCAGGTGGAGCAGGCAGAGACCCTATCCCGGATGTCCTGTGCCATGCCGGGCCAATAAAATTGGCTCTGGGCCTGGGACAGGGTGGCATCGGCTCCGGGATGGCCGCTCTGGGCAGTTTGGAAATAGTGGTCCCGCAGCGCAGCAGGCACCACAACCTTGTGGCCCTTCACCCCACCACGCCAGCATGCAGCACAAGTTCATCCCGGACTAGGAAGTAGGGCGCAGCACCAGCCGGCAAGGATGAGTGATGGTCAGGCCAGCCACGACGGATGACGTCTACAAGCTGTTGCAGGGCAGGATCATTGGCAGTGTGCTGCATCAGGGACTGCATCTGCCGGGAAGGCACAAAGTTAACGTTTAGCACCATCAGGTCCGACGATTCGTACGGGTGGCGGGCACCGAGACCGAAATTCGAGGCATCGCAGGTGAGGACGATGGGGCGCTTTAAGTCGAAGAACTTGAGAGTGGGGGTGCGAACCAGCCGGGAATTCAGGGCAACGAAGGCTGCCTGATGCTGAGGGTACCAAACCCAGGCAGTGGCCTTCTTGGTCAGTTCCCTCAGGGGCGCACTCAGCTCGCTGAGGTCGGGAATGAATTTCCCCAGGTAGTTCACCATGCCCAAGAAGTGCTGCAGGCTGGGCACGTCGACCGGAGCTGGCATCCCCGAGACCGCAGCTGTCTTCTGTGGGTCTGGTTTCAGACCCTCAGCCGTGAAAACGTGGCCCACGTATGTGACCTCCGGGACGCGGAAACGGCACTTTCTGGGGTTCAGTTTGAGGTTGATCTCACGAGCCCTATCCAGGACTTGGCGGAGGTGGAGGTCGTGCTCAGCGACGTCTCTCCCATACACTAAGATGTCATCGACGATGATAGCACACAGCAGACCGGCAAATAGCTGCTCCATGGTGCGTGGGTTCGAATCCCACTTCTGACACCATGTAAAGACTTGTCAGACAGGTGATGTCTTCACTACTAGTTTATTGCAGACATTGTAATCATACACACACATAGTGCCCTAGCTGTTCGTGGTCCGTCACCGGAACTAGAGAGAGAGCTGGGGGTGGGGAGGCTACAATTATACTGAAGATAATGGGGAGTGGTTAGTAGTGGCGAGGTCACTATGTTAAAGTAGAATGCACTGATCTACACTGCCTGTCCTGCTGAGTTACTCCAGCGCGTTGTGTCCCATTTGTGAACAGCACAACAGTGCAAGAGGAAGAGCAGCCTAGAGATTCAGAGCTCAGCATCCATAGCCGTATCTACCAGATCACCTTAACTCACTTCCCTAGTTGATCTGGAGCCGATAGTAAATAGTAAATAGTAGCCTTCTTGACTTTTTACTATATCATCCATATTGGTGTCATCCACAAATTTACTTATCAGTTTATTGCATAGTTATCTAAATCTTTTGGCAGCCACAGTGGCGCAGCGGTTGAGTTGGTGCCTTACAACGCTTGCAGCGCCAGAGACAGGGGTTTGATCCTGACAATGGGTGCTGTCTGCATGGAGTTTGTACGTCCTCCCCGTGGGTTTTTTCTGAGATCTTTGGTTTCCTCCCACACTCCAAAGACGTACAGGTTTGTAGGATAATTGGCTTGGTTAATGCAAAAAATTGTCCTTAGTGTGTATTGGGTAGTGTTAATGTGCGGGGATCGATGGTCAATGTGGACTCGGTGGGCCGAAGCACCTGTTTCCACACTGTACCTCCAAACTAAACTAAACTAAACTAAATTGTTAATATGGATGATTAACACCTGTGGACCAACAATGATTCCTTGCCACAGAATGCTGAACACAAATATCCAATCAGAAAAACAACCCTTTACTACCACCTGCTAACTCTTAGGACCAAACCAACTTTGTATCCAGTTGACTAGTTCACTCAGAATCGTATATGATCTAACATTCCAAAACTACCCTACACGTGGGGCCTTCTAACAGCACATATAGATAACGTCCACTGGCCTGCCCTCATCAATCCTTGGTGAGCCCTTTAAAAAGCTCACAAATAGTAATACCTAACATAATTAATCCCTGCTCCAATTATTTAAATGACTTACTGCGACTTTCCTTTATTACCTTATGTGTGGTACCACAGGATGAATACAGATGTCCACATTAAATAAACATTATGGAGAAAATTTACAAATCACCAAGATGTATAGACATGAGGTACTCCAGATGCTGGAATCTTTCATAGAACTCGATGCTGGAGTAATTCAGCGGGTCTGGGGAGCATGGATAGGCAATGTTTCAAATCGCGGCGATATCCCCCAGATATTTCTTGTAAAAAAAGAAATTTCTTCCACATTGCTCCAATGTGCAAGGATTCTTTTTCATTGCATCTCCTATAAAATTTGGGAGATCTATTTCACCACCATTAGCCGTCCATCTCATCAGAACACACAGAACTCTCCCCTAGCCTGGATTTAATTTATCTAGAATTTAAGTTGCTTTGAGTGATTTTAAGTGTTTACCTTCTCTCCTACAGCTTCTACTTCCTAAAGGGCAGTCATAATATATTTTGTTGCCATGTGACTTTCATGGTGACTGGTCCTTTAAGATATAATGCCACATAGTGGCATTCTGATGCCACAAAGTGTCGGGAACTGCATCATTTGATAAGGTGCTGCTGAGAACCATGTGCGTCCTATTTTAGCACTTGCTCAGACTGTAAACCAACTTAACAGTCTTTCATACTGAATTTTAACAATTCTGTGATACTTTGCAGGGGACTCAATTTGGCATCAGCACTAAAGGATTTTAGTGCTTTAAGAACATAAGAAATAAAAGCAATGAGAAGCCTCACATTCTTCTGAACTGAAAGGGATATAGACCCAGTTGGCTTAATCTCTCTTCATAGGACAAACCCACAATCCCAGGAATCAGTAAGGTGAACTTTCACAATCACAAGTTAATCCTTCCTTTTGTAGGGAGACCAGACCTATTGTATATTTCAAATGCAGTATCACCAGGGATTTATATAAATGCAGTAAGAAATCTCTACTCTCTTGAAATACAAGCTAACATAGCATTTGTTTCCACAATTGTTTGCTGTACCTGCACATCAACTTTCAGTAGTGCATGTGCAATGACAACTAGCTCCCTGTGAAAACTACATTAAACATAGTTACAACAATTTCAGGGGGAAAGTATTTGTCAAAGTGTTATATACAGTTATTTTGTATAGAAACAGTCTCTTCAGCCCAGCTCATCCATTCAGACCAAAGTGCCTTCTTGACCAAGTCCCATTTTCCTGTATTCAGCCCAAATCCCTTTCTATCAGTAAACCTGGTTCTTACAATTCTATTTATACCCACCTCTACAGCTTACTTTGGCAGTTTGTTCCATATACCTACCACCCTCTGTGTGAGAAACCTTCCTCCCAGATCCCCTTTAAATCTTCCCTTCTCACCTTAAATGCGTGTCAGCCAGTTTTAGATTCTCGTACCCTGGAAAAAGGCTATGAACATCCATCTTAACTATGTCCCTCATGATTTTATAAACCTATATAGTCATCCCTCTTTGCTCCAGGGAAACCAGTAACAAGATCTTAATGAAAAATGTACTTAGATTTGTAACAGCCCTAAGAAATGAAAGTGAACAGATTATACAGCATAGGAAAATAATCTGCCCCTGTTTTGGCATTCACCATAAGTGGAAAGGATAATTGGACACTATCTGTTCCAGCACAACAATGTAACATAAATGATTTGATGATAGCCATTTTTTGTTTAGAAAACCAGTTGCCATTTGTGATCATTCAGAATTCACTGAAACCTTTCTAATATGTTACTCTGAAGACAAATAGAGTTTGCAGATACTTGAATCTGGAGAAAAAAACTTCTGGAGGAACTCTGGAGGAGGGCGGCATGTTGGTGCAGCGGTAGAGTTGCTGCCTTACAAAGCTAAGGTCCAAGGTACGATCCTGACTACGGCTGCTTGTCTGCATGGAGTTTGTACGTTCTCCCCATGACCTGCGTGGGTTTTCTCTGAGATCTTTGGTTTCCTCCCACACTCCAAAGACCTACAGGTTTGTAGGTTAATTACCTAGGTATAAATGTAAATTGTACCTAGTGTGTGTAGGAAAGAGTTAATGTGCGGAGATTGCTGGTCAGTGCGGACTCGGTGGGCCGAATGCCCGGTTTCCGGGCTGTATCTCTAAACTAAACTAAACCCAAATGGTTAAGCACATCTGTGGAAGAGAAAAGACGTTGCCATTTTGGTTCGAACATTTGCATCAGGACTATGAGTGGTAGGGGATAAAAGCCAGTACACAGCAGAAGATGGGGGTGCATCAGGGGTTAGATGATAGGTGGAGGGAGGATGGGTGATGAATGATGGGTAGAAGAAGCCAAGTGGAAGAGGGAAAGGGGCAGAGTTAGGAAACAAAGGATGATGAGTCATGGGTGGAGGCAGACTAGGAAGCAAAAAAGGCAGATGTAATTAGGTGAAGTTGGGAGCAAGGTTGAAGGTGGAGGCAGTGGATGGAGTGTGATAAGGAGAGATGCAAAGCCAACCAATGCTGGCTACTGATAAGTAAGGAAGCGAATATAGGAAAACATTCAGGGCTACAGAATTTCTGAAGATAGTCTTTCAGAAATAAATATTAACTGGCCTAATGCCTCATTGATGGTTTAGCATGGCTAAACAGGCATCATTCAATTTCTAGATGATTATCTTCAATGTTTTGGCACACTAACCATAAAATACTAATTTAGTTTAGAGATACAGCATGGAAACAGGCTCTTCAGCCCACCAAGTCAGCGCCGGCCAGCGATCCCGGCACAATTACTCTAACCTACACATTAGAGACGATTTTCAATTATAACAAGCCAATTAACCTACAAGCCTGTACATCTTTGGTGTGTGGGAGGAAACCAGAGTTCCCGGAGAAAACCCACGCAAATCATGGGGAGAACGTACAAACTCTGTATTGACAGCACCCGTAGTCAGGATCGATCCAGGTTTCTGGCACTGTAAGGCAGCAAATCTACCGCCCTGCCACTGTGCCGCCCTGGCAGATGGAACAAGGTGGGGGAGATGATCAGGTGGGTATGGGATGTATGAACTGTAAGTAGTCAGAAGCAGGAAATAAGGGATGAGGTGGGTGATAGGGGGTGCTGGAGAGTGGGTACATGAAAGTAAACAAAAATGAGAGGACCAGACGTGGATCGGAAGAAGAGAGTGGAGGACAGGAGGTAAGGGTTATCTAAATATAGAAAATTCAGTGTTCACACCATGTGGGTGCTCTGGTGACTTTGGAAGGCAGTATACTGTATATTGATATGTTCAGTACATCTATTTAATTATCAATGGTTTGAATGTCACCTCAAACATTTTGGTCTATGACCCTAATCCTATGAAGCCTTCACTGAGGATTGTTTCCTGTTTGTTTCAATCATGATAGCCAAACCATGTGAGTAAAAGCTTACCGTTTCAAATGCGCACAGAATGATTTCACAAATGCTTATTGTATCTGTTGTTGAGCGTCTTAAAAAATGAGACTTCCTGTGCAAGTACTATTAAATGCATTTCTTTCAGAAAGACTCCACCATATATTTGCTTTTCAAGCTTTTACTCTTCTCTGTATTGGCATTTTTGTGGTTGATATCTATCTGTAGCCAATTGATCACTGCAATGGAAGAGGAAGGAGCATGCTGCTAGCAAACTGCTTTGCTGATCTGAAGTCATTAAACATCATATTGCACTGGAGGGGGTTCCTTGGATACCCACTGCTTCTGTCTCTTCCTTTTGCATTGCCTGATGCTACATTCATTGCTCTCTTATCGTCCAATTCCACCATTGCATAATAAGTCCGATTTTACTCAAAAGAACACTGTTCAGCTACTATCTACCTCATTGGAAACCCTCGAACTTTGATCGGACTTTTCTGGACTTTAACTTGCATTAAACGTTATTCGTTATTTTCTTTATCATATATCTGTACACTGTGGATGGCTCGATTGTAACCATGTATTATCTTTGCATTGACTGATTAGCACGCAACAAAAGCTTTTCTCTGTACCTCGGTACACTTGACAACAAACTAAACTAAACTAAACTACATGGCCAAACCATCTCCTGAAAAAATTATTGTTCCCACATTATTTGCTCACCTAGGAGATTTTTTTCAAATCTTTCAATACGTTGTTTTGTTTTGAACAGATTAATCTTGAAGTAATACAGTTTTGCCCATTGAAGCAGACCAGGCTCATATAATGAAAGTGTGCTTGGAGAACAAAGGGAGCAGTCTCACGCTCAGAAGTCATTTCAGTTTAGTTTATTGTCACGTGTATCGAGGTACAGTGAAAAACGTTTTTGCTTGCTAACCAGTCGGCGGAAAGAAAATACATGATTACACTGAGCCATTCAGGGCGTACAGATACCTGATAAGGGAATAACATTTAGTGAAAGATAAAGGCAGGAAGGAGTTGAGGGATAAATGAGGGAGTTAGTAGTTCAGGACTGCTCTCTAGTTGTGGTAGGGTGGTTCAGTTGCCTGATTGATGGACGTAAGTGGTAGTAACAATGACTGTAAAGAGATGGTCAAGACATGGCTGGAGGAGATGAGGTGAACAGGAGATGGCAAATAGAATCTGAAATTCCAGAATAAGGAAATGGAAGTAACAGAAGGATGGAAATGTGAGGTTCAAGGCGGGAATGTCTGATTGTTTGAAATCGTTCAAATCATCATGGATTCCTAAAGGCTGTGAGTGCCTTATCGAAGATCAGGTGTAGTTCCTTGAGATTACATGAGGCTTCATTGGAGCACTTTGAGAGGCCAGAGAAGTCAGGAATGGGTGAGAGATGGACAATTAACCTAAAAGGAGAATGGAAGCTCAGCATTACTGCTGCAGGCTGAATTCTACATTCCCACTCTAACCCCTTTGTTTTTGGCCTAATCCACAGAGAACAGCACATGAACTTCCTTCTGCATTATTTTCCATTTCTGTGCTGATTGACTTTACACTAGTCTTTAATGTTGTCCTTCAACTGGAGCTATTACCAATTATGTATTTCATTCTCTTTCGATTGCCAATCGATTATAGTCATAAAAAAAACATAATGAAACAGAAAGAGGCCATTCAGCCCATCCTATGTGTGCCAATTGTAAAAGAGCTATGCAACCAATATCCCATCTTTGACATTCTACGGTTCTAAGAGTAAACCTAGCAATTATAGACCTGTTAGTTTGATGTCAGTGGTGGGCAAATTAATGGAAAGGATACTTAGAGATAATATATATAAGCATCTGGATAAACAGGGTCTGATTAAGAACAGTCAACATGGATTTGTGCCTGGAAGGTCATGTTTGACTAATCTTCTTGAATTTTTCGAAGAGGTTACTAGGGAAATTGATGAAGGTAAAGCAGTGGATGTTGTCTATATGGACTTCAGTAAGGCCTTTGACAAGGTTCCTCATGGAAGGTTGGTTAAGAAGATTCAATTGTTGGGTATTAATGGTGGAGTAGCAAGATGGATTCAACAGCGGCTGAATGGGAGATGCCAGAGAGTAATGGTGGATTGCTGTTTGTCAGGTTGGATGCCGGTGACTAGTGGCATGCCTCAGGGGTCTGTGTTGGGTCCACTGTTCTTTGTCATGTACATCAATGATCTGGATGATGGTGTGGAAAATTGGATTAGTAAGTATGCAGATGATACTAAGATAGGTGGTGTTGTGGATAATTAAGTAGATTTTCAAAGTCTACAGAGAGATTTAGGCCATTTGGAAGAGTGGGCTGAAAGATGGCAGATAGAGTTTAATGCTGATAAGTGTGAGGTGCTACATCTTGGCAGGACAAATCAAAATAGGACGTACATGGTAAATGGTAGCGAATTGAGGAATGCAGTTGAACAGAGGGATCTATGAATAACTGTGCATAGTTCCCTGAAGGTGGCATCTCATGTAGATAGGGTGGCAAAGAAAGCTTTTGGTGTGCTGGCCTTTATAAATCAGAGCATTGAGTATAGAAGTTGGGATGTAATGCTAAAATTGTACAAGGCACTGGTGAGGCCAATTCTGGAGTATGGAGTACAATTTTGGTCGCCTAATTATAGGAAGGATGTCAACAAAATAGAGAGAGTACAGAGGAAATTTACGAGAATGTTGCCTGGGTTTCAGCAACTAAATTACAGAGAAAGGCTGAACAAGTTAGGTTTTTATTCTTTGGAGCGCAGAAGGTTAAGGGGGGACTTGATAGAGGTCTTTAAAATGATGAGAGGGATAGACAGAGTTGACGTGGATAAGCTTTTCCCATTGAGAGTAGGGAAGATTCAAACAAGAGGACATGACTTGAGAATTAAGGGACAGAAGTTTAGGGGTAACATTAGGGGGAACTTCTTTACTCAGAGAGTGGTAGCTGTGTGGAATGAGCTTCCAGTGGAAGTGGTGGAGGCAGGTTTGATTTTATCATTTAAAAATAGATTGGATGGGTATATGGATGAGAAAGGAATGGAGGGTTATGGTCTGAGTGCAGGTAGATGGGACTAGGGGAGAAAAAGTGTTCGGCATGGACTTGAAGGGCCGAGATGGCCTGTTTCCATGCTGTAATTGTTATATGGTTATATGGTGATATGGTTATATAGTACACCCATGTTACATAGTGGCACACTGTGTCCTGTGCAATAACCCCATGTTACTCAATAGTTGACCTATGTACCCCAGTGGAAAAGATTGACAGACATCTACTCTGCATTGTACTCCAGTGTTAAGACTGATAGTCCTGTATCCACCTGTATAGTATCATTGTGACAGACTGATGCCTACCTTTATAGTAGTCCAGGGTTGCATATTGACAGACAGGACATCGGTATAAGGTGAAGGGGAAAAGATTTAATAGGTATCTGAGGGTTAACCTTTTCACACAAAGGGTGGTGGATGTATTGAACAAGCTACCAGAGGAGATAGTTGAGGCAGGGACAATCCCAACATTTAAGAAGCAGTTAGACAGGTACACGGATAGGACAGGTTTGGATGGATATGGACCAAATGCTGGCAAATGGGACTAGTGTAGCTGGGACGTGTTAGCTGGTGTGGGCAAGTTGGGCCGAAGGGCCTGTTTCCACACTGTATCACTCTATGACTCTATGACCCTATGACATTCAGTATGTGGCTGTGCAGATCATGTCTCTTCAAGTCCACAACCAAATATTTTTCCAATATAAAGGCAAAAACTGCTGGAAAATCTCATCAGGCAGCATCCATGAATAGAAAAAAACAGAGTTAATTTTTCAGGTTGCTAATCCTTTGTCAGAAGTGGGAAGGAGAGATAAAAAGGGTTGTTTGTGTTGCAGAAAAGATAGCAGAAGAAATCATTACAGCAAATGATCTGAGGCCGTGCGTTGTTGAAGCTCCCAGGAGGCTGAGGTCCTTGTGTGGGCGAAATCAAGACCCACAGCTTCACCGGCTGTCAGCCGAGCCCGTTCCCCATGGCTGAACGAAAGACCCATTGGATCACAGCCTGCAGGAGGTAGCCGCCGAGCTGGTCCCCTGTTGTTTTGACCCGTGGGCCGCCGGTCAGGGAGGGGGAGGCCACTGTGCTGACACAAGCTCGTCATCTGAAGACCAGAGACTGGGAAGTTGGAGCCAGCGATGATGGACGCGACGGGCGAGAGGCACGGCCAATAGGAGAAGAGAGGCAACTGGGGTCTGGCCTACCGCACCCTCGTGGTCGGCTGGAGGAGGCACCTGACGGAACACAGGTGGGTGGGTGAGGACAGGGACATGGCGCCCAAGGAAAGAGTTGTCTGGAGGCTCATAGCAGCCTGGGACTTGTCTGGAACAGGCACCACTCATAAGATCTACAGCGTGAACTTTGAAAATGGCACCAAAACATATTGCCTCCTGCATGCGGGCTCAGCAAACTATTTCTGTACACTTGCTAATCGAGAATCGGGGGTATGGCAATACTCTACTGGACTGTTTGTAATTAACAAATAAAGAACCATTGAAGACAGGAGTGTAGCTTATATTGTACCTCTATTTAAGAAGGGCTACAAGGTAAAAATTAGAATCTATAGGCCAGTTAGCTTAACATCACTGGTAGGCAAGTTACTGGAGGGGATTCTGAGCGATAAGATATACATGTTTTTGTAAAGATAGGAGCTGATAGTTAAGTCAGAAAGGGTTAAAATAGTTCTGATGAGGAAGCATCCAGGCATTGTTAACCACTCCCACATCTTCCATGGTATTCTGCAAAGCAAGGCTGGCTGCCCATCGTGGGGGGGGGGGGGGATCACAAGCTTGAATCCTGCCTCATTTCAAGCCACTGAGTACAGCAAAGAACTGCTTCAAAAGGCTACTTTCGTCAGTAATTTATATTATTTTTAAACAAACATAAAAATGTTCTCAGAAAAAATCATGGCAATAAAAAATAAAGCAATATACTGGATGCTGTGCACAAAAAAAGTGTAAATTATCTTGATTTTCCTGCTTCATTTAGCTTTGAAGCCTTGAAACCTTATAAGGGACTGTGTTCTTGTAATACCATATTGTTATTCAACAGTACCCCTAGATAGCAAATTCCAGGTAAACACTAGAGAAAGAAATTTCAAACAGCAGTAACACTGAATAGCACTGAATATCATCCCTCTGTGCTTCTAAATGTTATGTTTGCATCTGTACACTGCTATACCCTGTGGTACCCGAATGACTGAGTTCTGATACATCAAAGCACAGCACCTTCAAACACAACGGCAGAAGACTTTGAAGTGTTCCTTTCACTGTGCCTTTTATTAAGGGACCGTTACGGTAGCATTTGGGATCAATGTTACACAATGATGCAATGCAGTTTAAATAAATGCTCTGTTCATCAATTTCTGACTTTTAAGCCCCATTCCCTGAGGTTTCATTAGGTGATTGAAAGTCACATGATTTGGGGCATTTCACCTTTCAGTGAGTGAAGCAAGTTGACAACACCATTATGGGTTTCAGGGAAGGTATGAATATGTCAAGCAGGGGAGGGTCTCTGACTTTTGCTCAGAGCAAGAGTCCATGCTGCTAAGTGTTACAGCTGTCAAGTAAGAATGAAGTACAATGATGGATCTAAAAATACTCCAGCAAATGTCACGCTCTGTGGTACATCATTACCCATGCCTGCATCCATCAGTTCAACACAATGTTAATGCATTTTGCATTTCAATTATGCACTATAGAGAGCAAACGAAGGAAGAACTTAATATGTATTCCTGCACCTGGTTCTAGTTACGCATTTACAATATATCATCACACTTTAATATGTTTTTACATTGCATAAATAAATTCTCTCTTTATGTTTTGTATAGAAGCTGCCGAATTATAAATGTATTACCATCCAGTGATAATTTACTCATTGCAGATTTTTCCCCAAAAAATACTAAAGATAAATGTATACAGCAGGATAGATTGCAATCATGAAAACAGAAGCATTCCGTTTATTATGCATTTGATATTTTTATGTTTGAGAAATGTGAGAAAGTTACAAGCTGTATCATATATAACAGAATAAATTAGTTAACATTACAGATGCAAACCGTTGATTAAAATATGAAAAAGAAAATTGTTTCAGAGTGCATTGAAGGTTTCTTTTTTTTAAAGATAAATTGTGTGTAAATAGAAAAGTTGATAGATGTGTGCTCATCGTTTATATTATGGCTATGTTTCAACACACATTGGCTAAACCCATTTTTTGGAACTCTTCGTGCTGATTGTGTTCTCTGTTGCAAGAAAGTTAATATTAGATCAATCATATGTATGCAGAAATATGCCTCCTGCTTTTCAGATAAGATGAAGGTATGGCCAAATTCAGGTGCTCTGCTTCCCTACCTTGAGATAAACAGCAATAGGGAGAACAAAGAAAAGTTGGAAGATTTCAAACCACTTTCATCTAAATGCAAAACATTTATACAACTGTTTTTTTTTCTTTTTTTGTGCAAATGTCATGGACGACTGGCAATGCGAGAGATTTATTTTCCACCTCTAATTGCCCTGAATTGAAGAAACAGTTAATGGTCAACAACAGTGTTAGGCATTAAGGAATACAAAGCCAGACCAAGAAAGTACTGTGGATATATCAGTTGGTCATAAAAATCATGGAGTCACAAACATCTATAGCATAGAAACAGGCACTTCAGCCTGTCACATCCATGCCAACATTTTTACCCATCCAGCACCCATATTCTTTGCCAGCACCCATATTCTTTGATGTCTTACTTATTCAAATGTTGATCTAAATGTCTTTGGAATGTAGTGATTCCATCAACCAATATTGCCCAACATTGTATCTGATATATATTCTGTTGTTGATTTAGACAATTTTGCTCATTATCCACAACACCGTTGTTTTTCATTCAGTCCACAAACAAATTCATCCCTCCTAGATTCTCAACAAAGACATTCTTATATATTACAAACAATAAGGATATCAGCACCTATTCCTATGGTAAACAATTGTCCATATACTTTCAATAAGAAAAGCAACCTACACCGCCACCTTCTGCCTCCTAGCCAATTTTGATTTTATGCATGAAATTGCTGACTTTTTTATTCTATATTCATTTAACTACTTGAATGTAACTTCTCAGATTAATGGTGAGATTGAAATTTATAACTTGAAATCAGTGGTCCACGTTTAAACTGTTAGTCCAGTAATTGTTTTCACAATTCCAGAGTTCCCATATTGATCCTGACCTTGGCTGCTATATGTGTGGAGTTTGCACTTTCTTCCTGACACCACATTGGTTCCCCTCGTGTCACTTGATTTTGTTCCACCTGCCAAAGATGTGCTGGTTGATAAATTAATTGATGACTGCATTGCACTTAGTGTAGTTGGGTAGCAAGAAAATTGGGAGTGGAATGGAGCAAAGGTTGAAGGGGATGTGAAAGACAAGATGGGAATAGAGTGGTGAATGCTCGAATGTTGTTGTGGACATGGTGGGTCAAAGTGCCAGTTTTCATTCTCTATGATTTTTACCCATTATGCTACTGTACACTAGGATTTCTACCGCCTTGCATTTATGCAACTATTGATGAGAAAACATTTCTAACTGAATGAATATCTCTCTTAAATTTTAAGTTTAGTGCAGATATTTCTTAACAGCAGATGGAGCCACTCCCAACAGAATTACAATTGTCAATTGATTCTACAGGACTGGATCAAGAAAAGATAACTCTTAATAGAACATAGAACAGTACAGCATAAGAACAGGCCCTTCAATGTATGTGCAAACATGATGCCAAGTTAAACTAATCTCTGACGGCATGGGATCGATATACCTTAATTCTTTGCCCATCAATGTGCCTATCTAAAAGCCTAAAATGCCACTATCATATCTACCACCACCACCACCACCACCACCCCTAGCAGTGCATTCCAGGCACCCACCACCATATGTGTAAAAAAATGTACCTAACCACATCTCCTTTAAACTTTCCTCCCCTCACCTTAAAGCTATGCCTTCTAGTCTGACATTCACTTTTGAATAACAATGGCTTAACTTTGTATCTCATGTGAATGCAAGTGAAATAATTAAGTTAGTAAACTGTGTTGCAGAATAGTCTAATGCAAAGAGCATTATCCATGATCTTAAATAGTGAATCAAGTACAGCAGCAGTATACAATGGCTGATTAATTGCCTGGAAATGAGTGCAACACCAAAGCAGTTAAAAATCTGAACTGCAATGGAAGGAGGATGTAAGGTTTACTGATAGATGCTACCAAAGTCAAAATGTTTTTGTACATGAATTTATTTCCCTTTGAACTGTAATGTAAAGCAGAGGAAGGATTCACAGATGGATTAGAAGTCTGACTTTCCAAGACAGGAACTTTTCTTAGGGAATGTATTCCTTTCCTTTAATTTTACCAGCTGATGAGGCTGTTAATTCATTGCAACAGGATGGTTTATGAGCTTGCACAACCCACACAGTGAGGAGAGGACCACTCAGACTTTGGAAGATATATCTCAACTCAATGCAGCAGAGTTTAAATGATGAACCTACTGACACAAGAGGTGGGATTGTAATCATTCATCCAAAGAAGTTCTCGGATTCCGAATGATAATATTCATTATCTGCAGGATGCAAGCTTTTGCTGATGAAGTCAGCATTCATTACACATTCTTACTTGCCCAAGAGAAAGTGTTCGTTGTGTAACTGTCCAAATGCTGTGATTAGTAACTTAATCAAATGCCTTGCCAGGTTTTTGATTGCTTATTTAGTAACTCCAATCTAATCCAAAACTTAAAAAAAATAAAATTACTAAGCCATGGATCATTTGATAATTGCAGTTGTATATTTAACAACCGCATCAAAATGACTAAAATGTGCTTCATGTCCATTCCATAATCAGTATTTGGTTAAATCGCAAGAAAGATTGCAATATCTGCGTAAAATCTGTGAGTTTTCTTTAAACATAGCAAAATAAATGAAAGCATCCTGTTAGGTCTGATGTAAGGTCGTCAACTCTAAATGATAATTATTTTCTTCACTTCATTGATGCTGACTGACCCGGTAAGTAACCCCATCAATTACTGATTCATTTGAGATTTTCAGCATCTATGGTTATTTGTTTTAACTGTATCACTATGTGTGAGAATCAAACAAAAACTGACAGATTCAGTAGATTTTTAGATTTAAAGAGAATCAAGGAACATGGGGTTAGTGCAGGTAAAAGTTAGCATGATCTTATTGAATGGGAGAAAAAGCACAAGGGGCTGAATGGCCTTCTCATGCCTTCTCTTTCTCATGACATTGAATTATTTTGCAAAAATATTAGATGAGATGACCCATTGAAAGATCAGAATGTTACTTTTTATCGAGTATTAAAAAATATATGAATGGAAGAGATGCTGTTTAGGGATAGAATTCCAGCTTAGGAACTCTGTATTTGAAGCATGGCTCCCAAAGGTGGGGATAATAAAGAGGCCAGAATTAGAGAACGACTGCTAATTCATACAATTACATAGAAACGTAGAAAATAGGTGCAGGAGGAGGCCATTCGGCCCTTTGAGCCAGCACCGCCATTCATTGTGATCATGGCTGATCGTCCCCTATCAATAACCCGTGCCTGCCTTCTCCCCATATCCCTTAACTCCACTAGTCCCTAGAGCTCTATCTAACTCTCTCTTAAATCCATCCAGTGACTTGGCCTCCACTGCCCTCTGTGGCAGGGAATACCACAAATTCACAACTCTCTGGGTGAAAATGTTTTCTCTCACCTCAGTCTTAAATGTCCTCCCCTTTATTCTAAGACGGTGGCCCCTGGTTCTGGACTCGCCCAACTTTGGGAACATTTTTCCTGCATCTAGCTTGTCCAGTCCGTTTATAATTTTATATGTTTCTATAGGATCCCCCCTCATCCGTCTAAACTCCAGTGAATACAAGCCTAGTCTTTTCAATCTTTCCTCATCTGACAGTCCCACCATCCCAGGGATCAATCTCGTGAACCTACGCTGCACTGCCTCAATCACAAGGATATCCTTCCTCAAATTAGGAGACCAAAACTGTACACAATACTCCAGATGTGGTCTCACCAGAGCCCAATACAACTGCAGAAGAACCTCTTTACTCCTATACTGAAATCCTCTTGTTATGAAGGCCAACATTCCATTAGCTTTCTTCACTGCATGCTGTACCTGTAAGCCAACTTTCAGTACAAGGACGCCCAGGTCTCGCTGCACCTCCCCCTTACCTAACCTAACCCCATTGAGATAATAATCTGCCCCCTTGTTTTTGCCGCCAAAGTAGATAACCTCACATTTATCTATATTATACTGCATCTGCCACGCATCTGCCCACTCACTCAACCTGTCCAGGTCACCCTGCAACCTCCTAACATCCTCTTCACAGTTCACACTGCCACCCAGCTTTGTGTCATCCGCAAACTTGCTAGTGTTGATCCTAATTCCCTCTTCCAAATCATTAATATATATGGTAAACAGTTGCGGCCCCAACACCGAGCCTTGCGGCACTCCTCTCGCCACTGCCTGCCATTCTGAAAATGACCCGTTCACTCCTACTCTTTGCGTCCTCTCTGCCAACCAATTTTTTATCCATGTCAACACCCTACCCCCAATACCATGTGCTCTAATTTTAGTCACCAGTCTCCCGTGCGGGACCTTATCAAAGGCTTTCTGAAAGTCTAGCTACACTACATCCACTGGCATCCCTTCATCCAATTTACTTGTCACATCCTCAAAAAATTCCAGAAGATTAGTCAAGCATGATTTCCCTTTCATAAATCCATGTTGACTTGGACTAATCCTTTTACTGCTATCCAAATGCCCCATTATAGGACTGGGAGTATGGATAGGAGGTGCTTTTGAGCAGACTTAAGCAACTTTAGAAAACAAAGGTGGGAACTACATAATTGACGCAATGCATAGCCAGTAGACATCGTCAGTCAGAAAGTACTGGTAGAAGAGTGAATGGAGCTGAGTGCAATTTAGAATTTAGGGGTGGCACAGTGGCATAGCGATAGAGCTACTACCTTACAGCGGCAGAGAACCGGGTTTGATCCTGACTATGGGTGCTTGTCTGTACGGAGTTTGTATGTTGTCCCCGTGACCTGTGTGGGTTTTCTCCAAGATCTTCTGTTTCCTCCCACATTCCAAAGACGTACAGGTTTGTAGGTTAATTGGTTTGTTATAAATGTATAATTTTTTTTTAAATCCCGTGTGTGTGTAGGGTAGTGTTAATGTGCGAGAATCGCTGGTCAGTGCGGACTCGGTGGGCCGAAGGGCCTGTTTACCCGCTGTATCTCTAAACTAAACTAAACTAATAGTCAGAATTAACAAAACTTTGCAGCGTGAGGTAGAGTGAAGGAATTCACTCAGATATATGTTGGAATAATTGTCCAAGGGTCACAAAGGCTGAGGTTCAAGAAGCTGAGGCAAACGCCAAGCAATATTGAGAGGGAAAGAGGCAGCCTTATTGATCACATGGAGACATGGCATGGTGTCAAATATGTAACAGTTATGATGATGCTTTATCTATTTCGAGGTATTGCTGTAAAGACAGAAAGTCCTTTGTTTGGAAAATGGAGTTTGTGACAGAGAGAGCAAAAACAATTGTTTTGATTTATTTGGTGGAAATTTCAGTACTGGAGACATAAGTTTTAGTTTTAGAGATACAACGTGGAAACAGGGCCTTCGGCCCTCTGACCAGTGATCCCTGCACATTAACACTATCTTACACACACTAGGGACAATTTTAGAATTTACACTTGTACAAAGCCAATTTAGGTTATACAAACATGTATGTCTTTGGAGTGTGCGAGGAAACCGAAGATCTCGGAGAGAAGCCATATGGTCACGGGGAGAACGTACAAACTCCATTTAGACAAGACAGCACCCGTAGTCGGGATCGAACCTGGGTTTCTGGCGCTGTAAGCGCTGTAAGGCAGCAACTCTACCGCTGCAACAACGTGCCGTCCAAATAAGGGATAAGGGAGGTAAAGGTGAAGTAGAACTGTGTGTACATGTGGAACATTACATTCTGTTTAGTTATTGAGTGCTATCCTATAGACTAAGCACAGGGAGAGGTTCAAGATAGATTCTTGAGGAAGATTTGCAGAAACAGCTATTCTGATGCTTCTTTGCTAATGACTGGATGGATGCAAATACAAACAGGAGAGTATATCCCATGTTGTGCTTAACTAAGTCAACGGCCACAAATATATCAGAAGAGAAAGATTACCGTGGTTACAATTAAATAGGTTGTTATTTGTGACTTCAGGAAAAATCACTTCAGCACTCTGAGAGAAACAAAAACCATTGGAGAAAATTAGAGATGCAAACATGGGCAGAATTTAGGAAGCTATAATGTATTGGGAGAGGAAAGGGCGATTAGAGGTAGAATAGTACTTTGCATGTACATAAAATAAATAATGGCAGTGAATTTACATGAAAGGAACAATACCTTGGTAAAGGGAGCCATCAATAAAATCCAAGGAGAGAGAATTATGAACAATATCAGATAATGTGGAAACTGGAAAGGGAAGTCGGGTGGTCACCAATTTAATAAATCGTGTTTTGAGTCAGTATTTTGGTGCTCTGCTATGAATGTGATTTTTGTTAGAATATGTGATCATTTACAATGACAGTGGTTTCATTTATCTCTGAGGGATAGCTGTTCACTACTTCTATAGCAGGTAGAAAATATAATTAACAAATATAGATACATTTAAGTTCAATTTTATTATTCCACAATTAACTTTCCAGTTCTGGTCACCAGTTAATTTTCATAGTAACAACCACTTGTCTTGGTATTTTTGGAGGAGGCATAGGGAAAGTGTTTTCAATATTTAGTGAAGGGAAAATAAAAATCACCAGAAAGCAGAGCATTTCTTTAAATGAAATTTAATTATCATCATGACACCTCTACAACACACCAATGCCTCTACTTACTTAGAAGGCTTTGGAAGTTCAGCATTGGTCCCAACAACCCTCACCGATGTCTACAGATGGGAGTAGAAAGCATCTTATTGGGATGCATCACAGCTCACTTTGGAAACAGTACCATCCAAGAACTCAAGAAATTGCAGAGACTTGTGAACATAGCCAGGACTATCATGCAAACCAGCCTCCCTTCCACTGACTCTATCTACACTTCATACAGGCTCAGCAAGACCACCAGCATAATCAAGGGCCAGTCTCACCCCAGTCACTCCCTCCTCCCATCAGGCAAGAGGTACAGAAGTTTGAAAACGCATAGTACAGATTTAGGAACAGTTTTTATCCCAGTTATTAACAGGCAACTGAAAGATACTTTCATCAGCTAGAGTGCAGTCTTGACCTCCTATCGACCTCATTGAAGAGCTTTGAACGATCTTTAATCGGACGTTATCAAACTTCAATGTTACATCTTGCACTAAATGTTGTATCCTTTAACCTTTGTCTGTGCACTGTGAACGGTTTGAACGTAATCATGTAGTCTTTCCTTAGACTGGATAGCATGCAAGTTTCCAAGAGAGAGTTAGATTTAGCTCTTAGGGCTAAGGGAATCAAGGGATATGGGGAAATAGCCGGAACAGGGTACTGATTTTGGATGATCAGCCACGATCATATTGAATGGCTCGAAGGGCTGAATGGCCTACTCCCGCACCTATTTTCTATGTTTCTATGTTTGTAAAAGCTTTTCACTGAATCTCGGTACCGAGATACATTTATAGATTTATTTGTATACATTCAGAATTTAAATTAAAACATTTCTCAAATCTTTAAAAAACATCTGTAACACTGCAAAATCTTTATCATAATAAGCCAGCAAAGATATTGCATTATATTTCTACTGCTGATAAGATCAGCTTCTACTACGAACACAAAACTTATTTTCATTGATCATTGGCCATCAATAGACTCAGTAAACAATTCATAAATATTTTCTAGCAGCCTTCGGTCATATTTTCTAGTTTTATAGCCATCTATTTTGTGAAATAGCTTCTGTGTAGTAACACCAAATTATTCCTGAAAGCTGATTTAGCTTATTTTTCTCCACTGAAAAGGGTGGTTGTATTTTTTGTGATTGATGATATATTTGAACTCTAAGTTCTATATTCTTAACTAACAAATAGCTATCAATCTCACTATTGAAAATGCCAATTGAATCAGGACCCACAATCTTTTAAAGAAATAAATGTCACCATAGCTTTCAAAGTCTGACCACTGTTGTGATCCTTGTTTTCACTATACAATAGCCAAAATCTAATACGAGGCTAAACACCAAGTTTTGGATTCACTATGACAACACTTTTTGATACTGTAGCTTTTTCTTGTCTCTACTAAAAACAGTGGTTGTATTTTATTTCAAGGCATTAATTTGTTTATCCCTCAGTATTATAAGCTCAAAGGTATACAGTTCAGGTTTATTGGATCTGTCCTTATTTCATGTAAGCCTTTAGTTCTCATATAATGCATGAATTTGCATGAAGACACTCTAAAGGCATCTTTCTTGAGATACTGTGCTCAACAGTAATGGACAACAGAAGTCTGGTTTAAACACTGTGCCAGTGAATCATCGCTTCACTTTTACCTCAGATAAATGCATACAATCCATTAGGGAGTTGCATGTATGAACATGAAAATCCCTTTGCCCCTTGTCAGTTCCTAGATTATCTACCCATTCAGTGCACATTAATTCAGGAACTTGGATATTCTTTCAGCAAACATATATGATGAAAGCCTGAGGCACTATTACATGTCAGTAATTTTAAAATGCCCCTTTCATCCACAATCACTGGGTTGAATTTTAAAAATCTTTGCGCTGCTGGAATTGGAAGAAGCTATTGTTGGTTAGCATGCCCGAGATTTCCAGCATCAGCTTCATGAGAAATGCTTGAAAGCAGCATTGGCATTAATAGTTAACCTCTGGGTTTCATGCCATTACGATGAATAAGCATAGTGACGGGATGCACAGAGCAGTCCTGGCCCCGTTATTTAAAAAACACATTGCAAGCATGACGTTACTGCAAGGGAAACAGTCATGTTTAGGCTACTCCAAGATACAGTTGCTTCTCCATGGACATCATTGTGGGCCATTGCATTTGCATTATGAAACTGGAAGCTCTGATCAAAATAGTGCCTCTTTTTCGCCATTTATCCCTTCACAACGTTCATTCCATAATCCAAAATGTGTATTGAATCCCCAATGTGAGCCTGTCTCTGTACAGCTGCAAGTACGGCAACATGTTACAAGACATTAATGGATTTCAAATTGTAGGCAATGCCAACCAAGAACATCATAGCCATATATTTAAGAAAGTAAAGGAAGAAAGTGAACACAAAGAACAAAAAGGATGAAGGAAGAAATTATCTGATTTCAGAGGCTGCGTGAAGAGATATCTCAGCAGGATCATTTTAAATATATTTCAGACTGGTTAAGTAAAGAGCAAAGAATGTTTGGGTGGCATTGTGACACAGATTGTGGAGCTGCTAACTCATTTCTCAGTGACCTGTCAATTAAAGTGACCCACCAACTGACCCCCGGTGCTGTCTGTATGGAGTTTGCACATTCTCCCTGTGATAGCTCGGGTTTCTCTGAGTCCTTCAGTTTCCCCCCAAATTCCAAAGATGTGCAGATGGCAAGGTTAGTTTCCAGCTATGCAATTATCCACAAAGTCAAGGAAGGCTAGGGTATTGTTCATAAGTGGAACAGTGAGTGGACCAACTACCCCTGCCAACAAGACTGACTTCACACCCTCACTAAATGTATCACTTTCACCAAATGTACACATTGTAACCTTCAAGGAAGCTCTTAAAATGAAGTTGGGTGCTTTGAGCATCGGGATGCAAATTGGCAACTTTAAAAACAAATTTCTGAGAGACACACGACCATACTCCAATTTAACCAGTAAATGATTCTGTATAGCTTTTAGATCTGTGTTAAGTCATTTAACATGGGATTACAAGGAAGGAGAACCATCCCATTCCCAGTGATTTTGTTCAATCGTGGAGCTCAAATTGCCTCCTGCTGCTTGTATTTTTTATATTTATATGTTCTTTAATGCAATTCACTGATGGTAGACTAGAGACTCTTATTAAAAAATGCTCATTATTTGGAATAAACCAATTTTCAGCTTTATGAATCAAACCACACTACATTAGGGCTCATAAATATCTCACATGTTTTAATACAAATACCATTTTTTAACTTGCTTTCAAATATTCAACATAGCCATGACGGCTCATGAATAATTTTATGGATAGTGAAATGTGCATGAATTTGTGTGAAAAAATAGAGCAAAAATGTAAATTTCGGGATGGGACATCTTCAGACTGATTGTAGTTGGGGAAGAAAGTGGAAAGAGAGGTGGGGCCGGGACAAAGTCTGTCCAGTGATAGTTAGGTGGATTTAGGTGAGGGGAGTTTGATAGGCAGATGATTGGACAAAGGCCAGAGAAAGGGTAGTGAGATGAGGAGAGAAGAGATGAGAGGCATGAAATGTGAAGCCAGAGGAAGGGGAAAGGGAAAGGGAGAAATGGGTGCGCATCCAGGTGAGGCAAGAGGAAAATAGGGGGGGGAAAATGGGGTGAGGTTTTCGAAGGTCACCTACAATCAGAGAATTCAATGTTCTTATCATTGGGTTGTAAGCTACCAAAGCAGAACTTAAGGTAGACTCAAAATGCTGTGACTAGTGGGGTACCGCAAGGCTCAGTGCTGGGACCTCAGCTATTTACAATTTATATTAATGATCTGGACGAGGGAATTGAAAGCAACATCTCCAAGTTTGCGGATGAAACTAAGCTGGGGGGCAGTGTTAGCTGTGAGGAGGATGCTAGGAGACTGCAAGGTGACTTGGATAGGCTGGGTGAGTGGGCAAATGTTTGGCAGATGCAGTATAATGTGGATAAATGTGAGGTTATCCACTTTGGTGGCAAAAACGGGAAGGCAGACTATTATCTAAATGGTGGCCGATTAGGAAATGGGGAGATGCAGCGAGACCTGGGTGTCATGGTACACCAGTCATTGAAAGTAGGCATGCAGGTGCAGCAGGCAGTGAAGAAAGCGAATGGTATGTTGGCCTTCATAGCAAGAGGATTTGAGTATAGGAGCAGGGAGGTTCTACTGCAGTTGTACAGGGTCTTGGTGAGACCACACCTGGAGTATTGCGTACAGTTTTGGTCTCTTAATCTGAGGAAGGACATTATAGCCATAGAGGGAGTGCAGAGAAGGTTCACCAGACTGATTCCTGGGATGTCAGGACTTTCATATGAAGAAAGACTGGATAGACTTGGCTTATACTCGCTAGAATTTAGGAGATTGAGAGGGGATCTTATAGAAACGTACAAAATTCTTATGGGGTTGGACAGGCTAGATGCAGGAAGATTGTTCCCGATGTTGGGGAAGTCCAGGACAAGGGGTCACAGCTTAAGGATAAGGGGGAAATCCTTTAAGACCGAGATGAGGAAAAACTTTTTCACACAGAGAGTGGTGAATCTCTGGAACTCTCTGCCACAGAGGGTAGTTGAGGCCAGTTCATTGGCTATATTTAAGAGGGAGTTAGATGTGGCCCTTGTGGCTAAAGGGATCAGGGGGTATGGAGAGAAGGCAGGTACGGGATACTGAGTTGGATGATCAGCCATGATCATATTGAATGGCGGTGCAGGCTCGAAGGGCCGAATGGCCTACTCCTGCACCTATTTTCTATGTATCTATGTATCTATGCTGGAGTAACTTAGCGGGTCAGGCAGCATGTCTGGAGAAAATGGACATGTGATGTTTATTTTTTCCCCCCACGCTCCATTCTACAATCAGTCTAAAGAAGGGTCCCGACCTGAAACATCACGTCCATTTTCTCCGGAGCTACTGGCTGACCCGCTGAGTTACTCCAGCATTTTGTGTCTATCTTTGGTATAAACCAAAGATTTGGTATAAACCAAAGTTTGGGCGGCACAGTGGTGCAGCAGTATTGTTGTGGTCTTGCACCGCTGTCTTACAGCGTTTGCAGCGCCGGAGACCTGGATTTTATCCCAACTATGGGTGTTGTCTGTATGGAGTTTGTACGTACTCCCTGTGACCACGTGGGTTTTCTCCAAGATCTTCGGTTTCCTCCCACACTCCAAAGACATACAGGTTTGTAGGTTATAGAGGTTTGTAGAGTTGTGAGTCTGTGGAATTCTCTGCCTCAGAGGGCGGTGGAGGCCGGTTCTCTGGATTATTTCAAGAGAGAGCTTGATAGGGCTCTTAAAGATAGCAGAGTCCAGGGATATGGGGAGAAGGCAGGAACCGGGTACTGATTGTGGATGATCAGCCATGATCACATTGAATGGCGGTGCTGGCAGGAAGGGCCGAAGGCCTACTCCTGCACATATTGTCTATTGTCTATTGTTAATTGGCTGATATAATGTGTAAATTGTCCCTGGTGTAGAATGGTGTTAATGTGGGGGAATTGCGAGGTGCGGACTCGGTGGGCCGAAGGACCAGTTTCCGCGCTGTATTTCTAAAACCAGTGTGGGTGTGGCCTCACTCTGGCAATGGAGGAGGCCCAGGACAGAAAGGTCAGTGCAGGAGTGAGAAGGGGACTTTAAATGGTTAGCTACCAAGAGATGCAGCATGTCCTGGTGGACAGAGCGCAAGTGTTTGGCGAAAGGATCACCCACTCTACAACTGATTTTGCTGATGTAAATGATGCCACAATGGGAGCATCAAATGCATTAGACAGACACAGAGTGCTGAAATAACTCAGTGGGTCAGACAGCATCTTCAGAGAACATGAATAGGCAAACATAAATTGGAGAACATGAAATTTTGAATATGGTTTGCACCTGAATCCACAATTGCAACTGAAGCTGAAACTAGTTATGTTTTCTTCGCACAAATATCAAACAACGATGATATCAATTGATAAATATTTAATACTTTCAAGTGATATTCTGCTATCTACTATTTTAATGTGTGCATTGATTTATTTTAAATAAACAGGTTTACAATTCCCTTAAAGCAGCAATCAGAAAGCTTTGGTAAGAATATATTATGCATTTGCCCCCTCTTACTGCTAACAGCGAATTCTGGCCTGCAGTTATTTTAAAGATTATGTTTTAAACATCAATACTTGATGACATGCTGGAAAAATGAATATGAATTTAAATGAGTTAACATCTGCAAAAGTGGTATTAACTCTAATGCATTAATACACAGCAAATGTGCACAAAGGATACAATGAAAGGCAAGTGTGAAAGAAATGATATAAATCAAGGAGATGGATCGTTATACTTGCTCTTTACTTCAGATGAGTTTAGCAGATTTAGGATTTGTTTTTAAAAAGTCAATGAAACAAAACTGAGCTTTTTATCCATTTGAAAATAAATGGATGTAATATTTGTCAATTAAGGTAATAAAATTAACAGTATGAAAACAAAACCATAATAATCAAAATACAAAATGCAGTCAAAGATGATATAAGAATTAATCTCAAAACATCCATTATAGATACAGCTATAAATCAACATTACTGAACCTTTTATTCATATGCAAAGCTAAACAGAACCAGTTAATAGTCGCATTGGTGAATAGCAGTCAGTGTTTTAGAGGGATGATCTTCAAGGTGTATAAGATCATGAGGGGAATAGATCGTGTGCAAGTCTTTTACCAAAAATAGGGGAATCAAGAACCAGAGAACATAGCTTTATGGTGAGATGGGAAAGGTTTATTAGGAACCTGAGGGGCAACCTTTTCACACAGAAGGTGGTGGGTGTATGGAATGCGCTGCCACATGAGGTAGTTGAGGCAGGTACTATAGCAACATTCAAAAGGCATTTGGACGGGTACATGGATAGGGAAAATACAGAGGGATATGGGCCAACACAGCTAAGTGGAACTAGTGTAGATGGGTATGTTGGTCAGCAGGGGCAAACTGGTCTGAAGGGCCTTTTCCCATGCTGTAAGATTCAGTGACTATTTTTTGTGTAAGGAATAATTTAACTTGAAATAAAGAAATTGGTCAGTTTCGTGAATAGTAAAAAAACAATCTAAACTCATGATTGGAATAAAGGTTTTCTGGCCACAAAAGTAAAGTTGAAGTAATCGCATTGACTCCCTATTTTAATTCTTCTTGGTTTTACCCTTTATCTGAGGTGTCAACCTTGAAAGCCCTGCACTACCTATTTTAAACTCCACTCAACATTGCACACTACTCTAAACTTAAGCTAAACTCCTCTCACAATTTCAGCATTCATTCAAATATATCTATAAACACAGTCGAACCATATATCCTGCTTGCAGTGTATTTGATGTAAATGCCTCAGATGTTGAATAGGTTTTGCACAAAAGCCACAAGCCTTATATTGATATCTGGTTTATGGAGAAGGTCAACTCACTTGAAAATGATTGGCCAAAACTGCTGGTTTCCACTGTACACAGCTGGAGATTGAATAGTTGATTTTCTTAAAGAAACCTCTATATCTCAAAATTTAATATGCTTTATGGGTTCATCCCAGCTAGCAGCATTCAACATGTTGTAAAATGCCATTGCTTTGTCCTCTGTCCGCAACAGAACTGAATCCCAGAGGCAGAGTATTACATGCTGATGATTTTGCCAGTAATAAACAGACTGCTCGCTAAATACCTTTGATAAAGAGAGCGGGCATAGAGATAATATTCAGGATAGTGTCCCAAGGTAGTTTCAAAACTTAGTAAATTGCACCATGTTGTTTTAAGCTTGAAACATAATCAGAACAGACATACATTGTACATGGCACCGTTCAAGAGCTAGTTATCAACTTCAGGAAGCAGGCTGAAGTATATGCCCCCAATCAGCATCAATGGTGCCAAAGTGAATAGCTTTGTGAGCTTCAAGTTCCTTGCCATGAATATTACCAACAACCTGTCGTAGACCAACCACATTGATGTGACAGACAGAGAAGACTCACCAATGCCTCTACTTCCTAAGGAGATTGAGGAAACTTGGTACAGGCATGTCTCCAATGACTTGCACAAACTTCTACAGATGCACCTTAGGAAGCATACTGTTGGTTTCCATCACAGCTTTGTTTGGGAACAGGTCAGCCCAAGATCACAAGAAATTGTAGAGAGTTGTAGATGCAGCCCAGTCCATCATATAGACCAGACTCCCCACCATTGACTCCATCAATGCTTCATACTGCCTTGGTAAAGCAGCCAATCTAATTAGTCCCTTCCCACCCCGGTCATTCCTTCTTCTCCCCGTTTCTGTCAGACAGAAGGTACAGAAGTTTGAAAGTGCACACCATCAAAGAAACAGCTTCTTCCCCTCTGTTATAAGGCTTGTGAATTGTCCTTTCAAAACCTAGGCTACTGTTCAATTCTTCCCTACATCATTGTGAACTTTGGAGTTTGTCTCTGGAACTGTTGTGCTACAATGCTGAGAATTATACTCTACAATCTGTATCTTCCCCTTTGCTCAACCCTTGGCTGGATAGTATCTATATATTGTGTTATTTAACTTGATTGGATAACATGCAAACAAATATTTTCACCGTGCTTCAGCACATGTGACAATAATAAATCTAAACCTAAAACGAAAACATTTCACATTTATATAATTTATAAAATTTAGTCAATGTGAATTTTGCACAGAAGCAGGAGATATGTATTACATGAAATATGTTTTATGTGAGAATTAAATAGTGATCCAACTATATACAGTTTGAAGATGCAGCTCAAGATTACCATTCAGAGCAAACGGTTCTATGCATTATCACTGACCTTAGCGTCAACAAAAAGACAGAAAATGGAAAATCTCAGTGGGTCAAGCAGCATCTGTGGAGGCAAGAAGTGTAAGTCAATATTTTGGGTGGAGACACCTCTTCAAAATTGAGATGGAAGTGAAAAGATTGCCAGAAAATGGAATAGTGAAAGAGAGGGAGAGGGGGAGTCATGTGGGGTGGTGGGATAGATACTGTTAGATGACAGGTGTTATTGGAAGGACTAACCCATAATTCTTTATCCTGAAGGCAGGAGATATCTTGAATATTCTTAGGCTTAATTTCAGGCACAATGGCACATAATCGGCAGTTAGCAGTAAGTTTATCCAATAAAGGGACAGAAGACCAAAGAGACAACATTTGGAACATGAGACGGAGATCCTGATGGACAGTCTGAACCTGATATATTGGCTTATTCCTTTTGCCTCCATGGATGCTGCTTGATGCATTCGGTTCTTCCATTGTTGTTTCATTTGTATCTTGACTAGATACTAGTCTGGAGCCAGTATTATCCTTCATAGCAATACCCTGCATAACGACAAGGCTTTCTGTGATGTTATGGGATCAAATGCCACAGCAGAACAAGACCTGCATTCTAAACAAAGTAACATAAAGAAATTCAAAGACATCAATTAACTAGATTAAGACCAAGTAGATACTTAGAGAAACTGTAGGTCCTATTTGGTACCAGAAAGTTAAATGTCAAAGACTAGAAGGTATAGTTTTAAGGTGACAGCGGAAAAGTATAAATAAGATGTGCTGGGCAAGATTTGTTTTTGCAAAGAGTGTGGTGGGTGCCTGGATTATACAGCCTGGGGTAGTGGTAGAGGCAGACATGATAGGAGAATTCAAGGGGCTTTTAGATAGGCACATGGATATGTAGGGAGTGAACAAAAATGTCACCTATTATGTTCTCCAGAGATGTGCCTGACCCGTTGTGTTTCCCAGCACTTTGTGTCTCAAGTTGAAAGTCTTGGTTTGAAGATGGGTCTGAATGGGAAAAAAAGTCTTGGTTTTCCACTGCTTTGTGGTAAAATAAGATTAATTGTCTATGCAGATGAATTTCAAAAGATATCTGGCATGATGTGGTTCTCTTGCATACAAATGATATAGAGTCATGGAGTCATACAGTGTGGAAACAGACACTTCGGCCCAACTTGACCATGCCGACCAATATGTTCCATCTACACTAGTCCCAACTGCCTGTGTTTGGCCCATATCCCTTTAAAATTATCCTATCCATGTACCTGTCCAAATGTTTTTTAAACATTGCGATAGTATCTGCGTCAATTACCTCGCCTTGTTCCATATACCCATCACCTGTTTGTAAAACGTTACCTCTTAGGTTCCCATTAAATCTCCCCCCCCCCCCCCCCCCCCCGCTCACCTATAAATTATGTCCTCTGGTTATCAATCCCACTCTTCTTCTGCTCAACCTCTCCCTATAGCTCAGTCCCCCAAATCCTGATTAGGCAGACCCTCAAGTCCTGTCACCTTTACAACCAACTCAATTTATGTTGAATTCACACCATGTAGAACATAGAGCAATGTGATATTTCACATTGATCTGTTAACAAGTAAAGCAAATATGTTTCACAGGTGAGAAAACTCCCACGTCCAAATCTGCTACAAAATTGAGAAAAAAATATATATAAATGGAATCTTGACTTGAATCTCATTAAGTAGGAGTGATATTGAAGCATGATATTATTTATTTATGGTATTAAAGTACTCCAGTTAAAAATAACAAACATATTAAGCCTTCCTTTCAACACTTATGCTTTTCATAAATATTACATGCACCAGCATTTTAGACCATTTACTGTATATCCCCATGAACTATCAACTTCCCGATACGTCAAATATATAGGCTCAATGATGCCAGTGTTCAACATTGACGATTTGCTCAGTCAAGGCTGTATGTTCTGAAATAGAACCTCTTTAGCGTCTTTCACCAATTTAAGAATCATGTTTTATTTGTGCAATAGCGCAGATGAGTGATGCTCGACTACTTTTCTTTACCACTGAGACAACTAATTGGTTGAAAATGTTTTAAAAAAGAAAAGAAAAAAAATCCCAGCAGATTCTGGAAAACTTAAAACAAAATCAGAAAATGGTGGAAACCCTCAGCAGGTCAGGTTGCATCTGCAGGAAGAGAAACAGTCCCAACTTTTCAGGTCAAAGATATTCCGTCAGAACATGCTCAAGGCGATTCAGATTGTTTTTTTATCAAGAAATCAGGACATAATTATTTAACATGGTTATTTTATGAAGACACGCATCACAGTTCAGATGTTAGCAATCAATGATAGGATGAAAGGTTCCAATGAAAGAATGCCAAAGAGAAAATAGTTTAGTATTTAAAATGGATGAAAAATACATGGGGTTTACAGGGTAATTCTAAAACATGTTACCCTTTTAATCCTAAATTAATGTTTCATCCTAAATGTTATGCTAATAATACATTAATGGATATGTCTCAAATTGATAAAGTTTTTAAAAAAAAGTTTCCATGACCTGAAATTGATGGTGACATCACCAAGACAAGTTAAACAGGTTTTTACAGGATATGTAGCATATAAATAGATTAATGTAAATAAACCACATATTGGTAATGCTATTGATGAGCCTCGTAGTCTCAACCTGATTGGCTCAAAGCATAGAAAACATAGACAATAGCTGCAGAGTAGGCCATTCGGCCCTTCGATCCAGCACCGCCATTCAATATGATCATGGCTGATCATCTAGTTCATCCAGTACCCCGTTCCTGCTTTCTTCCCATATCCCTTGATTCCATTAGCCCTAAGAGCTATATCTAACTTTCTCTTGAAAACATCCAGTCAATTGGCCTCCACTGCTTTCTGAGGCATAGTACAAATTGTGTTCATTGCCCTTTCAGTCTATTTTTCTTTGAATCGAAGATTTACAGTATTTTTAAATTTACAAATACATAGTGTGGTTATTCTCAAGGATGTGTTCACATTCAGCAATGATGAATTGCATTGAACTCAAATAATAGTGTCTTGGCACAGGACTGGCTGTGGAGTTGTGCATGCATATAGCTTAGGGCTACAGACCATGTTTACAGATATTTTGTTCGTGGGAGTAGATTCAAGTACCATATCTCACAACAGCAGGTTATTTATGAATAATATATCAAAATATAGATAACGTGCAATTGGAAGTGCTAAGAGGTCCAGTGTAAGGGTTAATTAAAATAATTTGACTTCATAGCAACTCCATGTAATATGAGAGAAGATAGAATAAACAGTCATTAGTGACAAATATACAAATAAAATGTTTATTTGTAGAGATGCAAACCTTCAAACCTTCAAATTAAGAAAACCTGAAATTGAAAAGGTGAGTAAAAGAGATGTCAATAAAAAATATTTTGTTTTTTGCCAGCTCTAAGCAACATATTTTTAAGTAGAGATAAGCTTAAAATGGAATATTCAGGTTTAGGTTTATTATTGTCCCATGTACCGAGGAACAGTGAAAAGCTTTGTTTTACATGCTATCCAAACAGATCAGAAATCCAATCATATCAAACTCAAGTACAATAGAAAGAGCAAAGGGGAAAGTACAGAGTGCAGAATATAGTTCTCAGTATCATGGTGCATTGTTCCATAGATAAAGTCCAATGTCCTCAATGGGTTAGAGGTGAATTGGACAGTACCCAAGCCTATGGAAGGACTGTTAAAAAGCTTGATGCAAGAGGGGAAGAAGCTGTTCCTGAGTGGTGCCGCTTTAAAGCTTCTGTACATTTTGCCGAATGGGAGCAAGGAGAAGAAGGAATGACCGGGGTGGAATGTCTTCGAATATGCTGGCTGCTTTTTCAAGGCAGCCTCAAGTGCAGATGGAATCAAAGGAATTTTGGTTCATGTGATGGACTGGACTACAACTACAACTCTTTGCAATTTCTTGTGGTCTTTGGTAGAGCTGATCTCAAACCAAGTTGTGATACAACTCGACAGTGAGCTTTCTATGGGGCATCTGTAGCAATTTGTAAGAGTCACAGGAGACATGCTTTATTTCCTCAGGAACTAGAGGCATTGGTGTGCCTTCTTGACAGTCCTATCAATGTGGTTGGTCCATGACAGCTCATTGGTAATATTAACACCAAGGAACTTGAAGTTCTCAACCATTTCCACTTCCGCACCATTGATGCTGATTGGGGCATGTACTCCACCGTGCTTTTTGAAGTCAATAAGACAAAGCTTCTTTGTCTTGCTGACATTGAGGGAGAGGTTATTGTCCTGACACCATGTCATTAAATTCTTTATCTCCTTCCTGTACTCTGTCTCATCATTGTTAATGATTCAGCCCATCACAGTCTAAGATATTCCAGTTCTGTGTAGCTGGAGCTTGCCAGGACCATCACGTCTGAGCACCATGTGGGCTTAATTAGAAAGCAGACCCCTCCACCCTTACCTTTTCTGAGGTCACCGTTCAGCCCATCCAATGTCATGAGAAGCCTTCATCCACAGTCAGGTGAGGCAGGGGTGAGCCATAGCTCTGTATAACAGAACACACAGCAGTCCCTCAGATCTCTAAGGTAGGTGAGTCTAGCTTTAAGTTCATCCAGTTTGTTTTCTCAATAGTTCGTACATTTACCAACAATATGTTGTGAAAGGGGAACACAGCTCAAAGATTACTGGGGTTGAGTGAGTGTTAAAAATATCTACCTAGAACAGAGTCCAGCAATTGCAATAGATTTAGATTACTTCTTTGATAGCATGAAGGTGACTGAGGTTTTCTATTTCTAATCACTGATCGAGATGTAATTATCTAAAGGGTATTTTTTCATATTATGTCTCTGGTGCAGATTAAGAATGTCACACAAAATTTCCTGCATGGTATTTCTCGCAATGAAATTCTTTTTATTTTCATTCCACTAACTTAATTTCTTGGCAGTCCTTAACAATATGTTAGAATGGTTTATTACTGACTGTTCCTTGTGTTGCAAATAAGATTACAGACTGTATCTAAGACAATGACAAAAGGTTCAAAGACCCGAGATGTATTAAAGCAACAGTGTTTGGAGTAATTTGTAATGAAGTGGAGGTCTTTTTTGGCCTTTTCTCATCAAAATATATAAGCTACACTTTCATGGATAGCTGTTGTGTTTGGTGTCTCAGCAATTATTTTTTCCTTAGCAAACGTGTCAATTTTGGGTCAATAGTGGAAATCTCATTTACAAGTTTTTTCTAAAGAAGTGCTGGAACTCCTTTCAAATGTATCAAAAAATTCATAAAATAGAACCAGTAAGGACAAGAAATATTCGACAGAGCAGGCAACATTCTGTGGAAAAAGAAACACATTCAACATCTGAGGTAAATTGAACCTTTGTTAGAACTGGCAAGACATCGATATCTACAAAATTAATTCCTGGCTTTGTAGCTTTAAAAATACACACCAAATTCTGCAATATTTATTCCACTGAATTTAATGGATTAATTTCAGAACCCCAGTGTAATTCATTGAAATGGCTATACAGTGTATTCAACATTATTGATTGAGATGTATTTTTAGGCAGATCTGTGTTAATTTGCTTTACAAACTCTTAATTAACATGAGTAGAAATGGATGAAGCTCCTATCTATAATTTTGTGCAAGAATGAGCTGATAACTTTCACTAAATCTACTGACTCTCTTTTCCCATTGTCTCGGATGGCTTAAGGACTCGATAAACTGGGTGAAGGTGCCAATTATAAACACTTATCAAGAAGATCATAGCCGGGGAGCTGTATATCAAATGGGCTATAAGGTGTGACACCTTCCCATCACGCGGACATGACTCAACCCCCAAGACAAAACAATCGAAATTATGTTTTTTTTTTACTTAACTACAATGATCAATCATTGTAACATTTAAACATATGACCTCACTGATCTCCCAGCTGTCTCTTACTACTAGAGAAAATTATTAAACTGAAAGTAAACTGGATTGGGAATCTTGTTATTTGTAGTATACAAAACAGGGCAACACTAATGGCTTAATGTTTAAAAAGCACCAGCACATAAAAAAAAATCACCTTTTCTATATTGCAGCAAACAGCTAGCCTGAAATCTCAGTTCCTGAACAGATTTGTAAGTCAGTCTGGGTTATTTGCTCTTCATTCCAAAATTCCTGTTGAAAAGGACAGAGCAAACAAAATATTGCACCCTTAACAAAAGACGAGTAAACAAAGGCACATTAATTTGTTTCCTGCGTGCCTGAAAATACCACCATACAATAAATGTGTATGTAGATATGCTAATATGATATATGAAATGTATAAAAGGCGTGGTGAAGGTAACAGCCCCATCCATAACACTAATCTAAAAATCTTCCAGTCTCCATGTTGCTCCCTTATTTCCAGTTTTATAAGGATTTTCAGTAAAGAAGGCATTCTTGTTTTCTAATTTCTGTGCGTTAGAAGTGATGCTTTAGTTCAGTATTTTAGTGTACATATTCATTGATCCTTCAGCAGAGCTTGTGGTTGTGAAAATGTAACCTTTTAACATTAAAAGAGAGTGAATGAGACAGCATAGTTTGCCCTTGGAAATTCACCAGCATATGTCAAGGGACTTGCTTTTCCACTGTGGAACCTTACTTGCTACATATCTGCAAATATTTCTTAGGAGAAGAAAAGTAATTTCTCACTGCTGAGGTACTGCTGCAACTTTCCTTCATCTCCATGTGAGCTCTGCACTGTCAATTTACTGGCAATCTCCATGCCAACTCTTCATCCTTAGGAGAAATCCGACACTTTTTTCTGTTGTTCCTGCCACATTATCAAACATGACAGGAAAGGGATCTGTTATTGCTGTGACAATACGGCATAAGCATTACTTCTATGAAAGTGGGGTCTATGCTCACACATAAAGGGTGTTCCATTTCACCAGAACATATGTGACACAGGGACTTGCAAGGACACTGACTTTTTTAACCTCCTGTTCAGGCATTTTAACGATACCATGTTTCTCACATCCTCTTTTGTAGAAACCGAGAACTGCAAATCTTGGTTAATATACGAAAGGACACAAAGTGCTGGAGTAACTCAACAGGTCAGGCACTATCTCTGGAGAACATGGATTGGTGACGTATTGGGTCATGACCCTTCTTCAGACTTTTTTGATACTATGTCCAAGGGTACAAGGGTAAAATGGCACAATGGTACTTTATTTGTCACATGTAATGAGGTAGAGTGAAATTAGTTATTGTACACTATTCAGTACAACTATACATAGAACACCGGGTGGCACCATCAGCAGTGGCTGCCTCACCAACAGTCTGTCTGTCCTTTCTTTGTGTTATTTTTAGTATGTATTAAAAAGTATGTTTTAGTGTTCCTTGGTTTGTTTAATGTGGGGAGTTGGGTGGGGCGGTTGGGGGAAACTTTTTTCAATCTCTTACCTCGACGGAGATGCAATTTTTTGTATCTGTATCTTCATCCCCACTGCGGCCTAACATCGTGGAGTTGGCGGCCTTTCCTGGGCGCTACAAGCCTTGGGAGTCTGCGGGACTTTAACATCGCAGAGCTTGCGATCCCTTTGCCGGGGATCGAAGCTCCAAATGTGGGGCCTGTGGATTTTAACATCGTGAAGCACGCGGTCTCTGGTAAGAAGAGGCCGACTCACGAGCTTCATGCCGCCGAGAGAGTTTCAACCGCTCCGAGGTGGGAGTTTCAATCACCCAGATAGGGACTTCGATCGTTGCCTGCGGGGGCTTTGATCACCCCGACTGCAGATGGTTTGACTGCCCCAACCGTGGGAGAACAAAGAGGAAGAAGATGGAACTTTATTGCCTTCCATCACAGTGAGGAATGTGGAATCCACTGTGATGGATGTTTATGTTAACTTTTATGTGGTTGTGTGTCTGGTTGCTTTTCACTTAGGATAACTCAAATTTCACTGTACCTTAATTGGTACATGTGACAATAAACTGACCTTGAAACCTTGAAACCTTGACCTAGAAGTATGTAGCTTTGTAGATTTATGTCTGTTAAATCTTCTTTAGTTACCTGAGAAAAAAACTAACATACTTATATCATGACAGGCTGCTGTTTCTTTTCTTCAACCAACTAAGTTATCTCTAACAAACACACAGAGTGGCCCATTCTTTCTAGATCACAAATGGTATTGAAAATGCATGTTTTTACTGAAGATGATATTTTATTAAATATCTTCATAAATTTTTTTTTTTAAATTTAAATTTGAACTGAACCACTAGTCAACTGAAGAACTTGCTATGTGCTGTACGTAAAAAACATAACCTGCTTGAAATATAAATTTGGCCTGTGAAATTGGCATTCTTACTCTAAAAAGGTCATATTTGTCCCCAAGGTAACTTTTACATATTTATTTGTTTTCAGTCCTCACCACCACCACCTCATCACTGTTAGCTTGCCTTATAACATAGATTCTCCTGGCACTAAGCTACTCTCACCCAACATTATTTAATGGCCAACACCAATTGAAATGTCAACATTTGCAATTCTGAAGCTTTATTTAAGCAATAAAAAAAATAATTAAAAGGGTAGCCCCTTGGAGAGATTGTGTCAATTTTATCTGGTGCAAAGAAAGGCACAGACCAGACAAATTCAAACAGAGAGCAAAAGAATTAATTTTTGATTGCTTAAGCTCAACAAATTGTGCAAGTTAATGAAGTAGAACGAAAATGTCTTCTCTGAGACCTGAAGCTATTCAGACTGTGATAAAATAGACTCTTTATTTCCCTCCACACTAAACTGTTTTAATCCCTGCTTGAAAATCGATGCTAATGACATTGATTCAGTGGGAAATGCAATAGAATAATAACATGAAAACTATTGTGTTTAATGGTGTTTAGTTAGATGTTGGTACTCCTGCATGTCAGCAGGTTTCAGTTTTATAAATCTCATGCTTCCAGGGAATGAGGAAAAAAGATTTAAAATTAACAGCTTTGTGATGAAGTAGACACGGATATACTAAAAGTTAATACCCATAACCAACACACATTGATGTTTTGTCCTCATCATTATTTAACTTTCTCCCAAGAATTTTCTACTATCACTTACCGATTTCTGAAAAAAAGACTACTTTTGCCCAGTCAATATATGACTGCTAACATTTGTGGTAACAGGGATTTCCATTGTAAGGGTGAGCTGTATCTTGCAATGAAACCCCACCTATTTGGTTACAAGAAAATTAACTTTGCTAAACTACATTTAGTCTGTTTCTTTGTAAGACAATCTACTTTTATCTGCCCCAGAACAATACCTTTACATCCTCTCCTCACCAAAGGGTAGTGGAGGAAAGCTCGTGTTACCGGTATGTGTTTTATCAATCCGGTGATTGATAACACTGAATCTACGATGATACAGCATCAAAGGAGACCATTTGGGCAATGATGCTTGGATTAGTTATTTAAAAGAGCTACTATATTTATTATAGTCCCAAGCTAGAGTCATAGAGTGATACAGTGTGGAAACAGGCCCTTCGGCCCAACTCGCCCACACCGGCCAACAATTTCTCAGCTACCCTCATCCCACTTGCCTGCGCTTGGTCCATAGCCTTCCAAACCTCTCCTATCCATGTACCAGTCCAACTGTTTCTTAAACAAGGGGATAGTCCCTGCCTCAACGGCCTCCTCTGGCAGCTTGTTCCATACACCCACCCTCACTGTGTGAAAAAGTTACCCCTCGGATTCCTATTAAACCTTTTCCCCTTCCCCTTGAACCTATGTCCTCTGGTCCTCGATTCCCCTATTCTGGGTAAAAGACTGTGCATTTACCTGAACTATTCCTCTCATGATTTTGTATACCTCTATGAGATCTTCACTCATCCTCCTACGCTCCATGGAATAGAGACCCAGCCTACTCAACCTCACCCTGTAGCTCACACCCTCTTGTCCTGGCAATATCCTTGTAAAGCTTTTTTGAACCCTTTCAAGCTTGACAATATCGTTCCTATAACATGGTGCCCAGAACTGAACACAATATTCTAAATGCAGTCTCACCAACTGCAACATGACCTCCCAACCACAATACTCAATACTCTGACTGTTGAAGGCCAAAGTGCCAAAAGCCTTTTTGACCACCTTATCTAACTGTGACTCGACCTTCAAGGAGCCATGCACCTGTACTCCTAGATCCCTCTGCTCTACAACACTACCCAGATGCTTAACATTTATTGTGTAGATCCTGCCTTTGTTCGATGTCCCAAAATGCAACACTTTCCACTTCTCTGTAATAAATTCCATCAACCAATCCTCCGCCCACCTGGCCAATCGATCCAGATCCTGATGTAATCGTTCACAACCATCTTCACTATATGAAAAACCACTAACTTTTGTATCATCAGCAAACTTGCTAATCTTGCCCTGTATGTTCTCATCCAAATCATTGATGTAGATGACAAACAGTAACAGGCCTGGCACCGAACACTGTGGTACACCACTAGTCACAGGCCTCCATTCTGAGAAGCAACCTTCCACCATTACCCTCTGCTTCCTTCCATGGAGCCAATTTGCTACCATTCAGCTTTCTCTCCTTGGATACCATGAGATCTAACCTTCCAGAGCAGCCTACCATGCAGCACCTTGTCGAACACCTTACTAAAGTCCATGTACACAACATCTACAGCTCTGCCTTCATCAACATTTTTGCTCACGTCTTCAAAAAAAAGATTTGTGAGACACGACCTCCCACGTACAATACCATGCTGACTGTCCCTAATCAGACTTGCCCATCCAAATACCTCTATATCCTATCCCTCAGAATACTCTCCAGTAACTTACCAACTACAGATGTTAAGCTCACCGGCCCAGCATTTTCCCTACAGCCCTTCTTGAAAAGAGGCACAACATTTGCCACCCTCCAATCCTCTTGCACCTCTCTTGTATTTAAGGACGACTCATAAATTTCAACCAGGGCTCCCGCATTTTCCTCTCTAGTTTCCCACAATGTCCTCATATATCTGATCAGGCCCCGGAGATTTGTCCTACCTTCAAACACGACAGTACCTTCAGTACTTCTTCGACGGTAACCCTGACTGCTCTCATGACTGCTCCAATTTCCTCTGTCCTACTGTCTTTCTCCTCGTTAAATACAGAGGAGAAATACTCATTTAGGACCTTGCCTATCTCCTGTGGGTCCACACAGAGGTGACTGCTTTTATTCCTGAGAGGTCCCACTCTCACTCTAGTTACCCTTTTCCCCATTATGTATTTATAAAATCTGTATATTCTCATCCAAATCATTGATGTAAATGACAAACAGTAACGGGCCCAGCACTGAACCCTGTGGCACACCACTCGTCACAGGCCTCCATTCTGAGAAAAAACCTTCCACCAGTCCTATTAATCATATATAAAATTTCCCCAAAATACTTAAACTGTCTCATTTTAAAATATATTATTGGATTTAGAATATCAATGGGATTATTACAGCACAGAAGGAGAACATTCAGCCTATAACGTCTGTGCTGGCTCATTTACAGCAATCCTAACATTCCCATCACCTTACTCACTCCTGTTGATCTGCAAATTATTTTCCTTTAAGTGCCTATCCAATCATTTTTTTTCAAAGCTTTGATTGTCTCTGGTTCTTCCAGGCTGTAAATTCCAGATTATAATCACTCTGTGCAAAAAAAAACTTGTTCTCACATTCCACAGTATCTGTTGCCTATCACTTAAGATCTGTGTTCCCTGATCCTTGAACCATCTGTTAACAGAAGCAGCTTCTCTCTAATTCCCCCATCTAAACCCATCATGATCATGTACTCCTTTATCAATTTTTTTGCCAATCACCTCAAATCTGTATCCCTAATTACCAATCTATCTTCTTTTGGGATGCTGTTTTTTTCACTTACTCTATCAAATCACTTTATTATTTTTAACATCTCTGCTGCTCCCCTCCCCCTCTCCTTATATTCTCTGTTCCAAGGAGAACAACCCCAGCCTTTTTCCATCCCTCCATGTAATTGAAGTCAATGATGATTAATGAATCAATGATGCCGCTTCAGTCTCAGTAAAATTACCTGTAGCCACTTGAATTCTCAATCTTATCCACAGGTTCGCCTCTTTGGAAAAGCTAAAAAAACAGTATAGATGGCATTTAGGTTTCATTAGATGCCAGTGAGACGTACAAAAAGATCCTCAAGCTTATGATCCTTGTATGTGTTCCTGTGAAAATGTCTGAACAAAACGTAACACAATTCAGCAGCAATTGCAATTTCTAATTTATATTACAATTATTCCCTATGTCATAAGATATAGAAGGTGCAGGAATAATTCAGTTAATCAATGATGTTCTCATTTCTAAAGAGAAGGATATCCTAAAGGTAGGAAATTAAGATCTATAAGCTGTTTAGGCGGAGAGGTAAAATAAAATGGTCAGATCTGCTATAAAATGGTAGGATATGTTATAAAAAATGAATTAAAAATGGAAGCTTGTCAGAAAGATATAGATATAATCTTTAGGATTTTTAGGTTCATTATTGTCATATAGTAATAATAGTAATAAACTTTATTTCAGACTCAAGGTCCAGACAAGGGGCAACATTACATAAAAATGCATTGCATATTTAAAAAATCATAAAGTACATATAAAATCTTAGTATATCACTTTTAAAAGCATCATAAATTATATATTTAAAAAAAAACACAATACATGAATTAAAAAATATGTACCACATATGTACCAAGGTGCAGTCAAAATGTTTGGTTTGTGTGTTATTCAATCAAATCAGACAATTTTATACAAGAATATAATCAAGCCAAATGCAAGTATAAAAGGTAGAGTGAAGAAAAATCTTGGGGGATTTTAAACACAAAATGCTGGAGTAACTCAGCAGTCAAACAGCATCTCTGGAGAAAAGGAATAGGTGACGTTTCGGGTCGAGTCCCTTCTTCACACCAGTAGAAGTGTCTCGACCTGAAACGTCACCTATTCCTTTTCTCCAGAGATGCTGTTAGACTGCTGAGTTATTCCAGCATTTTGTGTCTATCTTCGGTTTAAACCAGCATCCTTCCTTAAGCAGTTCCTTCCGACACATGGAGGATTTTAAACTACAGATAAAGTTACAAAAATCAAATGGACAGCTGTAACCAAGATGCAGAGTAGAGAAGTGCAGACAGGATAGTTTTTTTTAAACAGGAAACTCTCGAGCCAATCATAGAGCAGGATATCCGAGACATGGTACATTACAACAGCACAAAATTAATCACATCGTGAAAACACCCTTAGCTAGTAACATTTATAAGGTGATTGAATTTTACATTCAGTTGGATAGAATAAAGATTGTGACTTAGACTAGTATTTTTAAATTAAGGCACAGGATTTATGAGGGCATAAAAGGAGAGGTAGCTAAAGTGAACTGGTAAATTAGGTTAAGGCTTGTTCAATCGAGATGCAATAACACACTTAGAAGGATTTCTCAAAATGTTTACAGAATGAATGTCTAAAACAAAGTTTTTGTTTTGTTTTCAGAGTACTGCGAGTCTTTGGACACACAAGAGATGCTGGAATCAGGAGCAACAATATAAACTGCTGGAAGAACTCAACAGGTCAAGTAGTGTATGTGGAGGTAGAGGGTTTTCAGTTTGTTGTTCGGGAAGTATTTGGAGCTCTCTTCCTTAAAGGGTGTCAGAAGCAGAGTATCTGTATATTCTTACGGTAGAGATATATAGATAATTGATATACAAAGGAAGAAAAGTTCCCATTCAGTAGATTGGAATGTGAATCAGATCAACCATGATATTATCAAGTGGTAGAGCAGACTTGAAGGGGGCAAACAGCCCAATCCTGGTTCCAGTTTGTATGTTTGTAATATGTATGCTCATATTCCAAAGAGAATGAAAAGTTCCATGGGTAGGAGATTCCATCTGTGGTTAATAAAATAATATTGAAGTTAGCATCAAACTGAAAAGAAAAGCATATCATGGTGGAAGGTCAGAGGATTGGATGTAAAAATGAATGACCAAAAGATTAAAACAAGAAGGAAAAAAACAAAAATTAGCAAAATGGGGGGGCACAAGGAAATGCAGATGTTGGAATCTTACATAGAACACAAAGTGCTGAAGTAACTCAGCAGGCAGGTAGAATCTTCAGAGGATATGGATAGGCAACATTTCTGATCATGTTCCTTCTTCAGAATGGTTTTAGCAGGAGGGAACAAGTTGTGGACGAGAGAAAACTTGGCAAGTGATAGATGGATACAGTTGAGAAGGGTCTTGATTTGCAGATGGGTGGACATAGGCTAGAGATGTGCAGGAGATAGAAGGGTGAGTAAAGGGTGACAAAAGGAGACAATAGGGAAACAGATAAGGAGAGGAGAGGAGTGTAAAAGGAGTGAAATGTAAAGCCAGAGGGAGGGATATAGGTGGAAGGAACAGAGAGAATGGGAAAACTGGGACAGGATAGTTGGCAATGGCTGCCCACAGGAGGGAAAAAGAGAGGTGGAATAAAAGTGGGGTGTTACCTAATATTATCTAATATTGCACAATTCATGTTCATATCACTGAATTGTAAGTTACCCAATTCCTTCAGTTTGCTTGTGGTCTCACTCTGGCAATGGAGTATGCCAAGGACAGATAGGTTAGTATGGGAATGAGAAGGGGAGTAAAAGCCTCTGTGAAATTTCACAATGCCCTGGCTAATGAACGGCAATGTACTGAAAGTCTTCTTGACCACCCTATCTAGCTGTGACACTACTTTCAAGGAACTATGCACCTGCACTCCTAGATCCCTCTGTTCTACAACACTCCCCCGGGGTCCTGCCATTCACTGTGACGGCCTGCCCAAGTTTGACTTCCACAAATGCAATACGCTTATCTGCATTAAACTCCATTAATTTCTCAATGTCTCGGTTTCTCAGCCCACTTGCACAACTGTTCAAGAGACAAGAGACAAGAGAGACAAGAGACATTTATTGTCACGTACCAATTGGTACAGTGAAATGTGTGGTCACCATACAGCCATACGAATAAAAAAGAGCACAGAACACAATAGTCTTTAACATAGACATCCCCACACAGCGGAATCAAAGTTTCCCGCTATGAGGGAAGGCACCAACGTTCAGTCATCCTCCTCTGTTGTCCTCTGTTGTTCACCTGTGGTCGGGGGGCTCCTGAACCCCTCTCTGTTGTCGCTACGGGCGGCCCGATATTCAGGCCCTCTCGCCGGGATGCTGGAACTCCGACATCGGAACGGGAGAACAAGCTCAGCGGCTTGGACATCCGAATCACCCACTTCCATACCAGAATCCGCGGCTCCCGAAGTCCACAGGCCGAGCTGGGCGGAGATTCACGCTGGCAGCCCTCGGCAAAAGGTCCCAGGACTCTGCGATGTTGAAGTCAGTGCCGCCCACGCTGGAAGCTCTACAAACCACAGCTCCGTGATGTTGAAGCAGCAGGCACAACACTCCGGAGCTTCAAACGGCGATCCAGGTACGGCATCGCCCGCTCCGCAGGGGATTCCAGTGCTGCGCCGCCGCTGCTGAAGCTCTGGTCGCAGGAAAGGCCGCGCCAATCCAGTTGGTAGGCCGCGAGGAGGGGGGTGAGGACGCGAATCGGAGAATAGTCGCATCCTCGCCAGGAAGTGACTGGGAAATGTATTCCCTCTTACCCTACCCCCCTCCCCCACATAGAAAATCGAAAGAATCCCCAAAACAAACTTTTAAGACAAACTAAAAAATGTTAAAAGATAGATAAAACGGACATACTGTAGGCAGAGGCTGCCATCAATGCAGCACCCCTAGTCAAAATCCCATTGTAATTTTTGACAACCTTGAGTGTAACTATTTTATTTGATAAGGGAGGGAGGTAAGAAACATGAAACTATAGGCTAGTTAGCTTAACATCTGTTCTTCACCCAGTCTAAGCCTTATTCACTTTGGGTTCCCCTTTCCCACCACATGTTGTTCCCAACCACCTACCCACCCACCATCCCTAACTTTGTTTATGTATTTCATTCCTCACCTTCATTTGTTATTAGATTCCACCATCTGCACCCTTTTGCTTTCTCCACTTACCATCTCCAGCCATTATGACCATTTCCAAGCTCTGACCCAACCTGACTCATCTCAGTTTAGTTTCTTGTCACGTGTACCGAGGTACTGTGAAAACTTTTGTTGCGTGCTAGCCAGCCACTGGAAAGACTATACATGATTACAATCAAGCCATTCACAGTGTACAGATATATGATAAGCCAATCACCTGCCAATCAACTCATTTTTGCTCTTCTTTGAGTCTGAAGAAGGATCTCAACCCAAAGCATCACCCATTCCTTCTATCCAGAGATGCTGCCTGTCCCATTGAATTACTCCAGCATTTTTTGTCTATCTTCATCTTTGCTCAGATCCACCTATCACTTGCCAGCTCTTGTTTCCATCTTCCTTCTCCTCCACCTCACCCTCACCTCTTTCTATCAGATATTTCCCTTCTACTCCAGTCTTGAAGAAGGGTACTAACCCGAAATGCTCTCTGCCTATTTCCTTCCACAGATGCTGCCAGAAACACCGGGTTCCGCCAGTTTGCTTTTAGTTAAAGTTAGCAGCCAAAGCAACATGTTTCATGAATGGCAGAACATCTTCAACCAATTGATTGGAATTGTTATGGATAAAGTAGATACACTACATTGAGATATGCAGAAGGCATTTGATAAAATACCACATCAAAGGCTCTTCTAGAAAATAGAATCTGTTGGTATAGTAGGTGGCATATTGTCAATGCATAGACGATTATTTTGCTACAAGGAAATAGAAAGTAGGCATAAATGAAAAAGCAGAGTGGTGGGTCAAGCAGCATCTCAGAGAACATGGATAGGTGATATTTTGGGACAGGACCATTCTTCCAGACTGGAGCAGAGGGGAAAGTGCATGGGCACAAGAGCTGACAAGTGAAAGGTGGATAAATGAGTCTGGTTTAGGTTGACAAGATATAACAAATGCTGGGCAACAGAGATTGTGGGTAATCAGACCAGCCTTTATGTTATTGAATGGCATAGCAGATTCAAAGACATGAGAAGCCTACATCTGTTCCTTATTCACATAAAATATATATCTTGTAAATTCTCATCATAATTTTTAAAATTATATCAGCAGGATTTATTATTATTATTATTTTATGACAACCAAAAAGATATTGCGGAGCCTGGTGGAACGTTGTTAACACTGCCAATCAGTCTAACGAAGGATCCCAACCTGAAACGTCACCTATCCATATTCTCCAGAGATGCTGCCTGACCCACTGAGTTACTCCAGCACGTTGTGTCCTTTTTTAAATTGCTAATTCATTCTCTGAGCCTCGGGTTAGTTTCTAATCCTGATACAGAGACAATGTCTCTTCTCTCCAATGGCTGAGTGTACTAAGCAAAATAAGTTTAGGTAGTCTAAAATGAGATCCTAATAACCTTCAACACAACCCTGCTTATAACGCAGTGATAATTTATTTTAGATTGGCATTCTTATTCTGTGAGGTCACACATTATCTAACTTGAAGCTGCCATAAAATGATATAACAGGAAAAATGCTCTGTCCCGCTATACTTGGTATCTTGTTCTTCAACTTGATTCACATTAAAAATTCAGCAATTCTTTTACACATAAAAAGACAAAAGAAGTAAATACAGAGCCATTAGTACCTGTTAATGAATCCTATACATGAACTCTGAATCCCAGAGAAGCATTAAATAATCCATTATCCTAAGTATCCCCCGGCATAAGAAACTGAAAATTATATCTTTGATATCATGTGTAGCCTAAAAAACACTTTAATCACCAGCTTTCTCAGCTATTCGTATATTTTCTTTACCATTAATTACCCACTGATTACATTCAAGCCCTGTGATTAGAACAATGTATCACTTGTGTTTCTCTATGGCTTTCATCCAGAAATTGATTGTCTTTGAGACATCAGTTGGACATCACTCAAGAAAATTATTTTTTAATGGAAATATAATTAAATTTGACAATGTGACACACTCTTTCTTTTATTGATTGGGCAAAATAAATTGTCTAGAATTCACAATGAAACAAAGTATTTTTAGCTAGCAACTCCTGGGGTCTATTTACCTCCAATTTAATAGATGCGTAAAAAGACTTCCTTAGCATTTTACTTTCTATCTATTCTGTGCTTTTCCTTGCCCTTGAAAAGCTGCAATCCAGTATTGATTCCTAACTTCTGCTCAGATAAACTCTCTAGTTTCCAGACTCCTCATGCATGTTACCCTATGGGTTAACCTGTGACAGAAAGATGGAACCCTCACCTTTCATTATGGAGGATACAGTAAGTTTGCACTTCTGATACTTGAGCACAGAGCCTATACAGAGATTTTAGTAAAGTACCGGCGTACACCGTGTTATCTAATGAGGGTGTTAGCTATACCTTTATGCTTTTACTTTAGATTTAGAGATACAGCGTGGAAACAGGCCCATCAATCCATCGAGTCCAGGCCGCCAGTGATCACCCAGAGCACTAGCACTATCAGACTCAGGATAAATTACAATTTTTACCAAAGCCAATTAACCTACAAACCTATACATCTTTGGAGTATGGGAAGAAACCGGACCACCCAAAAGAAACCCATGCGGTTGCAGGGAGAAAGTACAAAGTCCGTAGATAGCACCGTAGTCAGGAACAAATTCGGGTCTCTACCACTGAGCCACTGTTCTGCCGCCATATCTGAAGAAGAGGAAAGGAATTCTGGCACATATTTATCCCGAAATCAACATAACGTAAAAAAAACATTAATAAAAACTTAGCATGTCACAACAACTTTGCTAGGAATGTCGAAGAAAACCCATTCATCCATATTTCTGACAAAGATTTGGTGGAGGAATAGGAATTCAGCTAATTCAGGATTATTTTAAAGTTATTATTTACTGTGTTCTGTGCATTGTAAGTAGTACTATAATCACCATTATAGTTTTACAATCCATTGTCACCAATGAGGGCAACATTCAAAAGCAGTGGTTGTTACAGAGTGCGTATTGCATGCAACAGCAGATAATTTTCAAAATACTGTATTATGCAACATATTTACAAAGCCTTTGCACTTATTGAAATCATGCAGATTAAAATGAATAATTTAGTGTTGCATGGTGGTTCCAGCCTTCAGAGAAAAATTATTTCTAAAAGAAAAGCTGTCTGTTATTTTGGGTGCCCATCTTCATCAAAGGGAACAATGGAAGATATTATCTCAATTCAAATCGTTTGAATATTTATTTTGCACTCTATACTTCTTGAATACAGTCAGGAAAGCAGTTAAGGAACTGTGACATTATAAAGCCAATGCAAAACATCAGAAGATACGTCAAAAGGCAAAAACTTGCCTTGACCAAAGTTCATAGAGCAACCGTAGAAGTGCAAAGTTCAAAGTGACGCTAAGGTAGGGTGGTGCAAAGAATTGTAAAAGTTGGTTCAAGAACCTGATGTTGATGGAAAGAGGCTGTTCTTGAACCTGGAGGTTTCTTGCATTGTAAGACATGCTTCAAAATCATATAATTTTTCGTAAATTACTCTATGGTAGCCTCATGCCATAAAATAACACTGTAGAAGTCTCTTTAGTTTCGTTTAGAGATTAAGCTATAAAGGGGGCTTTTTCTGTTTGGCTGCCAGTGACTAGTGGAGTTCCGCAAGGATTGGTGCTGGGGTTGATACTCTTCATGTTGTACATTAATGATTTGGACGAGGGGATTGAAGGCTTTGTGCCAAAGTTTGCGGATGATACGAAAATGGCAGGTAGTGTAGAAAAAGCAGGGACTGCAGAAGGACTTAGACAGGCTGGGAGAGTGGCAGAGAAGAGGCAGATGGAATATATTTTGCTAAAGTGTGGAGTCATGCATTTTGGTAGTAGGAGACTATTTTCTAATGGGGGTGAGAATCCAGAACTCGGAGGTGCAAAGGGACTTGGGAGTCCCAAAAAGTTAATCTGCAAGTTGAATCAATAGTAAAGAAAGCAAACTCAATACTAGCATTTATTTCAAAAGGGCTTGTATACAAAAACAGTGATGCAACGTTCAAAGGTTTCAAAGGTATTTTATTGTCATGTACCAATGAAGGGACAGTGATATGCGAATTACCAAACAGCCATACGAAAAAAAAGCAACAAGACACACAACTACATAAAAGTCAACATAAACATCCACCACAGAGGATTTCCCACATTCCTCGAGGGCCTGTCCCACTTAGGCAATTTTTCAACGGACTGCCGGCGACTGTCAAGATAGCGGCACTCGCCTGAAAAACCGGGAACTGTCAGAGTGGAACACACGCACACATGCATGCACGCACGCACGCACGCACGCACACACGCACACACACACACACACACACACACACACACACACACACACACACACACACACACACAAAAAGGCGGGGGCCAGGGAAAGCGCAGGGAGCGCTATCTGAAATTCACATGGTGCAAAGCCAAGGTGATACAGATACACACTGCGATGAACAGGATGGTTAAGACGGCTAGCACAGTGTACGGTAAGTCCTTTAAAAGAGGGGGAAGGGGGGGGGAGAAGGAGTGGGGAGAAGGAGTGGAGCCACTTAAGAAGCCAGACAACTTTTAATAAGCCAGAGATACACAGCTGTGAAGTTTGGCGGGCATTTAACATTACCGGTCGGTTATCCTTGGTTCTGAAAACTCGTGCTTACGTTTTTTTCCCCAAAGAGCCAATGAAAATGACCGGTCAGCAAAGGCGATTAACTAAAACTACCTACGACTACCTTGACTACCCATAACTACATGGCGACCCCTCTACAACTGCACCTACGACTACAGGATTATTGATTTTCTCCATGGCGACAAATTTCTCAACATGTTGAAACATTTGCGGCGACCATACTGGGGCCGTGACTAGTTCCCAGAATGCGGGAACTCCTCGTGACCATGAAGGAGACTCACCAGAGACCACCAGCGAACATGTGGCGACCATGTGGCTATCATGTGGCGAGCGTAGAGTCTCCTGTACTCGCCTAAAAAGTCACCTAATTGGGACAGGCCCTTCACTGTGATGGAAGGCAAAAACTTCCAAACTTCTTCCTCTTTATCAAAGCTCCCACAGCCGGCGGTCGAAACTCCCGCGTCGGGGCGGTCGAAGCTCCTGCGGCTTGGAATTCCTGAAGTCGGTCTCTGAACAGAGACCGTGATGTTAAGTCCACAAGCAGCCACGGTTGGAGCACCGAGGTCGATCCCTGGCAAAGGGATCGCGGGCTCCGCGATGTTAAAGTCCCATAGGCATCCACAGTGGAGCTGCTCTCAAAAGTCTCCAGCAAAGGCCGCCAACTCCTCGATGTTAGGCTGCAGTGCGGATGGAGATAAGATACGGAAAAAACGTTTCCACCAACAGCCCCCCCCCCTCCCCACCCCCCACCCCCCACCCCCCACATAAACCAAGTTGTATAAGGCTCCATAAGGCACTGGTATGGCCACATTTTGGAATATTGTGAACAATTTTGGGCACCTTATCTGAGGAAGGATGTGTTGGCTCTGGAGAGGGTCCAGAGGAGGTTTACAAGAATGGTCCCAGGATTGAGCAGGTTAACCTATGATGAGCGTTTGTCAGCACTGGGCCTGTACTCGCTGGAGTTTAGAAGAATGAGGGGGGACCTCATTGAAACAAACAGATTAGTGAAAGGCTTGGATAGAGTGGATGTGGAGAGAATGGTTCCACTAGTGGGAGAGTCTAGAACCAGAGGTCATAGCCTCAGAATTAAAGGATGTTCTTTTAGGAAGGAGATGAGGAGAAATTTCTTTAGTCAGAGGGTGGTGAATCTGTGGAATTATTTGTCACAGAAGTCAGTGGATATTTTTAAGGCAGAGATAGAAAGATTCTTGATTAGTACAGGTGTCAGAGGTTATGGGGAGGAGGCAGGAGAATGGGTTAGGAGGGAGAGATAGATCAGCCATGATTGAATGGCAAAGACTTGATGAGCCAAATGGCCTAATTCTACACCTATTCCTTATGACATAAGATACCGCGTGGAAACAAGCCCTTCGGCACCTGAGTCCACGCCGACCATCTATGTTATCCTACTTTCGCATCCTATGCACAGATTTATCAAGGCCAATTTACAGAGGCAACTTACTGAGGCCAATTAACCTACAAAACTGCATGTCTTTGGAATGTGTGAGGAAACCGGAGCACCCGGAGAAACCCATGCGGTCACAGGGAAAATGTACAAACTCTGCTTTATTGTTTGTAACAAAGACATTGGGGAATGAATCAAATCTGTTTTTAAAAATAGATCATAAGATCATAAGTGATAGGAGTAAAATAGTAAGATTAGAGAACTTACCAGTTTGCAGTTTGATCTTTATTTTATGAGGAGTTACGATGAGCGATTACGTTAAGAACCCCGTCAGTCGGCATGCACGTCAATCTTCAAAGCAGCGGTGTGGAATCACAGATAAAACGTAACTGAAGTAACATAGTAAGAATATAAAACAGATCTTCCAGTTGACCTTTATAATATTGAGGGCCGGGAGCGGTGGGCACGTAATCGCTCACCGTAACTCCTCATAAAATAAAGATCATACTTCAAACTGGTAAGTTCTCGTTTAATCTTACTATTTAACTTCGGAGTCACGTGAGTGATTCTGTGAAGAATTCAAAGCTCTGTGATTTCATGCCGTAGATACGAATCCAGGCTTCTCACACTGAATCAGTTGACTCAGGAAGAGTGAATAATGAGCAATACAATGAAACATGGTACAGATTAACATGTTGCTTTAATTCACAAACAAATAAAGAAAATACAATAGCGATCCCTCTCTCCCAGGGGAAGCTAGGAAACAGAACTTAAAATAGAATGGGCGAACACCCCAGTTTCGATAAGTTTTTTTTATAAAACCAGTGAAAAGTCAGTTCATTTGACCATCCTGCGGCTGCGAGGATATGGTCTAGAGGGACGTCCATTGCCCTCGCTGCTGACGTTGATGCCGCCCTGGTGGAGTGAGATTTAAAATTGTCAGTATTAACTCCTGCAAAACCCAATACTTGTTTCAGCCATCTTGAGATGGTCTGGATGAACACTTTCCCATGTGTTTTTTGTGGTAACAAACAATTGTACTTCCGATCCTCTGAGACCCTTGGTGACCTCAATATAAGACCACAAGTGCGCCACCACACACAGTCGTAAATCCGTGGGAGACGGTGACAGTAGAAGCTTGACTCCTGACAACCCTGGTCTGCTCTGTTTTATGAGATCATATATGTAGAACAGAAAGTCATCCCCAGATGACACCATCCTGTCCAGTCTAAATTTTTGCAGAGTCTGAACCATCTTCGCAGACACTAACGCCATGATCATAACCAACTTCAAGGTAATCTTCACCAAAGACAAGGATGTGGCTGGACTCCACTGTCGAAGCAGCGTGAGTACCACACTGACAACCCAGATTTCTATATACCTAGGCCTGGGGGGATTGGAATTGAAAAAAAACGTCATAAATTGGGATATTAATGGATGAGATCCTACAGACTGTAGTTCTGACCCCAAACATAAATACAATGACAGAGCACTCCTGGCAGTATTGATGGCACTATAAGTTAAACCCTCATCAAAATACAATTTGGAGAGAAACTCTAACACATCTGGGATGGAAACTGTGTGGTAAGTAATGTTCCCTTTTAAGCAAAATGCCTCCCACTTCCTGACATGAGAGAGGTACTGCGTTTTTGTACTATCCCTCCAGGATGATGTGACGATATCCACGGTCCGATTGGATAGTCCCAGAACCAGGTGTGGCCTCCTTAAAACCTGCAAATTAACAAATTAATACGATCATACAACGGGTGTTGATCTCCAGTCACAGGATTTACCAATAGGTTATGACATTTTGGAACCACCATAATTGGCTGAGTTATAATGTCCGAAATGAGAGGGAACCATGGCTGTGTAGGCCAGTTGGGCACCACCAAAACTGAAGCGGAGTCCTGCTTGATTTTAGTCAAGCACCGTCTGATGAGGCAGAATGGGGGAAATGCATATATAAACAATCCTCCCCAATGTAGCGCGAACGCGTCCACCGCTACTTCCCCCAGGTCTGGTTCCCATGAAACATACTTCGGCACCTGCTGATTGTGTCTGGATGCAAACAAATCGATATCTGGCATCCCATATCGAACAACAATATTATTAAATACTTCATGATTCAACATCCATTCTGTGTTGTCATTGAATTTACGTGATCTGGTGTCTGCCACCATGTTGAACCTGCCCGGCAAGTAAACAGCTGAAACCCAAATGTTTCTTTTAATGCACCAATGCCAAATAAGGTTAGCCAATCTGTCACAAGATTGCGACTTGATTCCACCCATATAATTCACATACGCCACTGCCGTGGTGTTGTCAATCTGAAGCTGAACATGTAAGTGATGCTTGGTGGTACAATAAGCCTTAAGCCCATAAAATGCTCCCAGTAACTCTAAATAATTAATTCCATGTGATTGAAGAATAAATGCCTCATGCACATTCCATCTGCCCCCACAGCTAGAGATGGTATCAGTAGCCCTCCAACCTAGGGCACTCATGTCAGTCTGTAAAACAACTGAAGGTGCTTCAATCAAAATTTTGCTGGAGCAATTCGAAATTTTCCTAATCCACCATTGAATATCAGCAATTGCTTCAATTGGTAATTGCATGGGTCTGCTGTAATGGACTGCATGATTCCTTAGTGCCTGTACCTTTGCCCTCTGTAAGTGTTGGTGTTGCAAAGGTCCATACTGTGCAGCTGGAAAGGCTGCTACCAATTTGCCAATCAAGCTGGCCACATGCCTAATTGAAGGTGATTGCTCTGCTATGAGCTTGATACAGCCTTCAATTAAATCTAATCTCTTGCCCTTGGGTAGAGTTACAGACATGTGAGTTGAATTAAATGTGTAGCCCAGATAATGAATAACTTTAACCGGTATCAATTTTGATTTAGTTGGATGAATTAGAAACCCCAGACTCTCAAACATGAGTTTAACAGCTGAAACAGATAACCCAGCTGCTTCCCGAGTTTTCCCAATTATTAAGATATCATCAAAATAATCCATTACAATATGACCCTGAACCCGGAGTAGCCCCAATGCTGGTTTCAGTAGTTTAGTAAATAATCTAGGGGCTGAGGTTAACCCATTAGGCAGTGCTTTAAATTGCCACAACTGCCTCATCCAACTAAATTTCAAATACCTCCGATGGTCTTTATGAACAGGCACTGAGTAATATGTATCCTTAAAATCTATACATGCCATATAACACCCTCTGGAAACCAATTGCTTGGCAGTGGCAAAAGTTTCCATCTTGAAATGCCTATACTGCACAAACGGATTAAGGTCCGTCAGGTCCAATATGATCTGACTACCACCATCTTTCTTTGGTCTTGGAAATATGTTAGATACGAATTGGTGAGGTTGACAAACTGTCTTTTCAATTACACCTTTGAGATATAATTTCTCAATTTCAGCCTGAACCTCCAAATTCCCTTTTTGTGAGAAAACAAGTGCCCTCCTCGGTGAATGTTGTGTAGTTGGACACAAATTAGAAATTAATTCAATTTTAAACCCCTGTATCGCTTGCAGTATAAACAATTCGGATGTTATTCAATACCATTCTTTCAGAAACCAGTGTAACCTCCCCCCAACTGGTAGGTAACTCTCACTGAATATGTTTCTACAAGCACCAGACCCACCTACCTCCATGGTTACCGGTGGAGTTCTTTGTCCCCTGGCTCTGGTGGGAAACGGCAAAGTTGTTCGTGCTCCTGCTGGAGTGCGCTAGTTACGCACATTGAATGGCCGACTTGGTCCTTGCCCGGCCCCTGTTTCGGCAAACCGCTTGTAGGGGTGCTGCCTCCGCAGGGTTCTGCCGGTCATTGGCACTTTAATGAGCCCCACGGTCTTTGCCTCGTCGTCCAATTCCCTCACCCGCTTCGCGAGGTCTTCTCCAAATAAAAGATTTGGTGGCTGGACGTTGCTGGGCTTACAGAGGGCAGCGAATTACGGATTAATCGTAGGGTGGATGGCGCTCTTAGCCGGTGTATCATATTTCCGAGCTGTTGCATCCATAGTGAGCTCCTGGAGCTGGTGTGAGGCTAGATAATTTAATGTGGCAGCCAAATCCTCACCCAGCGGCTCTCCCGAATCTGTCGGGACGGCAAATATCACTGCCAGGAATGGGACCTCCAGCTCGTGACCTTCGTCCCTTGGGGCAGCCTCCAATACTAACCCCTCAGATTTGGCGTCAGATTCATCCTGACCCGGTACGCTCACCTCCTCCTCGAGGGAGACATTAGGCAGCCCTGTAATAGGCGCTGCTCGCAGTGGCTCTTGGAGAAACCTGCGCTCTTGATGGAGCATCCTCGCCAACAGCTGCTCCACCGTGGATAACCGCCCATACACGGTATCTCTTCTTGGAGGAGAACCCTCCCGACCGGACTCGTCTGAGTCTATCGGCCGTGCAGACTTGCTGGTGGCTTTACGCCCCACCAGCGTAGCCCTGGCGTCCTCAGACCCCAAGCCTGCAGTCGCTGGTTTAACAACTGGCGACTCAGTAGATGAGCTAGGCGGCCGCCCGCTACCCGCACTCCTGCGGTCCTTGGTAATTTTCTAAACGACTCGCCTTGCTCGCAACGACTTCTCCATGCTTGGACTTGCCCTCCTGCAACAAGATTTAACAAGCGCAGAAGAACCCGACCTCACACTAAGTTTAACACTTACCTGAGGCTTTTTAAACTTACCGCTGGAGGAGCTCTGCCCTCCGAGCTGGTCGCTGCGCCATGCGTCAGACGTAATGACGCGCATGCCGACTGACGGGGTTCTTCACGGAATCACTCACGTGACTCCGAAGTAAAATTAGGCCTTTCAGCCCATTCTTACTCCATCATTCATTCATGTCTGATCTATCTCTCACTCCTAACCCAATCTGCCTTCTCCCCATAACCTCTCACACTAATCAAGAATCTATCTATCTCTGCCTTAAATATATCCACTGACTCTGCCTCCACAGCCTTCTGTGGCAAAGAATTCACAGATTCACCACCATCTGACTAATGAAATTCCTCCTCATCTCCTTCCTAAAAGAGCGTCCTTTAATTCTGAGGCTACGACCTCTCATCCTAGATTCTCCCACTAGTGGGAACATCCTCTCCACATCTACTCTATCCAAGCCTTTCACTATTCTGTACGTTTCAATGAGGTCCCCCTCATTCTTCTAAACTCCAGTGAATACAGGCCCAGTGTCATTAAACGCTCACATAATACATAAATCATACATAAAATGCTCACAAATAAATAAATCAAACAATATAAAGCCCAAAGTAAGAGAACTCATTGTATAAGGACAATGCCCCGCGACACGGCATGTGATTATGAAATAATTGGATGTAGATTTATAATCAATTCCTGTTACCCAGTTAGGGTGACAAATTCCTACATGTTGCATGTCACAAAATCTATTCTTTATAATAGCTGTTTATTGTGCTACATATAGTTCTCAGTGTTAGTCTCCCTTTTCAAAGTAAGATAAAACATGCTCGGTATTGCCAATCAATTACTCGGTATTAGCAAGTCAACAACACAGCTGTTAATTCAGTCATTGGGCATTGGGCAGGCTTACTTTAATTAGAATGCCAATAAGAAGGAATCATTAGGAATGTTGACTGTTGATACCCAACTGCAACTTTAGATCTCATCGTTGTATCAGTATTGGATAAAAGATGAATTTAAAAGTACACAATTTGGAATTTGTTGTTGAGAGGAAAAAGAAAATTGGAAAATTAGTGAAAAATCAGTGCATGGCCAAATTGCATCTTTCTCACTTGCTATGACTTTGAGACTTTACAATAAGCATAAGACTGTCATTCACATCAGGTGCAAAGTTGCCTCATCAATGCCTGTTTCATGAATAACATTGAAACTGGTCATGGATTGAAACAGTGGTGCAGTGCATGCGTACACTTGTCAATTGCAGCCGTTATTGTTATCTTTGAGAGATCAATTTCAATATGTCAGCTTCTTAAGGGCCCACAGAAAATAATTTTACCCCTTAACCTTTGGGACACAGTGGTGTACAGTGAAGGAGTTTCCAAACAGGTGAAAGGTGGTTGAACTAACATTTGAGTTTTTGGATGTGGCAAGACCTTAATTTCAATAAGGGATTGAATTCCCTGCTAGATTCAATTGTGGGTCATTCAATGAATTGGGGGAAATATGTATGGTAGAACAATTAATCTAACACAGTCAATTTATGGCTTCTAATATTCAATTTTCACTGGGCGCAAGGAGTTAAAATCTTCCTATCCATCCAATTATTATATTTAAAATAATTTAAACTTTTTTTCCCATTTGATAGAAAAATAGACTGTTTGTGATCTATGTTTTGGTTCCAGATCTTTAACAAAAAACTGTTTAGTATAACACCCTGCTCTTACAGACCGTCTTTCCCTAAGAATTGCCTTAGGATATCAGGAGTACATGTTTAATTACATCTTGAATATAGAAATCCACCAGGAATCCGCTAATACCCGACAGATAACGTTAAAGTAGTCTGTCAATCTGCCAGTCAGCAAAACAGATAAAGCTAAGTTTAAAGCAAAGCATCATTTCTTGGCCTTTCGGTTCCCACCGGAGGCTAAAGAACATGTTTGCATGTAGCTAGTTTTAATATCCCTACCAGCAACTGGTTGATATTAGTCATCTTCATCCACAGCAGAGCTTTTCTGGACTCTGGTCGAAAGAGACAGTTTACTTAATGATTTTCATGGTATTCCACATCCATCTAAAGCAAATACTCTGCAATACAAATGCCTGTTGAATTACAAATATTCACAATCACAATCACAATAATACTTTATTAGCCAAGTATGTTTTGCATCATACGAGGATTTTCATTTGCCAAGTCAGTCATACTAATAAAAAGCAACGGAACACACAAAATACATTTTAACATAAGCATCCACCACAGTGACACCTCCACATTCCTCACTGTGATGGAAGGCGAAAAAAATAAATCAAATCTCCTCCCTTCTTAGCTCTCCCACGGTCGGGGGTCTCGAGCCCTCCATTGATGGGACGATCTTGACTCCCGTAGCTGATGGTATTTTGGCTCTCCGCATCGGGGCGATCAGCTCCTGCATCAGGGGTATGTCAGTACCCCCACGCCGGGCAATCAAATCCCGCGTCGGGGCTGGTCAAGCCTCTGCGTCGTTTGAGCACCCGGCTAGCCCCTCCCGAGACTGCGAGCTCACGATGTAAAGTCTGCAGGCCGCGGTAGGAGTGATCCCAGGGAAGGGATCGACTCCGATGTTAAGTCCACACCACGCAGTGGGGCTCAAAGTCAGTCCAAGGAGGCCTCCAGCTCCATCAATGGTAGGCCGCAGAATGACCGGAGATGCGATCCGGAAAACAATCGCAAATTTCCCCTATAGGATGGATAGCACAGTGGCGCAGCAGTAGAGTGGCTGCCTTACAGCGCTTAAAGCGCCAGAGACCCAGGTTCGATCCCAACAATGGGTGCTGTCTGTACGAAGTTTGCACATTCTCCCCGTGACCTGCGTGGGTTTTCTCCGAGATCTTCGGTTTTCTCCTACACTCCAAAGAGGTACAGGTTTGTAGGTTAATTGGCTTGGTATAAATGTAAATTGTCCCTAGTTAGAGTAGGATAGTGTTAATGTGTGGGGATCGCTGATCGGTTGCGGACTCGGGGGGCCGAAGGGCCTGTTTCTGCGCTGTATCTCTAAACTAAAAGAACTTGATTCTTTGGGAGTTTGCGTCTTTTATTTACAGATCTATTTTTCATCACAATGTACAGGGCCACCACCAATTTTCAGGCACCCTTGGTTCCAGAGCCTTTCTGGATTATCTGTTTTTCCGGATGGACAGAGTTCATGGCCTCCGAGAGGAGTCCCACGGTACCTGGACAGTGATGGACTGAGATACCGGCCCACAAAGTCGACCTCGGAAGTCGGCTGTGGGGACAGATCTGTTGCAAGATTATTAGAAGGATTCAACAACTCCTGATAACTAAATCATTTACTGGTAATACCAAAGAACACATTTGGCGGATTACTAAAAAAGAGCAAATCAACAATCATCCAGAATTAAAAGCAACAAATTGTAAGTCCAATCTCCAGTCGTTTAATAGACAGAATATTTTCATCAGACAGCTTCAATCATTAAAATGTTAATTACATTGACCAAAGTAATTTACATAGCAAAAAAAAAATTATAAGACAGAAAATAAGTGTAGTAAATGACCTTGTTTTTTTCTTAATATGCATAATCAATAGCCAATCAATATATTAATGTGGGTTGATTAACCTAGAAAATCATTTTGTGTATGCTGGGTATGAAAGAAATACCTTTTTTTTTAAACAGCCAAACATTTCTAAAATCTATTGCAAAAATGACTGCAGAAGTCCACAGTATGTACAGAATGGTTATTTCAGATCAAGATTATATTGTGATTTATGATTTAGTAACATGCTGCAGTAATATTTATAAAGATTAAAGAGCTATTGGCATTGCCTGAGGATTATGTTTACTTTACCGTAGCTTATTTACATTTTGCCATCAGGGTAAATAATGCAATCCTTAAGGGTAATTTTAATACAATCCTTGAACTTCCACCCAGAACTGCTTAAATGTGCAATATTCAAGAGATACTCCTCGTATCACAGAAATGCTTCTGTATTTCTGAATTCCTTTTGTTTATCACATCATGCAACAAAAGGGCAGAGCCTGGAGCAGAAGCAAAAATATTTTATGAATTAGCTCTTGTGCAGAGGCCCTTGACAAATTACATAGGGTGCAAATGGTGGAATTAGATTTACTAAATCAAATGCATATTTTAACCTGGATTCTGTGGAGTTTATTTATGTAAACTCTGCACAAAGAGCTGAGTCCCAGGAATTGTAGAATTTTACAGGAGAGAATGAAACATTACGCTGAAGAGAGCTTTTTGAATTCAGGATGTTCTCTTCCTCTGTCCCTCGTGTATTTCTCTTCATGTTCAACCACATGTCTATTAATAACCATTATATTTTGTGCCATTCTACAATGCTTCTGTTGGAGCAATGTGTGTTCAACAACAATCTGCTTCACTAATCTTGGACTTTTCCATTTGTTTTGTTCTTTGCTGAAGATGTTGAATTCATGTCCATTGAATCTAAACCCACCATACAGTGGAAATAACGATTTCCTACTTAAAGGCCTGTCTCACGAGTCTGCGGTCATTGGCGGCAAAACGGGAAGAATCTGCCGCCATAGACCGCGCACTCGTGAGAACGTACAATTCCCGGGCCGTGCGGCGGTGTTCCCAACACCGCGCGGTGCTAAAATAAAATCGACAATGTCGAAAACCAAATACTCACCGCACAACCTCCACCAGTGATGCACAAGTGCGGCACGGCCGCTCGCACGGGCCGCCGCCAGTGTGGCTCGAGCGCCGTGCGTCAAACCTCCACTGCCACAGCCTCCGCCAGTGAGGCACGTGCCGCCGCCAGTGAGGCACGTGTGCTGCACGGCCGCAGGCACAGCCACCGCTACAGTGCCGCGATCAGGATGGCCGCCGCCACAGCCGCCGCTGGTGAGTCACATGCGGCGGGCCGACGTCATCGCAGTCGGCCCGCCCTTTTTTTACTTACCGCAAGCACGTGGGACCCGCCGTGTTTGAATTAACTTGGCCCCCGCGCAGCATCCGTGCGGCGCTCCGGTGGATAGGCTCGACGCTCTCGCCGTTGCCACGCGTTCCTCGCTACCGGCGACGCCGCGCTTCACCGCCGATGACCGCAAACAGGTAAGACAGAGCCATTACCGTCCCAACTTGTCTCAATGAAATTTGGGTAAATTTCCATTAGGTTACTGGCATTATCATAACCTGGGGGAGAAGAAAGGAGAAAGGAAGAGGAGGAGCCCGAGGGCTGAGGGAGAGCTGAGAAGGGGAGGAGACAGCAATGGCTACCGGAAATTGGAGAACTCAATGTTTATGCCGCTAGGGTGCAAACTGCTCCTCCAGTTTCCTGTGTTGCTCAATCTGGCCATGGAGGAGGCCCAGGACAGAAAGGTCGGATTCAGAATGGGAGGGGGAGTTGAAGTGCTGAGCCACCGGGAGATCAGGTTGGTTAATGTTAGTGGAGGTGTTCGGCAAAACGATCACCAAGCTTACGCTTGGTCTCACCGATGTAGACCAGCTGACATCTAGATTAGCGGATGCAATAGATGAGGTTGGAGGAGATGCAGGTGAACCTCTGTCACACCTGGAACGACTGCTGGGTCCTTGAATGGAGTCGAGGGGGGAGGTAAAGCGACAAGTGTAGCATCTCTTGCGGTTGCAAGAGAAAGTGCCCGGGGAGGGGGTGGTGTGGGAGGGAATGGAAGAATTGACCAGGGAGTTACGTAGGGAGCGGTCTTTGCGGAAAGCAGACAGGGGGGGAGATGGAAAGATGTGGAGAGTGGTGGGGTCACGTTGGAGGTGGCGAAAATGACGGAGGACTATTTGTTGTATGTGACGGTTAGTGGGGTGAAAGGTGAGGACTAGGGGGACTCTGCCCTTGTTACGAGTGGGGGGATGGAGAGAGAGAGCAGTGTTACGGGGTATTGAAGAGACCCTGGTGAGATCCTCATCTATAGTAGGGGAGGGGATCCCCCGTTCCCTGAAGAATGAGGACATTTCCGATGCCTTGGTGTGGAACACCTCATCCTGGGTGCAGATGCGGCGTAGACGGAGGAATTAGGAGTAGGGGATGGAGTCCTTACAGGAAGCAGGGTGGGAAGAAGTGTAGTCGAGATAGCCATGGGTTTATAGTGGATGTCGGTCAGAAGTCTATCACCTGCGATGGAGATAGTGAGTGTCCTCAATGTACAAACCCCATACAGACAGCACCCGTAGTCAGGATCCAACACGGGTCCCTGGCGCTTTTAGGCAGCAACTTTACCGCTGCACCACTGTGCCATCTTAAAATCTGTTTAGCTGTTTTTTTTTTAATTGTTTCACATCACATTTTTCAAAGTCCAGTGCAGTTCGCACTCTCGGTCTTCAGGAGCAACTCCCGATCCAGGTGAGCCTGAGGCTGCTGCAGGAACTCCAGCCGAAGCCTCCATCCAGATCATCCAGTGAACCATCGTCCCTCTCCACGCCCAGCCGCCTTCAGCCTTTGTGCCCCGGGGACGCCTCTCACAGCCGATCTTGAGGGCATGGCGGGTAAGACTCAGGTTCACACTCTTACCGGCTCTTGCGTCCTCCATCTCCTCTCCAGTCCTTAGGGGATGAACAGGGGCCGGATCGGCAGCTTCCCTCTACAGGCCCCGCGGTCTGCCAGTCCTTATATCTGGCCGTACAGCCCGCCGGTCCTTCCTCCTCAAGTTATCCTTGATCTCGAGAGACTGTTGTCGAAATAAAAGAAGAAAGAGATTAAATATTCAGCCAGGACATTCATCATTGTTCCCGTTAAAGTTTAAACTCATTTCCATATCCACATTAGTTTCAGTTGATTTAATGATGCTTTTGTTTGTGTCATCTGCTCAGGAGACAGAATTAAATATTAATGAACAGGATGAATCTGTTTTCTCCTGTGTTCAAGGTTAAAGCCTTTCCTGATGGTTTCCTGCGTCTTTTTCTCCAACGTCAATAACCAAAGTTGTTGAATTCCTAGTTTGGTACCACATAATCATTCCTTCCAGACACAGCAAGACATTTCAGCATGCAAAATGGTCAATGTTGTTGATGTGCTTCACAATGGGTTTTGACCCATGCTCTTGATTTTTCAACACAGAGAAGGAAGAAGACATACGGAAAAGCAAATGCTGGAATTACTCCAGCACTTTGAGCATGTCCCGCAGAGATGCCGCTTGACCCACTGCATTACCCCAGCACTTTGTGGGTCCGCATAAGGGTTCTGACCCAAAACATTGCCGACCCACGTCCTCCAGAGATGCTGCCTAACCCACTGATTTACTCCAGTACTCTGCAGAAAAAGAAAAGATTTTACCTCATATTAAACATAATGCCATGTCTTAAACTTGTTAACATAAAGCTAAGCTCCTAAAACACTATTCAAATTACACAACATTATCACTTTTAGTAAAAACAGAAAATATAGGGGATAGTTAGGATGGGAACATTAACACCATTTCTCCTTCCACAGATTTTGTCTGAGCTGCTGGGTGCTTACAGAATTTTCCATTTCTACTTTAGATTGCCAACATTTGCAGTTCTTTTGGTTTTCAGAGTAACTTCAGTTTTTTTTTAATGGAAAAATTAAATGTGCTATAATTTACTACACTGTAATTGGATTGGAAAAAAAATGTAAATGAGCCATCATGCAAAATAATTAAATGTTAATAAAATAAAAGGATTTGGAATTGTGTAATTATCTATGCTTATGAACAATTAATATTTTCTAAAATGATTTGTCACCTACAGTATGTACACTTGGTAAATTAAAGTCAGTATACATTTGCATGTAGAAAATATTGAAAAATTAGGGTCAGATTTTCCCTTAATGAACATCCATTGTGTAATCAATTGCTTTTCTACCAATTAACATATGTAAGGGTGTGACAAGGTTGATATTGAGTTGTTTTTTTTGTGGGAGATTCAGGATGAAGGGTATGTAGTCTTAAAATAAGGGACTACTCATTTAAAACGTTGGTGCATATAAATTAATTTTCTCTGATGGCACTGAATTTCTGGAGATCCTTGTTCCTGATGCTGGTAGAAGTCTGATCATGGATATATTTAAGGTGGAGACAAATATTTGAATGATTGACAAATTGACTACTATGGGGATATGGCAGCAAAGAGGAATTGAAGCCAGCATACATCAGTCATGATCATATTGAATCTTGGAGACCTACAATCTTGGTGGCCTACAACTACTCCTATTTTTGAACGTCTTTAAAAATTTTGTATACTATTGTGTTACATTTTTTTTTTATTGCCCCCGAATATCAGAATTATTTAACAATTGTTTTGAAGCCACACAAACCTTAAAATTAGGGTAAGTCACTTGCCTCTGAATCTTAGTGTGTGCCATGGGCAATGCTTAAGAACCAGAATGCACTGGACCCAGTTGCATGGAGGCCTTGCTACCAGTCGCAGAGGTGCTGAAGGTCCTAACGCATATGAAGATAAACAAATCTCCAGGACCTGATCAGATATATCCAAGGACACTGTGGGAAGTTAGAGAGGAAATTTTAGGAGCCCTCGCGGAGATTTATGAATCGTCGTTAAATACAGGTTGAGGTGCTGAAGGTCTGGAGGGTGGCAAATGTTGTGCCTCTATTCAAAAAGTGCTGTAGGGAACAGGTTGGGAACTACAGGCCAGTGAGCTTCACATCTTTTGTCGGAAATTTACTTGAGAGTATTCTGAGGGATAAGATATACATGCACTTAGATGGACCAGGGATGATTAGAAATAGTCAACATGGTTTTGACCGTGGGAGTTCCTGTCTCACAAATCTGGTTCAGATTTTTGAGGATGTAACCAAAAAGGTTGATGATGGCAGAGCTGTATACATTCTATGCATGGATTTTAGTAAAGGGCCTGTCCCACTTACGTGTCCTTGGCACGCAAATTACGCGACCTCGTCGTCGCGTTTAGGCGCACGGGCATCGTGTGGCCGCGCGGGACCGGTCCCACTGAGAAGCGCGGAGGGGTATGGAGTTGTGCGCGATATCGCGTGGAGCTCCGAAATTTTGTAGCGACCTGTCGCGTAGCTGACGGCCAAAGTGGGACAGGCCCAAGACCCTGGTGCGACGCAACGTCTCACCTCCAACAGCAGCAGAAGCAGGCAAACGATCGCCGACCTCGGCCTGGGGCTCACGGCCGTTGCGGTCCGGATCTGCCCCCACTTCTACTCCCAGAGCGGGGCCAAGAAAATTGAAGGTAGAACCAAAATGCAGGAGTAACTCAGCGGGACCGGCAGCATCTCTGGAGCGAAGGAATGGATGACGTTTCGGGTCAAGACCCTTCTTTCAGACTGAAGAAGAGTCTCGACCCGAAACATCACCCATTGCTTCTCTCCAGAGATGCTGCCGGTCCCGCTGAGTTACTCCTGCATTTTGTGTCCATTTTCAAATGAGGTCACGCGCTCCAGACGGCTGTGCGGGCGCATGAAATCGCGCGGGACCGTTGTGCTTCAACGCAACCACGGGGTCGCGTAATTAACGTGCCAAGGACACGTAAGTGGGACAGGGGCTTTAGGCATTTGCCAAGGTTCTGCATGGTAGGCTGCTCAGGAAAGTTAGATCCCATGGGATTCAAGGACAGATAGCCGAATGGATAGAAAATTGGCTTCATGGAAAGAAGCAAAGGGTGATGGTTGCTTTTTGGAGTGGAGGCTTGTGACGAGTGGTGTGCCCCTGGGTTCGGCGCTAGGCCATTGCTGTTTGTCATCTATATCAAAGATTAGATGAGAAAGTACATGGCAAGTTTGCAGATCACACAAAAGTGGATGGTATGTAGATAGTGAAGGTTGTCAACAATTGCAGCAGGTTTTAGATCGGTTTGGAAGGTGGGCTGATGGAATTTAATGTAGTGAAATGTTAAATGTTGTATTGTTGTATTGTGGGAGCAATAACATTGGCAGTACCTACATAGTAAACAGTAGGGCAATGGGGAGTGCTGCAGAGCAGATGGATCTCAGAGTACAAGTACATGGTACATAGAATTTAAACTAGAATGGTTGGTGGGAGGGACTCAAATAGGGAAAGCTAGTAGACGGTATGTGAGGCAGGAGGCAGAGAAGGGAAGCACTCAGACCCAACATGTAGGGGGGGAAGAAGAAAAAGATAATAAACAGAGAATAAGAGGTGGTGGGTTTCTTAAATGTGTGAGCAGAGAGACAGAGGGGTGCAAAATGAGGGTAGAGGCAATAGGTAGCAAGGTGAAAAGTAAAAGTGGTAGGCAGACAATCCAGGGCAAAAATCAAAAAGGGCCATTTTTCAACATAATTGTATAAGGGGTAAGAGTGTTGTAAAAACAAGCCTGAAGTCTTTGTGTCTCAATGCAAGGAGCATTCGTAATAAGGTGGATGAGTTGAATGTGCAGATAGATATTAATGACTATGATATAGTTGGGATCACGGAGACATGGCTCCAGGGTGACCAAGGCTGGGAGCTGAACATCCAGGGATATTCAATATTCAGGAGGGATAGACAGAAAAGAAAATGAGGTGGGGTAGCGTTGCTGGTTAGAGAGGAGATTAACGCAATAGAAAGGAAGGACATTAGCTTGGAGGATGTGGAATCGATATGGGTAGAGCTGCGAAACACTGAGGGGCAGAAAACACTAGTGGGTGTTGTGTACAGGCCACCTAACAGTAGTAGTGGAGTTGGGGATGGAATCAAACAGGAAATTAGAAATGCGTGCAACAAAGGTAAAACAGTTATAATGGGTGACTTAAATCTACATATAGATTGGGTGAATCAAATTGGCAGGGGTGCTGAGGAAGAGGATTTCTTGGAATGTATGCGGGATAGTTTTCTAAATCAACATGTAGAGGAACCAACGAGAGAGCAGGCTATTGTAGACTGGGTATTGAGTAATGAGGAAGGGTTAGTTAGCAGTCTTGTTGTGCGTGGCCCCTTGGGCAAGAGTGACCATAATATGGTTGAGTTCTTCATTAGGATGGAGAGTGACATAATAAATTCAGAAACAAGGGTTCTGAACTTAAAGAAAGGTAACTTTGAGGGTATGAGATGTGAATTGGCCAAGATAGACTGGCAATTGATTCTTAACTACTTTGGTTCTGTCTTCACTAAGGAAGACTTAATTAATCTGCCGGAAATAGCAGGGGACCGGGGGTCAAATGAGATGGAGGAACTGAGTGAAATCCAGGTTAGCCGGGAAGTGGTGTTAGGTAAATTGAATGGATTAAAAGCCGATAAATCCCCAGGGCCAGATAGGCTGCATCCCAGAGTACTTAAGGAAGTAGCCCCAGAAATAGTGGATGCATTAGTGATAATTTTTCAAAACTCTTTAGATTCTGGAGTAGTTCCTGAGGATTGGAGGGTAGCTAATGTAACCCCACTTTTTAAAAAGGGAGAGAGAAAACGGGGAATTACAGACCAGTTAGTCTAACATCGGTAGTGGGGAAACTGCTAGAGTCAGTTATTAAAGATATGATAGCAGCACATTTGGAAAATGGTGAAATCATTGGACAAATTCAGCATGGATTTATGAAAGGTAAATCATGTCTGACGAATCTTATAGAATTTTTTGAGGATGTAACTAATAGAGTGGATAAGGGAGAACCAGTGGATGTGTTATATCTGGACTTTCAGAAGGCTTTCGACAAGGTCCCACATAAGAGATTAATATAAAAACTTAAAGCACATGGTATTGGGGGTTCAGTATTGATGTGGATAGAGAACTGGCTGGCAGACAGGAAGCAAAGAGTAGGAGTAAACAGGTCCTTTTCAGAATGGCAGGCAGTGACTAGTGGGGTACTGCAAGGCTCAGTGCTGGGACCCCAGCTATTTACAATATATATTCATGATTTGGACGAGGGAATTGAATGCGACATCTCCAAGTTTGCCGATGACACGAAGCTGGGGGGCAGTGTTAGCTGTGAGGAGGCTGCAAGATGACTTGGATAGGCTGGGTGAGTGGGCAAATGCATGGCAGATGCAGTATAATGTGGATAAATGTGAGGCTATCCACTTTGGTGGCAAAAACAGGAAAGTAGACTATTATCTGAATGGTGGCTGATTAGGAAAAGGGGAGATGCAACGAGACCTGGGTGTCCTAGTACACCAGTCATTGAAAGTAGGCATGCAGGTGCAGCAGGCAGTGAAGAAAGTGAATGGTATGTTAGCATTCATAGCAAAAGGATTTCAGTATAGGAGCAGGGAGGTTCTACTGCAGTTGTACAGGGTCTTGGTGAGACCACACTTGGAGTATTGCGTACAGTTTTGGTCTCCTAATCTGAGGAAGGACATTCTTGCCATAGAGGGAAACATAGAAACATAGAAAATAGGTGCAGGAGTAGGCCATTTGGCCCTTCGAGCCTGCACCGCCATTCAATATGATCATGGCTGATCATTCAACTCAGTATCCTGTACCTGCCTTCTCTCCATATCCCTTGATCCCTTTAGCCACAAGGGCCACATCTAACTCCCTCTTAAATATAGCCAATGAACTGGCCTCAACTACCTTCTATGGCAGAGAATTCCACAGATTCACCACTCTCTGTGTGAAAAATGATTTTCTCATCTCGGTCCTAAAAGACTTCCCCCTTATCCTTAAACTGTGACCCCTTGTTCTGGACTTCCCCAACATCGGGAACAATCTTCCTGCTCTAGCCTGTCCAACCCCTTAAGAATCTTGTAAGTTTCTATAAGATCCCCCCTCAATCTTCTAAATTCTTGCGAGTACAAGCCGAGTCTATCCAGTCTTTCTTCATATGAAAGTCCTGCCATCCCAGGAATCAGTCTGGTGAACCTTCTCTGTACTCCCTCTATGGCAAGAATGTCTTTCTTCAGATTTGGTGACCAAAACTGTACGCAATACTCCAGGTGTGGCCTCACCAAGACCCTATACAACTGCAGTAGAACCTCCCTGCTCTTATACTCAAATCCTTTTGCTATGAATGCCAACATACCATTCGCTTTCTTCACTGCCTGCTGCACCTGTATGCCTACTTTCAATGACTGGTGTACCATGACACCCAGATCTCGTTGCATCTCCCCTTTTCCTAATCGGCCACCATTCAGATAATAGTCTACTTTCCTGTTTTAGCCACCAAAGTGAATAACCTCACAACAGAGTACAGAGAAGGTTCACCAGACAAATTCCTGGGATGTCAGGACTTTCATATGAAGAAAGACTGGTACTCGCTAGAATTTAGAAGATTGAGGGGGGATCTTATAGAAACTTACAAAATTCTTAAGGGGTTGGACAGGCTAGATGCAGGAAGATTGTTCCCGATGTTGGGGAAGTCCAGGACAAGGGGTCACATTTTAAGGATAAAGGGGAAATCTTTTAGGACCGAGATGAGAAAAACATTTTTTCACACAGAGAGTGGTGAATCTCTGGAATTCTCAGCCACAGAAGGTAGTTGAGGCCAGTTCATTGGCTATATTTAAGAGGGAGTTAGATGTGGCCCTTGTGGCTAAAGGGATCAGGGGGTATGGAGAGAAGGCAGGTACAGGATACTGAGCTGGATGATCAGCCATGATCATATTGAATGGCGGTGCAGGCTCGAAGGGCCGAATGGCCTACTCCTGCACCTATTTTCTATGTTTCTATGTTTCTATGTTTCATTAAAATTGGCATCACAGGTAAAAATGCTTTTGGCTCATTGGCCATCATCAGTCAGAACATTGAGTACAGAAGTTTTGGAGGTCAGGTTGCAGTTGTATAAGATGTTGATGCGGCCGCATTTAGAGTATTGTGTTCTGTTTTGGGCACCATGTTATAAGAAAGGCATTGTCAAGCTGGAAAGGGTGCAGAGAAGATTTACGAGGATATTGCAGGGACTCCAGGGCCAACGTGCCATTAGCTTTCTTCACTGCCTGCTGAACCTGCATGCTTACTTTCAGTGTGTAAGAAGGAACTGCAGATGCAGGTTTAAACCGAAGATAGTCACAAAAAGCTGGAATAACTCAGCGAGACAGGCAGCATCTCTGGAGAGAAGGAATGGGTGACGTTTCGGGTTGAGACCATACTTTCTGTGACTGATGTACAAGGACACCCAGGTCTCGTTGCACCTCCCCTTCTCCTAATCTGACACCATTCAGATTATAATCTGCTTTCTTGTTCTTGCCACCAAAGTGGATAACTTCACATTTATCCACATTATACTGCATCTGCCATGCATCTGCCCACTCACCAAACCTATCCAAGTCACCCTGCAACCCATAGCATCCTCTTTGCAGCTCACACTGCCACCCAGCTTTGTGTCATCCTCAAACTTGGAGATGTTACATTTAATTCCCTCGTCTAAATTGTTAATATATTGTAAATAACTGGGGTCCCAGCCCTGAGCCTTATGGCACCCCACTAGTCACTGCCTAGTTAATTCCTACTCTTTGCTTCCTGTCTTCCAACCAGTTCTCTATCCATGTCAATACCCTAGCCCCAATACCATGTGCTCTAATTTTGCAAACTAATCTATTGTGTGGGACCTTGTCAAAGGCTTTTGAAAGTCCAGATACATGACATCCACTGGCTCTCCCTTATTCGTTCTACTTGTGACATCCTCAAAAAATTCCAGAAGATTAGTCAAGCATGATTTCTCCTTCAAAAATCCATGCGGACTTTGACCGATCCTGTCACTGCTTTCGAAATGCGCTGCTATAACATCTTTAACAATCGACTCAAGCATCTTCTCCACTACCGACGTAAGGCTAACTGGTCTATAATTCCCCATTTTCTCTTTCCCTCCTTTCTGAAAAAGTGGGGTTACATTAGCTACCCTCCAGTTCTCAGGAACTGATCCAGAGTCTGTAGAACATTGAAAAAATTATCACCAAAGCATCCACGATTTCTAGGGACACCTCTTTGAATACTCTGGGATGCAGACCATCATGCCCTGGGGATTTATCTGCCTTCAGATGGGACATGTTGGCTGGTGTTGGCAAGTTGGGCTGAAGGTCCTGTTTCCATGCTGTAAGACTATGACTCTATGACCCCTCTGCAGTCATCTCTAGGGGGGGAGGGGTCAGCTTGATCTGCTCCCATATTTGGCCCCGGTAAGCAGGGGAAACTGAGATTGTGGGCAATGTCCAGACAACAGGACAC
>CM075977.1:364566961-364890991 GCA_038087875.1 Malacoraja senta
CTAGGGGTCATCCTCACGCATCACTCACTCACTCACTCACTCACTCACATCACTCACTCACTCACTCATCACTTCACTCACTCTACTCACTCACTACTCACTCACTCACTTACTCACTCACTCACTCCCTCACTCACTCACTCACTCACTCACTCACTTACTCACTCACTCACTCACTCACTCACACTCACTTACTCACTCACTCACCTCACTCACTCACTTACTCACTCACTCACTCACTCACTCACTCACTCACTCACTCACTCACTCACTCACTCACTCACTCACTCACTCACTCACTCACTCACTCACTCACTCACTTACTCACTCACTCACTCACTCACTCACTCACTCACTCACTCACTCACTTCTCACTCACTCACTCACTTACTCACTCACTCACTCACTTACTCACTCACTCACTCACTCACTCTCACTCACTCACTCACTCACTCACTCACTCACTCACTCACTCACTTACTTTCACTCACTCACTCACTCACTTACTCACTCACTCACTCACTTACTCACTCACTCACTCACTCACTCACTCACTCACCTCACTCATCACTCCACTCACTCACTCACTCACTTACTTACTCACTCACTCACTCACTCACTCACTCACTCACTCACTCTACTCACTCACTCACTACTCACTCACTCACTCACTCACTCACTCACTTACTTACTCACTCACTCACTCACTCACTCACATCACTCACTCACACACTCACTCACTCACTCACACTTACTCACTCACTCACCACTCACTCACATCACTCTCACTCACTCACTTACTCACTCACTCACTCACTCACTCACTCACTCACCACTTACTCACTCACCTCACTCACTCACTACTCACTTACTTACTCACTCACTCACTCACTCACTTACTCACTCACTCACTCACTCACTCACTCACTCACTCACTCACTCACTTACTCCTCACTCACTCACTCACTACTCACTCACTTACTCACTCACTCACTCACTCACTCACTCACTCACTCACTCACTCACTTACTCACTCACTCACTCACTCACTTACTCACTCACTCACTCACTCACTCACTCACTCACTCACTCACTCACTCACTCACTTACTCACTCACTCACTCACTCACTCACTCACTTACTCACTCACTCACTCACTCACTCACTCACTCACTCACTCACTCACTCACTCACACTCACTCACTCACTCACTCACTCACTCACTCACTCACTCACTCACTTCACTCACTCACTCACTCATTACTCACTCACTCACTCACTCCACTCACTCACACTCACTCACTCACTCACTCACTCACTCACTCACTCACTCACTCACTCACTCACTCACTCACTCACACTCACTCACTCACTCACTCACTCACTCACTCACTCACTCACTCACTCACTCACTCACTCACACTCACTCACTCACTCACTCACTTACTCACTCACTCACTCACTCACTCACTCACTTACACTCACTTACTCACTCACTCACTCACTCACTCACACTCACTTACTCACTCACTCACACTCACTCACTCACACTCACTTACTCACTCACTTACTCACTCACTCACTCACTCACTCACACTCACTTACTCACTCACTCACTTACTCACTCACTTACTTACTCACTCACTCACTCACTCACTCACTCACACTCACTTACTCACTCACTCACTCACTCACTCACTCACACTCACGCACTTACTCACTCACTCACTCACTCACTCACACTCACTTACTCACTCACTCACTCACTCACACTCACTCACTCACTCACTCACTCACTCACTCACTCACACTCACTCACTCACTCACTCACTTACTCACTCACTCACTTACTCACTCACTCACTCACTTACTCACTCACTCACTCACTTACTTACTTACTTACTTACTTACTTACTTTGAAAGTGGGAGATTATTATTTGTCGTAAGAAATTACACCAAGAAGCATTTCTCACATTTTTTTCTTGGAAATAGTTTGAGATGCTTTGCTGTTTTGAAGTGTTGTTCAAAAATAATTTAGTCTCTTGTTGCCCAAACTGCTTATGACATGTTTTTTTCACTAAGGGTGGTATCAGTTGCTGAATCAGTCTGACAGCAGGCAACATGTATCCTGAGAGATTGATAAAGTTTGGATTACGGCGCCCATGGGACCCACTTAAGAATACGACTGTTTACTTTAAACTCAAAAGATTATCTGCTGTAAAAATCCTAAAACATGAAACAGAATTTTTTTAAATGTCGAAATAAAATCCTGTTGCGATAACCTCACGGATGACATATTTTTGCCATATACAACATTTACTGCTATCCTAATATCAAGGAGACATTTTGAGCTCCAGTGGCTCAACGTCCTTATCCTGGTGAGCTCTATGAATGAGAAGCAATTTACATCTCCAAAGAATTTGTTGTTTTGTAAAAAAAAATTCTTCTTGTGATTAATGGAACAAATTATTTGTGGGCACAAAATCTTAAATCTTTATTTGCAGTGTTGATGGGAAAGAACAAACAAGTGAGAGAGTCTTAATCTCTCCCAAGCTGGGTTAGAACACATTTTGCAAACTGATGTTTCATTCCTAGCACATGTAATATCTTGTGGTGGTTCCTGGGGAGTAGGCTACTCCCTGGTTCATCCCCCTCGGCATTTGATGGACAGGTCCGGGGGAGGCTCCCAGCTACGAAGATAAGAGCTGGGATTTTTGGCGCGAGACCAGTCTTCAGTCTCTCACTGAAATGGAGAGTAGTATGCTGTGCTCATTAAAGCCTTTAAAGAATTTGTCTGGCTCCTCGCCTTCATTCCGGCTCTCTCATGCACCCGCTACACTGGTGACCCCGACGTGATCTCAACACGCAGCCTTTTTTTAATGTTCAAAACACTATCTAATTGAAAGTTTTCTTTTAAACTACAGATGCAAGGCTTCATGGCTTGGAAAACAAACTAAATGCAAAATCTACAAATTTTATTTTCTGCATGTCTTGGAAACAAAATGAATCAGTGACATTGACCATAATGTAAACGATTACTGCATTGAAATCCAACTATATTCAGCATTTCTGCGAATGTAAAACCAAAGTTTAGGAACAATTAATTTGGAACATTTTGCATACTCATCAAGATTTACAATGCTAGAATTAACTGCATTGTTATTTTGAAATCTTGTAAGATGTGGCCAATGAAATATTATTTTCAAAACATGAACCAGCATTACTTTGATAATTAACAATTGTGATTTTCTGCAGTATAATCTTGGAACTGTATGTCTTAATAGCCACACAATCTATATCACTAAAAGTCTCATCTTGACCACTTCCTGTCTGGGCTGTAAATTGGTTTTAGAAAAATGCTACACTATATCGCTATGATTTTTTTTGGCCAACTTACTCACAGTCCTCCTCCGCCGAGGCAGCCCCGAGGATTTTTCCGATCGATGAAAAATAAACAAGTTATGAGTGTTTTAAAAATCTTGAGATCAGCTGATTGGTCCTCTCGCCTGTCAATCACCATGATGAAGGTAACACCCTACCCTGTGCTTGAGACTGCAATGCAAAATGGAAATGAAATGACAATGCCATGAGTTGTTTGGTCTGCCCTGTGCTTGAGACTGCAATGCAAAATGGAAATGAAATGACAATGCCATGAGTTGTTTGGCCTGCCCTGTGCTTGAAACAACAATGCAAAATGGAAATGCAATGACATTGCCATGAGTTGTTTGGCCTGCCCTGTGCTTGAAACAGCAATGCATAATGGAAATTAAATGACAATGCCATGTGTTGTTTGGCCTGCCCTGTGCTTGAAATGGCAATGCAGAATGGAAATGGAAATGAAATGAAATGCATTGTTTGGCCTGCCCTGTGCTTGAAATGGAAATGGAAATGAAATGAAATGGGTTGTTTGGCCTGCCTGAAACCATTAATTTCAGCCCAAAAGGCCCCTATTAGCCAAGAAGCCAGTCCCTTTTGCCCAAAATGTCCATATTAGCCCAGGAGGAGCATTTTGGCCCAAAAGGCCTGTGCCAGGCCAAGAAAAGTCCAGAAAAAGTGCCTTTCACTGAGATTTCACAGATTTTTTTAAAGTCCCTTCGACCCATCAGGCCTGTACTAGCCCAGGAGGAGTCCCAGAAGGACATTATAGCCATAGAGGGAGTGCAGAGAAGGTTCACCAGACTGATTCCTGGGATGGCAGGACTTTCATATGAAGAAAGACTGGATAGACTTGGCTTATACTCGCTAGAATTTAGGAGATTGAGAGGGGATCTTATAGAAACGTACAAAATTCTTATGGGGTTGGACAGGCTAGATGCAGGAAGATTGTTCCCGATGTTGGGGAAGTCCAGGACAAGGGGTCACAGCTTAAGGATAAGGGGGAAATCCTTTAAGACCGAGATGAGGAAAAACTTTTTCACACAGAGAGTGGTGAATCTCTGGAACTCTCTGCCACAGAGGGTAGTTGACGCCAGTTCATTGGCTATATTTAAGAGGGAGTTAGATGTGGCCCTTGTGGCTAAAGGGATCAGGGGGTATGGAGAGAAGGCAGGTACGGGATACTGAGTTGGATGATCAGCCATGATCATATTGAATGGCGGTGCAGGCTCGAAGGGCAGAATGGCCTACTCCTGCACCTATTTTCTATGTATCTATATATCTATGTATCTGTCCATCAGTAAGTATTCCCCCTGCAAGTATTCAACCTCACCCCAGTATTTTTCTCCCTCCCTTTATTGGCTCGATGTGAGATCCAGGGCAGGAAAGACTTTCCTCCTTCATTGCTGTGATCTGCTGAAAAAGATGAAAAATGTCTAAAATTGATTCTCCACCCTCTCTCCCCTCTCTCTGTCTCTCACCTGTTTTGCGCAGAATTTCTGGCATTTTCTGCGCTGCCAGGCATGAGTGACTGAGATGCCAGCCCACCAGGCTTGAGCTGCCAGCCCACCAGGCCTGAGTGATTGAGCTGGCAGCCTACCAGGCCTAAATGACTGAGCTGCCAGCCCACCAGGCCTGAGTGACTGAGCTGCCTGCCCACCAGGCCTGAGTGACTGAGCTGCCAGCCCAAGAATCCATTCGGCCCACAATGTCCATACCAGCCCTCTGGAAACCAGTCCCTTTGGCCCACAACACCCATACTAGCGCGCTCCAGGAAGCCCCCCCCCCCCCCGACTGGCCACCAATATTGGAATTGGTGGAGAGATGGAATAGTGTAGCAATGTTACAAAATTTTGAGATTTAAAAAATCAAATCTGCAATTTATCCCATCAGATAAAGCATAAAAAGAAGTTTAATTTGACACCTAATTCACTTTCATATCTTCAGTATTAAAAAAGTTATGGCCATTTTCATACTCGGAAATTAGCATCTTGTTCCCTATTGCTTTTCCATTGACTTAACACAAAAGCTGTGATCAAGGACAGTCAAAAGTCCATAACTTTCTTAAAAATTAACAGAATTTAATGACATTTTCAGTTATTATAGATTGTAGCATTCTGAAACAAATATGAAACAATCTTACTTGGATGACCTGAAATTAAACATATAATTAGTTAGTTACCCAATTGTAGCTAATTACAAAATTCAATTACTAGATCTAAGCATTTATCCATTTCTTAAGAAAAGGTTAACATTTTTAAAAAGCCTAAGTGTCCAAATAACATTCACACAATAATTCACAATATAACATTATTTTTAAATCTCATTGTCATGAATTTATAGGCCAAATGGAAGGAATTTAGTGTTTAATTCCTGTAAATTAATGGGCATTTAAATCATCTTGCGAGTGGGATTTTGTGGAACGCACTGGTTGGGAAAGTTGCGGTTGCAGTGAATTTAAACCTCATATCGGCAGGAAAAATACTGCCGGTTCGTATATTTACAATCACATTTTCGCAACGAGAAATTTTGATTAAGGGCATCCTAAGAAGCAAGTTTATATGAAAAAATAAACGGCATACCTTGCCTTGTCCTGTGCGTGAAATCCGTCCCCGTTGTCGGCGTTGACGGCATTTGAAGATGATTTATATTTTACTCCAACAATTTAATTATCCAGCGCTAATTTTAACAAACTTAATAAAACGGCAGTCGAAGCGATTTTTCTTTAGCAGCTAATTTACCTGACAGACATCGATTTGAATAGGCTGCCGAAATATCGCATTTTAAACCCGCCCCCCTCTCAAAGGCGCCAAAGTCGCGCACACGGGCAGTGACAGAACTGCAGCGCCGCTGAAGGTAAGTTTTGTAACATACCTAAATATTGTGTTGGGGGACCAACGGGTCCCACTCAGTCTAGTATTTATATAAATGTAAAAATAAGGCTTTAAAAATTACAATGTGGAACTGCACAATACACATTTAACCTGGATCATGTTGTTCACAGCTGGAGATCACAATCAGTTCAAACAATTTGATCTCAATGGCATACACATGTACAGGTCAGTAGACTGCATTATTGAATTTAAATTCAATTGTATAGATGGTAATGTTGACATGCATGAAGCTGTGAGGTTATGTTCAGCAAACAACAAAGTGAATGTTCAGAAGCTTTGCCAGCTGAAGGATTCTGCTACTATTCATGTAAAATGTAGCTTCAGCTATGCTTTACTTTCCAGAAAGCTGACACTTTTTTAAAAATTTAAACTTTCCGCATGCTACAGCTAAATTACATTGTCCAAGAAAACCTTGTCGATCATTATTCACATTAAACAATTCCTATCTTACATCTGACAAATCTGATTGTTGAAAATCATTTTGGTATTAGATAAGCACAATCTTTTCTTTTTCCTCCAGAAAGATGTGTTTAATAAGTTTCACAGCTTTCTGATTTCTTTTGTGACTAAGATAGATTTGTATAATTTCAGGATAGTAAATGTTCTGAGTTCTGATGCCAGCATCACATTGTCAATCTGATTCTGAAATCCTGCTGTTGCTGCTTTGATATTTGCTGTCAGCAGCAACTAATGGGATTCAACTGATGGTAAATCTACCCACTGGCCGCTCTGTGCCTCATCCATTACTTCACAGATATCAGCGCAACACAGGAATAAATCGTTATTTGAGTGGCAAAATTGGGATGGATTATAAAAAACTAAATCTTGTATTTGTCCCTCCAACTTTCCTGCCATGGAATTTTAACTTTGACCAAGAATACGTATCAACCCAGTTGCAGGAAAATTGTATATAATGTTAGATTAGGGTTATTCTGATTGAAGGAAAGAAAGTTGAGATTAGGTTAGTTCGAAGAAGGGTCCTGACCAGAAGTGTCACCTATCCATATTCTCCAGGGATGCTGCCTGACTCGCTGAGTTGCTCCAACACATTGTGTCTCTTGTTTTAGGTTGGTTAGAGGTGTACAAGGTGGTTTAGACAGAGTAACTGGAGGGATACAATTGCAATTGGCAGATGGATCAAGGACAAGGAAACACACATCTAATATTTTAGGCAAACAATTGTAGAATTGGTCCTGGGTCCACAGGTAGTTGAACACACAATGCTGAGAAATGCCAACGTTGAGGATCTGTGTGGAGGAAATGTTTATGATCAATTCTAACATGTTTTCTGCATAAATACTTGATAATAGAGTTTAGAGATACAGCATGGAAACAGGCCCTTCAGCCCACCCAGTCCACACCAACCATCGATCACATTCTATGTTATCCTACTTTAGCATCCTACACCCTAGGAGCAATTTATAGAGGCCAATTAAGCTACAAACCTTCGAATTGTGGAATGTGGGAGAAAACTGGAGCAGCCAGTGAAAACCCAAGGGGTCACAGGTAGAGTGTACAAACTCTGTACAGATTGGTTAGGATTGAACCTGGGTCTCTGGCACTGTGAATTTAATGTGTAACCATTTTCCTAAGAATAATCACAACTGATAAATAAGCATCAATACATATTTTTGATTGGTTAGATATTTATCTGATTCTGTACAAAAAAAACAATATTTTCCAGGCTACAGTTCTTGGACATTATTTTTCTCTGTTCAGTATTGATGTCTGAGTTTTAACAGTGAGAATCAACAGGCTACAGGATTTAACATCAAAGGAGCGTCCTAGCCTTCCTTTTCTCAAAGCCCACATGCACACTTCCAGCAGGCATCCGTGTATCATGATTGTTAAGGGAATCATTGGCAATCTTCACTCCCTAAATGAGGAAGATTGCTGCCAAATGCAATGCCCTTACCTCCACTTTGGCAAAAGAACAGCTCTGGACATTGCGTAATGACATTTGAAATATTAGGAGAGGGATTGCAATTACATTACAATGGCTGTTTGTTATATAATTGGCAAAACAGATCAGAGTCCCTCTTTTAAACATTTCAAATCCACATATCTGACAATCTACAGAAAAAAAATAATTCAGGCGCCAATAATTCAGGTACTGTAATCAGGCAGACAGCAGCAAAAGAAAAATCAAACTCTTAAACTTGCTGTCTCTTGCTCAAATGTATAACATTTTGTAATTGGTTTCACATTGGAGTTGATAACTCAAAATAAAATCTGCAAAAAATGTCATTATGCATTGAAATTCCATTTTACTTCGAAGTCACGTGAGTGACTACGTGAAGAAGCCTGCCAGCCCGCTTGTGCGTCAATACGTCTAACGTATGGCGCACGACTGGCTGGGAGGAGCGTCACCCCTCCAGCGGTAAGTTAAAAACCTCGCAGGTAAGTTTCAAACTTATTGTGAGGTCGTGTTTTCTGTTGGAAATCTTATCTTTACAGTGTTTGCTGACGGATGATGGATAAGTCCAGGGCGAATACCAGACGGGCCGCGGGGAAACCGGCTATGGATGACCGCGGGAGTGCGGGTAGCCGTCGGCCGTCGGTTTCGCGGTCAGAGTCGCTGACATTGCAGTCAGCAACTTCAGACTTGGTGCTTGCTCAAAGCAGTTTGGCAACCCCGAAAGGGGGCAAAGCCAAACGCAAGTCTGAGAGGCCTGTGTACTCAGACGAGTCAGGCCAGGAGGATTCCCCTCCTACAACCATGGATAACGTCTTCGGGCGTTTATCCCGGATGGAGCACCTCATGGAGAGGATGCTCCATCAATATATGCTCCGTGATATGGAGACATATAAGCGCAGGTCTCCTTTCGTGCCTGCGGCAGCCCCTGGCCCAGGGCTGCTTAATGCCTCCCACTCTGAGGAGGGGAGTGTCAGGGGTCAGTATATGACTGACTCCGAATTCGGAGGTATGTCAGTGGAACATACTGGGATGCATGAGATGCGGGAGTCTCAACAAAGTTGCCTGTCATGGCGTCGAGATTTGCGATACCCTCGCAAACAGGGGAGCCGCTTCAAGAAGAGCTGGCTTCCAGCATCAACTACCTCACGTCACATCAGTTACATGAACAGGTTATGGTTGAAACGGCTGTGAAATACCATACGCCTGTAAATTGTGCATCCCTAAAAGTGCCGGCAGTCAACAGTTCTATCTGGGGATACATTGGAGGGGGCATCAAGGCCCAGGATATGAAGCTCCAATGAATTTTAAAATTACTGGCTTCAGGCATCACAGCGTTTTCCAGATCTGTGGATGGCGGGCCATTATCGGACGTCCAGCAGGATGCCCTGGCGTTAATGTACAATGCACACTTCGAAATGAACTGCTTCTGAAAGAACGCCATCAGGCCTGCCTTAAATCCAAAATTTGCAGGCCTATGTAAGTCCAGCAATGTCCAGCCGCCTAATGTTCTGTTCGCGGAAGACCTACCCAAACAAGTAAAAGACCTGGATGAGGAAGCCAAAGCTGTCGGGTTAATCAAAGCACCCACGACGAGCAAAGCTTCACTGTTTCGGCTACAACACCCCTACGCCTCCATTAGCAATATGCTGTTCGCTGAAGCTGGTGGCAGTTCGAAAGTAGATTTTTCTGGGCAGAGGTCTTTTTTAGGCCAAGGCCCAGGCTGGCCGACATGGAAAATGCGCAATCCTCGCACCCCAGCAGTCCTACCCTCCAAACGGAAATAGAACCCGTATTAGGGGCCGTTGTGCCTACTATTAGACGACCGGTAACCATGGATGTTGGTGGGTCTGGTTCTTTCCGGAACATGGGGTGTGTGGACCAGTTACAAGTTGGTGGTAGATTGCACTTGTTTTTGCACGAATGGCAGTGGATAACATCAGATCCGTTTATACTGCACAGTATACAAGGGTTCAAAATTGAATTTCTGCCTAACTCATTGCCACCCACACAACATACACCAAGTCGGGTATTTATTCATTCCAAACAAGAAGGTTTGGATATACAAGCAGAAATTCATACATTACACACAAAAGGGGTACTCGAGAAGTCAAGTCATGAACATCATCAATTTGTCTCCAATATATTCTCTAGGCAAAAGAAAGATGGAGGATGTCGGATCATCCTTGATTTAACACAACTTAACTCGCATGTGCGGTATAGATATTTTAAAATGGAAAACTCCGTAACTGCCAAACAACTGATTTCCAAAGGATGCTTTATGGCGTGCATCCATCTCAAAGATGCATACTATTCAGTTCCCGTTCACAGGGATCACCGGAGATATTTGAAATTTAGCTGGATGGGGCAACTATGGCAGTTTAAAGCATTGCCTAATGGGTTAACTTCAGCTCCCAGGTTATTTACCAAATTACTAAAGCCGGTGCTTGGGCTGCTCAGAGCTCAAAAACACATTGCTATGGCCTACCTGGATGATATTCTAATTATAGTGAAAACGCTGTATTTGGCTAAATTAGCTGTTTCAGCCACGAAACATATTTTAAGAAATTGGGGTTTCTCAACCATCCAGTTAAATCCAGGTTGATACCAACTAGAGTTATTAATTATTTGGGATTTACCATTAACTCTATTAATATGTCTGTGACTCTGCCCTGGGGCAAGAGAATAGAATTAATAGAAACCTGTAACAACCTTGTTGTTCTGGAGCAACCATCTATTCGCCAGGTGGCTAGTGTAATTGGCAAAATAGTGGCTGTTTTTCTAGCTGCACAATTTGGGCCTTTGCATTATCAGAATTTACAGCGTGCAAAGGAACAAGCACTCAAGTACCATTTAGGTCATTTTAACAGACCTATGCTATTACCAGCTGAAGCTATACAAGAATTACAATGGTGGATGACCAATATTCAGCATTGCTCCAGTAACATTTTGGTCAGTAAACCTTCAGTTATATTACAAACTGATGCTAGTGCTCAAGGATGGGGAGCTACTAATACCATCTCTAGTTGCGGTGGCAGATGGGATGTGCATTAGTTACCAATTCTTCAGTTATATGGTATCAACTACCTGGAGATGCTGGGGGCATTCTATGGGTTAAAGGCTTATTGTGGGAATATGCATAATCTGCATGTTCAACTTCAAATTGATAACAATACGGCGGTGGCATATATTAATCACATGGGTGGAATCAAGTCAGTATCCTGTGATAGTTTAGCTAACCTCATTTGGCACTGGTGTATCAAAAAAAGCATTTGGATGTCAGCTACCTACTTGCCAAGTTGGTTTAACATGGTGGTGGACACTAGGTCACGTAAATTTAATGACAACACAGAATGGATGTTGGATCACAAAATATTTAATGACATTGTTGCTCAGTATAGAACACCGGATATCGATTTGTTTGCATCTCGGCTCAATCACCAGTTGCCAAAATATGTTGCATGGGAACCAGACCCGGGGCAGTGGCGATAGATGCATTCTCGCTACCCTGGGGAGGAATGTTCTTTTATGCCTTTCCTCCATTTTGCCTCATCAGTCGGTGCTTGCAAAAAATCCAGCAAGATTCCGCTTCAGGCATTTTGGTAGTGCCTGACTGGCCGCTGAGTTCCTGCTGATGTTGGGAATGATAATAGAACCTTATATGGTTATTTCTAAACACAAAGATTTGCTGATTCATCCCGTGACTCGGAAATCACATCCTCTGCATGATAGAATCAATTTATTGATTTGCAGATTTTAAGAAGACCTTTTCTGGGGCTCGGATTGTCAGACCGAACCGTGGGCGTGATCACTGCAGCATGGAGGGATAGCACCAAGAAGCAGGACATTTCCTACATCAAGAGATGGGAAGTGTTTTGTTTAAATTCTAATATAACGTATAATATGGCATGGATAACTGATGTCTTAGAGTTTCTTTCAAAATTGTTCTTTGACAAAAGATTAAGTTACAGTGCCATTAACTGTGCCAAAAGTGCCTTGTCATCATACTTGCTGCTGGGGTCGGGACACCACTCTGTCGGGTCTCACCCTCTGATATCCAAATTTATGAAGGGTATCTTTAACACAAATCCTCCCAGGCCCAGGTACACGGAAGTATGGGACGTTAACATTGTGTTAACACTGCTTCGCCGGTGGGCTCCAGCTACATCCTTATCTTTGGTCCGGCTCACATATAAGGTAGTTATGCTCATGGCGCTAGTTTCAGCGCAACGTGTCCAGTCGTTACATAAGCTATGGCTGGACAGAATGGTTATATCTACCATTCAGCGGGACATGCAGCATCTTTGGAGAGAAGGAATGGGTGACTTATCGGGTCGAGACCCCTCTTCAGACTCCAGAGATGCTGCCTGTCCCGCTGAGTTACTCCAGCTTTTTGTGTCTATCTTCCCACAGTATGGTTGGATACACTTGGATTGTTTTCTCCAGCTTTTTGCGTCTATCTTCGGTTTAAACCAGCATCTGCAGTTTCTTCCTACATATGCTGTTGGAAGATTTTAAATAAGATTGAGAGCATGCTGGAAACACAACAGTGTTGCCAGGAGTCAAGTGTTTGATTACAAGGAGAGATTGGGACTGTCTTCCCCAGAGCAAAGGAGGCTGAAGGGTGACCTCAGAGATTTATAAAATTATGAAGAATATTGATAATCACAGTTTTGTTTTCCCTGGGTCAAACTAGAGGGTAGATGTTTAAGCTGAGAAGGGTTAAGGAAATCTACGGGGTAATGTTTTTTGCATGAAGGGTACTTTGTATCTGGACAGAGCTGCCAGAGGAGGTGGTGGAGGCAGGAACATTTACATAGAAAATGGAAAGTAAAACAGTACAGCACAAGAACGGGCCCTTCAGCCCACAATGTTTGTGCTGACCATGATGGCAAGTTGAACTGACCTTATCTTCCTGTACATGATTCACATCCCTCTAATCCAGTGGTTCTAAACCTGGAGGGTCATGACCCCCATGGGGGTCGTTTGGGCTTCTTCTGGGGATCATGAAGGGGTTGTAAATAACATCAATTCATTGAGTCCATTTTAGGGAACCTAACAAAGGTACATACCACACACAGTATTTTGTTTGCATATGCGTGTACGTATACACAGGGCCTATGAGAGGGGGGTGCAGGGGGTACATCGTACCCGGGCCCGGAGTCCAAAAGGGGGCCCCGGAATTTCCTGAAATCTCAGAAAATGTTTGCATATATATTGTGAAGACTAGCATTCACATTTTGTGTGAGCCCACATAGTTTAATATATCGTAATTCGTAGAAATTGTGATCATAATAAAGCGGGGAATTTTAACTGGCGGGTGTGTGGTCGGGGTAACCTGATTAAAAGAGGGGGAAGGGGAAGATCCATCACTACTGATGGGTCTTCTCTGTAGGGGGGAGAGCACTAGGACCCAGCAGAGTCAGACTACATGCTGTCTGCATGGTGGAGGTTGTGAGCCTCGTGCAGCGCCTGGAACTCTGGTGAGGTAACGGCTCTGGCGAGGTGAGGGTCGGCGGAGTAGCTGGTGGAGGTCCATGGGGAGCTGGAGTAGAGATACGGGCAGCAGCATCGGTGGCTTTCTGAAGACAGTGAAGGTCGGCAACAGTGAAGGTGGCACCGCCCGGGGAGGTGGTGAGAGTCGGCAGCTGCGGCTGTTTCAATGGTCTGGGCCTGGGTTTGGGTGTGGATGGGTGTGAGTGGGTGTGGCAATGGGTGTGGGTGTGTTTTTGGGTGTGAGTGTGTGTGAGTGGGTGTGTGTGAGTTGTGTGTAAGTGGGTGTGTTTGAGTGTGTGTGTGTGTGTGTGTGAGTGGGTGTGTGTAGGTATTTGGGTGAGTGGGTGTGGGTGAGTGTGAGTAGGTTTGAGTGGGTGTGTGGGTGTGGGTGTGTGTGAGTGTGTGAGTGTGTGTGTGTGTGAGTGTGTGTGTGTGAGTGTGTGTGTGAGTGTGTGTGTGTGAGTGGGTGGGTGTGTGTGAGTGGGTGTGTGCGAGTGTGTGGGGGAGTGGGCGTGAGTGTGTGTGTGAGTGTGTGAGTGAGTGGGTGTGCGTGGGTGTGCGGATGTGGGTGTGCGGGTGTGGGTGGGTGTGTGTGTGTGTGTGTGTGTGTGTGTGTGAGTGTGTGTGTGTGTGTGTGTGTGTGTGTGGGTGTGGGTGAGTGTGTGTGGGTATGTATGAGTGTGTGTGTGTGTGGGTGTGTGTGAGTGGGTGTGGGTGTGTGAGTGTGTGTGTGAGTGTGTGTGTGTGAGTGGGTGTGTGTGAGTGGGTGTGTGTGAGTGGGTGGGTGTGAGTGTGTGTGTGTGAGCGTGTGTGGGTGTGTGTGAGTGTGTGTGTGGGTGTGTGTGAGTGGGTGAGTGAGTGTGTGTCTGAATGTGTGTGTTAGTGGGAGGGTCAATTTTGTAAATGCAGTTAAAACCATTAGATCTGTTGAACTTGTTAACAGAGTATAGACTTGGTGACCTGTTTCCAAATGTTTGTGTTAGCTTAAGAATACTATTAACAATTCCAGCAACAGTAGCTTCTGCAGAGAAGTAATTTAGCAACCTCAAGTTGATTAAGGAATATTTAAGGTCTACGCTCAGGAACATCTTGTGGATTTGGTCAGGCTAAGTATTCAAAGTCAGTCAATTTTACTTCGGAGACACGTGAGTGATTCCGTGAAGAACCCCGTCAGTCGGCACGCGCGTCATTACGTCTGACGCATGGCGCTGCGACCAGCTCGGAGGGCAGAGCTCCTCCAGCGGTAAATTTAAAAAGCCACAGGTAAGTGTTAAACTTAGTGTGAGGTCGGGTTCTTCCGCGCTTGTTAATTCTTGTTGCAGGAGGGCAAGTCCAAGCATGGAGAAGTCGTTGCGAGCAAGGCGAGTCGTTTCAAAAATTACCAAGGACCGCGGGAGTGCGGGTAGCGGACGGCCGCCTAGCTCATCTACAGAGTCGCCAGTTGTTAAACCAGCGACTGCAGGCTTGGGGTCTGAGGACGCCAGGGCCACGCTGGTGGGGCGTAAAGCCACCAGCAAGTCTGCACGGCCGATAGACTCGGATGAGTCCGGTCGGGAGGGTTCTCCTCCAGGAAGAGATACCATGTATGGGCGGTTATCCACGGTGGAGCACCTGTTGGGGAGGATGCTCCATCAAGAGCGCAGGTCTCTCCAAGAGCCAGCGCCAGCAGCGCCTATTACAGGGCTGCCTAATGTCTCCTTCGAGGAGGAGGTGAGCGTACCGGGTCAGGACGAATCTGACGCTGACTCTGAGGGGTTAGTGTTGGAGGCTGCCCCAAGGGGTGAAAGTCAAGAGCTGGAGGTCCCATTCCTGGCAGCGAGATTTGCCGTCCCGACAGATTTGGGAGAGCTGCTAGGTGAGGATTTGGTTGCCACAATAAATTATCTATCCTCACACTAGCTCCAGGAGCTCACTATGGATGCAACGGCCCTGAAATATGATACACCGGCTAATTGTATTCTGCTGAAGGTGCCGGCAGTAAATCATGCCTTCTGGGGCCACATGGGAGTAGGCATCAAGGCACAGCAGATGAAGCTGCAGAGGGTACTGAAGCTATTGGCTTCCGGTATTACGGCGTTTGGGAGGTCGGTGGATGGGGGGCACCTGTCTGAGATACAGCAGGATGCCCTGGCTCTCATGTGCAATGTGCACTTTGAGATAAACTGCCTTAGAAAGAGCACCATCCGCCCTACGATTCATCCGAAATTCGCTGCCCTCTGTAAGCCCAGCAACGTCCAGCCACCAAATCTTTTATATGGAGAAGACCTCGTGAAGAGGGTGAAGGAATTGGACGATGAGGCAAAGAACGTGGATCTCATTAAAGTGCCAATGACCGGCAGAACCCTGCGGAGGCAGCACCCCTACAAGCGGTTTGCCAAAATCGGGGCCGGGCAAGGACCAAGTCGGCCATTCAATGTGCGCAACTGGCGCACTCCTGCAGGAGCACGAACAACTATGCCGTTTCCCACCTGAGCCAGGGGACAAAGACCACCGGTAACCATGGAGGTAGGTGGGTCTGGTGATTGTAGAAACAAGTTCAGTGAGAGTCACCTACCAGTTGGGGGGAGGTTACACTGGTTTCTGAAAGAATGGTATTGGATAACATCCAAATTGTTTATACTGCAAGCGATACAGGGGTTTAAAATTGAATTAATTTCTTATTTGTGTCCACCTACACAACATACACCGAGGAGGGCACTTGTGTTCTCACAAAAATAGAATTTGGAGGTTCAGGCTGAAATTGAGAAATTATATCTCAAAGGTGTAATTGAAAAGACAGTTTGCCAACCTCATCAATTCGTATCTAACATATTTCCAAGACCAAAGAAAGATGGTGGTAGTCGGATCATATTGGACCTGACGGACCTTAATCCGTTTGTGCAGTATAGGCATTTCAAGATGGAAACTTTTGCCACTGCCAAGCAATTGGTTTCCAGAGGGTGTTATATGGCATGTATAGATCTTAAGGATGCATATTACTCAGTGCCTGTTCATAAAGACCATCGGAGGTATTTGAAATTTAGTTGGATAAGGCAGTTGTGACAATTTAAAGCACTGCCTAATGGGAAAACCTCAGCCCCTAGATTATTTACAAAACTACTGAAACCAGCATTGGGGCTACTCCGGGTTCAGGGTCATATTGTAATGGCTTATTTAGATGATATCTTAATAATTGGGAAAACTCGGGAAGCAGCTGGGTTATCTGTTTCAGCTGTTAAACTCATGTTTGAGAGTCTGGGGTTTCTAATTCATCCAACTAAATCAAAATTGATACCGGTTAAAGTTATTGATTATCTGGGTTTCACAGTTAATTCAACTCACATGTCTGTAACTCTACCCAAGGGCAAGATATTAGATTTAATTGAAGGCTGTATCAAGCTCCTAGCAGAGCAATCACCTTCAATTAGGCATGTGGCCAGCTTGATTGACAAATTGGTAGCAGCCTTTCCAGCTGCACAGTATGGATCTTTGCATTACCAACACTTACAGAGATCAAAGGTACAGGCAATAACGAATCATGCAGGCCATTACAGCAGACCCATGCAATTACCAACAGAAGCAATTGCTGAAATTCAATGGTGGATTAGGAAAATTTCGAACTGTTCCAGCAAAATTTTGATTGAAGCAACTTCAGTTGTTTTACAGACTGACGTTAGTGCCCTAGGTTGGGGGGCTACTGATACCATCTCTACTGGTCGGGACAGATGGAATGTGCATGAGGCATTTATTCTTCAATCACACGGAATTAATTATTTAGAGTTACTGGGAGCATTTTATGGGCTTAAGGCTTAATGTACCACCAAGCATCACTTACATGTTCAGATTCAGATTGACAACACCACGGCAATGGCGTATGTGAATTATATGGGTGGAATCAAGTCGCAATCTTGTGACAGATTGGCTAACCTTATTTGGCATTGGTGCATTAAAAGAAACATTTGGGTTTCAGCTTACTTGCCAGGCAGGTTCAACATGGCAGACACCAGGTCACGCAAATTCAATGACAACACAGAATGGATGTTGAATCATGAAGTATTTAATAATATTGTTGTTCGATATGGGATGCCAGATATTGATTTGTTTGCATCCAGACTCAATCACCAGGTGCCGAAGTATGTTTCATGGGAACCAGACCCGGGGGCAGTAGCGGTAGACGCTTTTGCGTTACATTGGGGAGGACTGTTTATATATGCATTTCCCCCATTCTGTCTCATCAGTCGGTGCTTGACTAAAATCAAGCAGGACTCCTCTTCAGGAGTTTTGGTGGTGCCCGACTGGCCTACACAGCCATGGTTCCCTCTCATTTCGGACATTATAACTCAGCCAATTATGGTGGTTCCAAAATGTCATAACCTATTGGTAAACCCTGTGACTGGAGATCAACACCCATTGTATGAACGTATTAATTTGTTAATTTGCAGGTTTTAAGGAGGCCATTCCTGGGTCTGGGATTATCCAATCGCACCGTGGATATCATCACATCATCCTGGAGGGATAGTACAAAAAAGCAGTAACTCTCTCATGTTAGGAAGTGGGAGGTGTTTTGCTTAAAAGGGAACATTAATTACCACACATTTTCCATCCCAGATGTGTTAGAGTTTCTCTCCAAATTGTATTTTGATGAGGGTTTAAGTTATAGTGCCATCAATACTGGTAGGAGCGCTCTGTCATTGTATTTATGTTTGGGGTCAGAACTACAGTCTGCAGGATCTCATCCGTTAATATCTCGATTTATGAAGGGTGTTTTTAATTCCAATCCCCCCAGGCCTAGATATACAGAAATCTGGGATGTCAGTGTGGTACTCACGCTGCTTCGACAGTGGGGTCCAGCCACATCCTTGTCTTTGGTAAAGATGACCTTGAAGTTGGTTATGATCATGGCGTTAGTGTCAGCGCAGAGAGTTCGGACTCTGCAGAAATTGAGACTGGACAGGATGGTGTCATCTGGGAATGACGTTCTGTTCTACATATATGATCTCATAAAACAGAGCAGACCAGGGCTGTCAGGAGTCAAGCTTCTACTGTCACTGTATCCCACAGATTTACGACTGTGTGTGGTGGCGCACTTGCGGTCTTATATTGAGGTCACCAAGCGCCTCAGAGGATCGGAAGTACAATTGTTTGTTAGCCACAAAAAGCCACATGGGAAAGTTTCCGTCCAGACCATCTCAACATGGCTGAAACAAGTATTGGTTTTTGCAGGAGTTAATACTGACAATTTTAAATCTCTCTCCACCAGGGCGGCATCAACGTCAGCAGCGAGGGCAATGGACGTCCCTCTAGACCATATCCTCGCGGCCGCAGGATGGTCAAATGAACTGACCTTTCACCGGTTTTATAATAAACCACTTGTCAAAACTGGGATGTTCGCCCATTCTATTTTAAGTTCTGTTTCCTAGCTTCCCCTGGGACAGAGGGGTCACTATTCTATTTTTCTTTATTTGTTTGTGAATTAAAGCAACATGTTAATCTGTACCATGTTTCATTGTATTGCTCATTATTCACTCCCCCTGAGTCAACTGATGCAGTGTGAGAAGCCTGGATTCGTATCTACGGCATGAAATCACAGAGCTTTGAATTCTTCACGGAATAACTCACGTGACTCCGAAGTAAAATAGTAAGATTAAACGAGAACTTACCAGTTTGAAGTTTGATCTTTATTTTATGAGGAGTTACGATGAGCGATTACGTGCCCACCGCTCCCGGCCCTCAATATTATAAAGGTCAACTGGAAGATCTGTTTTATATTCTTACTATGTTACTTCAATTACGTTTTATCTGTGATTTCACACCGCTGCTTTGAAGATTGACGCGCATGCCGACTGACGGGGTTCTTCACGTAATCGCTCATCGTAACTCCTCATACAATAAAGATCAAACTTCAAACTGGTAAGTTCTCGTTTAATCTTACTATTTTATTCGTCACATACACCCGAAGGTGCAGTGAAATGAATTTGCCAGCAGCGATACACTTAAAACACACATAATCTATATTACTATATGTCTGATCTTGACCACTTCCTGTTGTTCTGTATATTGATTTTAGAAAAAACGCTGCCACTTACGGCTTTGAGTTTGGCCATCTTTGAGTCCCCCTCCGCTGCACAGGACAAGAGGATTTTTCCCATCGATGAAAAATAAATGAGTTTAAAAAATGTTGAGATTCCCTCTCCTGAAGGTCACGCCCCTTCCAGAGGGACTATAAAACCCGGACGTGTAGAGTGCCTTAGTCAGTCTCTGCAAGATGGGGGAAGTGAGAGGGTCACGTCTCTCAGTCTCAGCTGTGAATAATACTGAACACGTGTCTACTAAACTGTGAGTGTGGTTTTACTGACCTTGAGTGCCCTTAATGTGATTTGAAAATGGAAATGTGGTTGGTTTGAACTGAAGCACAGCAAATGGTTGGTGGTGGTTGGTTTGAACAGAAGCATAGCAAATGGTTGGCGGTGGTTGGTTTGAATTGAAGTACAGCAAATGGTTGGCGGTGGTTGGTTTGAACTGAAGCACAGCAAATGGTTGGCGGTGGTTGGTTTGGACTGAAGCACAGCAAATGGTTGGTGGTGGTTGGTTTGAACTGAAGCACAGTAAATGGAGTCTAAACTTGACAACTTCCTGTTTGCACTGTATATTGATTTTAGATAAAACGCTACCACTTACGGCTGTGATTTTTGGCCATCTTACTCAGTCCCCCTGCGCTCATCAGGTGCAGAGGATTCTTCCCATCAATGAAAAATAAAAGTGTTATTAGTGTTTAAAAAAATTTGAGAATCTCTCTCCTGTCAATCACGCAATGAAGGCCACGCCCCTTCCGGTGTGAGGGGGGAGGGATTATAAAACTCGGAAGTTTGGGTTTGGCTCAGTCTCTGCACGATGGGGGAGGGAGAAGTCATGACTGTCTGAGCTGTGAATCAACTGAACACACTACTGAACTGTGAGTGGTGTTTATGTGGTGTTTATGTGGTGTTTTGTGAAGTTTAATGGTGGTTTTATGGTGGTTTCACCCTGCTTGAAATGGTATGAAACTGCATTTGAATGTGGTGGCCTTGCACCCTGCATGAAATGGTATGAAATTGTATTTGAATTTGTTGGCGTTGCAACCTGTTTGAAATGGTATGAAACTGCACTTGAATTTGGTGGCCTTGCACCCTGCTTGAAGTGTTTGGAAAAAACACTTGAATTTGGTGGCCTTGCACCCTGCTTGAAATGGTATGAAACTGCACTTGAATTTGATTGTCTTGCACCCTGCTTGAAGTGGTATTTTATTTATTTATTTTATTTTCATTATACTTATGGGCGCCTTTCAAAGACTCTCAATGACGCCTTGCAGATAAGCAGATTACAAAACATATAAGCAGAATAAAAAATAAAAATAGTAGGGACAACAACAACATCACACACAAATTAAGGACAGAATTCATTCTAAAGGCACAAAAAGAAAATCAGAAACACAATTTGAGGCGAAAGCAGTGGCAGCTAAACCGCGCCAGCGTCCACTCTCCCCTCCGACCGCCATCTTGAACACAGACTAACAAAGACACAGCACTCAAAAATCATCACCCCACAATGATTACCACTGTGGGGGAAGGCACAATGTCCAGTCCCCAACCCCAGTTCACCCAAAGTCAGGCCTATTGAGGCCTCCGCTATTGCCTCTACGGAGGCTCGATGTTCCTGGCCGTTTTCACTGGGTGATGTTGCCCCGGCGTCGGGAGAGTCCACTCAGCGGCTGGGCCACCTGGAACGGCTGCATTCCTTACCGGAGGCCTCGCCTTCCGAAGCCGACAAGGCCGCGCCGGTTTGGAGCTCCCAGGCTCCCGATGTTGAAGTCGGTGCCGCCCACTCCTCTCCGCAGACCCGCAGCCCGGAGGTGTCGAACTCACAGTCACAGCTCACCAGAGCTCCAGCGCATCGATCCAGCGCGGCGACCCAGGCAAGGCATCGCCCGCTCCGCTCTGAGATAGCGCACCAGCGCTGTTCCGCCACCGAAGCCGAGGTGCTGGGCGGCTCCTGCCAGGAAATGGTGCTCCAAGCCCGCTGGTAGGCCACGAGGATGGGTCGACGGGGCAGCCCGGAGAAAAAGCTGCCTCACCAACCAGGTAGGGACCTAGAAATGAGGTTACCCCCTTCGCCCTACATTAAAAAGTCGGATTACTCCCACAGGACAAACGCAGGACTCACTAAAAACTATTAAAAAAAGTGAATTAACTGATTAGCAGCCGTCCCCCAAGATGGCTCCTCCTCCTCCACTTGAATTTGGTGGCCTTGCACCCTGCTTGAAGTAGCATGAAACAGCACTTGAATTTGGTGGCCTTGCACCCTGCTTGAAATGGCATGAAACTGCACTTGAATTTGGTGGCCTTGCACCCTGCTTGAAATGGCATGAAACTGCACTTGAGCTTGGTGGCCTTGCACCCTGCTTAAAGTGGTAGGAAACTGCACTTGAGTTTGGTGGCCCTGCACCCTGCTTGGAGGTGGTAGGAAACTGCATTTGAAATTGGTGGCCTTGCACCCTGGCTGAAGTGGTATGAAACTGCACTTGAGTTTGGTGGACTTGCACCCTGCTTGAAGTGGTATGAAACTGCACTTGAATTTGATGGACTTGCACCCTGCTTGAAGTGGTATGAAATTGCACTTGAATTCAGTGGCCTTGCACCCTGCTTGAAGTTGTAAGAAACTGCACCGAACGGGTCCCACTTAGTCTAGTACACAATAAAATTTAACACAAACATCCACCACAGCATTCTTCTTTGTGGTGGAAGGCAACAAGGTTCAGCCAGTCCTCCTCCTTTGTTCACCCGTAGTCGGGGCCATAACCCCTCCATAGTCGCTGCTACAGATGGCCTGATGTATGGGCCCTCTCATCAGGATGATCCAAACTCCGACCTCAGAATGGACAAACACACTCCGCGACTTGGAGGTCCCGACTCGGCACTTTCCTACCAGAGACCACGGTTCTTGTTGTTAGACAAGAAGAATTATGCAGGAAGAGAGTGTTCCCGCAGAATCGGCCAGCCCCCAAAGTTAAATACAGCGCTTTCGACAGGGAGCTCCTCGCACTTTACCTAGCGATCCGCCATTTTCATTATTTCCTGGAGGGGCGCGCTTTCACTGCGTTCACCGACCACAAGCCGCTAACGTTCGCTTTGACCAAGGTGTCTGACCCTTGGTCTGCCAGACAGCAATGGCACCTTGCCTACATTTCCGAATTCACATCTGACATTCGACATGTTGCAGGAAGGCTGAATGTTGTGGCCGACACATTGTCCCGTCCAGCGCTGCCCGAAGTTTTAGCGCTTAGTCTCGGCGTTGATTACGAGGAGCTGGCAGCCGCCCAATGAGCAGACGCCGGTATGGGGATTTATCGCAATGCTGAATCAGGACTGAAGCTGGTTGAAGTGCCATGCGGCGCTTCCGGCGTGCAAGTCCTTTGTGATATTTCCAGCGGTAAAGCCCGTCCTATTGTCCCGGTCACTTGGCGGCGGAGGATTTTCGACACCATCAACAGCCTAGAGCACCCGTCCATTCGCGCCACCTCTGCCTTGGTCGCGGTGAAGTTCGTCTGGCACGGGTTAAGGAAGCAAGTCGCTGCATGGGCTCGTTCCTGCATCCCATGCCAGGCCTCCAAAGTGCAGAGACATGTGCACCCACCGTCCCGGATGGCAGGTTCCTGCACATCCATGTCGAACTGGTAGGTCCCTTGCCCTGTTCGCGCGGGGCTACCCACTTACTGACTATCGTAGACAGGTTTACCAGGTGGGCGGAGGCAATCCCGTTGACGGATACCTCCGCTGAGGCATGCGCGAAGGCCATTGCATCGCATTGGGTCGCTCGTTTCGGGGTCCCCTCAGATATTACCACAGATCGTGGGGCCCAGTTCACATCCTACCTGTGGTGTGGTATGGCGCAGCTATACGGCGCGAAGCTGCATCAAACTACCGCTTATCACCCGGAGTCCAACGGGTTGGTTGAGCGGTTCCATAGGCACCTTAAGTCGGCGTTAAAAGCCCGACTCACCGGCCCTCACCAGTTACCTTGGGTCCTCCTGGGCATCAGAACAACGCCTAAGGAGGACCTCAAAGCCTCCTCGGCCGAGTTGGTTTATGGCTCGGTTTTGCGGGTTCCCGGGGATTTCTTGCCTGTCCCCCAGGACCAGGAGATTTCTACGTCACAGTTGTTGGCGGATCTTCGCGAGAGGGCGCGCGCTTTGGTCCCGGTTCCCACTTCCCGGCATGGTTCGTCTTCGGTACATGTGCCTACTATGTTACGGGATTGTGCTTATGTTTTTCTCCGTAGAGACGCTCATCGCTCGCCGTTACAGCGGGTGTATGAGGGTCCGAACAGGGTACTCAGTACTGGTGTCTCGACGTTCACGTTGGACATGGGTGGCAAGGAGGAATTCATCTCCGTGAGCCGCCTTAAGCCTGCACACGTTGACGAGGATAGCCCAGTGAGTGGCTACTCCACGGCGTAGAGGACGTCAACCTGCTGTTTTGCCGCCCTCTGCACCTGTTACCTCTGGTTGCGTTTCTCCGGTCCCCTTTCTTACGCCCGTCCCTCGTTCGCGTTTTTCGCGTCCCTCTGGTCCTGTTGTACCGGTCCCAAATGTTACGCTCGCCCCTCGACCTCGGACTACGCGTTCCGGTCGAACCGTCCGTTTACTTGTGCGTTTCCGTACGGCGGATTCTGGGAGGGGGCATGTAGCGGTGCCTGCTAGCGCACAGAGATATCGAACCCGGCTTTCGGAAGCTGCGGTCACATCACTGGAGGAGCTGCTTGTTTTGCGCGGTTTTTCACTTGCGAGCGTTAGTTCAGCGCTGACCACTGTTGTGAGCAGACGTGTCTGAAAAGTCTGTATGCTGGATATTGAACTTTCGAATAAAGATCTGTTGAAAACTCCAGTAGTCGTTTCTCAGACCACTAAAATGACTTCTGATGATTTGATCTGCATTGAAATATAAAAGGATGTTTCAATGTGAATTATTTTTCCTTATCTGTATGTAGCATAAACAAAGATGTTCAAAACAAATGTGCTTTCTGATCCTTTTATTTAATTTATTTATATTTATCATGGAGGGAGTTTCGCAGCATGCCTCAAATGCAGAAAATCAACAGAGCGCTCCATTCAACCCCTCTCTCATCTTCCGTACCCCTTTTTGCCTTACAGGCTACAGTTCATGGCATAAAACCATAGCGTAGTGGATAAAAACAGGATGACTAATGGAGAAGGGAAGGGGGCCCGAAAGAAACGTTGTACCCACTCCTCTGAGGCCCTGCGTGTACACACACAAACTGTATGTGTTGTGAACCATGTCTTCCAAGACGCGCATGTATAGTGAAGCATTTCTGAAGTTCGGCTTCACAAGCATTGTTCAAAAATCCGTGGTCAAGCCGCAATGTGTTATCTGTGCCAAGGTTTTGAGCCACGAGAGCATGATGCCCAGCAAATTTGAAGATCCATTTGGAGTCTTGTCACAGCGACCTGGCGGGAAGGGCGTGGACTATTTCAAATGAAAAGAAACCGCACTCAAGGGTCACTGCGCTCATCAAAATGAAACAGCGTTGGAGGCTTCATGCTTATCTAATCGCACAGACTATAAGAAACCTCACAGCATCGGTGAAGAGCTTATCAAGCCATGCCTTCTCGAAGCAGCGAAGTTGGTGCTGGGGAAACAGCAGTCAAACAAGTTCAGGCAGATTTCCCTTTCGAATGACACAGTTAAATGGCATATGGATATGAGTATTGATATTCTGCTGCAAGTAGTGAGCGCTGTGAAGAGCAGTCCAGTGTATTCACTGTAACTGGACGAGTCAACAGATGTTGCCTCATGTTCCCAACTGCTAGTTTACGTTCGTTACCTCAATGGAGAAGCCATGAAGGAGGAGTACCTGTTCTCGGAGCCATTGGCTACTACCACTCCATAGTGTTCAGAATGCTGGAAGCCTTCCTCATCAAACATGAGCTTGGCTGGGAACGCCTTGTTGGGGTGTGTACAGATGGGACACCTTCCATGGTTGGTTGCAGATCCGGCTTCAAAGCCTTCGCGAAGGATGTCGCTCCCCATGTCTCCTTCACCTACTGCATTATACATTGCCATGCTTTAGCGATTAAGACTCTCCCTCCTGGTCTTCAAGAAGAGGCTTTCAGATGTGGTGAAGATTGTGAACCACATCCGAGGGAGCGCTAAAAACTCAAGAATCTTCAAAGCGATGTATGAAGAAATCGGCGCCGATTTCATTGTTCTGATATTCCACACAGAGGTGCGCTGGCTTTCGCATGGTAAAGTTCTCAATCGTGTGATTCAACTTCGAGAGGAAATAGTGCTGTTCTTGGAGAGAGGGTGTACCAAGAAGGAGAATCAGCTTCATGTAAAGATGCAGGATGAACTGTTTGTGATGAAGTTTGCTTACTTGGCTGACTTCTTCGCCGAGATGAATTCTTTGAACCTGTCACTTCAAGGAAACCTCCCAATGCTACACACGGCTCGTGACAAAGTGGCAGCGTTCAGGAGGAACCTTTACCAGAGAAGAGTCCAGGACGGTGACACGATTATCTTCCCTGAGATGATGACTATCGTGGATGCAATGCCAGATGCTGAATGCCACTTCCATGAGGAGATCTCAACCCACCTTCTGGCAATTAGTGAAGCCATCAAACATTACTTCCCCGGACTGGATGAGCGTTCTCATGATGAGTGAATCATCCGACCCTTTTCCGTTGAAGACGGTGCCATCAGCGATACTGACATGACTGCGAAGGTTGAATTTTACCGAATTGAAGATGCGCAGCTCAATAGTACCTTCATGGAACAAGAGCTTGCCATGTTTTAGCTGAAAGTGAAGGACGGTCTTTTTCTTTCGAAGAGGGCCCTGACCCTATTGGTCAAGTCCCCCTCAACCTATCGCTGTGAGGGTGGATTCTCAACCATGGTAACTCAGAAAACGAAGGTGCGCAATAGGCTTGTGATCGACGCTGACATGAGGTGCTGCCTGTCGAGCATTCGTCCTCGTTTTTATTGCCTGATGGTTGCGAAGCAATTTCAACCATCCCATTGACTAAGGCAGACATGTTTTAATAAATCGGGCAGTTTTTTTCTCAATGTTTGTTTCGGAGGTCACCGTACTGACCAAGAATGTCTGATAGGATCGTGGGGCCAAAAAGGTTAAGAACCACTGCTCTAATCCCTGCTCCATCATGTGCCTATCTAAAAGTATCTTTAACACCACTATCATATCTGCCTCCAACTCCACCCCAGTCAATGCATTCCAGGTCCCCATTACTCGCTGTGTACAAATTTGACCCGCACATCTCCATTAAACTTTCCCCTCCCACCTTACAGTTATGTGCTCTGGTGTTGGACATTTCCAACCTGGGAAAAAAAACTTTCTGACTGCCTACCTTATCTATGCCTCTCAGAATTTTACATATTTCTACCATGTTTCCCCTCAACCTCTGACATTCCAGGGAAAACAATCCAAGTCTATCCAACCATTCTCTGTAGCTGAAAGCTTCTGACCCAGCCAGCATTCTGGTAAACTTCCTCTGCACCGCTCCAAAGTCTCCACGTCTTTCCTGTAATGGGGCAACCAGACTATCACTCCAATATCTCCCTATTGCAGCTGAACTGTATGACTTAATTGTCGAGTAACATTAATATCATACCTTGTTGTTTGAGTTCCATTTAGTAGTATCCTTGTTAGAATAATATCTACCCTTGTGTGTTGCGTGCCTCTTTCCCAATCTCCTTGAAACAAACTTTTGCTCCACCTTGTAATAATTACAGTTTCTAACGGCATTATCTTTAAACCAATAACAGGAAAAAAATACTATCAGTCAACAACATCATAAAATATTCATTCCTAAGTGTCAGCTAGAAATGTAGTCGTCCATTTCTGTAAGCTGTGGCATCAATCACTGTGTGCAATACTGATTGAGCATTATATTCTCCAAACATTTATACCAGTAGAAATTAACAAAAGTGGAAAAATATAACATCAGGATAATATTCCGAATAGATGCCAATTATTCTGTGTGAGAATATATATCAACATTTTTAATGAACTCCACAAGGACACATAACTAAGTCGTCTGAAAATGTATGGATATAACTCCCTACTAACACAGCACTTATTTTCTTTAAATAGTTCTCCTTCTTATCTTCGTGAAAGTAATGCTTACTAAATTGGGAGAATGAGATTTTCTTGATCTTGTGTATAAATTCAGAAGAAATGCATTGATGGATATTTATATATGGTCGTGCAAGTTCCACATATTCATCAGTCCGGATGAAAGTCCGAATAGTGAAAAGCCTGGATGGAGTGAATGTGGAGAGGATGTTTCCACTCATGCGAGAGTCTAGGACCAGAGGCTATAGCCTCAGAATAAAAGCATATATCATTAGAAAGGAGATGAGGAGGAATTTCTTTAGTCAGAGGGTGGAGATTCTATGGAATTCATTGCTGCAGATGGCTGTGGAGGCCGTCAATGGATATTTTAAAGTTGGAGATTGACAGATTCTTGATTAGCAAGGGGGTCGGAGGTTATGTGGAGAAGGCAGGAGAATGAGGTTGAGAGGGAAAGATAGATCAGCCATGATTGGAAGGCCTGCATAGCAATTTCAGGCAGGTATTGAAATGTAACATCAGATTATGTACTATGGCTGTTTCATTTCCACCAGCTTCTGACATGGTGCAATTTAGTTTTCCTTTCCATAGTGGTGGGTGACTCCATTGTCCGAAGAACGGACAGGGATTCTGTGGCGGCAGACGAGACACAAGGATGGTCTGTTGCCTCCCTGGTGCTAGGGTTCAAGATGTCACGAGCCAAATTCAGAACATGCTAGAGAGGGAAGGTGAACAGCCGGCAGTAGTTGTGCACGTAGGCACAAACGACATCAGGAAGAAGAGGAAGGAGGTTCTGCAACGTGAGTTCAGAGAGTTAGGAAGAGCAGTTCAGAGAGTCCAGCAGGTGGTTATCTCTGGATTGCTTTCAGTACTTCGTGCTAGTGAGGACAGGAACAAAGAGATAGGGGATCTGAATGTGTAAATCAGAGGTGTCAGTGTTACAGTTGAATAAAGGGGACTATAGAGCCATGAGGGAGGAGCTGGCCAAAGTTGACTGGAAAGATACCCTAGCAGGGATGACAGTGGAACAACAATGGCAGGTATTTCTGGGAATAATACAGAAGGTGCGACCGTGGTTGACAAGGGACGTCAGGGACAGTATAAAAATAAATGAGAAGAAGTACAATGTAGCAAAGATGAGCGGGAAGCAAGAGGATTGGGTAATATTTAAAGAGCAACAGAAGATAACTAAAAAGGCAATTCGGGGAGAAAAGATGAGATATGAAGGTGAGGTAGCCAAGAATATAAAGGAGGATAGTAAAAGCTTCTTTAGGTATGTGAAGAGTAAAAAATTAGTTAAGACAAAAGTTGGACCCTTGAAATCTGAAAAAGGTGATTTTATTATGGGGAACAAGGAAATGGCAGATGAGTTGCCTTTGGATCCATCTTCACTAAGGAGGACACAAACAATCTTCCTGATATACTAGTGGCCAGAGGATTTGGGGTGACGGAGGAACTGAAGGAAATCCACATTAGGCAGGAAATGGTGTTGGATAGACTGATGGGACTGAAGGCTGATAAATCCCCAGGGCCTGATGATCTGCATCTCAGGGTACTTAAGGAAGTGGCTCTAGAAATTGTGGATGCATTGGTGATAATTTTCCAACGTTCTATAGATTCAGGATCAGTTCCTGTGGATTGGAGGGTAGCTAATGTTATCCCACTTTTTTAAGAGAGAGAAAACAGGGAATTTTACTTCGGAGTCACGTGAGTGATTCCGTGAAGAAGCCCCGCCAGTCCGCATGCTCGTCATTACGTCAGCCGCATTGGCGCATGGACCGGCTGGGAGGAAAAGAGGTCCTCCAGCGGTAAGTATTTAAAAACTTCAGGTAAGTGGAAAACTTAGCCTGAGTTCATTTTGTCGTGGTGTGGTCAGGATTGTATTTTCAGGAAGCGCCATGGACAAAGCGAGCAAGGGGAAGAGGCGAACCGGCGGAAAGTTGTTGGAGAACCGCGGGAGTGCGGTCAGTGAACGGCTGCCTCGTACCCCTTCCCATTCGCCGGTCGGGAGCGGGGCGACTACAGACTTAGTGCTGCAGAGCACTGAGGCAGCGCCAGTCGGGCGCAAGGCCATGGAGAAGTGTGCAGGCCATAGACTCGGCGGAGTCGGGCCGGGAGGGTTCCCCTCCAGGATTAGATACCGTGTTCGAATGGTTATCGCAAATGGAGCACCTAATGCAAAGGTTGCTCTAGCAGGGCACACTCCGGGAGGAGGAGTGGTGTCGGCGCCAGCTGGATGAAAAGGCCGCGCCAGCAGCGCCTGGTATAGGGCTGCTCAATCGCTCCCTCATTGATGAGGAGAGTGCAATGGGTCAGCAATGTTCTGACCCCGACTGACGGGGAATTCACCCTGGGGGACGAAGGGCACGTGCCAGATGTCCCATCCCTGGCAGCATGTTTTGCCATCCCGAAAGAGTCAGAGGAGCCACTGGGAGATGAGCTGGCCTCCACAATTAATTATTTAGTCTCCCATCAGCTGCAGGAGCTGACAATGGACGAGACCGCCAAGAAACACGAGACCCCGGTGAACTGCGTTTTATTGAAAGTGCCAGCAGTGAACCAAGTGATATGGGGTCAGATGGGTGTGGGCATTCGTGCCCAGGAGATGAAGCTGCAGAGAATCCTGAAGCTGCTCGGCTCAGGGATCACGGCGTTTGCCAGAACGGTAGATGGAGGGCACCTGTCGGAGATGCAGCAAGAGGCACTAGGGTTGATGTGCAGTGCGCACTTCGAGATTAACTGTTTAAGGAAGAGTGCCATTCGCCCTACCATAAAGCTGAAGTTTGCAGCGCTCTGCAAGACCAGCAATATACAGCCGCCCAATTTGCTCTTTGGAGAGGATCTCGCAAAGCGAGTAAAATAATTGGATGATGAGGCAAAGACGGTGAGCATGATTAAGCCACCGGTGGTCGGCAAAGCTGTTCGGAGACAATATCCTTACAGACAAGGTGCAGAGTCCGGGTCTGGTCCAGGAACAAGCCGGCCGTCCACTCAGATGCGCAGTTGGCGCTCTGCAGCGGGGACACGGACAAACGTGGGTTTCCCCGCCAGGAGCCGGGGACAGCAGAACCCACCATTCACCAAGGAGGTAGGTGGGTCTGGTTCTCATGGGAACATATTACCTGCAACAGAGCTAAAAATTGTGGGTAGATTACACCTGTTTTTCGAGGAATGGAAGCAAATAACATCAGATCCGTTTATACTGAATATTATCCAAGGGTTTCGAATTGAGTTTTATCCAAATTGTGATTTGCCCATTCAGTATGTTCCTAGGAGAACACTCAATTTCTCACAAACAGATAATATGGAGGTTCAGGCAGAACTTGAAAACGTGTAAAAAAGGGGTAATTGAGAAGTTGGTTCGCCAACTCCATCAATTTGTGTCTAATATATTTCCCCGGCCAAAAAAGGACGGAGGATGTAGAATTATTCTTGATCTAACAAGTCTAAACCCTTTTGTACAGTATAGACATTTCAAAATGGAAACGCTTGTTACTGCCAAACAACTGATTTCCAGAGGATGCTATATGGCAAGTATAGATCTGAAAGATGCGTATTAATCAGTGTCTGTTCATTTGGAGGATAGAAGATATTTGAAATTTAGCTGGATGAATCAATTATGGTAATTCAAGGCACTGCCTAATGGGTTAACGTCAGCCCCTAGAATATTCACAAAATTGTTAAAACCAGTACTGTGGCTACTTAGAGCCCAGGGTCATGTTGTTATGGCTTATTTGGATGATATTTTAATTACAGGTCGAACTAGGGAAATAGCTGAAGCATCCGTGGCAGTTGGTAAACTCACTTTTGAAAAATTGGGGTTTATCATTCATCCAGAAAAATCTAAATTAACACCAGTTACAACAATTGATTATTTGGGGTTCACTATTAATTCAAATCACATGGTAGTGACTCTGCCCAGGGAAAAAAGGCTGGAGTTAATTGAAGGTTGTATCAAGCTCATTGAGGAACAACAACCTTCAATTAGACAGGTGGCCAGCTTGCTTGGTAAATTAGTGGCAGCTTTTCCGGCAGTCCAGTATGGACCATTGTATTACCAACAGCTACAGAGGGCAAAAGAACAGGCACTCAGGATACATTCGGGTCATTATGATAGGCCCATGCAATTATCAGCAGAAGCTGTTACTGAACTGCAGTGGTGGATACAAAATGTCTCCAGTTGTTCCAGCAAAGTTTTGCTTGAACAGCCTTCCATGGTCTTACAGACTGATGTGGGTGCACTAGGTTGGGGTGCCACTGATACAAATTCCAGCTGTGGAGGCAGATGGAATGTGCAAGAGGCATCGCTTCTGCAGTCATATGGGATTAATTATTTGGAGCTTTTAGGAGCTTTTTATGGACTTAAGGCTTATTGCTCTACTAAATGTCACCTGCATGTTCAGCTTCAGATTGACAACACTACAGCAGTGGTTTATGTTAATCACATGGGTGGAATCAAGTCGGCATCTTGTGACAAATTGGCTAATCAGATCTGGAATTGGTGTATTGACAGAAACATTTGGCTTTCAGCTATTTACCTGCCAGGTAGATTCAACATAGTGGCAGACACCAGGTCACGAAAATTCAATGACAACACAGAATGAATGTTGAATCAGGAGGTATTCAATGATATAGTTGTTGGATATGGAATGCCAGATATCGATTTGTTTGCATCCAGACTCAACCACCAGTTACCTAAATATGTGTCATGGGAACCAAATCCTGGGGCAGTAGCGATTGATGCATTCTCGCTAATTTGAGGAGGTATGTTTTTATATGTATTTCCACCATTCCGCCTCATAAGTCGATGTTTGCTCAAAATTAAGCAGGATTCCGTTTCAGGAGTGTTGGTGATACCCGACTGGCCTACTCAGCCATGGTTCCCTTTGGTATTGGAGCTGATGATACAACCTCTTATGGTTGTTCCTAAATGGAGAAATTTACTGGTGCACCCGGTAACTGGCGAACGGCATCCTTTATATGACCATATTAATTTGTTAATTTGCAGATTTTAAGAAGGCCATATCTGGGGCGAGGACTGTCTGGGCAAACTGTGGATATGCTCATTGCAGCCTGGAGAAAGAGTACCCAAAAGCAACATATCTCTTATATTAAAAAATGGGAGGAATTATGTGTACAAAAGAATATTGAATACCATACAGCAGGTATTTCGGATGTTCTAGAGTTCCTGTCGACACTCTACTACGATGAAGGGTTGAGTTATAGTGCGATCAATACAGCTAGAAGTGCATTGTCCTCGTACTTGTTGATGGGGTCAGAAGAATATCCTATTGGGTCTCACTCTCTCATATCTCGATTAATGAAAGGAATTTTTAATTCTAGACCTCCTAAACCCAGGTATATGGCAATCTGGAATGTAAGCATGGTCCTCAAGCTACTTCGTCAGTGGACTCCTGTCACCTCTCTGTCTTTGAAGGTGGTCATGCTCATGGCACTGGTATCAGCACAACGAATGCAGACATTGCAAAAGCTGCAGCTAGACAGGATGGAAGTGGCTGCAGATCCCATTACGTTCTACATTTATGATCTACTCAAACAGAGCAGACCAGGGGTGACAGGGTTTAAGATTGTATTTTCGGCATATCCCACGGAAATCATGTCTATGTGTAAGGACACATTTACTACATTATATCGAAGCCACGAGGGCCTTAAGAAATGTGGAAACAGCATTGTTTATCAGTCACAAGAAACCACACAAGAGAGTGTCAATGCAGACTATCTCGAGGTGGTTGAAGCAGGTGTTGGTTTATGCAGGTATTAACACTAACGTTTTTACATCTCATTCCACTAGGGCGGCATCAACATCAACGGCCAGGGCGATGGACGTTCCCATCGACCATATACTTGCAGTCAAATGAATTGGTTTTCCAACAATTCTATCATAGGCCGATTGCTGACTCGGGGCTGTTTGCCAATTCTGTGTTAAGTTCTGTTTAAGTTTTCCCCTGGGATAGAGGAGTTGCTGTTGTTTTTTGTTATTCAAATAAATCGTTACTACATTTAATTCAATGTCATGATTAATGCATTGTTGATTATTTTACTCATCCTGAGTCAATCGATGCAGTGAGACGCCAGGATTTCCAACTGCGGCATGAAATCACAGAGCTTTGAATTCTTCACGGAATCACTCACATGACTCCGAAGTAAAATAGTAAGATTAAACGAGAACTTACCAGTTTGACGTTTGATCTTTATTTTATGAGGAGTTACATTGGTGATTACGTGGTGATTACGTGCCCTCCACTCGAAACCCTCTCTCACAAAGGTCATCTGGTAGTCTCAAGTTGCTGATCTTACTATGTTACTTCAATTACTGTTACCTGTGATTTCATACCGCTGCTTTGAAGATTGACGCGCATGCGGACTGGCGGGGCTTCTTCACGTAATCACCAACATAACTCCTCATAAAATAAAGATCAAACTTCAAACTGGTAAGTTCTCGTTTAACCTTACTATTATAGTCCAGTTAGCCTGACATCGGTGGTGGGGAAGATGCTGGAGTCGATTATAAAAGATGCAATAGCGGCACATTTGGATAGCAGTAACAGGATCGGTCCGAGTCAGCATGGGTTTAGGAAGGGGAACTCATGCTTGAATAATCTTCTAGAATTTTTTGAGGATGTAACTAGGAAAATGGACAAGGGAGAGCCAGTGGATGAAGTGTACCTGGACTTTCAGAAAGCATTTGATAAGATCCCACGTGGGAGGTTAGTGGGCAAAATTAGGGCACATGGTATTGGGGATAGAGTGCTGACATGGATAGAAAATTGGTTGGCAGACAGGAAACAATGAGTAGGGATTAATGGGTCCCTTTCAGAAAGGCAGGCAGTGACTAGTGGGATATCGCAAGGCTCGGTGCTGGGACCGCAGCTATTTACAATATACATCAATGATTTAGATGAAGGGATTCAAAGTAACATCAGCAAATTTGCAGATGACACAAAGCTGGGTGGCAGTGTGAACTGTGAGGAGGATGCTATGAGAATGCAGTGTGACTTAGACAGGTTGGGTGAGTGGGCAGATGCATGACAGATGTAGTTTAATGTGGATAAATGTGAGGTTATCCACTATGGTATCAAAAACAGGAAGGCAGATTACTATCTAAATGGTGTCAATGGGGAAAAGAGGAAGTACAGCGGGATCTGGGGGTCCTTGTTCATCAGTCAATGAAAGTAAGCATGCAGGTACAGCTGGCAGTGAAGAAAGCGAATGGCATGTTGGCCTTTATAACAAGAGGAGTTGAGTATAGGAGCAAAGAGGTCCTTCTGCAGTTGTATAGGGCCCTAGTGAGACCACGCCTGGAGTATTGTGTTCAGTTTTGGTCCCCTAATTTGAGTAAGGACATTCTTGCTATTGCGGGAGTGCAGCGTAGGTTTACAAGGTTAATTCCCGGGATGGCGGGACTGTCATATGCTGAGAGAATGGAGCAGCTGGGCTTGTATACTCTGGAGTTTAGAAGGATGAGAGGATATCTTATTGAAACATATAAGATTATTAAGGGTTTGGACAAGCTAGAGGCAGGAAACATGTTGCCGATGTTGGGGGAGTCCAATACCAGGGGCCACAGATTAAAAATAAGGGGTAAGCCATTTAGCGCTGAGGAAACACTTTTTCTCACAGAAAGTTGTGAGTCTGTGGAATTCTGTGCCTCAGAGGGCGGTGGAGGCCGGTTCTCTGGATACTTTCAAGAGAGAGCTAGATACAGCTCTTAAAGATCGTGTAGTCAGGGGATATGGGGTGAAGGCAGGAACGGGGCACTGATTAGGTATGATCAGCCATGATCATATTGAATGGTGGTGCAGGCTCGAAGGGCCGATTGGCCTACTCCTGCACCTATTGTCTACTGTCTATTGTTCTTCCTTTATTCCATGGGCACTAAATATCCCTGATTGCTTCGTGACTTTCTTCAGTTGCTCTCCTATAAAATTCAACCCAGATGCTGACGTGCTTTATAAACCTTGATCATTTCATCTCAACTAAAACTGTATATACTTTATGCAAACAAAAATGTTTTGTTTAAGTTGGGGAAATGTAGAAATGTACACACTTGGATACAGCCACAGTGAAAGCCCTTTATTAAGAGAAGAACAATTGAAAGAAGAAGCCCTTTGAAAGAAGCCCTTTGAAAGAAGAATATCAGCCCTCTGAAGAAAGATACAGAACAAATTCTCTAAGATGGTAGCAGTGAATTAAACACATTTTGCAAAGTAGAATGTTTTTACATTGGAATATGAAGTGCTTGGAGGAAAACCGCTTATAAAATTTCAAAATTTGAAAGTTTTGGTAAAGTAAATTGGAAAATAACCACCAATTTTCGGTAAGTTTTTGAATGATGCATGAATGTAGAAAATTGCAAGATGAACAGAGGAAGAAACTGCAGGTCTAATAGAAAAGTTCTGTCAGAAACAGAGATGAAGACAGAATATATAATGAGTGTTAAAATGGCAATGGATAATTATTTAAATAGAATATCGGAAAGGACTTGTAATGAACACATTGAACTTTTACCATATAACATAGAATATAGAACATAGAACACTGCAGCACAAGAACAGGCTCTTCGTCTAACTATGTCTGTGCCAAACATGATGCCAAGACCATCACTTATCAACCTGCACACAACCAAAATCCATCCATTCCCTACATGTCCATACGCCTATCCATAAGTCTTTCAAATGCCACTTACATATATGCTTCAGCCACCACCTCCAGCACCTGTGTAACAAACTTTCCCCACGTAACTCCTTTAAACGTTGCCCTGCTCACTTTAAAGTTATGCCTTCTAGTATTTGATTTTTTTTCCCATCCTGGGAAAAAGGCTCTGATCGTTTGCTCCATCTATGCCTCTCCTAACTTTATATACTTCTATCAGGTCTTCCATCAACCTCCGGTGTTCCAGAGAAAACAATCCAAGTCTATTCTACAATTATATGAGAATGAATTTCACTAGCTTCAGCTGGTGTAGAACATTCGTGGGCTCTATAAAACATGGAGTAAGGTGTAGTTACAAAACATAATTGGAAGAACTCCATGAAAAATGGAGTTTCTCCATGTGATTCTGTAGCAGTTTAAAGATTTGCAGATAAAGTTCAAAGGAGTACAATTTTTACTACCTTGATATACTACCTTGGTTAGCATGGATGAGTTAGGCCAAATGGCCTTTTTCATGCTGTATAACTCTATGACTCTAAGATGCGTGATTTGCTTTGGATTTCTGGCAGTACATGGCAAAAAAACATCATTAAATTCAAACAATTTTAAAAATGTCTCAGCGTAAATCTGCACCGTAGGAAATTAAAGATAAATGACCACATATCGTTGAGGCGATCCAGGCTTTCAATGTTGGGCCCCCCGCCGGGTGATGGTAAGTCCCGCAGCCGAATCCGAGCTCCGCGAACGGGCCGGTTCAAATTCCGCGGCCCGGGACGGACAAAGCTGCCACCCTCCAGTCCAGCAGACGAAGCTGTTGTTGCGGGAGCTCCTGAGAATCGGTCACCAACCTGGGACCTGCAAGCTCCCGATATTGTCGTCCACTGGGCCCGCGGCTGAAGCCTCCGAGCCTCCAATGTCGGGCCGCCACCACAGCGCCACCACAGCCCCGAAGTCGGCCAGCTTCGCGATGGTGAGTCCCGGCTCTGCCTCCGGAGCCACGAGGTCAGTCCCAGTTGGAGGCCGTCAGCTCCGCGATTAGGCCTCAGCGCAGACGGAGACGGAGACAGGGATACGACAAAGAAAAGGTCACATCCACCCAAAGGAAGAGACTAAAACAAGTTCCCCCACCCCCCCACACATACACAACTAAAAATAAACTAAAACATACGTCAAACAAGACAAAAGAAAACAACAAAAAAGGAAAAGATCGGCGGACTGCAGGCGAGCCGCAGCTGCATGGCAGCGCCACCACTTCCTGAAATTATAATACAGAACTGCATTTGCTTGGTACAATTCTTGTCAATTGTTCAATAGCTACCACTTTCAAATATAAATAAAATCCATCGAGTAGGTTTGCTTGAGCAAACTTTAAGTTCTGAAACTAACATGAGTGAAAATTAAGTGATTAACTTCCTATTATTCTTGTAGAAACATATAAAATTCTTAAGGGATTGGACAGGCTAGATGCAGGAAAAATGTTCCTGATGTTTGGGGAACCAGAAACAGGGGGTCACAGATAAAGAATAAGGGATAGGCCATTTAGGGCTGAGATGAGGAAAAGCTTTCTGCCCAGAGAGTTGTGAATCTGTGGAAGTCTCTGCCACAGAAGGCAGTGGAGGCCAATTCACTGGATGTATTCAAGAGAGAGTTAAGGGCCTGTCCCACCAGCATGCAACTGCATGCGGCGAGCGCGACCAAATGTGGTGGCTTGAGGCGTACGGCCTCGCGGGGTCAGTCCCACTTCCAACCGCGGAGCCGTATGGAGCTGGTCCCGACATCATACTCACCAATCAGCTGGGCAGGAGGCAGGCTGACTGAATTTGGACGTCGCACGGCGTCGGGCGGTTACGTCATCACGCAACGGCACGCCAGGCGGTGACGTCATCGCGCAACACCACGCGCTAGGCATATGCCGTCAAGATGCTGCGTTCGCCGTCAATACGCTGCGTACGGCGTTGAGGTGGTGCGTACGCCCGTCGAGGCGGTGCATACGGCCTCAATACGGCAGCGGGCCGGCAGGCCGTTGCCGCGCGGAATTTTTGGACAGTGTCAGTTTTTTCGGAGCCCCGCGTGGTGTCGGGACCAGCTCCGCACAACTCCATACGGCTCCAGCGATCGAAGTGGGACTGGCCCCGCGAGGCCGTACGGCTAGCGTGACCACGTTAGGTCGCACTAGCCGCATGCAGTCGCATGCTCGTGGGACAGGCCCTTTAGATATAGCTCTTAGGGCCAATGGATCAAGGGATATGGGGAGAAAGCAGGAACAGGCTACTGATTCTGGATGATCAGCCATGATCATATTGAATGGCCTACTCCTGCACCTACTTTCTACGTTTCTATTAATATTTTAGCTAAATGCATTCCACGCAACCAGAAAAGGTATATAATTTCCCTCATGGATATTATAAAATGTCTGCAGTGTGTATCCTTGCCAAATAACCATAGAATAGTAAGATTAAACGAGAACTTACCAGTTAGAAGTTTGATCTTTATTTTATGAGGAATTACGTTGGTGATTACGTGAAGAAGTCCCGCCAGAGCGCATGCGCGTCAAACTTCAAAGCAGCGGTATGAAATCACAGATAACAGAATATTTGAAGTAACATAGTAAGATCAGCAACATGAGAACTACCATATGACCTATATGAGAGAGCGGGTTGGGCGTGGTGGACAAGTAATCACCAACGTAACTCCTCATAAAATAAAGATCAAACTTCAAACTAGTAAGTTTTCGTTTAATCTTACTATTTTACTTCGGAGTCACGTGAGTGATTCCATGAACAGTTCAAAGCTCTGTGATTTTATGCCGCAGATTCAAATCCCGGCTTCTCACTGCTTTGATTGACTCCAGATGAGAAATAATCAATAATGCGTTAAACATGAAATTGAATATCATGCAGTAACAATTTAATTGAATAATCAAATAAACAATAACCCCTCTATCGCAGGGGGAAAAATTAAACAGAACTTAATATTGAATTAGCAAACAGCCGAACTTCCGGTGGCGCCATGTTAGATTAACAGACGTGCACCTAGCTCCGCTCTCGAAAAATTTCGCGATTTTTCGTGTAAAAACGGGTCCATGTCGGAATTGGATTAAAAACCTTACCGGAGCTTCTGGTCGCCGGGCTGATGACGTCATCAGTAAGCGCGATGTTTTAAACAGTGGCTTAAAGACTTTTAAATGAGAAAACTGTCTCCAGCCAAGAGCCCTCAGAGAACAGTTAAAAAGCTGCTGAAAAATCTGAAGAAGCCTGAAGGAGAAGTTACCTCTGAAGTTTCTGAAGTGGCTGCAGAAATGGATACAAGATCTAAGACAGAGCTGGTTAAGGACAAAGAATTTGAGGATTTGAAGAAATCAGTGAAAGATATGAAAGATGAAATTTTGGATGAAAATAAAACTGATGGGAAAAATTATGGGAAAAATCGAAAAGATGATGCTGGATTCAAATGCTGGTAATCAGAAGGTGGCTGATTCTCTGGACACTATAAATAAACAAATTGATGATGTGAAAGATGGACTATCGGGGAGAATGGATAAGATGGAAAAAATTACTACGGACAGGTTCACGGCTGTGCTTGAAACAGTAGCTGCAAGTATGGCCACAATTACGGAATTGGAGAAAAATATGTCTCGAGTGGTTGAAGACATGGTGAAAATGAGGCAAGAACATGATCAAAGGGAGCAAGAATATGCGCAAACTTCAGTACAGATGATGACTCAACTGGGGAAAGTCTCAGACAAATGCCTGGACCTGGAAGCTCGCTCTAGACGCCAGAATTTGAGAATTCTTGGAGTCTCAGAGGGAGCTGAGGGAAAGGATGTTCGTGAGTTTGCCATGGACTTACTTAAACATCTGCTTAATCTCTCCAAAGAACCGAAAATTGAAGTGGCTCATCATGTTCCAAGATTTAAACCGAGATCTCAAGCTGGAAAAGACCACCCATGACATATTATTGTGAAATTTCGGGACATTTTAGAACTGGAAGATGTGATGAGCAAAATTAAATACGGAGTGCAATTAAATACGGAGTGCAATTACGGATGGAAATGACATTATGAAAATATTCAGGGACTATCCGCATGAAATTGTGCCAAAGAGAAATCAATTCGGAAAGGCAAAAGAACTTTTAAAGGGGAAACAAGGTGTCAGATACAGTGTTTTTTATCCAGCTAAAATGCGTATTTCTTTTAATGGTTGTGAAAGATCATTTGTAAAACCGGAGGATGCGTATAAATATGCTCAGAGCATCGTTGAAAAGGAGAAATTAATAGTATGAATTAATCCTTTTTTTTTTAAATTAGAATTCCACGGTTAATGGAGGTTTGGCAGCTTAGAACCATTTCAAGCAGTGTTTTGTTTAGGATGGCTAGACTGTTATCTGTGGAATTTTGAATCAAGGACATTCTGTGTTCCAAACGAGTAAACAGCTGAACTGAAGAGAATGGAATATACCAGAAGCATTAATTGTTTAATAGATTATAATATTAAATCCAATTGTAAGAATGGATCCTATAAACAACCTAACAATTTAACAAGTTATCAATGTTAGATTAGAATAGTAACGGACGCTAATAAAAATAAAAAATAACGAACTAACAAAACTAATATGAATTTTTACTAAATCCAAACCTTATCTATAACTGGGAGGAGGGGATGAGAAATGAGGACCTGGTTTAGGTCCAGGGGCGTGTCTCGTTAACCTCTTCAACCAACAGTTGACTATTATTGAAGCTAAAATCATTTGTTTAATAATTAGTAGCTAAAATTGTGATATATATATGAGATGTTATAATGAAATATATAGGGTAAATTTGTATTATATATCTGAATGTGAGGCCCCGTTCTAATATGTTATGATTAACCAAGAGAGCGAAGTTATTTGTTTAACACCAACAATGGAAGTCGAAACAAGGTTTTCTCCCACCTACAGGTGGGCCACTTGTTACAGTGTCGACTATTTTAGACACTGTATTTTCACTTGTTCCATTTTTTTTTTTAAATTATTAATATCACATAAACTCACATGTTTGTGTTTTGTGTTTAGTGATAAGCGTAAAAGGGATATGCCAACAAAACTTAGAAATTCAAAGGTTCCCCCAATACCCAAAGACCTGGGATATGGATGCATCACAAGATTTAAAGGTACTATAATTATTCAAAATGCAAGATGCTAAACAAAAGAACCTAGGAGGAGTCTCATTCTGTAGTTGGAATATAAGAGGTATTAACGAACCTATTAAAAGGGGTAAGATACTAGCTCAGCTGAAACTGTACAATTCTGACATTATCTTCTTACAAGAAACTCATCTAAAATCTCATGATCAAGCTAGATTGAGGGCGAAATGGATAGGTCAAACATACCATTCTTCATATACTTCGAAATCTAGAGGTACGTCAATCATTATTAGAAAAGATATACCATTCAAAGCAAAGAATACCATAACAGACATTGAAGGGAGATATTTAATAGTTAATGGAGAAATTCATGATACTCCAATTACTTTGGTAAATATATACGCGCCTAACTTTGACAACCTTCATTTTTTCAATAAAATTCTGAACATAATCGCAGAGTTTAATTATCAAAATGTTATAATAGGAGGAGACTTTAACTGTGTTTTAGATCCGTATTTAGATAAATCAAGCCAAAAACAGAGAGGGAATACAAAATCTAAAACCGGTGAACTTTTGAATACTTATATAAACAATACTAATATAGCAGATGTTTGGAGAATTGCTAATCCAACTGGCAGGGAATACTCGTTTTATTCAATGGTACATAAAACATACTCACGTATAGATTATTTCCTGGTGGACACAAAATTAATCCCTCATACTTTGAACCCAACATACCATACAAATTCGATTTCAGACCATTCACCACTAACTTTCTTTTTAAAACTGGAAGAAATGTCTAAGAATAAACCGTTTTGGAGATTTAATTCTCAAATCCTAAAAGATCCGCAAGCGAGTATATATTTAAAAGAACAAATGGACGCCTTTTTTAAAATAAATGACACTCCAGATATATCGCCTACTGTATTATGGGAATCATTTAAAGCATACATTAGAGGTATTATAATTTCATATCAAGCTTTTCAAAATAAAAAGAATAAGAATGAACAAAGACAGTTACAAGAACTTATTAGACAAATGGATATAGATAATGCTAAAGATCCATCAATAGATAAACATAATAAAATAATAATTTTGAAATTTAAATTAAATAAACTATTATCAGCCAAACGTATAAGACTTTTCCAAATTACAAAACAGGAGCACTTTGAATTTGGGGATAAACCGCATAAACTTTTGGCTGGCAAGCTAAAAAAACGAGAAAAAGAACATACGAACCCAAAGATTAAATCAGATAGAGGGGAATTATTAACCATACCGAAGGATATTAATAAAAGATTTGCGCAATTTTATGAGAATTTGTATACATCTAAAACGACAACTGACTCCAATAAAATTACAGAGTTTTTGGATAATTGTAATCTTCCAAAGTTAGAGTTGAAGGAACAAGAGGAATTGGGTGCACAAATCTCAATTAAGGAATTAGAAGATACAATAAACTCATTAAAGAATGGAAAAACACCAGGTCCTGATGGATTTACTAATGAATTTTATAAAAGCTTCTATGACAAAATTATACCACGATTACAAAAAATGTACCAATATGCTTTTAAAAAACAAATATTACCTGATACATTAGCTGAATCAACGATCACACTAATACTTAAAAAAGACAAAGATATAGAAGAACCGGGTTCATATAGAGCTATAGCATTGTTAAATACAGATCAAAAAATATTAGCGAAAACATTAGCTAGAAGATTAAGTAAATATATTAGTAAACTAATAAACCCAGATCAGACGGGGTTTATCCCTAAGAGATATTCATCTAATAATATGAGACGTCTACTCAATATAATGCACTCACATAAATCTGAAGAACAAGAATTATCAATTATTTCGCTGGACGCTGAAAAAGCATTTGACCAAGTAGAATGGAATTATATGGATAAAGTATTACAAAAATTCCAACTGGGAGAGAATTTTATTTTATGGATTAAACTATTATATAATAAACCTACAGCTAGAATATTAACTAATAACATATTATCCTCGAAAATTCAACTATCAAGGGAAAATAGACAAGGATGCTCATTATTACCACAGTTGTTTGCTCTCATAATTGAACCGTTAGCAGAAAAAATTAGAACACATCCAGATATCCATGGGTATAATACTAAATATTCAAATAATAAAATATCTTTATACGCGGATGATATATTATTGTACATTACAAAACCTCAAATTACTATACCAAATATATTAAATTTAATTGAGGACTTTGGATCTTTTTCGGGATACAGAATAAATTGGAATAAAAGTGAAATTATGTCAATAAAACCGAAAGACTCAACACATCTTTTAAAATTCCCTTTTAAAATAGCTACAGAAAAATTTAAATACTTGGGTATCGAAATCACTAGAACATATCAAGGCATGTTTAAAGCAAATTTTGATCCTTTACTTAATAAATTAAATACACTAATTACATTTTGGAAAACGCTCCCGATGTCTTTAATAGGTCGAATAAATGCAATAAAAATGATCTTCTTACCACAAATGTTATACCTATTTCAATCGATTCCTATGTACCTACCAAAGAAGTTTTTTTTTCAACTGGATTCAGACATTACTAATTTTATATGGGATTATAAATCACATAGAATACAAAGAACACACTTGGACAAAGCTAAAGTATTAGGGGGCTTAGCACTCCCTAACTTCATGTATTATTATTGGTCAGTAAATATTAAAAATATGATTCAACTTATGGACAACTCTGCCCAGCAAGTGGACTGGATTGTAATGGAGAGAGAGGACTGCTCCTCTGGAAACATTGGAGCGATCCTCCTCTCACCAATGAAACTGAATAACATAAATTATAACAAAAACCCAATTATTCATAGTACAATCAGAACTTGGAAACAAATAAAACAAAATTTAAAATTAAGAAATCTATCGCTTTTATCTCCAATAGTTAATAACCCTTCATTTAAACCCTCTATTACAGACAAATCTTTTATACAATGGGATAGACTAGGAATTAAAACGTTCGGTGACTTGTATGAAACTGGAAAATTACTATCATTCCAACAATTACAAATAAAATACAAACTGGGAAATAATCAATATTTTAAATATTTTCAAATATGTGACTATTTGAAAAAATATACAAAAGATCATTATAATAGCCCAGCAGATGTATTGGATGAAGCAATGCAGATAAAAGCTGAATCAGCAAACTTAATATCATATTTGTATAATATTATCTTAAATGTAGAAATACCATCTACGGAAGGTATTAGAAGAGACTGGGAACAAGAATTAGCTATTAAAATCTCAAAGGAAAGGTGGAATGAACATTTATTAAACGTGCATAAATGTTCGATTAATGTAAGACACACTTTAATACAATTTAAAATTTTACATAGATTATATTATTCCAAAACTAAAATCAATAAAATTTTCCCAAATGTATCATCCATTTGTGATAAATGTCAATCTCAAGAAGCTACTATAGCGCACTCATTTGTTTTCTGTACAAAAATTCAAAAATTTTGGATTGACATTTTTGAAATCTTTACAAAATTATTTAAAATAAAATTGATACCCAAAGCAGAATGGATTATCTTCGGAACAACGAAAGATAGTCCAGAACTAAATGTGTTCCAAAAGAAATTAATAGACTATGGGTTAATAACTGGAAAAAAGTTAATCCTAAAATTCTGGAAAAATGCTCCAATACCAACTATAAACATGTGGATTTCAAATATGTTCTAAACATTACACCTAGAAGAGATAAGACTCCTCCTGGCAGGTAAACCAGATCACTTCCACCGGACGTGGTCTGCATTTATAGAATTATTACAAGTATAGGGTGCAAAAGTACTTTAAAAAAAAAACTGAGGTCAGGTAAGGGGGGATGAAAGCTGGAGAGTTGGTATATCCCATTTGCGTGATGCTTACAACAAAGTATTTGTTTTTCTCTTTTCCCTCTTTCTCTTTTTTCTTCTTTTTTAGGGTCTATTTCTTAACTCTTTTTTTTAAAATTTCTTTCTTATAAGGTCTTTGTTCTTTTTTGTTGTCACGTTTTTTACACTTTCACTTTTTTCCTTCACTTTCTCCTTTCTCTCAATCTCATCCTTTCCCTTTATTAGTGTAAAAAATGACGGAGTACATTAATTGTAATAAGATATACGTGACGAGTACTAATGTAATTGGTTGTAATGTAATGTGCTTCTAATAAATAAAAATAAAAAAATAAAAAATAAAAAATAATTAGCAAACAGCCCCCGATTGGCAATCGGCCGATGGTAAAATTGTTGAAAAATCAATTCATTTTGCCACACGGCGGCTGCGAGAATATGGTCGATGGGAACGTCCATCGCCCTGGCCGCCGACATTGCTGCTGCCCTAGTGGAATGAGATGTAAACATGTCAGTGTTAATACCTGCCTGAATCAACACTTGCTTTAACCACCTTGAGATAGTCTGTATTGACACTCTCTTGTGTGGTTTCTTGTAACTGATAAACAATCCTGTTTCTACATTTCTTAAGGCCCTTGTAGCTTCAATATAATGTAATATATGTGTCCTTACACATAAACATGGATCAGTAGCATATGCTGAAAACACAATTTTGAAACCTGTCACACCTGGCCTACTCTATTTGAGCAGGTCGTAAATATGGAACATAACATTCTCTGCAGCCACTTCCATCCTGTCTAGCTGAAGCTTTTGCAAAGTCTGCACTCGCTGTGCTGATACCAATGCCATAAGCATGACCACCTTCATGGTGAGTTTCGCCAAAGTCAGAGATGTGACAGGAACCCACTGACGAAGCATCTTGAGGACCACACTTACATCCCGGATACCTGGGTTTAGGAGGTTTGGAATTAAAAATTCCTTTCATCAATCGAGATATGAGAGGATGAGAACCAATAGGATCTTTACCTGACCCCATCAAAAGATACGAGGACAAAGCACTTCTAGCTGTATTAATGGCGCTATAACTGAGCCCCTCATCATAGTAGAGTGTCGACAGGAACTCTAAAACATCCACAATACCTGCAGTACTATAGTCAATATTATTTTGTACACAATATTGTTCCCATTTTTTTACATAAGTAATATACTGCTTTTGTGTACTCTTTCTCCAGGCCTCAGTGAGCATGTCCACAGTTCGCCCAGAAGGTCCTCGCCCCAGGTATGACCTTCTTAAAACCTGCAAATTAACAGATCAATACAATCACATAACGGATGACTTTTCCGTGTTACCGGATGCTCCAGTAAATTCCTATGCTTTGGAACCACCAAAGGAGGTTGGATCGCTATCTGTAACATCAAAGGGAACCATGCTTGAGTTGGCCAATTCGGTATTACCAGCACCCCGAAGCGGCATCCTGCTTGATTTTTTGCAGACACCGACCTATGAGGCAGAATGGTGGGAAAATATACAAAAACATATCATCCCAATTTAGCGAGAAAGCATCAATTGCAACTGCCCCCGGGTGTGGTTCCCATGAAACATATTTAGGCAGCTGGTGGTTATGCCTGGATGCAAACAAATCGATATCTGGCATTCCATATGGAACTACTATATTATTGAACACGTCCTGGTTCAACATCCAATCTGTGTTATCATGGAACTTTCGTGACCTGGCATCTGCTACAATATTCAATCTACCTGGTAAATAAAAAGCTGAAAGCCAAATATCTTTATCAATACACCAGGCCTAAATTTGATTAGCCAATCTGTCACAAGATACCGACTTGATTCCACCCATGTGATTAATATATGCTAATGCCATAGTATTGTCAATCTGACACTGAACATGCAGGTTACCTTTGTTAGAGCAATAAGCCTTAAGTCCATAAAAAGCTCCTAAAAGCTCTAAATAGTTAATTCCCCATGTCTGCAGAAGCGATGCCTCTTGCTCAGTCCATCTGCCTCCACAGCTGGAACTCGTATCAGTGGCACCCCACCCGAGTGCACTGACATCTGTCTGCAAAATCATGGAAGGCTGCTCCAGCACTACATTGCTCCAACTAGTGAACACATGCTGAATCCACCATTGCAAATCAGCAACAGCCTCTGCTGATAACTGCATGGGTCTATTATAATGACTCAAATGTATCCTTAGTGCCTGTTCCTTTGCCCTCTGTAACTGTTGATAGTGCAATGGGCCATATTGAACTGCCGGAAATGCTGCCACTAACTTTCCAAGCAGACTTGGCACCTGTCTAATTGAAGGCTGTCTCTCCTTAATTAGCTTGATACAGCTGTCAATTAGCTCTACCCTTTTGTCCCTGGGCAGAGACGCTACCATGTTGATTGAATCAATTGTGAACCCCAAATAGTCAATTATTGTTGTAGGTGTTAATTTGGATTTCTCTGGATGGTTTATGAAGCCCAATCTTTAAAAAGTGGATTTAACAACTGCCACTGATGCTTCACCTGTTTTCTTGGATTGCCCTACAATCAAGATATCATTGAGATAAGCCATGAGCATATGACCCTGTCCTCTCAGCATGCCTAGTATAGGTTTTAACATCTTTGTGAATAATCTAGGAGCTGAAGACAAACCATTAGGCAGTGCATTGTATTGCCATAATTGCTCCATCCAGGTGAATTTCAAATATCTTCTATCCTGCAAATGAACAGATACTGAGTAATACGCATCTTTAAGATCTATAGTTGCCATATAGCATCCTCTAGAAACCAGTTGCTTGGCAGTAACAAATGTTTCCATCTTAAAATGTCTATACTGTACAAAAGGGTTAAGACTAGTCAGATCAAGAATAATTCTGCACCCCCCATCCTTTTTTGGCCTGGGAAAAATATTAGACACAAATTGATGGAGTTGAAGAACCGACTTCGCAATTACACCTTTATCACATAAGCTTTCAAGTTCAGCCTGAACCTCCATCTGTTCTGTTAGTGAAAACTGAAAATGTCTCCGTGGAACATGCTGAATGGGCAAATCACAATTTGGATTGAACTCAATTTGAAACCCTTGAATAACACTCAGTATAAACATATCTGAGGTAATTTGGAATGGAATGGAAATGGAATGTTATTTATTGTCATTCAAACCTAGGTTTGAACGAAATTTCATTTACTACAGCTTTTTACATTACAATTTTTTTTTTTTTTAATTTGCTTCCATTCGTTCAGGAACAGATGTAATCTCCCCCCAACTTTTAGTTGTGTTACATTTGATATGTGCAAATGAGAACCAGACCCACCTACCTCCTTGGTACCTGGTGGATCCCGTTGTCCCCGGCCTCTGGCTGGAAACCCCACATTTGATGGTGTTCCTGCTGCAGAACGCCAACTGCGCATCTGCATTGCCGGTCGACTTGTTCCTGGTCCAGACCAATCACCACGTTTGTTGGGGTATTTTCTTTTTGGCAACTTTCCGGCTAGCGGTTGCTTGATCAAGCCCACCGTCTTTGCCTCGTCATCCATCTCCTTGACCCTCTTCGCGAGGTCCTCTCCGAAGAGTAGATTGGCCGGTTGTATGTTGCCGGGCTGGCAGAGTGGTGCAAATTTTGGATTAATAGTGGGACGAATGGCACTTTTCCTGAGACAGTTAATCTCAAAATGGGCGCTACAGAGCAACCGTAGCACCTCTTGCTGGGTATCCGATGTATCCCCTCCATCCAGGATTCTAGCGAACCCAGTAATGCCTGAACCCAGTAGTTTCAGGATCCGCTGCAGATTCATCTCCTGGGCATGCATGGCTATGCCCATCTGCCCCATATCACCCGGTTCACTGCTGGCACCTTCAGCAGCACGCAGCTCACCGGGGTTTCGTGCTTGTTAGCAGTTTCATCGATGGTGAGCTCCTGTAGCTGATGGGAGACTAAGTAATTTATGGTGGGGGCCAGCTCCTCTCCCAGTGGCTCTCCGGACTCTAACGGGACAGCGAATCGTGTAGCCAGAGTTGGGACTTCTGGCAACGGCCGTTCTTCGCTAAGTTCGAAGTCACCGTCAGAGTGTGGGTCAGAACTTAGCTGCCCCTCTGCATTCACCTCATCCATGAGGGTGCTATCAAGCAGCCCTCTACTAGGTGCTGCCGGCGCGGCCTCTTCTGCAGTCTGCTGCCCACACGACTCCTCCCCCCGGAGTGTGCATTGCTGGAGCAACCTCTGTATGAGGGGCTCCATCTGGCATAACCGTTCAAAAACGGTATCCAGCCCCGTACGGGACTTGCCGCGGCCCGACTCAGTTGAGTCCGAGGGCCTCGCAGACTTTTCCTTGGCCTTACACCCGACTAGCGTTGGCTCTGTGCTCTGTAGCACTAAGTCCGCAGTCGCTCCGCTCCCGGTCGACGACTGTGCAGGGGTACCAGGCAGCCGCTCAGAGACCGCACTCCCGCGGCTCTCCTTTGCTTTACCTGCGGCTCGCTGCCCCTGGTCGTCTTGTCCATGGTGCTCCTGTAAAACCGAACAAAGCACGGCACCACAACAAAACAACTTCTCACTCCAGCTAAGTTTTCCCACTTAGCTGGAGTTATTAAACTACTTACCACAGGAGGAGCTCTGTCCTCCCGCTGGTCCGTGCGCCAATGCGTCAGACGTAATGACGCGCATGCGCTCTGGTGGGACTTCTTCACAGAATCACTCACGTGACTCCGAAGTAAAATAATTTGTGTCCTTCATTATCACTTCTGACCTTACAGAAAACTGGAGGAAACTGACATGGCAATTAAAATTCTGAGAGCAAGTAAATTAGGAATAATTTTCGAATCCTCCGTTTTCAAAACATGATTTTATAAGGTTCTATTATGTCCTCAAGAAAGTAATTCAGTGTGAATTAATGATTAGTTTAAGTATCTTCTCTGGATAGCTGGAGCAAACCGCAATTTAAAATATAAGCCATTAATCCTGCACAACATGGTTTATTGGATGCAAGCATTGACCAGTGTCCAATTACTGATGTGAGGAGGTAAATTGCGTGAAGTACATATCTGAGTCCAAAATATTAACCAACTGTGAAACACAGGGAGCTATCCTATGGAACGTTCCATATGTTTAATGCCAGAGTTGTGTGTGATGGTTTTGCAGTGAGTAAAGTGTTTAGTCTAGTTTAGTTTAGAGATACAGAAGAGAAACAGGCCCTTCGGCCCATTGACACTGCACCGACCAGCAGACCCCGCATACCACAATAGACAATAGGAAATATACACTAGGTGCAGGAGTAGGCCATTTGGCCCTTCGAGCCAGCACCGCCATTCAATATTATCATGGCTGATCATCCACAATCAGTACCTCGTTCCTGCCTTGTCCCCATATCCCCCTATCTTTTTTTTTTTTTTTTTTTGTAATTTTATTTATTAGAAGTACATTAAATTACAAACAATTACATTAGTGCACATCACGTATATCTTGTTACAATTAATGTACTCCTTCATTTTTTAAAGCTAATAAAAAGAAAAGGTTGAAATTTAGAAGAAAGAGAAAGTGAAAGAAAATAGTGTTAGTGTAAAAGCGTGTCAAAAGGAAAGAATAAAGACCCTGTAGAAAAGAAATTAGAGAAAAGAGATAGACCCTAGGAAAGAAAAAAGAGAAAGAAGAAAAAAGAGAAAAACAGATACTCTATTATGAACATAACAAAAGGGATATACCAGCTCGCCACCTTTCATCCCCCTTTACCAAGTCCTGACATCGGTACCTTTTTAAAGTACTGTTGCACCTTATGCTTGAAGTAGTTCTATAAATGAAGACCACGTCCTATGGAAGTGATCTGATTTGCCTGCCAGGAGGAGTCTTATCTCTTCCAGGTGTAATGTTTCAAACATATTAGAGATCCACATGTTTATAGTTGGTATTGGAGCATTTTTCCAGAATATTAGGATAAGCTTTTTTCCAGTTATTAACCCATAATCAAATAGGTTCTTTTGAAACACATTTAGTTCAGGGCTACCTTCCGTTGTTCCAAAGATAATCCATTCTGCTTTTGGTATCAGTTTTATTTTAAATAATTTTGTAAAGATTTCAAAAATTTCAATCAAAAATGTTTGAATTTTTGTACAAAAAACAAATGAGTGCGCTATAGTAGCTTCTAGAGACTGACATTTATCACAGATAGGTGATACGTTGGGAATTTTTTAACTAATTTTGGTTTTTGAGTAATATAATCTGTGTAAAATTTTGAATTGTATTAAAGTGTGTCTTACATTAATCGAGCATTTGTGCACATTTAATAAATGTTCATTCCACCTCTCCTTTGACATTTTAATAGCTAATTCTTGTTCCCAGTCTCTTCTAATACCTTCCGTAGCTGGTATTTCTACATTTAAAATAATATTATACAAATAAGATATTAAATTTGCTGATTCAGCTTTTATCTGCATTGCTTCGTCCAGTAAATCTAGTGGCATATTAAATAATCTTTCATACTGCAGTTTCATACAAGTCTCCGGTGGCGCCATGTTACACTAACAGACGCACACCTAGCTCCGCTCCCGAAAAATTTGCGATTTTTCGCGTTAAAAACGGGTCTACTGGTCGGGACCGATTTAAAAGACTTACCGGAGCTTCTGGACGTCGCGCTGATGACGTCATCAGTAAGCGCTGTGAATTTAACGGAGGTTTAAAGCCTTCTAAATGAAAAAATCGTCTCCAGCTCAAAGTCCTCAAAGAACAGTGACAAGACAACTTCTGAAAAGCCAGAGGAAACCTGAAGAAACTACCTCTGAAGGGGTCCCTGAAGTGGCTGCTGAAATGTGTACAAGATCCAAGAATGATCTGGCTAAGGACAAAGATAAAGAATTTGAGGAATTAAAGAAATCGGTAAGAGATATGAAGGATGAAATTGTGGATGGAAATAATAAAATGTTGGAAAAAATGATGGAAAAAATCGAAAAGATGACGGAGAATATGAGTGCTTGTAATCAGCAAGTTATTGATTCAATTGGCACTATAAACAAACGGATTGATGATGTGAAAGGAGAATTATCGGAGAGAATTGATTTTTTTTTTTTTTTTTTTTAAATATTTTTATTTTATTAGAAGTAAGTACAATTATATACAATCATATTTTCATAATACCTTTTATGTACAGCTTCTTATTTTTTAATTTTTTTGAAATAAAGAAGAAAAAGAAAAAAGTTAGATAATGAAAAATAGAAAAATGTGAGATATATAGTGTGTGAAAAAGAAAAATAAAGAATGAAATAAGAAAGTTGAGACATAGAAAATAGAAGAAAGAGAATAAATGAAAAGAAGAGAAGAAAAGAAAATAGAAGGAGATCATTTATAATCTTGACCATCCGCAGTCACGGATTAGCTTTTACACCTGTTTTGCACCATACGTTTCCAAAAAGACGACAAATGGAGACCAACTCGTTATGAATTGGTCAAATTTATCTATTAGGAGGAATCGCATTTCCTCAAGATGTGCGGTATCCAACATACTTGCAATCCACATTTTGAGCGTTGGTATTGGTGTATTTTTCCAAAATTTCAATATTAATTTTTTTGCTATTATTAAACCATAATTAAAAATTGACTTTTGAGATGAGCTCAATTTGTTCCCGTCTTCCATTACCCCAAATATAATCAATTCATTATTGGGTTCCATTTTTGTCTTAAATAATTTTGTAAATATTTCGAAAATATCACTCCAAAATCCATGAAGTTTTATACAAGAAACAAAAGAGTGTGTTATAGTTGCTTCTTGGATTAAACATTTATCGCAAATGGGCGATATATTTGGATAAAACTTATTTAATCTTGTTTTTGAGTAAAATAATCTATGTAAAATTTTAATTTGGATTAGATTATGTCTTGCGTTAATCGAACACTTGTGAATGTATGTCAAATACTTTTCCCATGTAGCCTTCGTAATTTTTATCAATAATTCCCGTTCCCACTCTTCTCTAATTACCTCGGTCACAGGTAAATCTATATTTAAGATACTATTATATAAATATGCTATTAATTTTTGTGTATCAGCTTTTATATTCATTACTTCTTCTGGTAAATCAGGAGTTATTTTTTGATATCCCTGTATGTATGTCTTCAAAAAATTACAAATCTGAAAATATTTAAAATAATGAGTGTTTTTCAGTTTAAATTTTAATTGTAATTGTTGAAATGATAATAAATCTCCCATTTCATACATATCCCCGATCCTTTTAATTCCTAAACTTTCCCATTGATTATATATTTTATCCATCATAGATGGTTTAAATAAAGGATTATTCGCTATCGGTGTTAACAATGATAGGTTTCTTAATTTTAAGGATAGTTTTATTTGTTTCCATATTCTTATTGTATCTTGTATAATTGGTTTTTTCTTATATATTGTATTGTTCATTTTTTTCGGGGAGAAGAGGATTGTTCCTATATTACAAGGATAACAATCCTCTTTCTCCATTTTTATCCATTCTGTCTGTTGAGTTGAACTATCCAACCAGTAAATTATATTCTTAATATGTATTGCCCAATAGTAATACAAAAAATTAGGGAGTGAAAGTCCCCCGACATCTTTTGGTTTACATAAGTGTTCTTTTTAAATACTATGTGATTTGTAATCCCAAACAAAATTAGTAATATTAGCATTCAGTTTAGAGAAGAAATATTTTGGTACATATACTGGTATAGATTGAAATAAGTATAATAACTGTGGTAAGAAGCTCATTTTAATAGCATTTATTCTGCCTATTAATGATAAAGGGAGTGTTTTCCAAAATTTTATCATTATATTAAGTTTATTTATTAAGGGTATAAAATTAGCATTGAATAAAGCTTTATGTTTTCTAGTAATCTGTATACCCAGATATTTGAATTTTTCTGTTGCTATTTTAAAGGGGAATTTCAATAAGTGTGTGGATTCTTGAGGTTTTAACGTCATAATTTCACTTTTGTTCCAATTTATTCTATATCCTGAAAAGGACCCAAATTCCTCTATTAAATTTAATAAATTTGGTATACTCGTTTGTGAATTTGTTACATATAACAAAATATCGTCTGCATACAATGAAATTTTATTATTTGAGTCCCTAGTATTATAACCCTGAATATTCGGATGGCTTCTTATACTTTCAGCCAGAGGTTCTATCATAAGGGCAAATAGCAGGGGTGATAAAGCACATCCCTGCCTATTACCCCTTGATAATTGAAATTTTTGAGATAACATGCTGTTAGTTAATATTCTTGCCATCGGTTTATCATATAATAATTTCACCCATGCAATAAAATTCTCTCCCATATTAAATTTTTGTAATCCTATGTATAAATACTGCCATTCTACCTGATCAAATGCTTTCTCTGCGTCCAAAGAAATAATTGCTAAGTCTTTTTCTTCCTTTTTATGTGAGTACATTATATTAAACAGGCGTCTCAAATTATTAAATGAATATCTTTTGGGTATAAACCCCGTTTGATCAGGGTTTATCAATTTACTAATATATTTGCTTAGTCTTCTAGCTAAGGTCTTTGCTAGAATTTTCTGGTCGGTATTTAAAAGTGATATAGCTCTATATGAACCCGGTTCCTCTAGATCTTTATCTTTCTTTGGAATAAGCGTAATAGTTGATTCTGCTAATGTTTCAGGTAATTTATTTTCTTTAAAAACGTGAGTATATAAATTAAATAGATAGGGGGTCGTTATCTCATGAAACTTTTTATAAAATTCATTACTAAAATCATCTGGTCCCGGTGTCTTACCATTTTCAGCAATTTTATTGTTTCACCTATTTCTTCGATTGTAATTTGCGCTCCTAGTTCTTCTTGTTCCAAAAGGTCAAGTTTTGGTAGATTACATTTATCTAAAAAATTTGTAATTTTACTATCTTCTGTTTTGGTTTTTGATGTGTATAAATTCTGATAAAATTGAACAAATCTTTTATTGATATCTTTAGGTAGTGTTAGTAATTCACCATTCTCAGATTTAATTTTATTTATAGTATTTTCCTTTTCCTGTTTTTTCAATTGACGCGCCAACAGCTTATGTGGTTTGTCACCAAACTCAAAATGTTCCTGTTTTGTAATTTGGAATAATCTTATTACTCTTGCCGAGAGAATTCGGTTAAGTTTAAATTTCAGTAGTATTATCTTATTATGTTTATCTATAGTGGGATCTTTAGCATTATCTAACTCTAACTGTCTTATTTCTTGTTCTAACAGCATCTGTTCAGTTTTATTCTTCTTATTTTGAAAAATTTCATATGAAATTATAATTCCTCTAATAAATGCTTTAAAAGTTTCCCATATTAAAGAAGGTGAGATACCTGGTGTATCATTTATCTCAAGAAATGATATCATTTGTTGTTTCAAATATTGATAACCCTGTAGGTCATTTAATATATATGTGTTAAACCTCAAAAAAAAAATATTTCCCAGCATTCCTTCAAATTTTACTAAAAAAGTCAATGGAGAGTGATCAGAAATACTACTAATATGGTAAGTTGGGTTAATTATATATGGCATTAATTTCCTATCCACTAAAAAATAATCAATTCTTGAGTATGTTTTATGTACCGAAGAGTAAAACGAGTATTCCCTTCCTGCTGGGTTAGCAGATCTCCATACATCTGTTATGTTAGTATTTTTTATATATGTATTTAGAAATTCACTAGTCTTAGATTTTGTATTACTCCTTCTTTGTTTTGCTGATTTGTCTAAGTAAGGATCTAAAACACAATTGAAATCCCCTCCTATTATGACATTTTGATAATTAAACTCCAGTATTATATCTATAATTTTCTCAAAAAATTGAGGGTTATCAAAATTCGGAGCGTAAATATTTACCATAGTTATTGGGGTAGCATAAATTTCTCCCGAAACTATAATATACCTTCCCTCTTTATCTGATATAGTATTCTTTAATTTGAACGGTATACCTTTTTGAATAAGAATAGCCGTACCTCTAGATTTAGAAGTAAATGACGAATAATATGTTTGGCCTATCCACTTCGCCTTTAATCTCATTTGTGTTTCCTGTTTCATGTGAGTTTCTTGCAAGTAGATTATGTCGCTTTTCAAAGATTTTAGGTGAGCAAAAATGTTACCCCTCTTTATTGGTTCATTGGCACCCCTTATATTCCAACTACAGAATATGATTCCTCCATTCTTTATTTGCCTATCGTCCTGCATTGTATATCAAAGTGATGTTCTTGAAACATATGGTGCAAACAAATACCTCCGTGTTCTGGACGTTGGGTGGTCATTCCAAATTTTTAAGTTTACATTACATCTCCATCTCCAAAAGTGCCTTAGATAAAGCAAGAAAAGTTGTGATTTACAATTAATTAAGTGATTTTAAAAAAAAAGTGAAATTAAGGTATCTAAAAGCAGGTACCTTAAAGACAAATAGCCACCTAAGGTGGCGAAAGAATTATAGACTTCCATGGATGTTATTTTACAGTGAGCCCCAATCCCTTATTAACACCTCGTAAAAAATAATTTAAAAAAAAACCTACAAACCGTCTCGTTTATTCTTGTATAACTTTATCAAACTAGCGTTAGTAAAATGCCCTCCAAAAAATTAATTAAAAAAAAAAAAATTAGTAATAATAATAATAATAATAACAAACATATGCAAAGATAAAATATTAAAGAGTTAAAAAAAAAGAAAACATTAATGTAATTAAACCCCAAATCCAAATATAAACCACAACCTATTCTAATTTCTATAAGTATTTGTACTGTACCAATTTATCTAGCCAGCTACCCTACAAGCAGGTACCGAGGGGTTAACCTCATTCCTGGCTTTTTTCCAAGTTTATGTTGCGTTCCCACTCAAAAAGAAAGAAAGAAAATGTTAGTAATGTTATAGACATTTTGGTTAATTACAATTTATAAGCAATGGTTTACTCATGAATATTCATATTTACTACACACACTCACATTAGTTTTGTTAAAGTTAGTTAGTTAATTGTAATTAGCATATAATAGTTAAATACTCAGGTTATCTCGTTCTTTGTACGAGAGCTTTTCATTCAAGGTTAAACAATATTGTCCAATACATTCCAGACAGATAAGCTCAGTAACTGTCTGAGAAATCCGCCGGTTCCAGCTCCATCTTAGAAATTAAAAAGTTCCATGTTCATTCCTTTAGTCGTCTTCTTCTGAAGTTTCGGATGCTTTCCTCATGATATCTTCTGCATATTTAAATGCTTTTTCTGGGTCCGTAAATGAGCGCTCAATTTCCTTATATGTAATTTTCATTTTTGCAGGAAAAACAATACCATATCTGACTTTAGAAATACCCCTCAATATGTTTCTTGTCGGTGTAAACAGGTTCATTCTCTGGACAATCTCTGGAGGATAATCACGGAAAAATCGGATCTTTTCCCCACGATATATCAAATTTTCACCATGAACAATCTTCTTCAGTATAGTTTCCACTGAAGAGATATCAAGAAATTTCACAATTATCTGTCTTGGAGCAGCATTTATGCCTCTTGAGACACGTCCAACTCGTTGAACAGTATCTATTCTTAGTTCTCCCGGCAGTTTAAGAACCTCTTTGAGTAATTCAGTAACGAAAGTACGTGTTTGAGATACATGTTCTTCTCGTCCTTCTCTTACTCCAACAATTCTCAAATTCTGCCTCCTTACTCTCGCTTCCAAGTCCAAACATTTGTCAGTCATTCTTGCCAGCTTTTCTGCTTCATCTTTCTTTGATTTTTTCAGACTGTTTATTTCCATGATCATCTCTTTCATATCACTTTCCATCTCTTCCATTCTCTCGTCAATGTTGTCCATCTTAGCATTTACACCAGAAAGCTTCTTATTATAATCCTTTTCGACTCTAACAATTTCTGAGTTAAGTTTTTTATCAAACTCATTATGTTGCTTCTTCAGCTCCTTTAACTCATCACAGGCACCATCAATTTTATGAGAAAATATTTCCATATTATTCTCCATACTCTTAATTGTAGTAGTAATTTCTACAAACATTTCCTTTACCTCCAGCTCTTTCTTTCCTCCTTTTGTAGCCATTTCCAGCACAACTCCTTGGCTATCGGGCTCCTCCTCAGAACCTTCTTCAGTTGTTTGCAGAGTATCCAACACACTTTTCAGCTGGAGGCTTATAGTAGTTTTTTTTGGTGCGCGTGAACAAGTCCTCTTGCTCATTTAAACGTCCGTTATCTAATGATGTTTTCCTTATGCAAACCAAGCAGCTCCGTTGAGTTATTTTTAACTTTAAAACGGCTTTTTGATAATTTTTACGGGAGTGAAGCTCACTGCAGCGTCCTCAATGTTCCATGACGCTACCGGAAGAGGAGAGAATTGATAAGGTGGAAGAATCTACCACGGACAAGTTCAAGGCTGTGCTTGAAACAGTGGCTTCAAATATGTCTACAATGATAGAAATGGAGAGAAATATGGCTCGAATGGCTGAAGATATGGAGAGAATGAGGCAAGAACAAGGTCAAACTACAAGACAGATGGCGATTCATCTGGTGAACGTTTCGGACAAATGCCTTGATCTGGAAGCTCGTTCGAGACGCCAACATTTAAGAATTGTTGGAGTGTCAGAGGGAGCTGAGGGAATGGACAATCATGAGTTTGCTGGGGGCTTACTCAAACAACTGCTTAATCTCCCCACTGTACCGAAAATTGAAGTGGCACATCGAGTACTGAGATTTATACCAAGATCACAAACAAGACCAGTCCATCCATGACAGATTATCGTGAAATTTCGGGACATTTCAGAACTTGAAGAGGTGATGAGGAAAATCAAATATGGAGTGCAATTGATGTTTGATAATGACTCTATCAAAATATTCAGGGACTATCCTTATGAAATTGTACAAAAGCGAAATCAGTTCACAAAGGCAAAAGACATTCTTAAAGGAATTCAAGATGTTAGATACGGTGTTTTCTATCCGGCAAAGATGAGGATTACCTATAAGGGGAAGGAGAAATCATTAATAAACCCGGAGGCTGTGTACAAATATGCCCAGAGAATCGTGGAAGAGAATGCTGCTTAAAGAAAGTAGCCGGAAGGTATGGACGGTATGGACAAATCTTTCTCTTTATTATTGAACAGTTATCGGCTGAACAGAAGGGAAGAAACAGTTCTTTTAGTACTTAAAAAAAAACTAAGATGGAGAATTCTTCCATGTGCGCCTGTCTACATAGATACATAGATACATAGAAAATAGGTGCAGGAGTAGGCCATTCGGCCCTTCGAGCCTGCACCGCCATTCAATATGATCATGGCTGATCATCCAACTCAGTATCCCGTACCTGCCTTCTCTTCATACCCCCTGATCCCTTTAGCCACAAGGGCCACATCTAACTCCCTCTTAAATATAGCCAATGAACTGGCGTCAACTACCCTCTGTGGCAGAGAGTTCCAGAAATTCACCACTCTCTGTGTGAAAAAGTTTTTCCTCATCTCGGTCTTAAAGGATTTCCCCCTTATCCTTAAGCTGTGACCCCTTGTCCTGGACTTCCCCAACATCGGGAACAATCTTCCTGCATCTAGCCTGTCCAACCCCATAAGAATTTTGTACGTTTCTATAAGATCCCCTCTCAATCTCCTAAATTCTAGCGAGTATAAGCCAAGTCTATCCAGTCTTTCTTCATATGAGAGTCCTGACATCCCAGGAATCAGTCTGGTGAACCTTCTCTGCACTCCCTCTAAGGCTATAATGTCCTTCCTCAGATTTGGAGACCAAAACTGTACGCAATACTCCAGGTGTGGTCTCACCAAGACCCTGTACAACTGCAGTAGAACCTCCCTGCTCCTATACTCAAATCCTCTTGCTATGAAGGCCAACATACCATTCGCTTTCTTCACTGCCTGCTGCACCTGCATGCCTACTTTCAATGACTGGTGTACCATGACACCCAGGTGTCGCTGCACCTCCCCATTTCCTAATCGGCCACCATTTAGATAATAGTCTGCCTTCCCGTTTTTGCCACCAAAGTGGATAACCTCACATTTATCCACATTATACTGCATCTGCCAAACATTTGCCCACTCCCCCAGCCTATCCAAGTCACCTTGCAGTCTCCTAGCATCCTCCTCACAGCTAACACTGCCCCCCAGCTTAGTGTCATCCGCAAACTTGGAGATGTTGTTTTCAATTCCCTCGTCCAGATCATTAATATAAATTGTAAATAGCTGGGGTCCCAGCACTGAGCCTTGCGGTACCCCACTAGTCACTGCCTGCCATTGTGAAAAGGACCCGTTTACTCCTACTCTTTGCTTCCTGTTTGCCAGCCAGTTCTCTATCCACATCAATACTGAACCCCCAATACCGTGTGATTTAAGCTTGTATCCTAATCTCTTATGTGGTACCTTGTCGAAAGCCTTCTGAAAGTCCAGATACAACACATCCACTGGTTCTCCCCTATCCACTCTACTAGTTACATCCTCGAAAAATTCTATAAGATTCGTCAGACACGATTTACCTTTCGTAAATCCATGCTGACTTTGTCCAATGATTTCACCACTTTCCAAATGTGCTGCTATCCCATCTTCAATAACTGACTCTAGCAGTTTCCCCACTACCGATGTTAGACTAACTGGTCTGTAATTCCCCATTTTTTCTCTCCCTCCCTTCTTAAAAAGTGGGGTTACGTTTGCTACCCTCCAATCCTCAGGAACTACTCCAGAATCTAAAGAATTTTGAAAAATTATCACTAATGCATCCACTATTTCTGTAGCTACTTCCTTAAGTACTCTGGGATGCAGCCTATCTGGCCCTGGTGATTTATCGGCCTTTAATCCATTCAATTTACCCAACACCACTTCCCGACTAACCTGGATTTCACTCAGTTCCTCCATCTCCTTTGACCCGCGGCCCCCTGCTATTTCCGGCAGATTATTTATGTCTTCCTTAGTGAAGACGGAACCAAAGTAGTTATTCAATTGGTCCGCCATATCCTTGTTCCCCATGATCAATTCACCTGTTTCTGACTGCAAGGGACCTACATTTGTTTTAACTAATCTCTTTCTCTTCACATATCTATAAAAACTTTTGCAGTCAGTTTCCTTTCATAATCTATTTTCCCTTTCCTAATTAAGCCCTTTGTCCTCCTCTGCTGGTCTCTGAATTTCTCCCAGTCCTCTGGTATGCTGCTTTTTCTGGCTAATTTGTACGCAACATCTTTTGCTTTGATACTATCCCTGATTTCCCTTGTTATCCACGGATGCACTACCTTCCCTGATTTATTCTTTTGCCAAACTGGGATGAACATGTTTTGTAGTTCATCCATGCAGTCTTTAAATGCCTTCCATTGCATATCCACCGTCAACCCTTTTAGAACTAATTGCCAGTCAATCTTGGCCAATTCACGTCTCATATCCTCAAAGTTACCTTTCTTTAAGTTCAGAACCGTTGTTTCTGAATTAACAATGTCACTCTCCATCCTAATGAAGAACTCAACCATATTATGGTCACTCTTGCCCAAGGGGGCACGCACAACAAGTTTGCTAACTAACCCTTCCTCATTACTCAATACCCAGTCTACAATAGCCTGCTCTCTCGTTGGTTCCTCTACATGTTGGTTTAGATAACTATCCCTCATACATTCCAAGAAATCCTCTTCCTCAGCACCCCTGCCAATTTGATTCACCCAATCTATATGTAGATTGAAGTCACCCATTATAACTGTTTTGTCTAGACTCTTTATCTGTGGAATTTTAACTCAAGGACATTCTGTGTTCCAAGCGAAGCAAACAGAGAATAACAGGGGAACGACGAACCGAAGAGCAAAATGTGGAATACACCAGAAGCAATCATTGTTGTTTAAGAGATTAAAATACTAATTTAAATCGTAAAGAACTAATCATTTTAACAATTTAACAATTTAACAATATTAATATAGAAATAGTAATGGACGCTAACAAGAATTACAGAATGGGGAAGAATTTAGATAAGTAATACAAAGAGGGAATATCCCTTTTAAAGAGGGTGATAGATGATAATGAAATAACAAACAACAAATTTAAGAACTAACACAAAAAAATTAATACATTTAAGTCTTATCTATAATTGGGGGGAGGGGAGGAGAAATGAGCACCTGGCTTAGATCCAGGAGCACGTTTCATGTTAACCCCTTCAACCAACAGTTGATTATTGATATATATATATATATATGATAGGTTATAACAAAATATATATGGTAAATGTGTGCTATATATCTGATTTTGAGGTCCCGTCCCACTATGTTATGAGTAATCAAGGGAGCGGAGCTAATTGTTTAACATCGACAATGGAATTCGATACAAGGATTTCTCCCACCTACAGGTGGGCCACTTGTTACAGTGTCAATAAGTTTAGACACTGTATTGTATTTTCACTTTTGCAAATTTTTTTTTATCACATCAAGTCACATGTTTGTGTTTTTTGTTTAGGGATCTACTAATTGAACTTAGTAACGCAAAGGTTCCCCCAATATCTAAAGACCTGAGGTATGGATGCACTGTAAGATTTAAGGGTATTATAACCATTCAAAATGCAAGACGTTACACAAAAGAAACTAGGAGGAGTCACATTCTGCAGTTGGAATATAAGAGGTGTTAATGAACCTATTAAAAGGGTTAAGATATTAGCTCAGCTGAAATTGTACAATACTGACATTATCTTTCTACAAGAAATCCATCTCAAATCCCAGGATCAGGCTAGATTGAGGGCGAATTGGATAGGACAACTATATTATTCTTCATATACTTCAAAATCTAGAGGTACGTCAATCATTATTCGAAAAGGTATACCATTTAAAGCAAAGAATGCCATAACAGATAAGGAAGGGAGATATTTGATTGTTACCGGAGAGATCTACGCTACCCCAATAACCTTGGTAAATATATACGCGCCTAACTTTGATAATCCTCATTTTTTCAATAAAATCCTGAATATAATCGCAGAATCTAATTACCAAAATGTTTTAATAGGAGGAGACTTTAACTGTGTTTTAGATCCGTATTTAGATAAATCTAGGCAAAAACAGAGAGGTAATACGAAATCTAAAACTAGTGAACTCTTAAATACTTACATAAATAATACCAATATAACAGATGTTTGGAGGATCGCTAATCTGACTGGCAGGGAATACTCATTTTATTCAATGGTACACTAAACATACTCATGTATAGATTATTTCCTGGTGGATACAAAATTAATCCTCTATACTTTGAACCCAAAATACCATACCAACTCGATCTCAGATCACTCCCCGCTAACTTTCTTTTAAAAATTGGAAGGAATGTCTAAAAACAAATCGTTTTGGAGGTTTAATCCTCAAATTTTAAAAGACCCGCAAGGGAGTATATATCTAAAAAAACAAATGGACCTCTTTTTTGAAATAAATGACACTCCAGATATATCGCCCACTTTATTATGGGAATCTTTCAAAGCATTTATTAATCTCATACCAAGCTTTTCAAAATAAAAAGAATAAGAACGAACAAAGACAGTTAGAAGAACAAATTAGGCAACTGGATATAGATAATGCTAAAGATCCAACTATGGATAAACACAATAAAATAATAATTTTGAAATTTAAATTAAATAAATTATTATCAGCGAAACTTATAAGACTATTCCAAATTACAAGACAGGAACACTTTGAATTTGGGGATAAACCACACAAACTCTTGGCTCAGCTAAAAAAACGATAAAAAGAACACACGATTCAAAAGATTAAATCAGATAGAGGGGAATCATTAACTTTACCGAATTATATTAATAAAAGATTTGCGCAATTTTATGAGAATTTGTACACATCCAAGACGACAACGGACACCAATAAAATCACAGAGTTCTTGGATAACTGTAATCTTCCAAAATTAGTTGAAGGAACAAGAGGAACTGGGTGCACAAATCTCAATTAAGGAATTAGAAGATACAATAACTTAATTAAAGAATGGAAAAACTCCAGGTCCTGATGGATTTAGTAATGAATTTTATAAAAGTTTTTATGACAAAATTATACCACGCTTACAGAAAATGTATAAATATGCCTTTAAAGAACAAACATTACCTGATACACTAGCTGAATCAATGATCACATTAATACTTAAAAAAGACAAAGATTTAGAAGAACCCGGATCATACAGAGCTATCGCATTGTTAAATACAGATCAAAAAATATTAGCGAAAGCATTAGCTAGAAGATTAAGTAAGTATGTTAGTAAATTAATAAATCCGGATCAAACGGGGTTTATCCCTAAGAGACATTCATCTAATAATCTGAGACGTCTGCTCAATATAATGCACTCACACAAAACCGAAGAACAAGAATTATCAATTATTTCGTTGGACGCAGATAAAAGCATTTGATCAAGTAGAATGGAATTATCTGGTTAAAGTATTACAAAAATTTCAATTGGGAGAGAATGTCATCCTATGGATTAAATTATTATATAATAAGCCTACAGCTAGAATATTAACTAATAACATATTATCTACGAAATTCCAATTATCAAGGGGTAATAGACAAGGATGCTCATTATCACCACTGTTATTTGCTCTTATAATTGAACCTTTAGCGGAAAGAATAAGAACACATCCAAATATCCATGGCTACAACACTAAATATTCAAATAATAAAATATCTTTATACGCGGATGATATACTATTGTACATCACAAAACCTCAAATTACTATACCAAACATATTAAATTTAATTGAGGATTTTGGATCCTTTTCTGGATACAGAATAAATTGGAATAAAAGTGAAATCATGTCAATAAAACCGAAAGACTCAACACACCTCTTAAAATTCCCTTTTAAAATAGCTACAGAAAAATTTAAATACTTGGGTATTGAAATTACTAGAAAATATCAAGCCATGTTCAACGCAAATTATAATCCTCTACTTAAGAAATTAAATACCTTAATTAAATTCTGGAAAACGCTTCCGATGTCTTTAATAGGCCGAATAAATGCTATAAAAATGATTTTTTTTACCACAAATTCTATACCTATTCCAATCAATTCCTATATACCTACCAAAAAAATTGGATTCAAACATTATAAATTTTATATGGGATTATAAATCCCATAGAATACAAAGAACACATTTGAACAAACCTAAAGTATTAGGTGGCTAGCCATCCCTAACTTTATGTATTATTATTGGTCAGTAAATATTAAAAATATGATTCAACTGATGGACAACTCTGCCCAGCAGGTGGATTGGATTATAATGGAGGGAGAGGACTGCTCCTCTTGTAATATTGGAGCGATCCTCCTCTCACCAATGAAGTTGAATAACATAAATTATAACAAAAATCCAATTATACATAGTACAATTAGAACTTGGAAACAAATAAAACATAATTTAAGATTAAGAAATCTATCGCTTTTATCCCCAATAGTTAATAACCCTTCGTTTAAACCCTTCATTATAGACAAATCATTTATACAATGGGAAAGATTAGGAATTAAAATGCTCGGAGACTCCGCTATCTTTAAGAGCTCCATCTAACTCTCTCTTGAAAGCATCCAGAGAATTGGCCTACACTGCTTTGCATCTGCCCACTCACCCAACCTGTCCAAGTCACCCTGCATTCTCATAGCATCCTCCTCACACTTCACACTGCCACCCAGCATTGTGTCATCTGCAAATTTGCTAATGCTACTTTCAATCCCTTCATCTAAATCATTAATGTATATTGTAAATAGCTGCGGTCCTAGCATCGAGCCTTGCGGTACCCCATTGGTCATTGCCTGCCATTCTGAAAGGGACCCGTTAATCCCTACTCTTTGTTTCCTGTCTGCCAACCAATTTTCTATCAATGTCATTACTCTACCCCCAATACCATGTGCTCTCATTTTGCCCAATAATCTCCTATGTGGGACCTTATCAAATGCTTTCTAAATGTCCAGGGACACTGCATCCTCTGGCTCTCCCTTGTCCATTTTCCTTGTTACATCCTCAAAAAATTCCAGATGATTAGTCAAACATTTCCCCTTCGTAAATCCATGCTGACTCCGACCGATCCTGTAACTACCACTATCTATACACTAGGGGCAATTTACAATATTGCCGAAGCCAATTAACCTACAAACCTGTACATCTTTGGAGTGTAGGAGGAAACTGGAGCTCCCGAAGAAAACCCATGCAGGTCACGGGGAGAACGTACAAACTCCGTACAGCCAGCTCCTGTAGTCAGGTTCAAACCCAGGTGTCTGGCGCTGTAATGCAGCAACGCTACCGCTTCACCACCATGCCGCTCCAAGTTCTAAATTTAAAGGGTGCCCTCTTGGATAAAATGTGTTAAAAACAGAACCAAATACAAATATTAAGATGTAGCAAAATGAGAAAATTTGATTCATATTCCTTTCTTATAAAGAATCACCTAGACAAGCTGCTATTAAACAAGATTAAATCATAAAACGTATTTCCCCCACATTTCTTTCCTAATTAAATTCTTGCAGTAGTGGAATCAAGAATTAGACTAGGGCCCAAAAATTCCTGGCCTTAGTAGGCTGTGGGCCGAGGAGCTTTATTCCAGTGTTTCGTGACCCAAGTCACCGAATTACATGAGATTTTCACATATTGTGTAAAAAAATTATATAAATCACCCCTGAAACTCGTCATGAATAAGACTTGCACATTTTTTATTAAATTAGAGAAAAAACGGAAAATTTCCGGGTATTTTTAGTCCAATAAAAGCACGTTTAACATTGAGTTGTATGCCAGTTGGCCAATCACGCGCTTTGTTTCAGGCTAGCTAGGCAGGGATCACTGAGAGGGCTTCACTGATGCCTGTTTTACTGGAGATTCCGATGAAGATTCAAACTAGTTCTGTGGATTACATGTCGTGGAAACTTGCAGCAGGATAATTGAATTTAGTGAGAAAAGCATGAAGAAGTCTGAAGAATGTGCTGCTGTGGATGAAAGTCTTGAAAGCAATGTCCCTGCCTGAGGTGCTGCAGTCAAACTTTGTGACTCAACGAACTGAAAAGGTAAGATCTAAAGTCTGAATTTATGAAAATTAATCTGTATGCACTTTAATTAATTTAAGTGCACCTTTATAATGTGAAAAAATGAGATTTGGAGGCTGTACATTCACTCATTCATTCACTCATTCATTCACTCATTCATTCATTCATTTACTCACTCACTCATTCACTCATTCACTCATTCATTCATTCATTCACTCATTCACTCATTCATTCATTCATTCACTCACTCATTCATTCATTCACTCATTCATTCACTCATTCATTCATTCACTCATTCATTCACTCATTCATTCATTCATTCATGAAGTTGAGGGCCTAAACTATGTGTAGCCATAGTTAAATCCAAGATAAATTAAACATTTTCACTAATGCCAGCTTGTTGTAGTCTAATAAGTCTTTAACATCTAATGTCGGAGCTGCCTGCGATCACTTACTGAGTACAAGTGCTCCGATCGCGGGGCCTATGTACTTACAGTTTTTGTCAATCGCTTTGACACTAGTTTCAGAACCTTGATGTCATTTTTCACAACTCTAGATACAAAACTCACAACCAATGATCAAAATGCACTTTTTTCAAAACTCTAACACTTTTTCCAATTTCTTGGATACAATTCACATAAACCAAAGATCATTTGTCCATTGAACTATAATCACCTGTTCAAAATGACACAACTTAACATCAAAGTATAACCATTTCAAAATGCAATTCACACATTACATTTGAGATGACTGTCTATTCATTTCATTACAATAATCTAACTATCAATTGATACAACTGCTCAAAATGACAAGTAACTGTTGCATTACTCTTAAAGCATAGTCTTATGGAAACTGAGGATGAGCATGTTCAGATCATGAAAGTTTCAGGATGACGACAATGATTGACACCACCTGTGACACCAATTCGTTACTGATGATTGATCTGTCCTTGTGGTATGGGTGTAAGTGGCATCCACAACAACATCTGTAGTGATACAACATGGAGCAGGCAGGTGGGCACCATAGAGGTCAAGTAGGAGAAGGAAGAGGAGGAAGAGGAGGAAGACGTGGTCAAAGGAATGGCAGGGGACAAGCACCCCTTTTGAGAGGTGGCCATGGGCCCCTTTTGAGAGGTGGCCATGGGCCCCTTTTGAGAGGTGGCCATGGGCCCCTTTTGAGAGGTGGCCATGGGCCCCATTTGAGAGGTGACCATGGGCCCCATTTGAGAGGTGTGGGGGAACGGGGTCGAGGACAAGGACCAAGACAGCAACGGCAAAGAGTCTCCAATGAGATTAGAGCAATGGTTGTAGATCATGTCATCAATCATGGCATGACAATGATTGAGGCAGCGAGAATGATACAACCAAACCTTAGAAGATCAACCGTGGCCTCAATCATTAGAACTTTCCGCAATGAGAACCGGTAAGTCTTCAGCATGCACTACAGTAAACATTACAGTACTGTAGGCTACTCTTACTGTAATTGTCAAATGATTGTACACTGCATGCCAATGTGCAGCACAGAGTAGGTAATGTGACTATGAAAATGTGTTCTACAGTATGATGACATGTTCTTCCTGTCATATTCCCTACAGAATTGAGACTGGACCCAATAGTGGAGGCAGAGGCAGACTCCTCACTGAGGAACAGGAACGGGCTGTGGTCAACATGGTCCAGGCCAGAAATGACATTTGGCTTACAGAAATCAGACAGAACATCCTGGACGACGAAGATCTCTTCAGGAATGTTGGAAGCCATAAGTTTGCCGACCATTGCACGTGTTCTGAAAAGGCACCAGGTGTCCCTCAAACAGTTGTACCATGTGCCTTTTGAAAGAAATGCAGACAGAGTGAAGCAACTGAGGATTGAGTATGTTCAGGTATGTTCAGTTTCATGATGCCTGTTTGTGAAAAATTCCCCATCATTGTACTGTAATCAATACTGTGCAGTAATTCTCTTTCCAACATGTCTTTTTGTACATAGAGGGTGATGGCCCTGGATGCGGATGACAATCATCACAAATTTGTTTTTGTGGATGAGGCAGGCTTCAACCTGGCCAAGACAAGGAGGAGAGGGGGAAATTTAATTGGCTAGCAGGCAACCATACAAGTACCTGCACGACGTGGGGCCAACATCAGTATGTGTGCGGCGATATCAGAAGATGGTGTGGTAGGGCGTAGATCTCTAATTGGTGCATACAATGCAGAGCTCCTTGTTGCATTTCTTGATGAGCTAACTAGTCTGTAGAGCTGTTGGTGTAATTTATGTCATTGTGTGGGACAACGTCAGGTTCCACCACGCTCATCTGGTGCAGGCATGGTTTCAGGCCCATCCACAGTTCCTCACTGTGTACTTGCCCCCATATTCTCCTTTCCTTAACCCCATTGAGGAATTTTTCTCCACATGGAGGTGGAAAGTGTATGATCGGCATCTGCATCAACAAGTGACCCTTCTTCAGGCCATGGACAATGCCTGCAATGACATTACAGCAGACCAGTGTCAGGCCTGGATTCGCCATGCGCGAAGGTACTTTCCAAGATGTTTGGCAAACGAAAACATCTATGCGGATATGGATGAGAACCTGTGGCCCAATCCACAAGACAGGGTTGATGGGGATGACAAGTGATTGTTGATCCTTTGTTTAGCTTTTTTTTCTTACTGTACAGTAGCCAGGTGAGGAACACGGCAGTTTGTTTTGCAGGACTTTTTTTTGTTTTGTTACAGTAATTGTTGCTTTCATTCAACCTATGTTGTCATTTAGTTTGTATTCATCAATAAATTTCAGCTTTGTTCAACGATTCCACTGTGTCTGTGGTATTCTCTCTACTAATCCTTTTACAGTGACATTACGTGTAGCACAGGATGAAACATGTATCACATATTTTGTACTACAATATTTAATGGTTGTACGAACAACTAAATAGTAAAACTATGTGTATGTTGTGTGTGGGTGATCTAAAGAAATGTCCCTATGGTATTTCATGATAAATGAGTTGTTTGAACCAATGATTCTGTGAGTGCAAGCTTTCTTTAAAGATATGAATACACAATGCAATGTTTTGAACGTTGGACAGCCTGTGATACAAGTGGTGACCGTTTAGAGTTTTGTATCTAGAGTTGTGAAAAATGACATCAAGGTTCTGAAACTAGTGTCAAAGCGATTGACAAAAACTGTAACATAGTGAAGCCGCGGTCTCAATTAAGAAGCGGCCGATTCGCGAACACGGAGCCGCGGAGTGTTTTTGGATCATCTCCGCGGGCGGGGGGGGGGGGGGGGGGGGAGGCTGTACATAGTGCCGTCGGTAGCGGCCATTTCCAGGCCTCGACCATGGGAGAATAACGGAGGAATATTCATTGCACTTTATAGGCTGCCATTGGAGTGAGAAATGGTTAGAAATGGCTGATGTTTATGCAGAAATTAATTGGTGAATGTGAACTTGAACTTGAACTTAATTTATCTATGGTAGTAACAGTGTTATTCTCATTAATATTAAGAAGAGGTTTAAATTTTATGAATTGAAGTCCATACAGACTTAATGACTATGAGATGTTTTTTTTGTAGCCTCTGCCTGACCCTCCACTTGAACTTGAACAAACTTATCAATGGACTTATCAAAACTTATCAAAAGACTTGGAATCTGATGAAGAATATTTAGATGAAGATCAGATGTAATGTAAACAAATAAATTGGGGAAATAAATGATTATATAAAGTTTTATTTTAGTGTTGATTGTTTCACTGTTTATTTGGTCAAATTATTTAAACAATGAGTGAATGACAGTGCGAAAGTCCATCCACACACAGTACATACACACATCCACACACACTTCCATCCATACGCACACTTCCATGCATGCACACACACACACATACATGCACACATACATCCGCACACACACTCACACACACATCCATCCGCACGCAGACATACATGTACACATCCATGCACACACATACATCCACACACATACATCCACACACATACATCCATCCACACATACATACACACTTACATCCACACATCCACAGATACACGTTTGACAGGTATACACAGATACACACACAAACTACAGATACTCAATGCAACACTTTTAGGGGGGTTTTGGTTAAAGGTAATAGCCCTCATTTGCAAAGGCACCATCGGGGGGTCTCTAACATAAATATAGGCTCATTGTAGCTTAAAATGAATACTCATCGATTAAACTTCAGAGCATCCGATTCTTGGTTAGGATGTGACATTTACATCAGAAATAAGACAGGTCTCTTACAGGTCTGCCACCCAGCCTGGCACTGCCCCAGTCCCACTATGGCCATTACCCCCACTCTCCCCACTATGGCAGTCTGTGGGGTTCAGTAAAAGGGGGGAACCCAGAGGATCTGTCCTGACCATTTAATTAGGCAGGTTCATGAGCTCTTAAAACCTGGGACCTCTGCTGCAGTCTCATTACATTTCCTATTAAAGCGACTGGAAGATGCCTTGCAGGACTGTCCCCCAGCCTGGAACTGCCCCAGTCCCACTATGGCCGTGACCCCCACTCTGCACACTGGCAGTCAGTGGGGTTCAGTAAAGGGAGGAACCCACAAGAACTGCCCTCACCCATTAATTAGGCTGTTTCAGGAGCAGGACCTCTGCGACAGTGTCATTAAAAAAACACTCACAATTATATTCATCATATTATTTGTATATAATATAATTATACTTAATTATATATGATTACAGTCATATTTACATATATATATAGGTATAATCAAATATAGTTTAAATGGACTGCAACACGGAAATAGGCTGCCCATTGTGTAATATGGGCATTGGCCACTAGATGGCGCTTACTTTCCCGATATTATTTTCTAATTAGTTTAATTAATTAATGTGCAGCTTTTGGCAATGACGAGTTATGACATCCTTCTCAATTATATTTCATCTAAATCTGTGGAAAATGTCATGTAGTTCGGTGACGTGGGTCACGATAATCTTTCTAGACACATTTTTGATGCTCGGCCCACAGCCTATAGCCTGTGAACAAAGCTGCTTTGGATGTTTTTTAAGGGTTGAAGTTTCAAGTTATTCCCCACAATGTGAACAAAATGTAAGAACAAAACCAGGAATGAGAATTTGCAGTCTGAGCATTATTGTGTCTTTAACCTGAAGTGTATTGATTGCCATTAGACCCAATAGCAAAATACATGTCCTCTTCAGCAATGGGAGCTGTGGGGCTCAACTTTAAACCAAATATTTAGTTATGACTTAAAATTAATTTAATTGTTAATTTTCGTGTGGATCCCACCCTCTACTTATTGCTTGGCTGTTCAGCAGTGGGTGGCATGGTGGCGCAGCAATAGAGTTGTTGCCTTACAACATTTGCAGCACCATGCGGTGGCGTGCGGTATCGCGCGGCGCTCCAGGATTTCGTAATGTATCGATATCCTCGCGCGCCACCTGCGTGACGTATCGCGTAAGCACGCTGACGCATTGGCGTCGCACGCTGTCAACTCGACATCTCACGTGTATCGCGTGGTGACGCATGGTTACGTCATCGTGCGTCGACGTCCGTAACCATGCATCGCCATGCGCCGCAGGGTATTCTAATGACGTCACTTGCACCAGACGGCTGTGCTGACGCGTGATTTGCGCGAGACGTCGCGAATCACGACGTGCTGACCTATTTTACATATGACGCGTAAATGACGCGTAAATGATGGCCAAGTGGGACATTTTTTTCATTTTTGCTTTTGATTAATGAATCAATCAAAATGCATCCACAAATTTCACTTGACAGCCTGTTACAATTCTGCCATATCACCAAAATGACAAACACACCTGCACATCAAATAAAGTAATTAATATATACCTCTCATATTTCCAAATTTAATTTCCTGTCAATAAATATCATGCAACACACACTCGTGTTGCCAATCGCATCATTGAACACTTTGAAAACTCCAAAATCATTTTAAAAAATGAAGGGTTCACATGTAAAAAGTTTAAAACAGGCAGTTGAACTCATTCTTTCTGATGCCAGTTATAGTGATCGGCCATAGTTATAGTGATCGGCCATATAATAATGTTCTATTTAATCAGAAAGAAGAGAGTGCCAGGATGAATCAAAGCCATAACATCATACTTCCAGCCCACTGATGTATTTCCGCATGGACAACTGGATAAATGGCAGGTTTATGAATGGCTGCACGTTTTGTCAACTTGTGGTTGTAATTGAGTCAGGGCTTATAAAAACCTTTGATTTTAAAATACCCATCATTTTTTTTGGTCACTTAGTAGCTCATTCAAGTGTTGTGCTATGTAGGAGGACTTCAAGGTGACGTTATTATAAAACAGTGTCGTACTACAAAATATATACATTTATTAAATAATTCAAACATTTGTGTCACTTATTTTCATCCTAATGAAACACAAAATTAAAATTTGTGTGCAATTAATATGTTGAAATATGGCGGCCTATTAATAAACCAAATGCATCAGATAGTTTCTCTGATGGATTTAGGGCTTGACCTTCTGTGTATACATTGAAGAATTCATTAGAATTTACAGCACAGAAATAACTCAACCCTCCCCATTTTGCTGGAGTTTATTCCCCGCATGTGGCTCTTGCCATCTTATTTTGTCCTTTTCAACATTGTCTATGTATTTTTTAACTTCCTGTTAAGTGCATTCAAACACTAGATTTTCATCTTATCTCCACAAGCATCAAAACTCAGAGGAGCTCTTGGCTCCTCCGTTAATCTCTTTTTAACTAGCAAATTTCTTTCTCTTTTTCCCTCTCTTTCTTTCTTCAAAGCCGTTAGATTTAGTGACTCATCGTCAGTCCCTACAGGGGAGACTGAACCATTCAGTCACCTGGTGAGCATCTCATCTACACATCAGCCTACAAACAATAATGACTATTGAAGTGAGGTTCACTGCAGAGATAGCTGTTGCCAAGTGAGTGAGTAAGAGTGACAGAACCTGATTACATGACAAATTACCTGAAGAACAAAGTAAGAAATATCAGTGGGTGCAAAACAATTTGACGCCACATTTCACTTCTGCCCTCTATTCTGTTTTTTCTTTGAGTTATCTGTGTATGAGTTTGAATCTTCAGGTCTTGTTAATTATCAAACTACAAGATTTAAACAGAGTGAACTCTTTACATTAAGACGTGGGATTTTTTTTTCTGTTGCTCTCTTCTTTTCTGAATAGATTCATGGTCACTAGCCAAATCCCAATAAAAGCCATCTGAAGAAACAAATGTAATCATTGTGATGGAGCTCAGTTCTTCGCTCACTTTTCTCACAGCAGGAGGATGAGGGGTGATCTTAGACCATAAGTGATAGGAGCAGAATTAGGCCATTCTGTCCATCATGTCTACTCAGCCATTCAATCATGGCTGATCTATCCCTCCTTCCCGCCTTTTCCCCATAACCCCGGATACCCATACTAATCAAGACCTGTTACCTCGCTGTATGAGTCTATGATTCTATGACTTGGCATTCACAAACATGCACTAGGCCATTGAATACAGGCTCAGAGAGAAAACACTGGCTGCTTCTCACTCCAGTTGATTGAAATCAATTTAAGCACCTTTATGAAATCAACAGGCAGCAAGCTCAGTTTTTGAATCTCAATGTTCCCAATGTGTACGGTTCAATGGGACAATAGGTTACAAGGAAATAAGAGGGTGAATAGTTTAATGGGATTGTTCCGATAGCTGGCATCTCAATAGGTTAAATGTCCTCTATACATATCGAGAAATTTGTGACATGTGAAAAATAATGATTTATGGATTGTAGCTTACTTGCTAATTAAGTCATTGGAACCTGTTAAGGCTCTGTCTCACGGGTTTGCGGTCATTGGCGGTGAAGCGTGGCGTCGCCGGAAGAGGGGACCGCACGGCAACCGCGAGAGCGGTGCGCCTATGACGTGGGAGCGCCGCCCGGATGCTGCGCGGTGCCGAGTGATCTCCGTACGGCCGGTTCCACGAGCTTGCGGCGTCGGGTGATGACGACAACGCGCAACGTGATGCTCTACGCGATGACGTCATCGCGCAACGTGACGCGCTACGCGATAACGTCATTTCGGATCGCGGGGCTGTGGCGACGGTAGTGCTGATCGCGGCGCTGTGGCGGCAGCTGTGGCGGTGCCCGTGCCGCACACGTGCCTCACTGGCGGCGGCTGTGGCGGTGAAAGTTGGACTCACGGCGCTCGTGCCGCACTGGCGGCGGCTGTGGCGGTGCCGTGCTGCACTCGTGCCTCACTGGCGGCGGCTGTGCGGTAGGAAAAGTTTTTTCGACATTGTTGGTTTTTTGTGAGCACCGTGCGGTGTTGGGACCTACACCGCACGACCCCGGCGGTGTGCATTGGACCGACCCCGTGGTCTCTGGCGGTCCACGAGCGGTAGAAACTTCCTGTTTCACCGCCAATGACCGCAAACCCGTGAGACAGGCCTTTTAAATGACAGATTTTGAAAATGAAACAGGCAAAAAAAAGTTAGCACAATTGAAAAATAATAGCATTTGAATGAAAAAAGGTACACAAAGTGCTGGAGTAACTCAGGGGTCAGGCAGCATCCCTTGGAAACATGAGAACATGTTCTCCAGGGATGCTGCCTGACCCACCGACAAACTCCATGCTGATGCTGCTCACCCGCTGAGTTTCTCCAGCATTTTTGTCTACCTTCGATTTTCCAGCATCTGCAATTCCTTCTTAAACACCGACTTACTCCAGCACTTTTTGTCCATTTTATTGGTAAAGCAGCATCTGCAGTACCATATTTCTATGAGAAAAACTCAGAATTGACTGGCATACTTTGGAAGAAGCACATCATTCAGCTTGAGTCTGTCTTTTAAACAGATCAGTTAGTAATCCCTCAAGCTTCTATGATCAAGCGCATACATGAAAACACATCGAGGTCAGAGTTTAAAAATAGACCAGTCAGCCAACCGGTCAATCTTAGGATTTATTTTTAACAAAAAAAAAACTGCTTTCACAACATTTCACCCTCTTTATTTCTCACATAGCTCTGCTATCTGGTTTTAGATAGATTTTGCCTTAACCAATGTACTTTGGAAATGAATCCCACCTCTCCAAACAATTTGTGTGAAGAAACTGCTCCTGTACCCTGTTATAAATGGCTCACACTTAATATTGTGCACCTTAAGTTAATTCATTTTAAAATATTAGGTTTTTAAATGTCTTATGTGGAGAGATGTTGTCATGTGATATTTCATCTGATGTATGAAGCTGTAAAATATCATGATGACTTCAATAGATGGAAGAAATGATTGCATGGAGACTAATGATGCCAAAACCTTTCAATAAATTTCAACAAATATCAGCTGTTAACAACAATTTAAAATGTAAAACAAACTTTTTAGAGTCATAGAGATTCATCGAGTCATAGGGTTATAAAGCATGGAAACAGGCCCTTCATTCCAACTTGTCCACACCGGCCAACATATCCCATCTACACTGGTCCCACTTGCCTGCGTTTGGCCCATATCACTCAAACCCTGTCTTATCCATGTACCTGTTTAACCATATAACCATATAACAATTACAGCACGGAAACAGGCCATCTCGGCCCTTCTAGTCCATGCCGAACACTTACTCTCACCTAGTCCCATCTATCTGCACTCAGACCATAACCCTCCATTCCTTTCCCGTCCATATACCTATCCAATTTATTTTTAAATAATAAAAACGAACCTGCCTTCACCACTTCCACTGGAAGCTCATTCCACACAGCTTCCACTCTCTGAGTAAAGAAGTTCCCCCTCATGTTGCCCCTAAACTTTTGTCCCTTAATTCTCAAATCATGTTTAAATGTTTCTTAAAAGTTGCGATAGTGCCTGCCTCAACTTTCTCCTCCGGTAGCTGATTGCTTACACCCACCACCCTTTGTGTGAAAATGTTACCCCTCAGATTCATATTAAATCTTTCCCACTTCACCATAAACCTATATCCTCTGGTTCTTAATTCCCCTACTCTGGGTAAAAGACTCTGTGCGTCTATCTGATCTATACCTCTCATGATTTTATGCACCTCTATACGATCACCCCTCATCCTCCTGCACTCCAAGGAATAGAATCCCAGTCTGCTCAACCTCTCCCTATAGCTTAGACCCTCAAATCCTGGCAACATTCTTGTAAATCTTCTCTGTACCCTTCCCAACTTGCCAACATATTTCCTGTAACATTGTGCCCAGAACTCTAAATACAGCCTCACCAATGACTTCACCAACATGACCTTCCAAATTCAATACCCAATATTCTAACTGATGAAGGTCAATGCACCAAAGGACTTTTTATGACCACCCTATCTACCTGTAATGCTACTTTCACGGAACTACGTATTGCACCCCTAGATCCCTCTGCATTCAACACTCCCCTGAGCTCTATCATTCACTGTGTGATGCTGCCCATGTTCGACTTTCCAAAATGCAACACCTTACATTTCTCAGTATTAAATTCCATCAACCATTCCACAGCACATCTGGCCAACCGATCAAGATGCTGCTGCAGTTTTTAACATCCATCTTCATTATCTACAATACCACATACTTTTGTATCATCTGCAAACTTACTAATTGTGCCATGTACGTTCTCATCCAAGTCATTGATAAAGATGAGAAACATTAATGGGCCCAGCACAGAACCCTGAGGCACACCACTAGTCACAGGCCTCCAGTCCAAGAAACAACCTTGCACGATTACCCTCTGCTTTCTTATATAAAGCCAATGTTCTATCCATTCAGATATATCTCCTTGGATCCCATGCGATCTAACCTTTCAGAGCAGGCTACCATATGGAACCTTGTTGAATGCTTTGCTGAAGTCCATATATACAACATCCACAGCGCTGCCCTCATCGAAATTCACATTAGGCAAGAAATGGTACTGGGTAGACTGATGGGACTGAAGGCTGATAAATCCCCAGGGCCTGATGGTCTGCATCCCAGGGTACTTAAGGAAGTATCTCTAGAAATCGTGGATGCATTGGTGATCATTTTCCAATGTTCTATAGATTCATGATCAGTTCCTGTGGATTGGAGGGTAGCTAATGTTATCCCTCTTTTTAAGAAAGGAGGAAGAGAGAAAACAGGGAATTATAGACGAGTTAGCCTGACATCGGTGGTGGGGAAGATGCTGGAGTCAATTATAAAAGATGCAATAGCGGCACATTTAGATAGCAGTAACAGGATCGGTCCGAGTCAGCATGGATTTACGAAGGGGAAATCATGCTTGACTAATCTTCCGGAATTTTTCGAGGATGTAACTATGAAAATGGACAAGGGAGAGCCAGTGGATGTAGTGTACCTGGACTTTCAGAAAGCATTTGATTAGATCCCACATAGGAGAATGATGGGCAAAATTTGAGCACATGGTATTGGGGGTAGGATACTGACATGGATAGAAAATTGGTTGGCAGACAGGAAACAAAGAGTAGGGATTAACGGGCCTCTTTCAGAATGGCAGGCAGTGACTAGCGGGGTACCGCAAGGCTCGGTGCTGGGACCGCAGCTATTTACATTATATTAATGATTTAGATGAAGGGATTAAAAGTAACATTAGCAAATTTGCAGATGACACAAAGTTGGATGACAGTGTGAATTGTGAGGAGGATGCTATGAGAATGCAGGGTGACTTGGACAGATGCAGTTTAATGTGCATAAATGTGAGGTTATCCACTTTGATGGCAAAAACAGGAAGGCAGATTATTATCTAAATGGTGTCAAATTGGCAAAAGGGGAAGTACAACGGGATCTGGAGGTCCTTGTTCATCAGTCACTGAAATTAAGCATGCAGGTACAGCAGGCAGTGAAGAAAGCAAATGGCATGTTGGCCTTCATAACCAGAGGAGTTGAGTATAGGAGCAAAGAGGTCCTTCTGCAGTTGTACAGTGCCCTAGTGAGACAATACCTGGAGTATTGTGTGTAGTTTGGTCACCAAATTTGAGGAAGGACATTCTTGCTATTGAGGAAGTGCAGCATAGGTTCACAAGGTTAATTCCCAGGATGGTGGGACTGAGATATGTTTATAGAATGGAGCAGCTGGGCTTCTACACTCTGGAATTTAGAAGGATGAGAGCGTATCTTATTGAGACATATAAGATTATTAAGGGTTTGGACACGCTAGAGTCAGGAAACATGTTCCTGATGTTGGGGAGTCCAGAACCAGGGGCCACAGTTTAAGAATAAGTGGAATTAGAACAATAAGAACAGACGAGGAAACACTTTTTCTCACAGAGTTGTGAGTCTGTGGAATTCTGTGCCTCAGAGGGCGGTGGAGGCCAATTCTCTGGATGCTTTCAAGAGAGAGTTAGATAGGGCTCTTAAAGATAACGGAGTTAAGGATATGGGGAGAAGGCAGGAACTGATCAGCCATGAGGACATTGAATGGCTGTGCTGGCTCGAAGGGCCAGATGGCCTACTCCTGCACCTATTGTCTATTGTCTATTGTCTATTGTCTATTGTCCTTTTTGATCAGGTTCAAAAATCTGTAAGACACATATACGTAAGACACAACCTCCCACATACAAAATGATGCTAACTCTCCCTAATCAGCCCTTGATACCTAAATGCATGCATATCATATCCCTCAGAATACTGTCCAGTTACTCTCCAACTACAGATGTTAAGCTCACTGGCCTATAGTTCCCAGCTTTTTCCCTGCAGCCCTTCTTGAATAGAGGCACAAATTTCACCACCCACAGTCTTCAGGCACCTCACCTGTATTTAATGACGACTCCTAATTAAAATTATTGAAAGATTTTTATTTTGCTACAATTAGTGTTGTGGATGTTTAAAAGCATTTATTGATATATCTTTGAAAATCTGTGGGTCAATTACCCAGAGATCATGATAAATACTTGATTTAATCATGTAATTTATTTTTATAGACATATTAAAAATATATCTGCAGCAATACCTAGATCCAAAGGTTCCTCCTTTACAGATTTCATGCAATGGGCAGTTAATATGTTCCACCACAGACAGTCAGTATGGATCAGCAGCAATTAAATACTTATTCAAGGTTTGAAATTTTTTAAAGATTTCTATCCCTGATTTTCGTGAAAAATAAAGCGTTGCCTACAATTTCAAGTTGTACGTGAACATATATAAAAACATAGAAAATAGGCGCAGGAGTAGGCCATTCGGCCCTTCAAGCCAGCACTGTCATTCAATATGATCATGGCTGATCATCCAGAATCAGTACCCTGTTCCTGTTTTCTCACTATACCCCTTGATTCTATTAGCCCTAAAAGCTATATCTATACCACTTGAATACGTCCAGTGAATTGGCCTCCGCTGCCTTCTGTGGCAGAGAATTCCACAGATTCACAACTCTCTGGCTGAAAAAGTTTTTCCTCATCTCAGTCCTAAATAGCATATCACTTATTCTCAAAGTCGAAGGATACCTCTGACAGGAGGGAAGCCACGTCCCAAAGAAGAGCATCAGAAGTTAAGGCCTGGATCTCGGGAGAGGATCAGCCAGAAGAACCGGTTCCACAAGAGGAAATGAAGACATTAGATCTCAGCCAAAGATTGGCTGTGAGATTTATTCAACAGCTACATGACTTATCTGAAGATTGAAGGCTTTATCACGGAGTCGTGAGTAGAACAGCTTTTATAGTACTTCTGAATTTGAAAGCTATAATGCTTTAATTTTGAACAGCTTCTGTAAAAGTGATTTGAAAGCTAGTTTTGCGAGCTTGCTAGCTTGGAAAATAGCCAAGAAGCTTGTTTATTCAGTTCAGTCTGGAGAGATCCGGATGCTCGTCCTTGAGTTGTTTTGAAGTCAAGATAAGACACATTCTTTTGGAACTGAAATCATTATTAACTTCGAAAACATTTTGGATGTTGTCTGAAAGTCCTGTTTATTATATTTTCTTATCTAATGTTTTGGAACATTCTGCTCCGATGTTTATCAACAAGATAAAGGAAATTGAAGAAGTCCTTGTTCGTCCAATTTAAAGATTTGGCAATCCATGGAGCAAGATGGAGCAGGTGAGACAGAAGAACCAGAAGAACCACAAGGTGTCAGAGCCAGGCTAAAGTATCTAGAAGATGCAGATAAGGCCCAAGCTTCCTACCTGAAAGAAACCCAGAGGGAGAGAAACAAGTTATGGACACAGGTTACCAGTTCAATTGAAAAACAGAAGAAACTAATGGAATCAGCTAAGAACGCGAAGAAATTGGAATCTAACCTGAGCCAACTACTTAACCTCTGTCATGAGGTTGGAGAGAAACAAAACGTACTGCTGAATTCACACCCATCTCAGGAAGAACGCGTTAGACGCACCCAGTGGTGGGAAGAAAGGCTGAAGTTATTCAATGATTTCATGGATGAGGTGGAGGAGTGGTTAACTGAAATTATACCACAATTTACACACTCAACAGTTGAAAGAGTTAAAGGCCTGTCTCACGAGTCTGCGGTCATTGGCGGCGAAACGGGAAGAATCTGCCGCCATAGACCGCGCACTCGTGAGAACGCACAATTCCGGGGCCGTGCGGCGGTGTTCCCAACACCGCACGATGCTAAAATAAAACCTACACTGTTGAAAAATATTTTCCTACCGCACAACCTCCACCAGTGATGCACGAGTGCGGCACGGCCGCCCGCACGGCCGCAGCCAGTGTGGCTCGAGCGCCGTGCGTCAAACTTGCACCGCCACAGCCTCCGCCAGTGAGGCACGTGTGCGGCACGGCCACAGGCACAGCCACCGCTACAGCACCGCGATCAGGACGGCCGCCACCACAGCCGCCGCTAGCGAGTCACGTGCGGCGGGCCGACATCATCGCAGTCGGCCTGCCCTTTTTTTAAATTACCGCAAGCACGTGGGACCAGCCATATTTGAATCACTCGGCCCCCGCGCAGCATCCGTGCGGCGCTCCCGTGGATAGGCTCGGCGCTCTCGCCATTGCCGTGCGGTCCACTCTACAGGCGAAGCCGCACTTCACCGCCGATGACCGCAAACACGTAAGACAGAGCCTTTATGCAACAAGGTGCTGAATAGAAGAGGAGATTAAACCACGAGATAGTATCTCGAATGTATCTACACGAAGATCAATGCATAAATCTGGTTCTATAGCCAGTTCGGCGTCAAGGGTTTCTGCTCAATTGGGAGTTGAAGCTGATCTAGCCGCTCTCTCAATAGAAGCGGATGCCTTGAAGAAGAAACATGAGATTGAGCGAGAAGAAGAACAGATAAAAGAAGAGATGAAGCGACAAGAACAGATGAAAGAAGAGATGAGGCGACGGAAAGAACAGCTGGAACTAGACAAATCAAAGAAGGAGATAATGGAAAGTGAGGGTTAAAGATGCAGCTCTAGTGCATCGGTTGCGATGAACTCTGGTTTGAGAAAAACTGCTCCAAGTGAGTCAGCAGTTGGACCAATTCCACAATCGAGGACCACTGGATTTCATGGCTTTGAACACCCATTGGAACAGTGGAAAATGGACAAAACTTCATTTCAGCAAATGGGTGCTAGATCGAAACAAACTACTTATGGGGCGTCTGTAGAGGCTCAGGACAAACCAACAGCTGAGTACGCTTTTCTGAGGCCTGATACACAGGCTCGAGCAAGCCAGTGTGAGCCCCAGAGGCCTGTCTATCGTCTGTTGGCGCCAAGCCAAGGATATCAGGATGGATTATTTGCATTGGCGAATGGGCAAACTGAATTCAACAAGCTCATAGCTCAACAAATTCTCTCTTTCACCCTACCACCAATAGAAATTCCTACATATGATGGTGATCCTTTGCGGTATGAAGCTTTCATAAGGGCATTGGACGAAGTAGTAGAAATGAAAATTACTGATGAAAAAGAACATTTACGATTTCTGGTGCATTACACAAGCGGAAGTGCCAAGGTACTTGTAGAAAGTTGTCAAAATGAGCCCTTCAGCCAAGGCTATCAAGAGGCAAGAAGGTTACTTAAAGAATGTTTTGGTAATGACCAGAGGATTGCTAACGCATACATGGAGAAGGCCCATGCTTGGAAAGATATCAAGCCAGAAGATGTGGATGCATTGAGTAATTATGCAATATTTCTTTGCAGCTCGATGAAAAATCTTGGCCACATGGAGGAAATTAATCTTATTAGTAATACCAGAGCCATCAGTAGTAAGCTGCTCAGAAGACTGCTCAGAAGACTGAGAGAAAAGTGGAGAGATGAAGCAGGCCAAATATTGGATAAGAAGAAGTGAGTAGCCATGCTATCAGACCTGGTGATTTCTTGGAAAAGCAAGTGTTAGAGCCACACCACAAGAATATTGAAGATCATATGCCAATTGCAACTGTCAAAGGTTCTACCTTTACCAAAACTGAAGGAAGATCAGGACCTAAGGGAGGCAGTTTTGCTACCGCTATAATACCTGTGGAAACAACAGGTGGAATGAAAGGAGATGTATCTACTATCAAGCAAAAAGGATTTTGTTTGTCATGTGATGATGTCGAAGATTCAAGAAGAAGGAATATAAAGAAAAGATGGATTTCTTGAAAGAGAAGGGAATCTATTTTGGATGTTTGAAAAAAAGGACACATGGTAAGAGACTGTGAGAGTCCTATAACGTGATAAGTGCAAGCAAAATCATCCTGAAACACTTCACACTGTAAAGAAGCCACCAGAGCAAATAGAAGAAAAGGAGCCGGAGCAAACAGAACAGAAGGAGAAGCCATCTACCAATGATGCTGTCACCTCTCCTCAAGTAACTGCTCATATTGGGGCCGGGGTAGAAGCCAGTATCTTCTCTATCTTACCAGATGAACACAGTGTTGGAAAAATATGCATTTTTGGATCACGGGTGTTCGGCTACCTTTTGCACAGAAAGCTTGATGAGAAGGCTGGACATCACAGGAGAAGAGATTAAGATTCGATTACGTACCATGAATGAAGATATAGAGTGCATGAGTCATTACATTACAAATATGGAGATATCCAGTGTGGATGAAGATAATTTTAAACCAATATCTGAAGTGTATATACATAAGACCATGCCTGTTGTTCATCAAAATATAACCAGACATGAAGACTTGAGACAATGGCCTTACCTGAAGGATGTCAAAATATCTAAAATAAATTCTGGTGTTGACCTACTTATCGGAATGAATACTTTGAAGGCATTGGAACCTATACAGATTGTGAGGAGCCAAGGTGCTGGACCGTTTGCTGAAAAAACCTTGATAGGTTGGGTCATCTATGGTCTTGAGAAGTAACAACGAAAGCGGGAATGGGAAGAACTACCATGCCGCTGCTGTTAATCAAATATCTACTAGTAAATTAGAAAAGCTGTTGATGAAGCAATACAATCATGACTTCAATGAAAGTACCAGTAAGGAATCTGAAGAAATGTCCAGGGAAGAGTTAAAGTTCTTGGATATTATGAACTACTCAGTAAAGATGATAGACGGACACGGTACCCAGACGTGGCGTCGAAGGACGCGATGCCGAAACGAAGAAATGGAAGCCAAATAACTGAACGGAAACAACGTCGAAAAGCCAAATAACCGAAAGGGCGCAAGGCCGAAAAGCCAACTAGCCAAAAGGGCGGATCGCCGAAAAGCCAACTAACCGAACGACGCATCGCTGAAAACCCAAATAACGGACATGACGTCGCCGTGGGACGGGACTTGTCAGCGATTGGTCCAGATCCCCGCGTCCATCACTTCACTGGATGGGGGAGACGGGAAGGTGGAGGTCATTTTTAATTTTCCTTCGCCGCATTTGGACTTTCCTGAATGTAAAATAAAACCCCGTGTAATTGGAACTTTCGGTTGATTTAACAAAATAATAATCCAAATTGGTTCCATAGATATTTACACCAACTGTAACAATTATATTTTGACTACCACAATACATTTACATACACTACCGTGCATCTTGAAGGCCTTTTGGGTGAGAATCGAGAAACCAGTCTGTTTGTTTAAAGAATATCTTAGCTCCCTAAGTCGGTTCAGTGATATGAGTCAGGGACCGAGGAACGTTTTTGAAAGTGGTGAGGCTGAGCGATCACTGATCACTGGCCTCAGGGGTAGACGGTGAAAGAGCGGAGCGACCGAGCGGGTGGTACAATTATTATTTGTTGTTGTTGCTCGACCTCCCAAAACTGGGGGATAATACAGGCCATCCCCAACTCAAAAAGTGGGGGGAAATATCCTGCATCCCCCCTCTCTCTCTCTCCCTCCCTCTCGGGGTCGACTCGCTCTCTCCTTCCCTCTCGGGGCCGACTGATTGACACTGACTCTCTCTCTCTCTCTCGGGGCCCATGGGCCCACCCTCCCCTCTCTCTCTCTCGGGGCCCATGGGCCCACCCTCCCTTCCTTCCACTCGGCAGCCAATCACAGCGCTTGCCCCATATCTCACAGCATGAACCGCACTGTGATTGGCCATTGAGCATAGGGGAGGGAGGGTTTGGGGGGGGGGGCGCAGTCGGATTCCATCACGGCTGGTCGTGGTTTTGCCCAAAGGTCATAAAGCGGAGCTCCGCTCAATGATCTTTGGTTTTGCTGCGCTCACTGTGTGCTTGTTCTGAGATTCTGGATGTCGGAGGTCCTCAGAAGATGAGAATGATATGCCTGCAGGCCAGATAATTTCGGGTTATGAAGCCGACTGCCCCTCAAACCCTCCGCTCCCTCACTGGGTACCCCCGAGGCCAGTGATCAGTGATCGCTCAGCCTCCCCACCCTCCCGTCTCCCCCGGCGTGTGATGTGATGTGATGGACGCGGGGGTCTGGACCAATCGCTGACATCCAGCCCCCCCAGCGACGTCATGTCCATTATTTGGGTTTTCAGCGATGCGTCGTTCGATTAGTTGGCTTTTCGGCGATCCGCCCTTTCGGTGTTGTCTTTTCGGCGATCCGCCCTTTCGCTTAATTGGCGTTTCGGCTATTCCGCCCTTTCGGTTAGTTGGCTTTTCGCCGTTGTTTCCGTTCAGTTAGTTGGCTTTTCGGCGATCCGCCCTTTCGGTTAGTTGGCTTTTCAGCTTTGCGCCATTTCGGTTATTTAGCTTTTTGACGTAGCTTCCGTTTGGTTATTTGGCTCCACTTCTTCACTTCGGCATCTCGTCCTTCGACGCATTGCCCGCACACGGATGGACACTATTTTCTGGACTTACCTATCAAACAAGAAAGTGTTAGTCTGCCGAATAATCGTTGTATGGCAGAGCAACACACCCAGAATTTGAAACGCAAGTTTGGTAAGAATACAAAAATTCATGAGTAATATACGTCTTTCCTAAAGGGTATTATTGATAATGATTACGCCAAAATGGTTCCAACAAACCAACTGAATCGAAGTGATGGAGAGCTTTGGTATATTCCGCACCCTGGAGTGTATCACTCGAAGAAAGGGACCTTGAAGGTGTTCTTTGACTGCGCTACAGGCTTCAAAGGAACATTACTTAACTGTCAACTACTGCAAGGTCCAGACCTTACCAACTCACTCATTTGTTTTCTCATTAAATTCAGACACGAACTAATTGCTTTGATGGCTGATATCAGAGCGATGTTTCATCGTCAAAGTATCAGAAAAACACATTGACTACCTGCGATTCTTATGGTGTCCTGAAGAGGATGTACAACAAGATCTTGTCGAATACCAGATGAAGGTACATCTCTTTGCAGCAGTGTCATCATCAAGTTGTGCGAACTTTGCTTTAAAGAAGACAGCAGAGGACAATAAAGTTCACTTTCCAGAGGAAGTAATAACCACTTTGAAGAATAATTTCTATGTGGATGATTGCTTAAAATCCATGTCTATTGAGCAGGAAGCAATTCAAATGGTAAAACATCTGACTTCCCTCTGCAATAAGGGAGGAATTACAGTTTCCAAGTGGATCAGCAACAGTTGTTGTATTGGAAAGCATTCCACCAGATGATAGAGCCAAATAGACCAGAGAGTTGGACTTGGACAAAGACAATTTGCCAATGGAAAGAGCATTGGGAGCTACTAAAGCCCCTGTCCCACTTAGGAAACCTGAACAGAAACCTCTGGAGACCTTGTGCCCCACCCAAGGTTTCAGGTTTCCTAAGTGGGACAGGGGCTTAATGTTTCACAATGGAAATATGTTAACGCAAAAGAAAATCCTACGGATGAAGCTTCTAGAGAACTGACAGCGAATTGCTTCCTAAGCAATTGGAGATGGATCAATGGACTAGAGTCTCTCTGTAAGTAGGTATGTTACAAAACTTACCTTCAGCGGCGCTGCAGTTCTGTCACTGGCCGTGCGTGCGACTTTGACGCCTTTGAGAGGTGGGGTGGGTTTAAAATACCGTTTTCTCCAGCCTGTTGAAATCGATCTTTGTCAGGCTGTTTAGTTGCTGAAGAAAAATCGCTCCGACATCCGTTTTATCAAGTTTTTTTTAAATAGCGCTGGATAATTTAATAGCAGGAGTAAAATAAAAATTGTCTTCTAAAGCCGTCAACGCCGATAATGGGTCGGATCTCACATATGGGACAAAGCAAGGTACGCCATTTATTTTTACATATAAACGTGCTTCTTAGGATGCCTTTAATCAAAATTTCACATTGTGAAAAGGTGACTTAGGCCCCATACGAACCGGCAGTGTTTTTCCTGCCGATATGGGGTTTAAATTCACCGCAAATGCAACGTTCCATTCGATCGCGTTCCACAAAATCTCACTCGCAAGATGATTTAAATGGCCATTAATTTACGGGAATTAAACACTAAATTCCTTCGATTTGGCCCATAAATTCATGACAATGAGATTTAAAAATCATGTTATATTGTGAATTCTTGTGTGAATATTATTTGGACACTTAGCCTATTTAAAAATGTTAACCTTTTCTTAAGAAATGGATAGATGTTTAGATCTAGTAATTAAATTTTGTAATTAGCTACAATTAGGTAACTAACTAATTATATGCTTTAATTTCAGGTCATCCAAGTAAGATTGTTTCATATTTGTTTCAGAATGCTTCAATCTATAATAACTGAAAATTTCATTCAGTTCTCTTAATTTTTAAGAAAGTTATAGGCTTTTGACTGTCCTTGATCACAGATTTTGAGTTGTCAAAGGAAAAGGAAAAGCAATAGGGAACAAGATGCTAATTTCTGAGTATGAAAATGGCCATAACTTTTTTAATACTGAAGATATGAAAGTGAATTAGGTGTCAAATTAAACTTCTTTTTATGCTTTATCTGATGGAATAAATTGCAGACTTGATTTTTAAAATCTCAAAATTGTGTAACATTGCTACTGTAAGCCAGACAGAGTATAGCCAAAACTTGAGCTGAGATTTGAAATCTCTGCTAATGATCCGGAAATTAAACAAAACATCACATTGAATGTTATTGCTAAAAATCCTATTATTCTCTCGAAGGATTTTCACACTTCAACATTATTGTTACAACTCATCCATGAGTAGATCGGACATGGAGGAAGAAGTTTCATGCTATCAAAACTTTGGACTTTTGTGTTTTGGACTATATACTGGATATCACGCCTGATGTTAAGGGTTTGGTGCACACGGTACGACTTTAAACTAAAAACAATGTTCTCATAAGACCAATAACCAAGTTATGCTTGCTTCTAGAATGCGAGGATGAAGATAGAAGATTCGCTGAAGAAGTCTGGATGTGGATATATAATGCAGCTATTTTTTGCTTTTGATATATGTTAAGCCTTCATGGCTACTTTTTTGATGTTTATTAGTTAATGCCTCATTATATACTCAGAAGAATTAGGGGCCGGTATGTAGTGGCCATTTGGCTTTATTTTGTGTGTCACAAATTATGGCATTTGCCTTTAAATTTAGTCTGCCCGTAATTATGTGGGTGGGATTTATTACGTAGTCGGTAGCTTGTTTTCTGCTGGGATCTTGCGCAGAAGCTGTAAGATTTGTTAGTTTAGTTTTGGAGCTCAATATGGCAAGAAGGAATATCCTTCGACCATGTGGAGTTATACTGAGACATGAGGGTTTTTCTAACGTTTAAAAGCAATATGCTGGAGTTTGATGAAGATTAAAGTGTACGAGTCTAAGAAGAAGGTTGGATGAATATCTTACTGTTTTTCTTCAACAATAAAGAAACTATTATTATGACTGTGTTATGAAGATTTATCTTTCGAGAAGCTCTGAAAGTCTCGTGGAGCTCACATGCATAATACGACATTCTCCTAATACCATGTTGTCTCCTAAGTGGCTAGAGAGATAGCTGAGCGATCTCTTGAACGATATAATAATCTGCCACTATAATTAGTACAATGCAAGTGTAAAACAATTCAACTTAAACTACTGAAAATCACAATCCTGTAAAACTCCAAAAATTGGAATGAAAGAAAATGCGAACGAGAAGTCATCATATGACACTGCAAGTGACCAATTACAATCAAGAGCCATCAATTCATGATGAATGAGTACTGCCCAACTTAATATAGTATGAGGCCAGAATATCCATTAGATCCTCAAGATAAGATATTTGAGTATTTATCGCAAAATGATCGTTGGAAAATGCATTGTATTAATCTGTTCATCGGCAGTTCGTGATGAAACAATTGAAACTGTTGTGCATTTACAGTGAGAAAATAAACTACAAATCTTTGCACAGCACTGGGTCTTCCTATATAACATAGAGGATGAGAAATATGAAATGTGAAGTTTACACCAGAAAGCATAATTTTACTAAAGATAAACTTCTCAACCTTTCCAATAATTTCTCCCCACCTAGCTTTCCATCTTTTCTTTTTTCTTATATCTGTCTATTTTGTTCACCTGCATTGTTGCCCCCTCAGTGTTTTATATCGCCCTCTTTGTTACTTTCTCCTCACTGTCTGCATGATATTTTGTAACACCTTACTGTCTGGCTCTTTTGCATGACTTTAGAGATATGGCGTGGAAACAGGCCCTTCAGCTCACCAAGTCCATGCCGACTAACGTTCACCCCATACACCCCATATCCTACACCCTGGGGACAATGTTTAGTCTCGTTTAGTTTAGAGATATAGAGCAGAAACATGCCCTTCAGCCCACCGAGTCTGCACCGACCAGCAGTCCCCGCGTACTACCACTATACACTATACACTATCTATATACACTAGGGACAATTTACAATATTGTCGAAGACAATTAACCTACAAACCAGTACGTCTTTGGAGTGTAGGAGGAATCCATAGCACCCGGAGAAAACCCACACAGTCACAAGGAGATCGTACAAACTCTGTGCAGACAGCACCCATTGTCAGGATCGAACCCGGGTCTCTGGCACTGTAAGACAGCAAATCTACCGCTGTGCCATTTTGCCGCCCTAACATTCTCATCTTTTTTATCTGTTCTCTCAAACCTCATTCTGATTTGCATTTGCTTTATTCTACAATGCACTTAATCCAGAATACACAACCGTGGCGTATTCATTCAGTTCCATTGCCGAGACCTTGAACATCACCCAGTCAACCCACTGCAAGCAGTCCCCAAGTCATTCCACTGCTGTATTTTTGAAGTAGAGTTGATAAACAGGATTGCATGAATTGCTCAAAGGTTGCCTGAGCTGGATGGCTTGTTTTGGATTGTCATTTCTACATTTCTTTAAATAGTTCAGTGATAGTTATTGAATAGTGAATGAGAGAAAGGAATCTTGGCTGATTATTCCTGAATTCGTTTTGGGGAACATGGCCAATTAATCAATATAGTCATGGACCGCGCACATCGCAGTTATTCATTCTTTATCCTTCTCCCATCAGGCAAAAGGTGCAAAAGTTTGAAAGCATGTGGCACCAGATTCAAGAGCAGCTTCTTTCCCACTGTTATCAGACTCTTGAATGGACCTCTCATATGCTAAGGGTGAATTCCCAATCTTCTAATCTACCTCAGAGTATAAAAACAAGGAATTGCAGATGCTGGTTTATGAAAAAGGATGCAAAGTGCTGGAGTAACTCAGCGAGTCAGGTAGCTTCTCTGGAAAAAAATGGATAGGCAACATTCTTCAGTCTGAAGGGTCCCGACTTGAAACATCATCTATCCATGTTCTCCATAGTTGCTGCCTGACCCACTGAGTCAATCCAGCACTTTATGTTCTTTTTTTTCCTTCCAATCTACCTTGTTGTGGTCCTTACACATTAAAAAATATATATATACACTTTTTCTGTAGCTACAGTATAACATTACATTCTTCACTCAGTTCATTTTTTTTTCTTTTACCCTGTCTGATGTACTCATGTCTGGTATGATTTGCCTGGACAAAGTTCTAAAACAAAGTCTTTCATTGTATGAATGAATGAATGAATGAATGAATGAATGAATGAATGAATGAAAACTTTATTGTCATTCAGATATACACCTATACACAGTGCACCTAGAACGAAATTTCGATGCATTTGACTCTCCAGTTTTTTTTTAGAAGTGTCGATATTTAAAAAGTTCTAGCCTCGGTTTAATTGATTGTTCAATAATCTTATGGCCTGGGGGATGAAGCTGTTGCAGAACCTGGTTGTCCCGCTCTTCATGCAGCGGTACCTCCTCCCAGAGTTAAGCAGTATAAACAGTCCAAATTGTGGGTGTGTGGGGGCTTTGGTAATGCCCTTAGCTCTACTCAGACAGCGCTTGTACCCCATGTCCATGATGGAAGGAAGAGAAGTCCCAATGATTTTTTCCGCTGTCCTCACCACTCTCTGAAGGCACTTCCAGTCTGCAGCTGTACAGCTGCCGCACCACGTAGAGATACAGCCGGTCATGACCGACTCAATTGTGCTTCTGTAGAAAGTGGCGAGGATGGGAGGGTGGAGGTGTAAACTTCTCAACCTGCGGAGGAAGTACAACCGCTGATGTGCCCGTTTTGCCAGAGATGTAATGTTTGTGGACCAGTTTAAGGTGTCCGTTATATGCACCCCCAGGAACTTGATGCTTTTCACCTGCTCCACTGCTGAGTTGTTGATGCAAAGTGGAGTGTGACTGGGCTGAATTTTCCTTCTGAAATCGACTACAATCTCCTTGGTTTTGTTGCCATTTAGGAGAAGGTTGTTCCTGCTGCACCAGCTCACCAGCTGTTCCACCTCCTCTCTATATGCCTGGTCGTCGTTATTGCGGATGAGGCCCACTACTGTTGTGTCATCCGCGTATTTGATGATATGGTTAGTGGGACACCTAGCAATAATAAACCAAGACCACTACCAATTCTATCTAATACCAATTTGTCACAGGGAGGGTGGGTGCGTTCTGGCAGTGGTAGTAGTTGAGCCAGGTACAATACACATTTAAAAGACATTTGGACAGATACACCGATAGGAAAGATTTAGAGGGAAATGGGCTAGGTGCAAGCAAAGGGAAGTAATTTAGAAGGGGCATCTTGTTTGGCATGGACAGGTTGGCCCAGTTTCCATTCTGCATTCCATCTGTGACTCTATAGCTCTGGGACTCTAACACCCACAACTGTCAATTTGAAACGATATCACATTTGGTCAAAGTCTTCAATATAAATTAAGGTTATAATGACCCTCTACATATTTGTTTAAGCCTTGCCAACACTTTTTGGCACTAAACAGACAGGATTCACGGGTCTAACTTCAATATTATGTCTGTTTATCTGGTAATTGTGACTAAGTTTCAAATCACTCAGAAGATGTGTTCTGTTTAAAGGAGATTAATAAGGCTGATTTATTTTATTTTTAAACAAGCTGATTCTTGTTTAATAAGCAACAAATCATGCATCATTGATTGTTGCATTCTTAATGTAATTTATTTTTATTAAAATTTCCATTGTAAATCCTGGTGGTAAAGAGAATAACCTATGCAGCATTAAAACATTTGAAGGTTAATGCATGCAAATGAATATTGAAAGGAGGACTTCAGAGGCACATAGTCCAGTGCAAGTATTATTTAATTCATTAATTTCTGACAAAAAATGCACCATTATTTTCATGTCCACGGGCACACTGTGTTAAACTGTTGTCAAGACCAGGAATGTTCTATGCACAATATTCTGTCTCTGCTGACTTGTTACTAATCCCATCTGGAAGATGAACAGTCAGGTCTGCTGCACCTCATGCTCACTGAGTTACTGGATGCCACGGTTTTGTATTGTAGCACATGAGCCCAGCACGAGGTTCAGAATATTATAGCTCTTGGGTTTAATTAATATCTTGGAAGATAGTATGCCAAGCGATCCTGGTGGGAATCATTAGGTGGATGAAAAAACGGAGGAGGATTCCATCAGGCAGGAGATAACTAATGGAAACTGCTTGGAGGATGGAGTGGTCTGAAAGGTTTCACACTCTGAGGAGATAAACAAAGTCCAGGGTGAGGAAGACCCAAGATTGTACTGTGGGCTTACGGTCCCTTTGGCTGAAAGGTAATCATGAAAAAATATATAATAAATTAAGATCCACCTCCGCCACTCATGTCCCTGCGGTATCTTTCGCAAAGTTTCTTTATGAGGTTTGGCAATGTATGTGAACCACACAATGGGGGATTAAAAGCAAATCAGTAGCTGAATAATGATATCAGGCCACATTTACATTAGAAAGTGGCCCCACTTTAAGTTTAGGTTTATTAGTGAAAAGCTTTCTTTTGCATACTATCCAATCAGATCATATAATACTATACATAAATGCAATCAAGTCAAACTCAGATGCAATAGGTAGAGTAAAGGGGAATGTACAGAATGCAGAACATTGTTTTCAGCATTGTAGTACATCAGTTCCATAGAGGTGAATCGGACCGTATCCTAACCTATGGAAGGACCGTTCACAAGCCTGATAAAAGAGGGGAAGGAGCTGTTCTGGTGGTGTGCGCTTTCAAGCTTCTGTACCTTCTGCCTGATGGGAGCAGGGAGAAGGAGGAATGACTGGGATAGGACAAGTCTTTGATAATAGACACCAAATGCTGGAGTAACTCAGCGGGTCAGCCAGCTGAATTAAAGGAATTGGTGCATTTTGATTCGAGACCCTTCATCAGACTTCATTGATCATTCTGGCTGCTTTCCTAAGGCAGCATGACGTATAGGTGGAGTCAATGGTGGGGAGCCTGGACTGTGTGATGGACCAGGCTACGTCTATAACTCCCTATGATTTCTTACCCTTGTGGGCAGAGCTGTTCCCAAACCAAGCTGTGAACTGACAGCATGTATTTTATGGCGCACCCTTGCCTCATCATTGTTTATGATCTGGCCAACTGCAGTGGTGTCATCTGCAAACCTGTAGATAGAGTTAGAGCTGAATTTGACCATGCAGTCATGAGCTCATAGGGAGTAAAGTAGGGGACAGAGCACACATCTTTGTGGAGCACTGGTGTCGAGAACTATTGTGGTAGCAGTGTTGTCACCTATCCTCATTGATTTGAGGTCTGTGGGTCAGAAAGTCGAGGATGCTATGGCAAGGTCCTAGGTCCAGGAGTTTGTAGATGAGATTGGATGGGATTAGAGTGTAGAAGACGGAGTATAGTTAATACTATATAACAGTGTAACTTAGAAGCCCTTGTTGACTTGGTGTTCCAGAGACAGGCTTAGGGTCAGAGAGATGGCATCTGCTGTGGACCAGCTGCAATGTAAGCAAACTGCAGTGGATCAATGCTGACTGGGAGGCTGGCGTTAACATGCACCATCACCTGTCTCTCAAAGTACTTCATCATGGTGGATGTCAGAACTACTGGAAGGTAGTCATTAAAGCACGCTACCATACCTTTATTTGGCACCAGGATGATAGGGGTTTTCTTGAAACAGTTGGGGACCTCAGAATGGAATAGTGAGAGGTTAAATACATGTGTTAATACCTCTGCCAACTGGGTGACACAGGCTGAGGACATGGCAAGGGACTCCATCCGGGCCAGTTGCTTTCCACGGATTCTCTCTCAGGAAGGCCGATCTTATGTCTGCAACAGTAACTATTGGCTCATGCACCACCTAGACTGAAAGGGTAGGTTACGTACTTCCACAGCGGGCATAGAATGCATTGAGCTCATCGGGGAGGGACCCATTGTTGCCAGCAATACTGCCCACCTTCACATTGTAGACCGTTATAAGGTGCAAGCCTTGCCACATTGTATGGGTATCCATATCCTTGTCTCAGGACTCTAACTTGGTCCAGAATTCTGTCTTGGCATCATTAAATAGATCGTAAATAGATTGTAGAATGTTGTGGAGTCATTGGGGACATGGCAAATCTCCTCAATGAAACTACAATAAAGCTTTTATGGTTGAGATGAATTTAGGAGGAAAATATAACCTTCTGAATGACTATGTAGCATATTTGGTGCTATTAAACAAGAATAGTTTTTTGCACTATTGAGTATTCACCCACATTACAGATGAAGGCTGATTTTAACCCTGTAGGCCTAGAGATATATATGGAGACCTCTTGCAGTGCTGCGTGAATTTTTCCTGCTTCATTCGAACTTGTACACGTTGATCTACAACTTACCTGTTGATTATAGCATTGAGAGAATTTCTCACAGGCCTCAGCGCTGGGAAGGCACTGACCCTGACACTGAGTGCAGGGCCTGACTTTGTTTTTTGTTAGTTTAGAGATACAGTGCGGACACAGGCTCTTTGGCCCACTGAGTCCATACATTAGCATTAATTCCGTGTCTGAAGAAGGGTCTCGAACCGAAACGTCACCCATTCCTTCTCTCCAGAGATGCTGCCTGTCCCGCTGAGTTACTCCAGCATTTTGTGTCTATCTTCGCTTTAAACCAGCATCTGCAGTTCTTTCCTACACTAACACTATCCTGCACTCTAGGGACAATTTACAATTTTACCGAAGCCAATTAGGCTACAAAACTGTACATCTTTGGAATGTGGGAGAAAACCGAAGATTTCGGAGAAAACCTACACAGTCACGGGGAGAACGTACAAACTCCATACAGACAGCACCCGTAAATGGGATCAAACCCAGGTCTCTGGTGTTGCAAGCTTTGTAACACAGCAACTCTACCGCTGAGCCACCGTGCCACCCCCTTTATCAGGCAACATCTCCTCATCAACTACAGTGCTGTCCTGACCTCCCATCTACCGCATTGGAGACCTTTAAGCTATCTTTAATCGGACTTTTCGAACCTCAATGTTATATCTTTGCAGTAAATGTTATACCCTTTCTTCTTTACCTCTACACTCTGGTTGGCTTGATTGTATTCATGTATAGTCTTTTCCGTGACTGGTTAGCATGCAAACAAAATCTTTTCACTATGCCTCAGTACACATGACAATAATAAACTAACCTAAGATAAAACTAAACTAAATAAAAATATGTTCAAGCTACTGAGAACAAACTGGATGAACTGAAAGCTAGACTAGCCTGCTTTGTGAATTTGAGGGACTACTGTGCGCTCTGTTTTACAGAGACATGGCTCTTCCCTGCCTCACCTGGCTGTGCCAATCAACCTGAGGGCTTCTCTCTGCAATGGATAGACCAGACAGCATGCTCAGGCAAGGTTAAGGCCAAGAGGTCTGCTCTCTAATTAATCTGTGTGGCGATCAGACGTGGCAGTCCTGGTGAGCCCCTGCTCCTTAGACCTGGAATATCCAACCCCCAGGCTGATACTAAGCTTGCACTGGAGGAACATGCTGTCACAAATAGCCTTGAAACAAAGTACCCCGAAGCCTTGTTCATAACAGCTGGGGACTTCCAATGACTCCATCTATTCTTCATATTTTCTTGGGGCGGCACAGTGGCACAGTGGTGGAGTTGCTGCCTGATGGGGCCAGAGCCCGGGTTCGATCCTGACTATGGATGCTGTCTGTCTGTTCTCCCTGTGACTTTGTGGGTTTTCTTCAGGTGCTCTGGTTTCCTCCCACATTCCAGGTTTGGAAGTTAATTGTCTTCTGTAAATTGTCCTGGTCATCGCAGACTTGATGTGCCAAAGGGCCTGTTTCCACACTCTATCTCTAAACTAAACTAAAGTAAAAGCAGCCAACATAATTGAATACCTATCCTACCCTGGTCATTCCTTTTCCTCCCCAGTCTGTTGGGCAGAAGATAATTCAGTTTAATTTATTATTGTCACGTCTACCAAGGTACAGTAAAATGCTTTTGTGCATACTATCCAGTCAAAGAAAAGACTATATGATACAATCAATCCACCAACAGTGTACAAATAAAAGATAATGGATACAACATTAAGTGCAAGATAAAGTCTAATGAAGTCCGATTAAAGATAGTTCAAAGGTCTCGAATGAGGTAGATGAGAGGTCAGGACCACATTCTAGCTTGTGAGAGGACAGTTCAGTTGCCTAATAACAACTGGGAGAAGCTGTCCCTGAATCTGGAAGTATGCTTTTTCAAACTTCTGTACCTCTTGCCTGCTGGGCGAGGGGATAAGAGGGAGTGATGTGGGTGAGACTGGTCCTTGACTACACTTGTGGCCTTGCCGAAGCAGCGTGACCTTTCAGCCCACAATGTTTGTGCCGAACATAATGCCACGATAACGTAACCACCTCTGCCTGCACAGGATCCAAACCCTTCTATTCCCTGCACATCCACATGACTAGCTAGAAGCCTCTTAAAAATCGCTGTTGTATCTACCTCCACCACCACCCCTGGCAGCCTATTCCAAGCACCCACCACCATCTGTAAAAAAAAAACTGCCCTACATATCTCCTTTAAACTTTGTCCCTTTCACCTTAAATCTGCAGTATGTCCTCTAGTTATTGACATTTTTCACACTGGGAAAATGGTTCTGATTGTCTACTCTATCTATGCCTTTCATAATCTTATATACTTCTATCAATGTGAGTGTGAGTTATTGTTTGCTTCATGAGTGAGATCAGGCGTTCTGTTCATAACACTTACTGGCAAATAATTAAAATGCTAAAGGTTCACTGTAAATTCTACATTGATGCACTGATTATGGATTATGGATTGGGTGACATGTAAAATGTCATCATGTATGGTATAAGACACTGACCATTTCGATTTGGATCAAAATCTCGCCATACATGTGTCAGACTTATTAACAAACATCCTTAATCACAGTTGTTCTATTTTGGGCTCCTATGCCTGAATTCAATCAGAGTTTTGTTTTCCTTCATGTCATCAGTAATCAATTTATTTCGTATGAGGATGATCCAAAAATATAGAGTCTACACATAGGAAGAAAAAATAGCGTAAGTAAGTCAAGAAACATTTAGACAGGTACATGGGTACAGGTTTAGAGGGATATATGTATACATACTTGGCTAATAAATTTATTCTGACTCTGATTCTGATTCTGATATGGGCCAATTAGTGGTACTAATAGACTAGTGGCACAAACTACTAGTTTAGATGGAACAGACACAAAATGCTGAAGTACCTCAGCCGGTCAGGCAGCATCTCTGGAGAAAAGGAATTTTGGGTCAAGACCCTTCTCCAGAGTAGATAGGACATGTTGGACAGTGTGGGTAAGTTGGGCCAAAGGGCATTTTCCATGCTGTAAGACTCCATGATGGCAATGCTTACTTGCATTTGTGATGTTTTTGAAAGCTGGAAGATAAATGAGTCATTTGACAAGAAAGGAGATGAGTAAGTAGATGAGAAGGAATTTCTCTAGTCAGTGGATGGTGAAGCTGTGGAATTCATTGTCACAGATGGCTGTGGAGGCCAAGTCAATGGATAATTTTAAGGCAGGGATTCGTGATTCGAAAGGGTGTCATCAGCCATGATTGAATGGTGGAGTAGACTTGATGGGCCAAATGGCCTAGTTCCGCATAGAACATATGAACTTATAAAACTGCATATGAGAGGCGTGAGGGCATAACAGGTAAGAACCAAACGTTTGGAATGATAATTCCTGTCATGAAGAAACAGAAAAAAAAATCTCAAAAACATCATCGCAGGTGTCGGAGCAATTGTATCCTGCATTTCGTTGGAACAAGCATAACTAATAATAAGGGTTAGGCCATTTAGGACTGAGATGAGGAAAAACGTTTTCACCCAGAGAGTTGTGAATCTGTGGGATTCTCTGCCACAGAAGGCAGTGGATGCCAATTCACTTGATGTTTTCAACAAAGAGTTAGATATAGCTCTTAGGGCTAAAGGAATCAAGGGATATGGGGAAAAAGCAAGAACGGGCTACTGATTCTGGATGATCAGCCATGATCATATTGAATGGCGGTGCTGGCTCAAAGGGCCGAATGGCCTACTCCTGCACCTATTTTCTATGTTTCTATATCAGGTCTCCCCTGAACCTAAGGCATTCTAGAGAAAACAATCCAAGTTTATCCAACCTCTCCTTGAAGGATCTTGAATATTTTTGCTGTTAAAGCCAGCATTTACTTTTACATGTGTGGGAAAGAACTGCAGATGCTGGTTTAAATCGAAGGTAGACACAAAATGCTGGAGTAACTCAGGGGGGGAGGGAGCATCTCTGGGGAGAAGGAATGGGTGACGTTTCGGGTCAAGACCCTCTTCAGTGTTTTACATGTAGCATATACATTGCCTTAAATGTTTGAGGATAATAATAAAGTAATATAACAATGATATAATTGCCATGACTCAATATTTTGCAATCCATCTGGAAGGTTAGATTAGACTATTGAATATAAACTTCTGACGGCCTTCCATTTTCTGCCCTCTTACTTGTCCACTAAATTGTCTAACCTTTACATGATGCCATCTTACTGGGACTGGTGTAAACAGTTGTTTCTTACTGGGACTGGTGTAACAATATAAAATGGATTCTTACAGAATGTCAAGAAAAGGTGTAAGATGTTAGTGAATTCTCTGATCTTCGAATACTATGAGCAATGAATGTAGAGCCTTTGTTCAGACAGATGCGGTATTTGAGAAAGGTTATTTCAAGAGGATTTTAATGTCAAAATCAGTCAACATCAGGGCAAAAGGTGTAAATAAATCTGGAAATCTTGGCACAAGGAATAAAAGGAGCCATAACAAAGGATGCTAGAAATATCTAGTAGTTAATTTCCTCTCTCCATAGATATTGCCTAACGTACTGAGTGTTTCCATCATTCACTGCTTTGATTTCAGTTTTTTAACATTATTGTTTTTTACTGCTTTATGAGCTCTTAAAACATATTTTGTGCATCCACTGTCATCTTTTTATATGCATTAAATATTTCATTGTTTTCCATCAAGTTAAAATGATTAATATGTTGGACAACTCTTAGAAACCCTTTACATTGTTCCATGTAGATCATTTCAAATGAGAAATTGCCAGTCGAGGGCAATGAATCAATAGTCGTCTTTCACATATTCAAATTAACTTATTTTTTGTTTATAAAGGATATTTCTTCATTTTTGGACATGGTCTGCTAAGCTAAAACCCCGCAAAAAAGTGATGGAAACATTGCAGGCCAGACAGCAACTTTCGAGTGTGAAACAGAGAATGCTGTTGAAGTTATTGCATCATTTATCAAAAATTGTATTTGATGCAAATAATCCATCAGCAACCATGAAGCTGCATTTCCCTTAACTCAATAGTAAATTAACATGAGCGGCAAGTGGGGCAGCAGTATAGTTGCTGCCTTTAAAGCGGCAGAGACGCTGGTTCGATCCTGACTACAGGTACTATCTGTAAGGTGTTGGTACTTTCTCCCTGTGGATTTTTTCCGAGTGCTCCAGTTTCCTCCCATAGATAGATAGATAGATAGATAGCCCTTTATTGTCATTCAGACCGAAGTCTGAACGAAATTGCAACAGTCATACATAAAACAACAATAAACACATATTAACATCCACCACAGTGAGTCCACCCAGCATCTCCTCACTGTGATGGAGGCAAAAGTCTTAGGTCTGCAGTCTCTTCCCTCCTCTTCTCCCTCTGCGCATATTTCAAAGACATGCAGGTTTGTAGGTTAATTGCCTTTTGTAAATTGCCCCTAATGTGTAGAATAGGTGTACGGGTGGTCGCTGGTTGGTGTGGAATTGGTAGGCTGAAGGTCCTTGGTTTCCGTGCTGTATCACTAAACTAAACTAAACTAAACAAAACATGGAACTGGATTAAAATGTAGCTCTAGTTTTGACTCTCATTTTGCCCTGGTTGTTCTGATCATAGCTGAGGTAGTGGTTGCAACAGCATCAAATTGCAAGAGCAATGTTACAGACATTAATGGAAAAGATTCAACTGCTTCATTCAAATTGGATAAAATATATCAACAGAAGGGGCAAATGAATTGCCATCAGATCTGATTTCAGGGTGAGCAGTACCAGTTCTTAGGACACAATTTCCCAAATGTAATTTTGGAAACATGTTTGCAGCTAAATTTGAATCTGTTGACTTCAGAGTACCTGGGTGTGGTGCCTAAAATGGTGTTTGGTTCATGAAAATGTTAATGAGGCCTGCATTTGGACCCTGATGCCAAATAGGGAGGAGTGTGTAGCATACATGCACTGTTATCTATGCCTGGATTTTGAAATATAGACAATGTAGGCTGGGAAGAGAGGATGTTTAGCATCAAAGTGCTGCTAAAGGCAATTCACCGAAAGCTTGGGACAGGCCTGTGTACATGTAAATAAGTAATAGCTTGCAGCAGGTTTTGTTTTCTTTTATGTGTCTCTTGACGATTGTTCTGCCATAATAAACGATGTTCAATGTGTGATGTATTATTAGTGCGTGATGGTGGTACTACAGTATTGATGTTTAAAGATTTGCACCGAAAGTGGTGTAAAACCTATAAAGAACACAACAGTAACCCTGCACCAGGCATCACTCTATTGCAAGAGTGTATCTCCAACACTATAAATTAGAAAGAGTATTCCACAGAGCAATACATTTCTGCAATCCTGCTTCTTCTTTAGCTCCGTTGATTATTTCATCCTTTCCTCACACACCATCCCTTCCTCAGTGATAAGCATTCCCTTTGTTTTCCCTCAGTCTTCACATGTTGGTCGGATACATTTTCCATGGTATCATGTGACCAATAGGGAGAGTTAAGAATTGTGTAACCAATGAACCCACCATCAAACTTAGACTGATAAAAATAAATAACTTACATTTACCAAGAATCTTTCAGGATAATGCAAAGTGCTTAAAGGGCCTGTTCCACTTGGGCGACCTAATCGGCGAGTTAAAAAAGGTGTCTTCAACCTTCCAGCTCGAGGGCACTCGCCTGGAAAGCTTCGAGTTGGATCGACCGTCTGCGTTGAAACCGCGAGCTGGATTGACCGACCGCACACATACACACACACACACATAAACACATCGCGAAGGCGGGGGCCAGGGAAAGCGGAGGAGCGCTGTCTGCACGATGAAGATGAAGATAAAATGGCTGCACAGTAAAAGGTAAATCCTTTAGAGAGCACGGGGGTGGGGGAGGGGGAGAAGAAGGGGGGGAGAAGGGGGGGGAGAAGGGGGGGTGAGAAGGGGGGGTGAAGGGGGGAGGAGAATGAGTGGAGAAACTATTAAGAAGTATAATAAAGTTTAGCGAGCATTTAACCTACTGGTTGGTTTTCCTTGGTCCTGAAACTCCAATGAGCCAATCAAAATGCCCGGTCAGCGAAGGAGATTGCCTACAGCTGCCCTCGACTGCCTGTAAGTAAATAGCGACCTCACTCCACTACGAGTTAAAAAGACCCATGCCGACCAAATTTTACACGCGGAAAATGTTTCAATATGCTGAACATTTTTCCACGACCTAGCTGAGGCCACGAGTATTCAGGAACTTCCCTCGAGCATGAAGGGCCAGTCCCACTGTACGAGCTAATTCAAGAGCTCTCCCGAGTTTAAATAAAAATCAAACTCGTGGTAAGCACGTAGAATGTACGTAGCGGGTACGTCGGAGCTCGGGACGTCTCTTAGCGGCTCGTAGCGCTAACGGCTGGTACTCGGGAAACGCGCTAAGCTCGGGAAGACTCATGAGGATTTTTCAACATGTTGAAAACATTTTTCAACATGTTGAAAAATGTCCACGAGTGCCCCGAGTACCTATGAGCGGCTATTACTGTAATTCTCCGAGTTCGAATCAGGGAAAACTCTGAAGAATTCTTGAATTAGCTTGTACAGTGGGACAACCCCATGAAGGAGAGTTCCAGCGACCTCATAGGACCTCCTAGGACTCGTGTCGACCATGCTGGGAGCTTGAGTCAAGAGCAAAAGGGGCTGTCCCACTTGGGCGACCTAATTAGCGAGTTTAGAAGAGTTTGAAAAAATGACATGTTGAAGAGCTCCTTCGACTATGTAGAAGACCTTTTTCGACCTCCTTCAACTATGTTGAAGACCAGCTTCGACTAGCTACGACTAGCTACGACTAGCTATGACTAACTTCGGGAAAATTGGACACCGAATAGTGGAGAATGAAGACGACCTCCTTCGATCTCCTTCGACCTCCCTTCGACCTCCCTTCGACCTCCTTCGACCTCCCTTCGACTATGATGAAGACTATCTACGACTACCTTCGACTACCTTCGACTACCCTCGATTACCTACGACTAACATGCCGACCTACTACGACCTTCTTACGACCTACTACGACTAAACCTACGAGTAAAAAAAGTATCGATTTTTTCCATGGCGACCTTTTTTTACTCGCGGGTATTTTTTAACATATTGAAAAAAACGCCGCGACCTAGCTGAGGCCTCGAGTGGAGACCACTCTCGAGCATGAAGGAGAGTTATGAAGACCTCCTACGATCTCGTGTCGACCATGCTGCAAGTTTGAGTCGAAGGCAAACTCGCCAGAACTCGCGGATTAGGTCGCCCAAGTGGGACAGGCCCTAAACTCTTCTAAACTCGCAGATTAGGTCGCCCAAGTGGGACAGGCACTTTAGAGCCAGTGAATTAGCAAATTTTGGAAAAGCCGCAGTAACTTGATCACAGGCAGCTCCCACAAATAGCAATGTTCACTTCAGTATCATTCTTTCACTCATTTGATTCTAAATGATAGTGAGGGCATGTAGCATAGGTTCACCAGGTTAATTCCCGGGATGGCGGGACTGACATACAGTATGAGGAAAGAATGGGTCGACTGGGCTAAAATTTAGAAGGATGAAAGGCGATCTTAAAGAAACATATAAAATTCTTAAGGGATTGCATAGGCTAGATGCAGGAAAAATGTCCCCCATGTTGGGGAGTCCAGAACCTGGGATCACAGTTTAAGAATAAGGGGTAGGCCATTTAGGACTGAGATGAGGAAAAACGTTTTCACCCAGAGAGTTGTGAATCTGTGGAATTCTCTGGCTCAGAAGGCAGTGGAAGCTAAATCACTGGAGGTTTTCAAGTGAGAGTTAGATTTTGCTCTTCGGGCTAAAGGAATCAAGGGGTATGGGGAAAAAGCAGCAACGATACTGATTTTGGATGATCAGCCATGATCATATTGAAAGGCGGTGTTCTCTCGAACGGCCAAATGGCCTACTCCTGCACCTATTTTCAATGTTTCTATGTTTCTATGATAAAGGAATCATGCTTTTTTAACTAATATATTTTGTCTTGGAGAAGGGTTGCAAATCACCTAACTATTAAGGTGATGTAAATCCTCCCAATTAATGAATCCTCATTGAAGAGTTGCTGCCTTACAGCACAAGAGACCCATGTTCGAGCATGACCACGGGTGCTGTCTGTATGGAATTTGTATGTTCTCCCTGTGACCGCATGTGTTTTGTCTGGGTGCATTGATTTCCTCCCACATTCCAAAGACATGCCGATTTGTAGGTTAATTCTATAAATGGTGCTCAGTGTGTAGGATAGAACTAGTAAATGGGCGATCACTTTTTGGCATGGACTTGGTGGACCAAAGGGTCTATTTATCTGAACCTATTTTGCTTCTCATAGGATTGTGGAATGCAAGACAATGAGATGGAAAAGGATATAAGACAGTCGGTGAGAGAGGCTGGAGGGAGTGAGCGGAAGCATCGCATGTGACCAAACATTTTATGCAGAGATTTGTTTAGTTGGCATTTTGATAGGGGATTGAATTGGAACTTTAAAACAATGATTTGCTTTAAAGCACAAAAACCAAAAAAAAGGATTATGGAACTGACTGGATTGCTCTGCAAAGAGCTGGCATGGGCTTGATGGGTTGAGCTTATCTTCTGTAACGAATCTATGATTCCATTGATTCTCAAGTCGACAGGACTCATATAAATCCTCACAGAACTTTGTTTCTTCAAGAAATAACCAATTCATCTCTGATGGGAAACTTTTCACAGGGTCAATAAAGACAACAGCCATAGGGCGGCAGTAACGAATGCCATATTATATTCTCGCCTCCCCCTTAACCCCCATCAAGTACTACTTTGCCACTTTGGTTATACTAGTTAGTTTCATGCTGTTCAGACACTCATGCATTTTCTGTTGGTGTCATAGATTGCTTTTAAACTCACCCTTAATGTGTGATGAACATAGTTTAATCAATAGCTGAGTTTTTCAAGGTTTCCTAATAGGAGCCTGTAGCGCTTGGATTAAATCAAGAGGATGGTGAGTTTCTAAACAGTACACTTTTAAATTACATAATGTCATGGAGCTTATTTGAAGAAAATAAGCTTCAATAAACTTTTTAGATTCTTGTTAAAAAATCTAGAATGAGAGCAGCATAGCACTGCTAAAGACTTTAGACTTTACTTTAGATTTTAGACTTTGGTGATACAGTGTGGAAACAAGCCCTTCGGCCCACCAAGTATGCGCCGACCAATGATCACTCTCAACACTGTCACTATCCTGCACACTAGAGACAATTTACAACTTACAAAAACCAATTAACCTGCAAACCTACACATCTTTGGAATGCGTGAGAAAACTGGAGCACCCGAAGAAATCCCACATGGTCACAATGAGAACGGACAAGCTCCATACCGACAGCATCCATAGTCAGGATCAAACCCAGGTCTCTGCCACTGTAAGGCAGCAACTCTAATGCATTGTGCGGCCCTGTGTGGCTTCTGTTCAGCCATTCACTAAAGGGCCTGTCCCACTTGGGCCGTCATTTACGCGACAGGCCGGTTGTGACTGACGCACGACGGTCGCGCACGTCATCATGCGTCCGCACAGCCGTCTGGAGTGCGTGACGTCATTTGAAGATGGACAAAAAATGCTGGAGTAACTCAGCGTGACCGGCAGCATCTCTGGAGAGAAGGAATGGATGATGTTTCAGGTCGAGACTCTTCTTCAGTCTGAAGAAGGTTCTCGACCCGAAATGTCACCCATTGCTTCTCTCCAGAGATGCTGCTGGTCCCGCTGAGTTACTCCTGCATTTTGTGTCTATCTCCAATCGTCTTGGCCCCGCTCTGGGAGTAGGAGTGGAGGCGGATCCGGATCCGCAACAGTCGTGAGCCCCAGGCAGAGTTTGGCGATCGTTTGCCTGCTTCTGCTGCTGTTGTAGGTGAGATATTGCGCCGCGCCAGGGTCTTGGGCCTGTCCCACTTTGGCCGTCAGTTACGTGACAGGCCGGTGGCGCGCGAAGATTTCGTTCAGGACGAAGTCCACACTCCTCCACACCACTCCATGCGCCCGTCCCGCGCTACCCACGTGCTACCCACGCGCTACCCGCACGCTACCCACACGCTAGCAGGTCGCGTAAATGGCGCGCGAATGACAGCCAAGTGGGACAGGCCCTTTACTCCCTTATTTCAGGACAAATATTTGGATCACTGCAACAGAATGGTGCACAGAACACAACCTTTATTGTAATTCATCCCCAAAGTTATATCAGAACGTGAAGAAAAATAACATGCCAGTGGAAAATCAAATCACCTGTCAGTTTAGCTGTGACATGGAATTACTTTTGTTTCACTCACATATTCACCTTGAACAACCAGCATCTATTTTATAGCTGTAACCCAAATTTACTTTTTCATAGTTAGCTTGTTGTTCCCTGCGCAATGAATGGATGTCTGCTTGAGACATCAAATTATCACTAGCTTTATAGTTTTCCAACTATTTCTCACCATCTTTTTCTTCCTTCCTCTCCTCGATTGACTTTTGACAAGGTACATTTTCTGTCTGAAGAAGGGTCTCAACCCGAAACGTCACCCATTCCAACTCTCCAGAGATGCTGCCTGTCCCACTGAGTTACTCCAACATTTTGTGTCTATCTTCAGTTTAAACCAGCATCTGCAGTTCCTTCCTACACATTTTCAGAAGTGCCAAGTACCTTTCCCCAGGTACCTTTCTCCAGTTTGAAACTTGACATTACATGTTTTTTTAAATATGTTGTCATTTCCTCTTCCATAAAACCATTGTATCCTTGGATGTAATTAGTTAATAACAGTCATGGAAATGGGTTTTAGGAACAAGGGGTACTCTAAGGTTCATGAGGCTGAGGTTAGAAAGGAAGGAGGAGGGGGGATTTTTTTATGTGCGGTCATACCCATGTAAGAGTACAAGAATGCATAACTTATTTATTGTGTATTTATAATATAATTTATTGTGTATTATATATCATAGCTGCTTTATTGCATCTCTCTCTCTCTCTCTCTCTCTCTCTCTCTCTCTCTCTCTCTCTCTCTCTCTCTCTCTCTCTCTCTCTCTCTCTCTCTCTCTCTCTCTCTGTGTTGGCTGCAGCCATCGTCTGCTTCGGTGAGGGAAGCAGGTCGATGATTGATCAAAAGGCTCCTAGGAGACTGTGTCTGATTGGCCGCTGAGTGATCAGTGCATTATGTGATTGGACACAATGCCCTTGGAGACAGCGGCTGATTGGACGGGAGGAGACCGATTTGTTGATTGGATGGGAATTTTAAGGGAATCTGGTCGGTGATTGAACGCAACCCCCTTAGAGACAGTGGTTGATTGGCTGCCAAATAATCGGGCACAAAAAATTGAAAATAGGAAAACAATAAAATCGGAATTATGATTTAAATCAGAAGAATATCATGCCTGATCTGCAGCAAAGATACTAGTATCTGGTCTAGTATCTTTGATCTGCAGTTCCTTCCTATTGAAGAAGAACCCTGACCCAAAACAACTCCTAATCCATTCCCTCCACAGATGCCGCCTAGCCCGCTGAGTTCCTTCAGCACTGTGTTTTTTATTTAACTCTTGAAATTGAAGTTAGACATAAAGCTGGAGTAACTCAGCGGGACAGGCAGCGACTCTGGAGAGAAGACCCTTCTTCAGACTGAACTGAACTCTCATTGGTGAGAGTACTTGTGATTGTCTGCAGAAGGGTCTCGATCCGAAACGCCACCCACTCCCTAGAGCCGCCGCCCGTCCTGCTGAGCCACCCCAGCCTCCCCGTGTCCACCTTCAACTCCAGAGCCAAACAAAAAACACAGAGTGCTGGAGGAACTCAGCGGGCCAGGCGGCACCCGCAGAGGGAACGGACCAGGATCCACCATGTGCCAGGGTCCCCCCCCCCAACAGGAAGGAACCACAGATGAAGCCGTCCCCGCAAAACGGCAAATGATTCCGGGAATGCCGAGGCAAGAGGGTGAGAGAGAGGGAATGAGAGAGTGAGAGAGATCCAAAGGACAGATTCAGATCCCAACTACGCCTCGCTGAGACATCGCCAGAAGTTTCAAACATACGGCCCCCTCCAGTTCGAGCCACGTGGACCAAGATACCACATTGTAAACATCCACGTTCGCTACTTTGACTGGGAGTTTGTGTTCCACCACAGTCCCGCCAGCGGTTTACAGCTGTTTGATATCCGCTTCAGGAAGGAGCGGGTGGTCTACGAGTTGAGCGTCCAGGAGGTGAACTCCGTTTACAGCGGAGAAACGCCTGGTCTGATGAGGGCCAAGTTCTTAGACAGTCATTATGGAATTGGGAAACGTTCCAATGAGCTGGTGAAAGACGTGGACTGCCCTTACAGCGCCACTTTCCTCCACACTCGCCATCTCATGGAGACTCGAAACCAAAGATCCTATAGCAGAGCAAGATGATCCACTCAACGAAAAAGCCATAGTAGGGTCATGGGTAATCTTCAGCACCATTTCCATAACCGGCTTCTGTCTCCGCTCTAGTATCTTTGCTTTGGTCATGGCTTCTTCATGCACAAATCATCTTTTTTTTCTCAACTGCAGGTGATCATTTTGATATTCCTGCCTAGTCCTCCTTTTTAACGTTGAATATACAAAATATTGCCACTTGGAAGGAGCTCCAGAAAATCCTGCACCCACTCAAGCCATCCTCCCCCCCCCCCCACCCGCAGGGCCGGCCTTAGGAGGTGCGGGGCCCAACTGGGAACTATTTTGGTGAGCCCCAGGTTCCCAGCCAAGGTCTGTAGGATCATAGAAATACAAATAAATTCTATTATAGTTTTTTATCTCTATGGTAGAATGGAAAGTAATCAAAATGCGAGTTAATGGATCAAACAGATCTACCTGAGCCGAGTCGATTACTTTAGCGCGGGGCCCTGCCCCCCCCCCATCCCCCTTCCCTCCGACACGGACACGGAGTGATCGCCGGCCCCCTTTTGTTTTGTTAAACATCTATTTCCTTCGGGTGTTTTTTTTTAAATTTCCCCCTTACCATTTCCGTACTTTTTCGATAGCTGCCATGACCCGTTTGATGTCATCCTTCACCCTGCTCCTGGTCTTGGCCCGCACCGATCTGCCAGATATGCTGTGTGTGTGTGTGTGTGTGTGTGTGCGTTTGTTTGGCGGAGTCTGAGGGGAGAAGCACTGGCACCAAGAGCGAGCGAACGCGCGGACAGACAGACGAAAGCAACGATCATAGAGCGGAATAGGTGATATTTCGGGTCGAGACCCTTCTTCAGACTGACAGTCAAGGGAAAGGGAAATGGGAGATATAGGCATATCTTCCATTCATTTGTCCTTAGTACCGTCTATATCTCTTGTTCCTCTTTCCCCTGACTCAGTGTGAAGAAGGGTCTTGACCCGAAATGTCATATATTCCACTCTATGATCATTGCTTTCGTCCGTCTGTCCGCTCATTCGCTCGCCCTTGGATTAAGTAGCGCAGGATAAAGCTGCGAATTCACGCACAGGATGGAAAATGGAAAGTGAAAACTAGGGGTGTGCCGTCCCCCTGCGTACCCGCACCCCCTCCCCCCATTTCCATCACTGGTTAATAAACTGGGAGAGTAGAGGCAATTAATAACCACAAGATTTTGGTCGTGTTTGAGTTGGTAATTAGTCAATTCATATAAGGGACGTAGAAATTGCAGGATTAATTAAAGCAATTGAATTTGCCTTTTACCATCTAGGAAAGTTTAATTGTCATATGTCCCAATACAGCATAATGAAATTCTTACTTGCAGCAGCACAACAAAGATGTAAACATAGTACTCAGCAAAACTCATCAATAAAAAAAGTTCAGTCTGTATATTAAACACAGACAGACATATAAATAGACAATGATAGTCTAAAAATAATGTCCCCAAGTCTATATATTTGGAGCCCATTTAGAGGTTGTAGTATTTAATAGCCTGGTAGTTATAGGGTCATGGATTCATAGTCCTACAACGTAGGAACAGGCCCACCGGCCCAACTTGCCCACACCAACCAACATGTCTCATCTTCACTAGTGCCCCTATCCCTCTAAACCTGTCCTATCCATGTACCTATCTAAATGTTTCTTAAACGTTGAGATAGTGCCTGTCTCAACTACCTCCTCTGGCAGCTGATTCCATACACCCACCACCCTTTGTTTTAAAAAGTTACCCCTCTTTTTTCAGGAAACCTTAAGTTCAAAGGTTTCAAAGGTATTTTATTGTCACGTACCAATTAAGGTACAGTGATATGCGAATTACCATATAGTAATACGAAAAAAAAGCAACGAGACACACAATTACATTAAAAACCGTAAACATCCACACAGCCGATTCCCCCACATCCCACACTGGAAGGCAAAAAAGTCCAATCTTCATCTTTATTCTCCTGGGGTCGGGACAGTCGAACCATACGTCGGGGCGATCGAAGCTCCCACAGCTGGCGGTCAAAGCTCCCACAGCTGGTGGTCGAAGCCCCCGTCGGGGCAATCAAAACTCCCACATCGGGGCGATCAAAACTCCCACGTCGGGGCGATCAAAACTCCCACAGTTTGGAGTTCCCCGAAGTCGGTCTCTGACCAGAGACCGCGGGCTCCGTGATGTTAAAGTCCACAAGCACCCACGTTTGGAGCACTGTGGTCGATCTCTGGCAAAGGGATCGCAAGCTCCGTGATGGTAAGTCCGCAGGCACCCACGGTGGAGCTCTCAAAATCGGTCTTCAGCAAAGGCTGCCAACTATATGTTAGGCCGCAGTGCGGAGGGAGATACGATACGGAAAAAATTGCATCTCCGTCGAGGTAAGAGATTAGAAAAAGTTTCCACCAACCCCCACCCCCCGCATAAAACAAAGAACACTAAAGAACACTAAAAACATACATTTATACATACATACATACATACATTTAACACACACTATTAAACACAAAGGACAGAAAGACTGTTGGCGAGACAGCCATTGCTGGCGACACCAGGTGGTTTACCCTCTTGTTAGGAAGAAGTTGCTCCTGAACCTGGACGTTACAGATTATAACCATATAACCATATAACCATAACAGCACGGAAACAGGCCATCTCGGCCCTTCAAGTCCGTGCCGAACGCTTTTTAAATTTTTTTTGTTTTTTTTGTTTTTTGTTTTACTTCCCCCTAGTCCCATCTACCTGCACTCAGACCATAACCCTCCATTCCTTTCCCGTCCATAGACCCATCCAATCTATTTTTAAAGGATAACATCGAACCTGCCTCCACCACTTCCACTGGAAGCTCATTCCACACAGCTACCACTCTCTGAGTAAAGATGTTCCCCCTAATGTTACCCCTAAACTTCTGTCCCTTAATTCTCAAGTCATGTCCCCTTGTTTGAATCTTCCCTACTCTCAATGGGAAAAGCTTATCCACGTCCACTCTGTCTAACCCGCTCATTATTTTAAAGACCTCTATCAAGTCCCCTCTTAACCTTCTGTGCTCCAAAGAATAAAGACCTATCTTGTTCAACCTTTCTCTGTAACTTAGTTGCTGAAACCCAGGCAACATTCTAGTAAATCTCCTCTGTACTCTCTCTATTTTGTTGACATCCTTCCTATAATTAGGCGACCAAAATTGTACTCCATACTCCAGAATTGGCCTCACCAATGCCTTGTACAATTTTAACATTACATCCCAACTTTTAAATTCAATGCTCTGATTTATAAAGGCCAGCACACCAAAAGCTTTCTTTACCACCCTATCTACATGAGATTACACCTTCAGGGAACTATGCACAGTTATTCCTAGATCCCTCTGTTCAACTGCATTCCTCAATTCACTACCATTTACCATGTACGTCCTATTTTGATTTGTCCTGCCGAGATGTAGCACCTCACATTTGTCAGCATTAAACTCCATCTGCCATCTTTCAGCCCACTCTTCCAAATGGCCTAAATCTCTCTGTAGACTTTGAAAATCTACTTCATTATCCACAACACTACCTATCTTAGTATCATCTGCATACTTACTAATCCAATTTTCCACACCATCATCCAGATCATTGATGTACATGGCAAACAACAGTGGACCCAACACAGACCCCTGAGGCACCCCACTAGTCACCGGCCTCCAACCTGACAAACAGCCATCCACCATTACTCTCTGGCATCTCCCATTCAGCCACTGTTGCATCCATCTTGCTACTCCACCATTAATACCCAACAATTGAATCTTCTTAACCAACCTTCCATGAGGAACCTTGTCAAAGGCCTTACTGAAGTCCATATAGACAACATCCACTGCTTTACCCTCATCAATTTCCCTAGTAAACTCTTCGAAAAATTCAAGAAGATTAGTCAAGCATGACCTTCCAGGCACAAATCCATGTTGACTGTTCCTAATCAGACCCTGCTTATCCAGATGCTTATATATATTATCTTTAAGTATTCTTTCCATTAATTTGCCCACCACTGACGTCAAACTAACAGGTCTATAATTGCTAGGTTTACTCTTAGAACCCTTTTTAAACAACGGAACAACATGCGCAGTACGCCAATCCTCCGGCACTATTCCCGTTTCTAATGACATTTGAAATATTTCTGTCATAGCCCCTGCTATTTCTACCCTAACTTCCCTCAATGTCCTAGGGAATATCATGTCAGGAGCTGGAGACTTATCCGTTTTCATATTTTTCAAAAGTGTCTGCACCTCCTCTTCTTTGAATCTCACAGTTGCTACTCTGCTTGTTTCCCTTACCTCACATAATTCCATATCCTTCTCCTTGGTGAATACCGAAGAAAAGAAATTGTTCAATATCTCCCCCATCTCTTTTGGGTCTGCAGATAGCTGTCCACTCTGACTCTCTAATGGACCAATTTTATTCCTTGTTATCCTTTTGCTATTAATATAGCTGTCGAAACCCTTTGGATTTACTTTCACCTTACTTGCCAACGCAACCTCATATCTTCTTTTAGCTTTTCTAATTGATTTCTTAATATTGTTTTTGCATTCTTTATACTCCTCAAGCACCTCATTTACTCCATGCTGCCTATAATTATTGTAGATCTCTCTCTTTTTCCGAACCAAGTGTCCAATTTCCCTTGAAAACCATGGCTCTTTCCAATGTTTACTATTTCCTTTCAACCGAACAGGGACATAAAGATTCTGTACTTAAAATGTCACCCTTAAATGTCCTCCATTTCTCTTCTACATCCTTCCCATAAAACAACATGTCCCAATTCACTCCTTTTAAATCATTTCACATCTCCTCAAAGTTAGCCTTTCTCCAATCAAAAATCTCAACCCTAGGTCCATTTCTGACCCTCTCCATAATTATATTGAAACTAATGGTATTGTGATCACTGGACCCGAAGTGCTCCCCGACGCATACCTCCGCCACCTGCCCTGTCTCATTTCCTAACAGGAGGTCCAGCACTGCCCCTTCTCTAGTAGGTACCTCTATGTATTGCTGCAAAAAACTATCCTGCACACATTTTACAAACTCCAAACCATCCAGCCCTTTTACAGAATGTGTTTCCCAGTCTATGTGTGGAAAATTGAAATCTCCCACAATTACTACCTTGTGCTTACTACTAATATCTGCTATCTCCTTACATATTTGCTCTTCCAATTCTCGCTCCCCATTTGGCGGTCTATAATAGTAAGATTAAACGAGAACTTACCAGTTTGAAGTTTGATCTGTATTTTATGAGGAGTTACGATGAGGGATTACGTGAAGACCCCGTCCAGCACGCATGCGCGACATTCTTCAAAGCAGCGGTGTGGAATCACAGGAAACACAATAATTGAAATAAACATAGTAAAGAAAAGGAGAACTAAGATACCTGTTGATCTATATATTTGAGGGTGGGAGCGGAGGGCACGTAATCCCTCATCGTAACTCCTCATAAAATACAGATCAAACTTCAAACTGGTAAGTTCTCGTTTAATCTTACTATTTTACTTCGGAGTCACGTGAGTGACTACGTGAAGATTTTAAAGCTCTGTGATTTCAAACCGTGTAACAGTTCATACTTCACTCGCTGCCGAAGTCATTCAAGGGAGGAAGTATGTTATCGTAATCAACCATAATCTGTTTCTAAACAATAATGGTATCTATTAAACAATAACAAAAGACAAAATGCTCCCCCGGGCTTAAATTATATATTTTTGCAGATTTTAAAACTCTTTCTGCAAATAACACAGGTTCTGCTAGCGGCTTGTGGTAGAACGTTTGGAACGTTTTCTCCATGTTCATTCTTTTAGCCGCCGATGTGGATGCTGCCCTGGTGGAGTGAGATGTATATACATCAGTATCTACTCCAGCAGCTCCCAGTACCTGCTTGAGCCATCTCGAGATGGTTTGGCTCGACACTCAACCATGAGGTTTCTTGTGGCTGACCCATAAGGCTTTTTTATTATTATTATTATTTTTTTTCCTTTCTCCCTCGAGAATCTCTTGTTGTGTTGATGTAAGTGAATAAGTGAGTCATGACACACAACCGTAGGTCAGGTGGGTATGCCCGGAAATCCATAACTAGGACTCAAGTTCCTGGCTTGCTCTGCTTTAGCAGCTCCTGAATGGTGAATGAGACCCGGTCTGGTGTTATAACCATGTTGTCCAGTCGCAGTAAGTGGAGGGACTGGACTCTTTGTGCTGAGACTAGTGGCATCAGCATGACCGTTTTCAGGGTTAGCTTTTCCAGGGTGAGATCTGGCTGGGGACCATCCCCTTAGGTATGTCAGGACCACACTGACATCCCAGATTTGGGTATACCTAGGTCTAAGAGGGTTGGAGTTGACGATACTCCTCATGAGTTTGATCACCAACGGTTGAGACCCTATGGCCTGTTGTCCTGGCACCTGTTTTAAGTAGGCTGACAGCTCACTTCTGGCAGTATTGATGGCGCTGTAGCTCAATCCTTCATTATGGTGAAGGCCCCCCAGGAACTCCAGTACATTGGTTATGGTTGCAGATGAGTATGTTGTCCCAGTAGTCGAGCAGTATCTTTCCCACTTCCTGATGCTCGATAGGTATTGTTTCCTGGTGGACATATGGTGTCATCATGTTGATGGTCCTGTCAGACACCCCAGTCCCAGCAGTGGTCTTTTGATAATCTGCAACCCAGTAGGTTAATTTTGTCATGGCATGGATGACTTATGCCTGATACAGGGTGCGTCAATAGGTCTGGGCTACTGGGAAAGGTCATAGGAGTTTTGATGACCATGTCGAGTACCACTGGGAACCATGGCTGTGTAGGCCAGTTGGTACTATCAAAATACCTGAAGCAGAGTCCATCTGTATTTTGCGTAGGACCCTACAGATTAAGGCAGAAGGGGGGAAAAGCATAGAAGAAATCGGTCCCCCAGTTCAGCGCGAATGCATCTATCGCTGCTGCCTCAGGGTGTGGTTCCCAAGGGACATACATTGGTACGTGGTGATTTAGTCTGGATGCAAAGAGATCGATATCTGGTGTGCCATATTGGTTTGTAATTTTAGCAAAAGCTCTAGGATTTAACATCCATTCGGTGTTTATCATTGAATTTGCGTGACCTGGCACTGTATTTAGCTTACCTGGTAGGTAAGTTGCTGATAGCCAAATATGTCTATCGACCCACCATTACCAGATTGTGTTGACCCAATTGTCACATGATATCGATTTTATTCCGGTCATATGGTTAATATAGGCCACCACCGTGATATTATCAATTTGTAAATGAACATGCAAGTTGTGCATATTCCTAGAATATGCTTTAAAACCATAAAACGCACCCAACATTTCCAAATAATTTATGCCCAGTGTTTGTAGTAAAGACGAGTCTAGGTTAGTCCATCTACCACCTGTACTGGATATGGTATTAGTTGCTCCCCAGCCTTGAGCACTGGCATCTGTTTGTATAGTTAACGTTGGGTTATTGATGATGATAGGGCTGGAACTATGCCAAATGTGTTATATCCACCATTGTAACTCTGATATTGCTTCAATGGGTAGTTTCATGGATCTGTCAAAGTGACCTGCATGTCGTTTCAACGCCTGTACTTTTGCCCTTTGTAGGTGCTGATAGTGCAGGAGTCCAAATTGTGTAGCTGAAAATGCTGCTACCATTTTGCCAATTACTCTTGCCACTTGTCGGATGGTTGGTCGATTGCTTACCATTAAATTGTTGCACATCTGTGCCAATTCTGCTGCTTTACCTTTTGGCAACGTTACAGACATGTGGATTGAGTTAATTGTGAATCCCAGATAGTCCATAGTTGTGGATGGCGTCAACTTAGATTTATCTGGATGTATGACAAACCCAGGGTTTCAAACAATTGTTTGGTAGCTAATACAGCTGATTTAGCCAACTCCATGGTTTTGCCAACTATTAGGATATCATCAAGTTACACCATGACAATATGTCTTTGTTTCGTTAATGTTGCCAAGGCTGGTTTTAATATCTTGGTAAATAGTCTAAGGCTGATGTCAACCCATTGGGCAACACTTTATACTGCCATAGTTGCCCCATCCAGGTAAATTTTCAGGTATCTGCGATGACCCTTGTGAATGGGTACTGAATAGTAGGCATCTTTTAAATCAATGCTTGCCATAAAGTATCCTTTGGAAATCAGTTGTTTAGCAGTTACAAATGTTTCCATTTTGAAATGTACATACTTAACAAAGGTATTTAGTGAGGTTAAGTCAATGATGATGCGACATCCACCATCTTTTTTGCTTTTGGTAAATATATTTGAGACAAATTCCAAAGGATCATGTTTGGATTTCTCAATGACACCCTTTGTAAGTCACCTCCCCAGTTCTGCTTGAGCCTCTAGTTCTCTTTGACTGAGAGGGTAAAGACCCTTTGGGGTACATGCTGAACTGGTGGCATGTTTTCTTGAAAGAACTCTATTTTGTATCCCCGAATACTGTTAAGTATATAACTATCATTCGTGAGACACCTCCTGTTAGTACAGACCTCCTGTTAGTACAGTTCCCCATTTACATGCTGGTAGGAACCAGACCCACCTACCTCCATAGTTATGGTAGTGTTCCTTTCTTCCGTTTGTTCATCCGTTGTTATACTGCTGGATGTACTGCTGATGTACTGCTGATTGGGGGTGGCGCATTTTCTATGGGGTCCGCTCTGGGCCCTGGCCTAAAAAGGCTTTCGGGGATAGTATGCGGACCCCGAGCTTTCACCAGTTACCTAAATTTGACCTTGACTGGTGGACGCGGTGGGGTACTGCCGTCTGTTTTTTTGTGTGGGTCTGCTCATTCCGGGGCCTGCCCTCATGAGGCCAAATGCTTTGGACTCTTCCTCCAGGTCTTTCACTTGTCCTTCCAAATAACAGGATCTGCGGCTCTGAGGCCAGTGTTTTACACAGTCCTGCAAACCTGGGATTGAGGGCAGGTCTTATTCTCTCCTTGCCGAGGTTATTTATCTCATATTGGGTGTAGCACAGCAGAGCCAGAGTGTCTTGCTGGTTTGTGGTCATATCCACCCCATCCACGGAACGAGCATAGGCTGTTATCCCTGTCGTCAGGAGCTTGAGGATTTTAGCTCCTGGTTCCGGATACTCTGTCCCCCCCCAGATTTGGCTGTTAACAGCCGGTACATTGAGCGAGCTGCAGTTTTCCAGCTCTAGTGCCTCATTAAGTACCTGTCTTGTAGGGGTTTGAGGGACAGGTGGTTAATGCTGGCCGCCAGTTTTGGCTCCAATGGCCGCCCTGCTCGTGGTGAAACCACGTAGCGAATCTCCACACCCAGCAGCTCTTCCTGATCCTGTACCCCAAGCGTACTCCCGACATCTTCAGCCAATGACCCCTGTTCCTGACCAGCCCAGCCCTGGTCGCCAACGCTGCCCTGCTTTGAGGGGAAAGCGATGGCCAGTGCATTGTAGAGCACTGCTGTGGGAGTGCCTGATCCCCCTGGCGAGACTGCTCTAGCTCCTGAAGCAAGTCTCGCTGGAGCAGTTGCTCCATGAGCCTTTCCATTCGGCTCAGGCGGCTAGCTCTGCCGCTCTAAGGCGGACCCTCCTCATCGGAGTCAGACATAACCGGCCGTTTTTTTTTTTTTTTTTTAAACTTTTCCTCCAGCCCGCTGCCGCTCATCAGGCTGCGCTAGCGGGACTGGGCTCGGCTCGGTCTCGATGAGGGTGGACCGCCGCATATGCGGTCCAGGTGCCGCCTCTCGCCCCCCACTGATGGAACACTCCCGTTCTGTTGGAGTCGAACGGGGGCCGGTTTTCTTCCTTTGCCGTGCTGCTCATGTTCCCAGTTCCTCTGCAATAGAGAGCAGAGCACAGCTTGCTGATTACGACCTCAGTGTAAGACTTACCTGATGGTCCGCTGTTTAGTTTTCACCAACGTGTAGCGGGAGCGCCTGTACTCCCGGTCGTCGCTGTTGCACTGCGTGAACGCTAATGTCGCGCATGCGTGCTGGACGGGGTCTTCACATAGTCACTCACGTGACTCCGAAGTAAAATACACCCCTATAAATGTTGCTACACCTTTCCCATTTCTTAGTTCCACCCAAATAGCCTCCCTAGACGAGCCCTCTAATCTATCCTGCCAAAGCACTGCTGTAATATCTTCCTTGACAAGCAATGCAACACCCCCACCTCTTGCCCCTCCAATTCTATCACCCCTGAAGCAACAAAATCCTGGAATATTTAGTTTCCAATCACAGCCCTCCTGCAACCATGTTTCACTGATCGCCACAACATCATAGTTCCAGGTATCAATCCAGGCTCTAAGCTCATCCACCTTTCTTACAATGCTCCTAGCATTAAAATATACACATTTAAGAAACCCACCACCACTTATTCTCTGTTTATTATATTTTTCTTCTTTCTCCCCTACATTTTGGGTCCGAGTGTTTCCCTTCTCTGCCTCCTGCCTCCCACATTTTCCACTAGCTTTCACTATTTGAGTCCCTCCCCCCAACCGTTCTAGTTTAAAGTCTCCCCAGTAGCCTTTGAAAATCTCCCCGCCAGGATATTGGTCCCCCTCGGGTTCAAGTGCAACCCATCCGTTATTAGCTCCTGTACATTCTTCCTGATGGCAGGAGTGAAATGAAAGCGCAGCCAGGGTGGTGTGCATCTCTGATTACACTGGCTGCATTTTTGAGGCATGTCCCCACTTAGTCAACTTATGTTGACACCGATGAAGTGTCTTTGATATGAAATGTTAACTGTTTTTCCTCCTGCTGAGTATTTCCAGGATGTATTTTTCATTTAAGTTGTCCTGAATTTAATGATTATCATCTTTACAGTGTGCCAGTGATTGGTCCACAGCTGAATGAGCAAGGGTCTCTCACAGAATAAATAAATGGCCACCTACCAGAATGTCTTGTTCTGTAGTAATCTATCTTTACTTAAATTGAGATATTGTACTGACTTACTGTGATGGTGATGGCCAATAGCATTCTGTTTGTAGAAGTACATCTAAAAAAAAATCCACATCAGAGAAGGACTATCCTATCAGTAGGAAGAAGGGTCCCAATGCAAAACCATGTTCTCTGGAGACACTGCCGTCGACACTGAGTTACTCCAGCACAGTTTGTCTTCTTCTGTCAACCAGCATCTGCAGTTTCTTGTGTCTACTATTCTGTACTTTTTCCCCACAATCCTGACATAGTTAGGTATATTCACCCCATGGAAAAGGCTATACACAAAGTATGAGTGAGGAGAAGTAAGCAGTGGTGGCAGCAGAGATCATTTACCCAAGATCATAGCATTAGGGAACTAACTTTAAGAAGATAGACACAAAAAGCTGGAGTAACTCAGCGGGACAGGCAGTATCTCTGGAGAGAAGGAACAGATTACATTTCGGGGAGAGACCCTTCTTCAGATGCTCTAAGAAGAATTGTATTTGCTTTAAAACAGAATTAACTCACTCCAGATAAAACCATGGATTAGAATGTACCTTCTCCATCTAAAGGATGATGGATATTCTCGTTCAAAATGTTTCTAAAAGGAGCTGGAGAATTATTATCTTATTGGTGTTTGGAGAGGATCATGTGCTAGTCATTCTCCGTAGAAAATATAATTTATTGAATTTAGTTGGTCACTTGAATAATGTAAATGTAACGATCTGATTGACATTCAGGGGTTTTACTTGATTACTCGCATTGAAGGAAATATTAGATTCTCGGAATGCATATTCAGTTATTTATTTCTCTTCAGAGATTATAGAATGCAATCTATGACAGGGAAATTGTGAATGATCGGCAGAAGGATAAAGATTAATGGATCAAAGAATTTCACTGATTTTTCAATTTCAATGCTTCTAGCACCGTAAAGGAATCTGAAAATGGTACAGATTTCAATTGCAAACACCTTCTTTATAAACACACATAATTGTGGCACATTCGACACACATAGAAAATATTTCCCTTATTTCTGTCTTAAACATTCTGTCTTAAACATTCCCAACCAGATGATTATTGATGCTGATTTTTGGGCAGACGATAGACGCAAAATGCGGGACAGGCAGCACCTCTGGAGAGAAGGAATGCATGACGATACGGGTCGAAGATTAGTCTGAAGAAGGGTCTTGATCTGAAAACGCCACCCATTCCTTCTCTCCAGAGATGCTGCCTGCCCCGCTGAGTCACTCCAGCATTTTGTGTCTATCTTCGGTTTAAACCAGCATCTGCAGTTCCTTCCTACGCTGATCTTTGGGCAGCTAACATAAACCTTTGATGAAACCTACTGTTAGAAATTAGAACACATTTATTCATTGAGTTAGTCTGTCAAAATCTGGTTAAAAGTTAGAGATACCATAGTTCAAATTCTACAATCAATGCTTTGTGAGAGTAAGGATCCATGATGAAAATATATGCCATCCTTTTGAGGGTAGTAAACCATCTACCTAAATGTACCGTAAATCACGGAAATTTAATGATTTTGTATTAACCTTGTCACCCTGAAGCAAACCTCAATATGTCGAGAAATGAGGAACTACAGATGTTGGTTTATTTTTTTTTTAAACACAGTGGTTCAGGCAGCATTCCAGGAGAACATGGATAGGTGCCATTTCGGGTTGGGGCTCTTCTTCTGAATAAGGGTCCTGATCACAAATATCACCTCCCCATGTTCTCCAGGGATGCTGCCTGATATGCTGAGTTACTCCGGCACTATGTGTCTCAATGTAACTCTGCTTGTTGAAAATTTCTTGGCAGATGTGGGGAAATAAATTGAAAGTTCAAAAAAGTTATGTTATATGTTATGAAAATGTATAAAATTATAAAAAGGACCAGACAAGCTAGATGCAGGAAAAATGTTGGGGGAGTCCAGAATCAGGCGTCAGAATCGTGGGCCGGATAAATCTGGTTAAGATGGTTGTCCTACCCAAATTCCTGTATCTTTTCCAGCATATCCCCATACTTATCACCAAATCTTTTTTTGATAAATTAGAAAGGACAATATCTAAATTCTTATGGGGTAGCAAACCGGTCAGAATCCGAAAGGCGATACTGCAGTCTCCTAAGAGTGATGGCGGTTTGGCCCTCCCTGATTTTAGGCGATACTACTGGGCAGCTAACTTGCAAAAACTCCTGTATTGGATGAATGATGATTGCGAGCACCCACCGATCTGGGTATACATGGAAAAGGCGAGTTCACATCTCCCATTGCGGTCTGTCTTATGCTCCCAACTCCCCCTTTCTATAACATCTGTGGGTGCAGGCCCAATTGTGTCCCTTTCGCTCAAGATATGGAGTCAATTTAGGAAAAACCTCGGCTTACAGGGTCCTTCCATCTTGACCCCACTGCTTAAAAATCACATTTTTAAACCTTCAAGTATAGACCACGCATTTAAAACCTGGCATAGTAATGGCATCAGTAGTATTAAAAACCTATATAAGGATGGTATCTTCTCATCTTTCGCGGAGCTCTCGTCTAACTACAACCTCCCAGCCTCCCACCTTTTTCGGTTTTTCCAGATTAGGGATTTTGTGAAGAAGACATTTCCCTACTTCCCAAATCGCCCTCCTGAAACCCTGACCGATATCATCTTAGCTTTAGACCCCAATCGGAAGAAATGCATCTCTATTTTATATAATTTGCTAGGGTCGGTTTTATTGAAACCTCATACCTCATTAAAAGCTGCGTGGGAGGGAGAGCTGAATACGCAATTAACAGACCAGCAATGGGACTCTGCCTTGGGTTTGATCCATTCTTCTTCTATATGCGCTCGTTATGGCCTAATCCAATGCAAAGTCCTTTACAAAGTCCACTATACAAATGTAAGATTAGCTAGAATGTACCCAGCTGTTAATGACACCTGTAACAGATGTAGTCAATCTCCCGCCAACCATAGTCACATGTTTTGGTCTTGCCCTAAGCTAGCAGCCTTTTGGAGGAGTGCTTTTGAATTGATAAGTAGAGCTTATGACCAGACTATTCTTCCAAATCCAATGTCAGCCATTTTCGTTACCCCTCCTAATACCAACCTCTCTGTTGCGGTGAAACGGGTCTTAGCTTTTACAACCTTGCTAGCCCGGAGACTGATCTTGCTTAATTGGAGGCTCACCTGTCCCCCGACACACGCCCGTTGGATTAAAGAGGTGCTTTACAATCTGAAACTTGAAAAACTTAGGTTCTCTCTCAAAGGTTCTACCAAGACATTCCTAGATACATGGAACCCTTTCCTTGAATTGGTTAACTCTCTTGCCTTGTCCCCGGACTCGGAAGAGGACTGAGTGTTCTCCATCATCGTTTTGTTCTACAGCAGCTGCTTTCCCCTTAACCCCCCCTCCCTACAATGGTTTATTGAGATGTGTACGTATATATATATATATATCTTAAAATTTTTAAAAAAAAAGATTGATTGAGATTCTTGTGTATATATATATGTATATATATATATATATATATATATATATATATATATATATATATATATATATATATATATATATATATATATATATATATTTTTTTTATATAGCACATTTTGTTTAGTCTATTCTACCATTTGTGTGTGGATGTGTATGTATGTGAGTGTTGTTTGTCCTCGTTTGGCTCCGACCTGACTTGGGTGGGTTGAAGGTGGGTATGGGTAAGGGTTTTGAGGATCGCTTACATACTGTTGTACAATTATGCCTTGATTATTATTGTCTGTTATTATTGTATATATGTAAATTGCCGTGAAATTCAAATAAAAAGATTAAATTGAAAAAAAAAAAAAAAAAAAAAAAAACTGAGATGAGAAAAAACTTTTTCACCCAGAGAGTTGTGAATTTGTGGAATTCCCTGCCACAAAAGGCAGTAGAGGCCAATTCACTGGATGAATTTAAAAGAGAGTAAGATAGAGCTCTAAGGGCTAATGGAATCAAGGGATATGGGGAGAAGGCAGGCACGGGTTACTGATTGTGGATGATCAGCCATGATCACAATGAATGGCGGTGCAGGCTCGAAGGGCCAAATGGCCTCCTCCTACACCTATTTTCTATGTTTCTATATTATTCAATATTTCACCTCTCATTTTTGAGACTATATTATGCATGGATATTTATATTACTGGGATTTGAAGGTATTAGCTACAAGGACAAGTTGGTCAAACTTGGATTGTCTTCTGAAGAATGCCAGTGGTTGAGGGGAAACCTGATTAAAGTATGTAAAATTGTGAGAGGCATAGATAGGGTAGATGGTCAGAGCCTTTCGTACAGGGTGAAAATATCAAAGGCTAGAAGGCAGAGCCTTAAGGGCCTGTCCCACCAGCATGCGACTGCATGCGTCGAGCGCGACCAAACGTGGTGGCTTGAGGCGTACGGCCTCGCGGGGCCGGTCCCACTTCCAACCGCGGAGCTGTATGGAGCTGGTCCCGACATCATACTCACCAATCAGCTGGGCAGGAGGCGGGCCGACTGAATTTGGACGTCGCACGGCGCCGGGCGGTTGCGTCATCACGCAATGGCACGCCGGGCGGTGACGTCATCGCACAACTGTGCGGAGACCAGCTCCGCACAACTCCATACGGCTCCGCCGATCGAAGTGGTACCGGCCCCGCGAGGCCGTACGGCTAGCGCGACCACGTTAGGTCGCGCTAGCCGCATGCAGTCGCATGCTCGTGGGACAGGCCCTTTAAGGTAAGAGGGACAAAGTTTAAAGAATGTGTACAGCAAGCTTTTATACAGAGTGGTGGGTGTCTGGTACACGCTGCCAGGAGTGGTGGAGAAGACAGATACAATAATGGCATTTAAGATGCTTTTAGACAAGCACATGGATATGCATGGAGCGATATGCATCATGTGCTGGCAGATGAGATTAGTTTATCTTGACATTATGCTCATCACAAACATCGTTGGCAGAAGAGTCTTTCACAGCCTGTACTATTCTATGCTCCATGTTCCATGTGTTATTTTGTACTTTGTTTAAATGCTCTGATGGACTCAAAATGATTAGAAGCATTGCATACCAATGATATGTTTTGTGAAGTACAGTATATACAGTAGGTAGACATGATAACAAATATGTCCACAATGAACAACATTGACCAGATATTCCGTTTTGAGAGCTATAGTCTTGGAACACCTTTGTTCAATATTCCAATGGTTCCAGGGTAGTTTATTGCCAGGTACAGTTTATTGCTAGGTACAGTGAAATTCCTCTTTTGCATATAGTTCAGTAAAGACAAAGCGGCTGAACTTGGCCACAAAGGCCCTTTGTCCTGGAGGCAGCACTGGGTTGCACTAACAGGGTTGGCCTGGCCAGACGTTGATGTCGATGTTCTCCAATTCTGCCCCCGCTGCTCCATGCCGCTGCAGGCCATGTCCAATCCGCATGCGCAGCCATTTGAAGTTGTGCCCGATCTAAGCAAGCCCCAGGCTGCTGCAGGGCCTTCAGCAGCCCACTCCACAATCCATACACATCAACCGCAAACATGATCTTTCCTTCCCCTTACAAAGCCTCCGCTCAGACTCCGTACCCCGTGTATATATTCGGTTTAGACCTTCTCGACCCGAAACGCCTCCCGTTCTTTCTCTCCAGAGATGCTGCCTGGCCTGTTGAGTTACACCAGCATTTTGTGTCTAACACTCTAAAACATCCATGTAAGGCTTTAACTTGCATGTTATGCGAAAGACCTCACCTGTAATTAGCAATTTGCCAGTACTTTCATGAGTATCAAAGTTTTTCATCTCCAATAAACTTGTAGAATAGCAAGATCCCAGCATGTGTATTTATTAATTGTGTGCTCGCCTCTCATGTATTATGCATTACATGTAACAGCTAAAAAATAGACAATAGAGCAACTTCAGAGAGTAAATTCAACCTTACTAAATTATCAATGCAAATTATAGCATTTCACGATGTAATTATGCCAAAACCTGGAGATAGTAAGTAAATATGGTTAAAGATAATGCTAAAGCTAATTAATTAACATCAAAAGATTGTTTGGATTATACATAATACAAGTTGCAAAATAACTGAGTGTAACTTGGGTGGAAGTTGGGTGGAAGTGAAACAAGCATTACAAGGTGTAAATTGGAGGACAGCATCTCATATTTCACTTGGGCAACATATGGTGTGAATATTGATTTCTCTCACTTCAGTTAGCCCCGGCATTCCCTCTCTCTCAATCTCTCCCCCACCCAAGTCACACTAGCTTCTTATTTTCACCCTACAAGCAGCTTACAATCATGGCCTGTTTCCTTTATCATCGTTGCTTTTTTGCATATCTTTCAACCATTGCTCTATCTCTCCACATTACTGTCTATATCTCTCGTTTCCCTTATCCCTAACCAGTCTGAAGAAGAATCTCAACCTGAAATATCACCCATTCCTTCTCTGCAGAGATGCTGCCTGTCCCGTTGAGTTACTCCAGCTTTTTGTGTCTATCTTTGGTTTAAACCAGCATCTGCAGTTCCTTCTTACACATTACAAGGTGTTAGATTGCTTTATCATCAGTTAACATGTTTGTGTTATGTCACAGTAACTGTGAAACTTACGAATAAAGTTGGTAAAATGGTACCAATAATCATGAAAGTTTAGATGGGTAACCTAAATGCAATTTATCTTCTGTGCCTAATACTTAGTGCACTTTGAGTTACATTTAATTTTAGTTTAGTTTATTATTGTCATTTTGTTACATGCTACCTAGTCAGCGAGGAGACTATACATGATTACAGTCAAGCCGTCCACAGTGTACAGATACAGGGTAAAGGGTATAATGATTAGTGCAAGGTAAAGCCCAGTAAAGTTCAATTAAAGATTGTTCAAAGGTCTCCAATGAGGTAGATGGGAGATCAGGACTGCTTTTTGGTTGGTGATAGGATGGTTTCAGTTGCATGTTAACAGCTGGGAAGAAACTGTTCCTGAATCTGGAGGGATGTGTTTTTAAACCTCTGTATCTCTTGTTTCCCGTGGATTGTCACCTTGTCGTGGTGGAGAAGCTTATGTGGACCTGTGATCCTGAGAGCGCTGCCATCTGGAGCCATGCTCCTGGTACGACCACCCATGGCGGGTAAGGTCGAGGGGGAGTTCTCTGACAAAGAGCAATCCAACCAAGACCTCAACGGTGGAACAGGCGGAGGATGATGTCTGACCTAAGTGGAGCGTCACAACGGCTGGGAAGGCGGATGAAGGCTGCAGCAGAAAAGGGTCTCCGGTCATCTTGGACTCCATGCCACTGGATCCTGACCCAGATCTGTCAAGGACTGCCTGTGCACCAGTCTCCCCACGTTAAACAAAGTCAAGCACAGGCGTCCGCCATATAGCACACTGGAGGGGTGAAGGAAAACACCAAATGCAAACATCCATTGCCTTGTGGCTATTACCTTATTCAGGAAAGGTGAAGACTGGATCCGTCAGGAGACCACCATTTGGTGGTCCAAAGGGTAGGAAGGTGGACCTAGCAAAGCGTTGTGGAGCGCAATTAGGGCACAATGTTCACGTAGCTCACTGATGGCCATCCACTGTACCCTGACCTATCGCCAGTCATCTCGACTATGTCTTGCCACTGGCCGGGATGAGAGAGTGAGGCTGACGATTTGTACAAGGGCTCGTATCGCCCAACTGGGCGAAGGAAGATCAGCACAGGAGTGCATGCAGCTGAGAAGAAGCGCACTGCAGAAGCTCAGAGGAAATGCGCCGCACGCAAGGCTCGAGCCACTTCAACTTCTACTGCAGCACCCACCCAACTGTGTCCCATATGTGGGCGAGCCTTCCGGGCCCGGATCGGTCTCACCAGTCACCTCCGGACCCACAAACAAAAACACTGAAGTCATGGTCTTCTTCGACTATGAAGGACGAACAACAACAACATCTCTTGCCTGATGGGAGAAGGAAGAAATGAGAGTGACCGGGGTGAGACTGGTCCTTGATTATGCTGGTGGCTTTGCCGAGGCAGTGTGAAGTGTAGATAGAGTCAATGGAAGGGCGGTTGCTTGTGTATTTCTTATTACTTTCTATATATCATTTATGAAAGCTGATTAAAAATCACGAACTAAAGAATAAGTGTGAACATAGGACACAGAACAGCACAGGAATCGGCTCTTCGGCCCAAAATGTTTGCACCAAGACTACCTGACTCTTATACTCATTACCCCTCGCAATTACACCAAGCAGACCATACGCCTACTTTGCCTTCTTGTGTAGGGGTTTAGTGTTTCCCTTTATTATACAAAAGGGGTTCCCCTAGGTTCTAGACCTCGGAATTATGGTGGGATATGATAAAAAGGTTGAATTGACCAGAGTGTGCCGGTGAGAGAAAACAGAAACCAAGATGGACTCAAAGCAAGTCTAAAATTTACAGGCTTTATTAAACAATGAGAAATCGGATCTCACCAACACTACACAATACGTGGCTAAACTTATGCTTTAAGCTAAGACTATGGACGGAAAACTATCGGTCACGTCGTGAAACTTACTTTAACACAATTTTACAAATACACCCACTTTCCCCTTCTCTCTCAACCTCTATCCTATTTTCGGGAACTTCACCAGGTCATCTGGGGTACTCACAGCTTAGGTTGATGCAGGCTCACGGGCTGTCCAGCAGAGCAGGAAGAGCAGGAAGAGAGAAAGAGTTCTGGCTGGACTTGGGTTTTATACCTGAGCTTCCTTTGAAACCCCCAGGTGGTCCTCTGGATAAAAGGGGTTCTTTTGATGTTTCCCAGTTTCGATCTGGCATGAACAATAGGCTTCCGATGATAAGGGGTTTGCTGATGTCATGATCCCTCAGCCTGATCGTTATCATCCCCAATGGTGGTTGTGTTACTGCTGGCCTGTTTACCACCGTCTGCTGAGGCTTGGTTCCTTCCTTTGTGTATCCAAGAGAATCTCGTTATCTCCGTCTCAGCCTTTCTGTTCACACCGTTGTGTGATGTCCAAGTCCACAGGCCAGACGGGTTGATTCTTTCTGTGGATTGCGGGTCTTTCCGTTGCAGCCAGCAAATCTGTCTTTTTAAAATGTCCATGTCCTTATCCAAGTTCTTCCATAATTTTGGAGGATTTGCCCCCAATAACTTACATGCCCCTACGATACGTCCAGGCTTGCACGGACCGTGTCGTTTGACAAAGTTAGTGGGCAATCCTCCAGCCTTAAGAGCTGTAAACACTCCTGGTGAGAAGGTGAAATTATGTACCCCGAAAGTCCCCTTAATCACTAAACTAGGCCCTCGAAGCACATTAACTTACACTATAGACCTTTTACTTTACATCAATCCCACAAACCATACAGTACCCTCACGACCATTCCCTGAAAATGCAGGGATTACAACATATGTACAAAACTATTGCACTAGAGTACAGACATTGTACAGTGATGGGGTGTCGTTACGGTGACGTCGGGCGGCTCGATTTACCAGCTGTTGTAATTTGGCCATCCTCCTCCGCCTTTTAAACTTGCAATTAATGCATAGCAAATACAGCACAATTGGTCGTGCCGAGGTTCCCATCACCGGGATTCTTACGACCACTCCCATTATGGTGTGATTTGATTTTCCGCAATCCACCGGTACCGGGTAGGCCTCGGAGGCCACACGAAGCTGACAAGGACTCAAAGTGTTGTTATAAGGGTGTAGCGCTGGTTGCTTATCCAGGAGGGGACCCGACCTTGCCTCAGGTCTTCCAGGTTGCTCCTCCCCTCCTCCAACAACCACGCACCATACAGCCCACACACCTCATTCTGTGCAGCCTGATCGGACGCATTCCGGTCCTCTTTAATCAAAGCGTTTATCGTTTTTGCATGTGTCTCCAATTGTGCTATGATTTCCTTTAGATGTAGAGTCATTGCCACCTCTTCGTGCAGTCCCGATCCTACCACCGCATTTTCCTCCCCCAGAACCTTTCGTAAATGGCCCTTCAACTGATTGATCTGCAGGGCCAGTTCTACGTTGTCCATGCTATTAATAATAGACGTCCCCGTGTTAAATGCTGTAAACCCGTCGTTAACCACCCCTCGTCTTTGCCTACCGGACCCCAAACTGAAATCCCCTCCCCCGCGGTACATCTCTTCTATGTCTATGTCCCCAAAATCCAGGTTGTGGAATTTCTGGAACATGTCTTTTAGCAGGGCCTGATGTAATAATTCCGTCTCGCGGGGGCACCATGCAGGTAACCGCACTTCAGTCAAATTTAATACTACTGAGGCCACAGCGTAATGCACTCCCTGGTACAGCACCCTTTTGGTTGGGACAAGTGCTAACCCATTCTCCGGCCCTTTGGTGGTGGTTGGACAGTTGTGAGGGTCAATCGGTTGGGCTGTGGGTAGGGGCTTCTTCACCTGAACCAGCAATTCGGTGGCTTTTACTGTCATCCCAGCCCTGGGGGCCACACATGCCTGCCCACTGCGGTCCCAATCTATCCCGTTCCCGGGGTTCTGCCACCACTTGACGAAAGTGATTGATGCCCCTACCGGACACACCTTGGCAGACCCCCATAGACATAAATAAAGCCCCTGGTCATAGGCCCACCATTTGTCCCAACATACAGTGATCCCTCCCGGTGACCCCGCGATGGTCCGGTAGGTATCATTGTCCAGTCTTTCCCAGTCCGAGGATCGATCCCTCATGTCCGAGCTCAGCTTCCTGAGCCACCACCATCTCCCCAAAGGAACGTCCCCCTTACAGGTTAAACACACCCGCCTGCCCTCAGTCACCCTAACCTGGTCGGTAGCCATCTGTATCTCGGCACAGGGTATGGATGCTTCCCCATAGGCGAAGCTCCTGTGGCTGGAGAACCTGGTCGAGTTCGACCCCAGCCATCCAGGCCATCTCCCCTCATGAGAGTATCCGGCCTGGCTATCCGCTACCAGGTTTCCTTGCCCAGTAGACACGAGGGGTGCTCTGTCCTCTGAGCACCCATATACGATGGACTCCTCCGTGTCCCCGCGATGCGCCACGCACATCCGGAGGCACATCATTGCCATCATCCATACGGCGGGGCTACCCATCTGGAAAACAAAGCGAAACACCTCCTTGCCTCCACAAAGCTATCTGCCTAATAATGGCATTTGGGGATTTGATTTGTCTGTTGTGGTCCGCTTTACCACAGCACCTCCCTTCGATCCTGTACTGTCTGTCCCTGTACTCCCCTGTAGCTATACAAAACCTTATCTCTAGTTACGCTAACTACATCTACTTACCCACAAACCAATGCTATATACAACGCCACCCGTCTCCGGGTGGCCAACTCATAACTGGTCCCCGTCACGCTGGGGCCACCCCTCTGGTGGGCCCACCCGTGCAGGCCAGAACTCCTCCGGTTGAGGGGCCTGACTGCCCCTCACCTCCCTTTGCACTACGAGGTTTTGAGTTACCCCTACATTCCCTGTGGAGACTGGGCTCCCTCCAGCCGCACTCCGTAGTGCCCTGTTTCGACCACTCTCCTTCCCGGCCCTCCTGTGGCCGGCCCTAGCCCTAGGTTTAATTAGGGATGGGGACCACCTTACTGGGGGTTTAGGGACCCTGTCACTCCTACGTCTGACCGGGGGTTCCCACACCAGAGGTGATACCTCCATCTCCTCTGCTTCTGTTAGTTCAGCCTCTCTTAGGCAATCTACGGTACCTGCCTGCGGAGGGCTGGAGTCAGCCTCTAAAATAGGGTCTTGTGCCTGGACCCTGGTCAGGTCCGGAGCCAAAACCACTCCCGCACTCCCCTTTTCCAGAGGCCGCTCCCTGGCTGCAGCTACCTGTCCTTCCTCATAGGGGTCCCATGCTTTCCCACTCCTGGCTCCTTCCCTGGCCAAGCAATCCGCCCTCTGATTTCCCTCGCCCAGTGGCCTATAGGGCACCCCACTAGATAGAGGGGATGTACGGGGATTGTCCGTGTGGACAATGCTACTGGAAGCACCTGTATCCAGCAGATAACTCCCGACCACATCCTGGACCTCCATCTTGACCCAGGGTCTCCCACATGGGCCATACTCTAACGGGCAAAGGAATGTGGGCTGTTCCGCTGGCAGTCATAAAGGTGCCTGGGGTGCGGATACGGGCGCGCCCTGGCCTGTTGCCATGGCTACCTGTCCGGACCCTCCCACCTTGGACTGCAAATAGGCCAATAGATCTTTTACATCTATTGTCCCCGGCACGGCTGCTCCCTCCTCCGGGGCTGGGTCGGCTGTTACCGGGGTCCTATCCCCCACTGCTCTACTTGGGTTTCTGCACTCCCTCTTGTAATGCCCGGGCTTCCCACACCCGTAGCACACCAGCCTCATCTCGGAAGAGGTCTGGCTGCCTTCCTGTTTCCACTGCCTCCTTTTGGGGGGTGCCGGTGCTATTTCGTGCACCTTGCCCTTAAAGGGCTTCTCCTCACTTCTCTCCCCATTGCGATACGCAAGGGTGAGCTTCCTTATTACCTCTGCCTCGTTAAGGTTTGGGTCCGCTGGGTCGAACCAGTGCTCGGCCTTTGCCCTAACTCGCGGGAGGCAATTTGCCACCAGAGTCTTCAGCCAGTGGGCTGTTCTCCCATCTAAATTCTGCCTATCTAAAAGCATCCCACACGCTCCCTCATACACTGCCCACAGTCTGTCTGCGAACATGTCCGGGGACTCAGCTACCTGCTGCTTCGTCTCTCCCACCCTGGCGAAAGGACTACCCTGATTCAACCCCATGGCCTCCAGAACCGCTGTCTGTGCCGCTACCCATGTTTCAGGTCTTCCCCCTTCCCTGGAAGTAACTGCCTTGCATAGGTAGGAATCCAGGGTCATCAGTAGTAGCTTTACCCGTTCTACCTCATCGCAATCGTTTATGTCGGCTGCCTGCTGCACCTCCATAAAATGCAATGACGGGTCTCCCGCCCTGGTTAACTTGGGAACCTGAGACACCATCCCCCTCAGCACATGTGCCCCATGGGGAATGATGATATCACTCTCTATGGGCCCCCTATCTGCCTGCCCTACCGGGGGACCATATTTCCTTTGCCGTAACGGGCACGCCTGCCCTACTCGGGGCTGTTGCCCCTTTACCCCCTGCTCTTCCACCATGATCGGTAACCCCACCACCTCGTGGTGTGCTACACATGGCGCGGAAGCCGCTAACTGAGGGTGTTCTCCCGCCCCTCCTTGGGCCTGTCCCTCCCCGGACAACCCGAACCCCACCTGCCGACCCGGACCTATCCCCGGCGCCTCAGGAGGCGGTCTATTCCCCTTGGCCCTTAAAGAATCATCTGCTGAGGGAATCCCTCTGCCCCCGGGGGACCCCCTTGGTCCTACCAGGTGAACCCGTCCCCTAGTCTTGGACAGAGTCTCCTCCAGCTGCGCTATCCTCGCTTGGCAAGGCCCGTGATTACTGTCGCCTAGCTCGCTACGGGCCACCCTGTATGCTGCTTGTATATCCTGGAACTTTCCCTCCAGCTCCCTGCACTTCTGTGTACTCTGAGCCAGGAGTTCCTGGGCGTTTCGTTCCCTCTCCTTTGCCTCTACCACCTGGCATTGGAGGAATTCCTGGGCATTTCTGTGGGACTCCCTCGCCTGCAAGATACACTGCCTGGCTTTACTGCATTCCTCAGATAGCCTTTCCCCTTCTCTAGCGCTTTCTTCAGCGCTGGCCCTAGCTTCTCTCAGTTGCTCTTCAGTCTATCTACCTGTCTCTGCATTTTTGCTACCTGCTGTGATAGGCACGCTAGCCAAACTGCCTTTTCTTGCCCTTTGTTATACGCTTTGCTTTCCGTCCATCGAGCGGCAGCTGCTGCAGGCTGCTGTGCGGTCAACAATGCTATCACCCATTGTTTGGTGAGATTGATTTTTTTAAATAGATAAGAGGAGATTCTCTCCTCCATCTTGCTACGTTCTCTCACCCCCTCTGGCAAATCACATATTCCAAACCACCGAGGTCCTGCCGCGGTCGCCATTCTGTAGGGGTTTAGTGTTTCCCTTTATTATACAAAAGGGGTTCCCCTAGGTTCTAGACCTCGGAATTATGGTGGGATATGATAAAAAGGTTGAATTGACCAGAGTGTGCCGGTGAGAGAAAACAGAAACCAAGATGGACTCAAAGCAAGTCTAAAATTTACAGGCTTTATTAAACAATGAGAAATCGGATCTCACCAACACTACACAATACGTGGCTAAACTTATGCTTTAAGCTAAGACTATGGACGGAAAACTATCGGTCACGTCGTGAAACTTACTTTAACACAATTTTACAAATACACCCACTTTCCCCTTCTCTCTCAACCTCTATCCTATTTTCGGGAACTTCACCAGGTCGTCTGGGGTACTCACAGCTTAGGTTGATGCAGGCTCACGGGCTGTCCAGCAGAGCAGGAAGAGCAGGAAGAGAGAAAGAGTTCTGGCTGGAGTTGGGTTTTAATACCTGAGCTTCCTTTGAAACCCCAGGTGGTCCTCTGGATAAAAGGGGTTCTTTTGATGTTTCCCAGTTTCGATCTGGCATGAACAATAGGCTTCCGATGATAAGGGGTTTGCTGATGTCATGATCCCTCAGCCTGATCGTTATCATCCCCAATGGTGATTGTGTTACTGCTGGCCTGTTTACCACCGTCTGCTGAGGCTTGGTTCCTTCCTTTGTGTATCCAAGAGAATCTCGTTATCTCCGTCTCAGCCTTTCTGTTCACACCGTTGTGTGATGTCCAAGTCCACAGGCCAGACGGGTTGATTCTTTCTGTGGATTGCGGGTCTTTCCGTTGCAGCCAGCAAATCTGTCTTTTTAAAATGTCCATGTCCTTATCCAAGTTCTTCCATAATTTTGGAGGATTTGCCCCAATAACTTACACTTGTGCCGCCATTTTAAGTGAGCTATGAACTTGAACTCCAAGATCCCACTGCATATTAATGCTGCTAAAGGTCTCCCATAGATTAAATCTCTCAAAGTGCAACACCTCACACTTGCTTCAATTAAACTCCAGAAGTTAAAGGAAGTCATGGTGTGTGTGTTCCTAAGTACTTCTAGGTATAGGCCAAATGTTAATCAGCCTACTCCTATTTCAGTCATAGTTTGGTGGTTGATTTACTTCCTAGATAATTGTTCAATAATGTCATTTTATATTTTTCAGTGAGACTAAAAGTGTGCAATGTACCTCTGAGAAAAATATTAAGGTAAAGATGCAAAAATTATCTCCACTGCTGCCAACTCCCCCCCCCCCCTCCCCCCCCTCCCCCCCCCTCCCCCCCCTCCCCCCCCTCCCCCCCCTCCCCCCCCTCCCCCCCCTCCCCCCCCTCCCCCCCCCATAAGGTAGGTGGTAACATATCTTAAAAGGACACAAAGGAGTAACTCAGCAGGTCAGGCAGAGGAGGTGGGCGGGATAAGAAACCTGGAAGAATCAATGTCTGCAGTTTCTTGTTCCTAGTAATGTATCGTGCTACTTAAGCATAATTTATGTGTGCAGCTAGCATCTACCCATGCGGTTTCAAATTTTATCACGTAACAAAATTAATTCTTACCAGCACTACTTTAGATTAACCTGCATTGCTTCAAGGTAATCTGTACCTCTTTGAAGAGAGTAAATTGTAGTTGCAGCAGCACTGAGATTTAATTTTTTCAATGATTCTGAATTGAAATATTGGGACCAAGACCATAAACAGGAATAAATCTATTGAGGATGACATAATGCTCATACCCAATTCTTATCAGATCTTACGTTTGCCTCATTTGACAATTCCTAATGGGCGTTTGATAGTCTGTGCAGTCTCAGTAAGCTGAAGGTCCTGCTTCAGTTCGATATGACGCTTAGGATAATTCATAGGGAATCCTTCCTGATACGGACAAATTGCAACTTGGATGCAAAGTGCTGGAGTAACTCAGCGGATCGGGCAGCATCTCTGGAGAACATGGTTAGGTGATAGTTTGGGTCGGGACCCTTCTTCAGACGAGCCATACTGACCAGTGACATTATTGAAGCAAGACTAACAACAGGGATAAGTTCAATGTGGATGACATTATATTCATACTCAATTCTTATCAGTGCTTACATATGCTACATTTTGCAATACCTAAACATAGCGGCACAGTGGCGCAGCAGTAGTGTAGCTGCCTTACAGTGCCAGAGACCCAGGTTTGATCCTGATTATGGGTGTTGTCTATATGGAATTTGTACATTCTCTTTGTGACCTAGTGCTCCAATTTCCTCCCTAACTCCAAAGACTTGCAGGTTTGTAAGTTGATTGGCTGCGGTAAAATTATTAAGTATCCCTAGTGTGTAGGATAGTGGTCGTATAGTTGGTACAGACTCGGTTGGCCAAAGGGCCTGTTTCCACGCTGTACCTCTAAAGCAAAGTAAAGTCTAAAGTTTAAACTACTTCTGAAGAAGGGTCCCAACACAAGAAGTCACATATCCATGTTCTCCGGAGATGTTGGCTAACCCATTGTTACTCCAGCACTTTGTGTCCTTCTGTGTAAACCAGCATCAAGGGTCTCGACCTGATACATCACCCATTCCTTCTCTCCAGAAATGCTGCCTTCCCACTGAGTTACTCCAGCATTTTGTGTCTATCTTCGATTTAAATCTGCGTCTGCAGTTCTTTCCTACACATCTGCAGTTCATTGTTTCTACAAGTTGGAACTTGGCTTGGTGACAGAGGAAGGTTAAGAAGAGAGCGATGATTCAGGTAATGCCGCATTTGATTATACAGTACACTCACAGAGACCAGGACCGATTGACATTCCAGGAAATAAAAAAATGACGGATACGGGTGTCAAAGGTTATGGGGAGAAGGCAGGAGAATGGGGTTTGGAGGGAGAGATGGATCAGCCACGATTTAATCTATTGGCTACCTAAAGGGCTATCTAATGGCATAGATTTGATGGGCCAAATGGCTTAATTCTACTCCTATCACGTAACCTTATGATGAAATAGCGATGGGTCTGGCCATCATCTTCCAATTGTACAAGACAAGAATAGCTCCATCACAACACTGGAAGTTTGCCAACATTACAATTTTGTTTAAAAAGATTAAAAGAATAAAACAGCTAATTAGAAGCCAGCCAAACTCTGGTGATGGAAAATTATTGGAAAACTTTCTGAGAGACAATGTTAATTATGATTTTACTTCGGAGTCACGTGAGTGACTACGTGAAGAACCCGCTCAGTGCGCAGGTGCGGCATTACGCCAGCAGTGCAACAGCGGCGGCAGCTGGAGGAAGGCGCTCCGGCTGCATTTTTAAAAAAAGCCATGAGAGCAACCGGCCGGTAATGTCTGATTCGTCGGATGGGGACATGTCTCCACCTACACGGAGGAGAGACAGCCGCCAGAGCTTACAACAGCTCTTGGAGCAGATGCTCCAGCGAGCTACGCAGAAGGAGCGTTCTCGCGGAGGTAGGTCAGGCACCTCCTCCACAGTGTCTTGTGCACTGCCCTCTGCTCCCTCATTACTGGAGGCTAGCATTGGTGACCAGGGTTGGGCTGGTCTGGAACAGGGGCTGGCGGAAGAATTCGGCAGTATGCAAGGGGTGCAGGAGCAGGAAGAGCTGCTGGGTGTCGTGGACCGCTATGTAGCAACCCCACGTGCTGGAAGACCGCTGGAACCAAAAATGGCGGCCAGCATCAATCATCTGTCAAATAAGCCCTTGCAGGAGAAGGTACTTCTTGAGGCGCTTGAATTTTACACAGCACCAGAGAACTGTGAGGCCCTCAGAGTGAAGACTGTGAACAGCCAGATCTGGGGTCACGTGGGGTCAAATATGCGTAACCATGAAATCAAGCTACAGCGGATCCTAAGGCTCCTGACGTCGGCCATTACAGCATTTGCTCGTTCTGTGCAAAGTACGGAGATGGATACGTGCCAGCAGGATGTGCTGGCACTGATGTGCAACACACAATTTGAGATACACAATCTCCGGCGGGGAAACATAAGACCTGCCCTCAATCCCAAATTTGCTGGGTTGTGCAGAGCCCCAGCTGCAGAGACGGACGCTCTGTTATTTGGGAAAGACCTCAACAAAAAACTGAGGGACATGGAGGAAGCAGCGACATCTTTCGGCCTCATGAGGGCAGGCCCTGGGACGAGCAAACCAAGAGCTACAATATCCAAGCGGCAGCACCCCATGGCATCCACCAGTCGACGTCCTCAATATAGAACTGGTGAAAGCTCGGGGACCGCATTTTATCCCCAAAGATCTTTTTTAGATCAGGGCCCACAGCGGACCCCATGGAAAATGCACCACCCCCCAACATCGCCAGCACGTCAGACAAGCAAAACCTACAAAAACATCAGGAAACAAAAGAAACACCAATGAACATGGAGGTAGGTGGGTCTGGTTCCTGCCAGCATATAGAGAATAAGGGTGCTTTACTAACAGAGGGGAGATTACACTGGTTTAAAGAAGCATGGGTTACTGTCACGTGTAACAAGTATATACTCAACAGCATTAGTGGAGAGGTCATCCAAAAGACCAAACATGAACCTTTGGAATTTGTATCAAATAAAACCCAAAAAGATGGTGGATGTCGCATCATCATTGACTTAACATCACTAAATAAGTTTGTTGAGTATATACATTTCAAAATGGAGACATTTTTTACTGCCAAACAACTGATTTCCAAAGGATACTTCATGGCAAGCATTGATCTGAAAGATGCTTACTATCTAATACCCATACACAAGGATCATTGCAGATACCTACAATTTATCTGGTTGGGGCAGCTGAGGCAGTACAAAGCACTGCCCAATGGGCTAACTTCAGCCCCAAGATTATTCATCAAAATATTGAAAATAGCCATGGCAAGACTAAGAAACAAACACATATTGTCATGGCATACCTGGATGATATTCAGATAGTAGGGAAAACGATGGAATTGGCTGTGGCAGCAGTATCAGCTACAAAACAGCTCCTTGAAACTCTGGGGTTCGTCCTACATCCAGATAAATCTAAGTTGAAGCCATCCACTATTATGGACTACCTGGGCTTCACAATTAACTCAGTCCATATGACTGTTACCTTGCCAAAAGGAAAAAGAAAAATAAATAAATAAATAAATAAATAAATTAAAAAATTAAAAAATGGTTGCATTAGCACAATCATGCAACTATTTAATGGTCAACAAATGACCAACTATTCGACAAGTCCCAAGAGTGATTGGGAAAATGGTAGTAGCATTTCCAGCTACACAATGCAGACCTTTGCACTAGCAAAATTTACAAACAGCAAAGGTACAGGCACTAAACCGACATACAGGTCACGATGTTCGTGTCATGTAATTACCCACTGAAGCAATATCAGCTACAGTGGTGGGCAGAAAATGTTTGGCATAGTTTCAGCTCTATCATCATCACTAACCTTACTTTAGTTCTTCAAACAGATGCCAGTGCTCAAGGCTGGGGAGCAACTAACTCCATATCCAGCACAGGTGGTAGATGGACTAACCTAGAGTCATCATTACTACTGACACTGGGCATTAACTATCTAGAGATGTTGGGCGCCTTTTATGGGTTAAAAGCATATGTATCTAATATGCAGCACTTGCATGTTCGGTTACAGATTGATAATACTATGGTGGTGGCTTATATTAACCATATGGGCGGCATAAAATCATTATCATGCGACAAATTGGTCAACGTGATTTGGCTATGGTGTGTCAAAAGACATATTTGGCTATCAGCTACTTATTTACCAGGTAAGCTAAACACAGTGGCAGACACCAGGTCACGCAAATTCAATGATAACATCAAATGGATGTTAAACCCTAAAGTATTTGCTAAAGTTATTAAGCAGTATGGAACGCCAGATATCGAGGTATTTGCATCAAGACGAAATCACCAGTTACCTATATATGTCGCTTGGGAACCAGACCCAGAGGCAGCAGCGATACATGCCATCACGCTGGATTGGGGAAATGTCTTCTTCTATGCTTTCCCTCCCTTCTGCCTCATCAGTCGGGTACTTCGCAAAATACAGATCGACTCTGCTTCTGGAATTTTGATGGTGCCCGACTGGCCTACACAGCCATGGTTCCCGGTTCTACATGACATGGAGGTTGAGTCACCAATGGTCTTTCCCAGTGATCCAGGATTATTAACTCACCCAGTATCAGTCATAAGCCACCCATGCCATGAGAAAATTAAACTCCTGGGTTGCAGGTTTTGAATAGACCTTACCTGGAACAGGGATTGTCCGAACGAACCATCACCACCATGTCGGCATCCCTTTGAACATCCACCAAGAGGCAGTACTGAATCAGCATAAGAAAATGGGAGAAGTACTGCCAGGAAACAGGGACAACGTATGCAACAGCCACAGCCACCAACGTACTGGAATTCCTGGCCCATCTACACCATGATGAAGGGATCAGTTACAGTGCCATCAACACAGCGCGAAGTGCTCTTTCTGCTTATCTCAAACCAGCAGGACAACAGGCAATGGGATCCCATCCACTGGTGGTAAAACTGATGAAGGGCATTTATGATATCAAGCCCCTAAACCCAGGTATACCCATATTTGGGATATCAGTGTGGTCCTGACATACCTCAGGGAATGGCCACCAGCCAGATCCCTCAGCCTCGAGCAATCTACACTAAAGACGCTCATGTTGATGGCACTCGTATCCGCTCAGAGGGTCCAGTCACTACACAAGTTAAGGCTGGACAACATGGTGACCACCCCAGATCAGATCACATTCATCATACAGGGTCTGGTGAAGCAAAGCAGGCCAGGAACAGCTAATCCACTGGTGGTATTCCGGGCCTACCCACAAGAGCCACGGTTGTGTGTCGTGACCCATCTACAACATTACATAGACACAACCCACAATATCAGAGGGAGTGAAAAAGCCTTATGGGTCAGCCACAAGTAACCTCATGGCCGGGTAACGAGCCAAACCATTTCAAGATGGCTCAAACAAGTACTGAAGGCTGCCGGAATAGATACTAATACATTGAAATCTCATTCCACTAGGGCAGCATCTACATCAACGGCCGACAGAATGGACGTACCGGTTGACCATATTCTGAATACAGCAGGATGGTCGAGGGAAACGACATTCAGAACTTTTATAATAAGCCGTTGATGAAACCTGGTTTATTTGCAGAGAAAATATTACAAGCTGCAAATATTTAATTTAAGCCCGGGGGAGCACTTTAATTTTGTTATTGTTAATAAATACCTTTTTTGTTTCTTGAGAAACAGATTCATTGGTTGATTACGATAACACTTCCTCCCTCAAGAACTTTCGGCAGTGAGTGAAATAAAACTGTTACACGGTTTGAAATCACAGAGCTTTGAAATCTTCACGTAGTCACTCACGTGACTCCGAAGTAAAATAGTAAGATTAAACGAGAACTTACCAGTTTGAAGTTTGATCTGTATTTTATGAGGAGTTACGATGAGGGATTACGTGCCCTCCGCTCCCACCCTCATTATATGGATCAAACTAATAAATTGATGTCTCCTTTTCTTTACTATGTTTACTTCAAATACTTGTGTCTATCTGTGATTCCACACCGCTGTTTGGAAGTATGCCGCGCCTGCGCACTGAGCGGGTTCTTCACGTAATCCCTCATCGTAACTCCTCATAAAATACAGATCAAACTTCAAACTGGTAAGTTCTCGTTTAATCTTACTATTTACAATGGCACAGACTAATCAAGGACATTCAGCAAGGAAAGGTCTGACTGACCAAATTTATTGAATTCTTTGAGGATCTCAATAAGTGGAGCATATTTGATTTTAGCAAGGCTTTCAAAAAGGTCTTTCTTAATAGAGTAGTCAGATAATTTAAAGACCTGTGATCCAAGGGCATGTAATATGCAGCAACCAATCTTGTCTCAATGCTAGGAACAAATAATGGTGACCTGGCCATATGGGTTCAAACTGGTTTACTGATAGAAGACAGTGGATTGTGGTGGAAGGACAATATTCAGGGTGGAGTCAGGTCTGTGACCAGTGGAGTTCCACAAGGAACTGTGCTGGGACCGCTGCTGTTTGTGATATATATAGATATAAATGACTTGGAAATAAACGTAGATGGGTTCATTAAAAAGTTAGCAGATTACACCAAAATTGTTGGGGGTCATGGACTGAGAAAAGCCGTCAAATTTATGCAGCAGGATATAGATCAGTTACAGAAATGAGTGAAGAAATGGCAGAAGGCTACCAAAACTGAACATAATGCTCTAAATGTGGCCTCATCAATGTCTTGTACAACTGTAGCATAACCTCCCAACTTCTATACTCAGTACTCATGAAGGCCAATTTGCCGAAAGCCTCTGGACCACCCCATGTACCTGCACTCCTAGATTCCTCCACTTTACACCACTCCCTGGGCCCTGCCTTTCACTGTGTTGATCCTCCCTGGTTATTTTCCAAAATGCAATCATCTGTAAAAAGGCCAAGTGCAGAATCTGGCGCTGCGAAAAGCGAGGCTACCATGGATCACAGAACAACATTGTGTATAAAGTGACAGAAATAGACACTGAGATTCTCTGTGGGTGCAATGCATGATTTTCCTAGCTAGATTGGTATGGATAAAGCTATTGCTTCCAAATCTATCGCTATACTACTTCGGACTCAATCAACATCTAATATTGCCAGTGGGAAAAGAGATTAAGGTGATGACCTTCCCAAATAAACAATCAACTTTGGATAGCTAATTGGCCAGTGCTGCTGATATCCTCTGCAGTTGCCTGGAAAGAGCTGCAGGCAAAACAGCTGAAGGCTACACTGATAATGCTTAAAATGTGCAAGACTGGCCACTGTTATCCTTGAAACAGACTGCCCCTAATTCCTTCCCATCTCTTGAAATATTATTGTTCTTCTATTGGTAAAAAAAAAAAGTGCATCTGAGACCAAAGCCTAGAATTTTATGTTGAATCTAACCACTTACCGAATGCAACTCTCTGCTGGGCCTATTAGTTTAGTTTAGTTTAGTTTAGCTTAGTTTAGAGATGCAGCGTGGAGGATGCTCTTCGGCCCACTGAGTCCGCACTGACCAGTGATCCCCCGCCCATTAACACTATCCTAAACATTCTATCCGACACTGGTATTAGGAAGAGACATTAAAGTAAGACTTTACTTGGCTTTCCAAGGAGTTAAAAATATTTAAGGGACAATTTACATTTATACCAAGCAACAATTAACATTTATACCTAGCCACCTGTGCGCCTTTGGAGTGTGGGAGGAAATTGAAGATCTCGGAGAAAACCCACGTGGTCACGGGGAGAACGTACAACTCTGCACTGACAGCACCCATAGTCAGATTGAACCCTGGTCTCTGGCGCTGTGGTGCAATTGGTGGGAGAATCGTGTAATAGAACAGTATGATTTTGCTAATTGCTATATCACTCACACTAGCGACATTTCTCTGTTCTAGTCATCTTCTCAGCGAAGTAAAATGCCAGGATGAAGCTGAAAGCAATGCAACTGCACTGAACTTTCTATCCCTTTCGGAAATCCAATGATAAAATCTGGCCTCAGCTGAAATAACCTTTTTGCGCAGATGGCTGGGGCACATTGAACAATGCATGTAGACAAAAAGACTGAATATAGGGAGCCCCGAACAGAAATCAGATGAATAAGCAATTAATCTTCTTTACCAGTGTCAATTGAGAAATAAGAAGCTGATCCAAAAGAAAGCCTCTACTTGCTCAAATTGAATTGAATATATATTTTTAACTCCTTGGAAAGCCAAGTAAAGTCTTACTTTATTGTCTCTTCCTAATGCCAGTCTTGGGAGAGGACAATGTATGTCGTAGCAAAATAGGCACATTTTCTTGTTCAAAGCACCATCTAAAGCTGAACAACTGAATTAATCCAACCCATCCCGTTCCATATCCTGAAGATAAACACAAAATCCTTGTGTCTATCTTCAGGAAGTCTGAGACCATTCTTCAGACTGAGAGTCAAGGGAGAGTGAGACACAGAGATATGGTGTCTCCCTCTTCCCTGCCCTATCCTTCCAGAGGCTGCCTGTACTGCTGAGTTACTCCAGCATTTTGTGTCTATCTTTGGTGTATACCCACATCTGCAGTTCCTTCCTACTCATTTGCATTTCCTTCTATTTTCTTTGACAAGGATTACTGTTTTACCACCGTTTCCCAATATGAGCATGCGTGACTCTTGAAACTGACTACTGATTTTCTTTGAAATCTTTCTAAATTTGGGACAATCACAAAACGGAGTAGATATGGTGCTAGAGAACAAATGCATGAGCAAACTCCCTTCAGAAAGACACTGGTTGGGATTCCAATCTGAAACATTGGAATCCCAACATTCCCTTCACAGGAGCAAAGCCGTTGAGTTCCTCCAACACTTTGTATCTTGCTCAAGATTCCAGCACCTGCAGTATCTCATGTGCCCCTTCAGAAAATGTTCACAACTAATTAAACACTTCCCATGTCGGACTGAATAACTTAAGAAGGAAATTAAAATGAGAATTATTGAAATTAACTGCCCACTTTGTATCATAAACTGTGGATTTGAGTCGTCACAATCAAATTGATAAAGGTCTTGTTTAGGATTCTTCATACCACACCAAACAAAATGATGCTGTTGAAAATCAGGATACCAGGAAAAAGAAAAACATCTTTAAGCACATTTCTGGGTGCTCCAGCACACATCACGAAATTCAACTCATCGTTTCTTGGAGATTTTATTATTTTCTCCAGCGCTTTTATCCTCTAGCAAAACCTCCCCAAATGGTATTAATAGTCGTATAAAATTCATCTGCAGTGAGATTAACATCGATCTGGAAAAGGACATTTCTTACTTTCTCAAAGAACTACCACATTTTACAGACCTTGTTTCCCTTGAAACAAAGGATAATCCTCAAACTGCAGACTTTTTGCCTTCACTGAGAAATGTAGCCTCTTGCAATCTCAATACGAGTGCCATGGCTGCTTCCCCCATAGAGATCAGGATATCGTTATTCTCAGCCTCCTGGCTTCAAGATCATCCCAAGCTGCAGCTGCTGATTTCTGTGACATCTCATAATTCGAGTTGAGTCAAGTTTGTTGTCATATGCACAAGTATGGTGCGGTTCAGGTACAATTAAAATCAGTCTGAAGAAAGGTTCTGAAACATGCTATTGGACCAGCTAAGTTACTGCTGCATTTTGTAGCTATCTTCGATATAAACCAGCATCTGCAGTTCCTTCCTACACAATGAAAATTTTGTTTGCAGCAGCATCAGAGATGCATGGACTCAGACAAACACACAACATAAATTTAGTTTAGTTTAGTTAAAAATACAGCCTGGAAATGGGCCCTTCAGCCCACTGAGTCTGAGCCGACGAGCGATGCCCATTACACTAGCAGACACAACACACTAAGGACAATTTATAGTTTTGTTCACCGATGCCATTTAACCTACAAAGCTGTACGTCTTCGGAATGTTGGAGAAGACAAAAGCACCTGGGTGAAAACCACAAGGTCAACGGGAAACACAGAAACATAGAAAATAGGTGCAGGAGTAGGCCATTGGGCTGATCATCCAAAATCAGTAGCCCGTTCTGCATTTTTCCCCTTATCCCTTAGGTCTAAGAGCTGAATCTAACTCTCTCTTGAAGACAACCAGTGAATTGACCTCCACTGGCAGAGAATTCCACAGATTCACAACTCTCTGGATGAAAACGTTTTTCCTCATCTCAGTCCTAAATGGCCTATCCCTTATTCTTAAACTGTGACCCCCGGTTCTGGACTCCCCCAACACCGGGAACCTTTTTACTGCAACTATCCTGTGCAATCCTTTAAGAATTTTATATGTTTCTATAAGATTCCCTGTCATCCTTCTCAATTCCAGTGAATACATGCCCAGTCGACCCTTTCTTTCATCATACTTCAGTCCCGCCATCCCGGAAATTAACCTGGTGAACCTATGCTGCACTCCCTCAATAGCAATAATGTCCTTCCACAAATTAGGAGACCAAAACTGCACACAATATTCAGGTGCGGTCTTATCAGGGCCCTATACAATGACAGTAGGACCTCCTTGTTCCTAAACTCAAATCCTTTCGCAATGAAGGCCAACATGCCATTGGCTTTCTTCACTGCCTGCTGTACCTGCATGCTTACTTTCAGTGACTGATGTACAAGCACTCCCAGGTCTCGTTGCACCTATCTTTCTCCTAATCTGATACCATTCAGATAATAATCTGCCTTCCAGTGGATAACCTCACAGTTATCCACATTATACTGCATCTGCCATGCTTCTGCCCATGCACCCAATCTATCCAAGTCACCCTGCAGTCCCATAGCATCCATTTGGCAGCTCACAATGCCACCCAGCTTTGTGTCATCTGCAAACTTAGAGATGTTTACATTTAGAGTGCCCTCACCCCACTCACCATCAACAACACCACAGTCACATCTGTGGGGTATTTTAAGTTCCTGGGAACCATCATCTCTAATGACCTTAATTGGTGGGCCACCATCAACTCCACAGTCAAAAAGGCTCAATAGAGGATGTACTTCCTGCAGCAGCTGAGGAAACACAATCTGCCACAGGCAATGCTGATCCAATTCTATACGGCCATCATAGAGTCTGTCCTCACCTTCTACATCATGGTCTGGTTTGACTCAGCCGCCAAGCACGATATCCAGAGGCTACAGCAAATCGTCCGATCAGCTGAGAAGGTTATTGGCTGCAATCTTCCCTCCATTAACGAACTGTACACTGCAAGGGCCAGGAAGTGAGCGGGTAAGATCATTTCTGACCCATCTCACCCTGGCCATAAAGTCTTTGAATCACTTCCCTCTGGAAGGCGACTCCGGACTGTCAAAGCTGCCACAGCCAGACATAAAACAGCTTTTTTCCATGAGTAGTAGCTCTACTCATAAAACAAAAATCTTTTGCTCTGGTATTTTATTTATTCACATGTTTAATCAATAATGTTTTATTATTAATGTTTAATGTTTTATGTGTCATTCCTAAATGTCACTGTATTTCATGTTGTCACTTGCGGGCGGAGCACCAAAGCAAATTCCTTATATGTGAACATACTTGGCCAATAAACTAATTCATTCATTCATTCATTCACAAACATATTCATTCATTCATTCATTCATTTAATTCCCTTGCCTAAATCGTTAATATATATTGTAAACAACTGGGGTCCCAGTACCGAGCCTTGTGGCACCCCACTAGTCACTGCCTGCCATTCGAAAAAGGACCCGTTAATTCCTACTCTTTGTTTCCTGTCTGCCAACCAGTTCTCTATCCATGTCAATACCCTACCCCCAATATCATGTGCTCTAATTTTGCACAGTAATCTCTTGTGTGGGACCTTGTCAAATGCTTTTTGAAAGTCCAGATACACCACATCCATTGGCTCTCCCTTATCCATTCTACTTGTACATCCTCAAAAAATTCCAACAGATGAGTCAAGCATGATTTCCCCTTCATAAATCCATGCTGACTTTGATCGATCCCGTCACTGCTTTCCAAATACGCTGCTATAACATCTTTAATAATCGACTCCAGCATCTTCCCCACTACTGATGTAAGGCTAACTGGTCTACAATTCCCCATTTTCTCTCTCCCTCCTTTCTTAGGAGAACGAACAAACTCTGTTCAGACAGCAGCCGAGGACCGATCGAACCCGAGTCTCTGGCGCTGTGAGGCAGCAACTCTACCGCTGCGCCACCGTGCTGCTGATACACAAATTATACATAAAATTACACAGGACCACGCTCTGCAAAATAATTAATAGGATGACTATGAAGAAAAATGAGACATTAATGTAAAACACAATTAGAAATAAAATAGTCCATGGTAGTACCAACAGTAGTGTTCAATTGTCGAATTAGGATTAGAGTTATATAGGTTGATTCAAGAACATGATGCTTTTAGGAACGTAGCTGCTCCTGAGGATAAAAGACCATATGACATAGAGTAGAATTAGGCCATTCGGCCCATTAAGTCTACACTGCCATTCGATCATATATTATCTATTTTTCCCTCTCAACTACATTCTCTTGCCTTCTCCCCGTAACCTTTGACATCCTTACTAATCAAGAAATCAGGCTTCTGCACCTCCTGCCCGATGGTAGCAGTGAAAACTTGCTGCTTACTGCATCCCCAAATACATCACCTCACCTTAATTCTTAAGGTCAACTGACATCATCTAGTGTTCAACCTTATAGAGCAGACCGAATGGGCACAGGTACTCTTTCACCACACTCACATTATTTCAGCATCCATACATGTGATAGTAACTCTCCCCAGAGCACGAAGATTGATCCTTGTATTGTGGTGCATACTTTTGAGAGCTGGCTTTAGAGGTCACACTTGCCTTGCAACATGCTGAGAAACCTGCCATACATTCAATAAAGAACTTTGTGCTGAAATCAAGAATGTCAGTTTCAGTGCAGGGTTATACAGAAAACTAACAGTTGTACTCTGTAAACCTTGCAGCTGAAACTCTCACTCTTTACATTGCTTTCAGTAACTTCTACAACTCTGTCTTGTACCTTTGTCAATACTGTAGGTGGCTGCTATTTGCATACCTTGGGAATGCATGCAAAGAATTTCACTGTGCCTTGACACATGTGACAATAAAGTATACCATTCCATTCCATTCCGTTCTTTTGTTTGAAGAAATAATGTGGAACAATTCCTAGGCCCAGCCATTTTCTCACCAAATGAGCTTTAATGCTAAAAGCTCACCTTCACTTCAGTTAACCAGCCTTATTCCTTTAGCAGAACCAAGGATCTGCAAATGCAGGTTTACACTAAATAACACGAAGTGCTGGAGTAACTCAGTGGATCAGGCAGCTTCTCTGGAGAACACGGTTAGGCAATGTTTCAGGTCAGGACCCTACTTCAGGCAGAAAAAAATAGAAGAAAATGCAAACATGCAGAATAATGCTGAAAATGTAATCATTCAGAATAATGCTGAAACCTACCCTTTGAAGATCACGTTTGTAGTTTACACCTGAAGAAGGGTCCCAACCCGAAATTTCATCTATCCATGTTCTCCAGAGATGCTGCTTGAGCTGCTGATTTACTCCAGCACTTTATATACGTTTATTCCTTTAGCATTTTAGTTAGGAAATTGAAGAAAATGTAAAGTTTCAGAATCATACTGAAACCTTCCCTTTGAAGATTATATTTGTAGTTTAAATCTGATGCGTCATGTTCAAATAAACAGAAAATTATAATGTTCTAACATGGAGAGAAGCTTTTGCTTGTTTTACTGTTCTTTAGACCTACACTCCTGTTATATAAATCAAACCATTACACCCCAATCACCATGAGCAAAAGCAAATGCAGTAAGATAATACTCAGAACGTAGATAAATGTGCGTGCATGTGTATCAATACTGCCACCTCTTGCAACAGTTATGCGATAGCAGATAGTCCGAGATTTAACTGTGAAACTTAATATGGGAGAGGCACATATTGTACTGCCTCGGCAAGGCCACCAGCGTAATCAAGGCAAGTTTTGGCCCAGTCATACCCTCTTCTCCCCTCATCCATCAAGCAAGAGATACAGTGTGAAAACTTAGACCTCCAGATTGAGGGACAATTTCTTCCCAGCTGATATTAGGCAACTGAACCATTCTATTCACAACCTGAGAGCAGTCCTGAGTAACCATCTACCTCAATGAAGACCCTCGGGTTATCTTTAATCGGACATTACTGGACTGCACTATCTTGCACTATATGTTATTCACTTTATCCTGTATATGTACACTGTGGACTGTCCATAGCAATAAAGTTAAATAACAAAGTTATAGAATAGGCAGCAAATGTTGTACATCTGAACATGACCAATTTCATGCTGATTTTGTCAAACAAATTTAAAATAACATTGCTGTTTACAACAACAAAATTAGGAAGATATATTTTTATATATATATATGTGTACCTATATATAAAATCAAGTCATTGAGTTTGACCTCTGTCAGCAGGCTTGGTTTCTCAGGCTTTGGTAAACAAAGCAGCGGAATAGTGGCGGGGTGGCGGGATGGAAGCGGTAAGTCTCTTTCAGTAATTGGTTTAGGCCAAAGAGCTTTCCCACCATCATGCCCTATGATCTGGCTCCTCCACAATTGGAAGACCTCTACAAATTGATAATCCAAAGAGACACAAGATGCTGAAGAAGTAAAGTAAATTTATTTATATAGCACTTTTCAATCAATTTCAATCAAAGAAGCCAAAGTGCTTTACAGAGAAAATTATCCATATAAATAATAAAAAGAGGTGGAAAAAAAATGACACAACAAACTATAAGAGATTCAACACGAACATCCCCCCACAGCAGAATCTACACTCTCCACTGTGAGGGAAGGCACTAAAATGTCCAGTCCTCCTCCTCCTCCTAGTCCACCCGAGGTCGGGGCCAGTTTGAGGCCACCGCAGCCAGTCGCCGCAACGGCAGCCCGATGATTATAGGTCCACCCGCCGGGAAGCTGGAACACCGGCATCGGGTGGAAAAGTCCTCAGCGGCCTTGAAGTGTCTGGAGCGGCCGCTCCTTCCCCGGAGACTGCTACGCCCGTGGACTTCAGGCCGCGCCAGTTGGAGCTTCGACTCCGCGGTGTTTTTGATCCAGCGCCGCCTGCCCGTGGCGGGATGCCCTCAAACCGCAGATCGCAGACCACAGACCGCAGACCACTGCTCGATGTTGGTGGTCGGCGGTCACAGCGGCGACCCGGCAAGGCATCGCCCGCTCCTTGTTGGTGTCCCAGCGCTGTGCCGCCGAAGCTGTGGTCCCCGGCAGGAACGCCGCTCCAGCCCGATGGAAGGCCGCATGGGGAGATCGGAGATGCGATTTGGAGGAAAACCGCATCTCCGACCAGGTAGACCTGGGGTTAAAACAGTTTCCCCACCCCCCACATAGAAAGAATAGACTAAAAAAAAAAAAAAATTAGACAATAAAAGAGTTAGAGGATGGACTGCAGGCAGGCGCCCATACAAACTGCGCCCACTCCTGCACATCCGCCATCTTGAAAGTCCCAATCTGAAATGTTGGCTGTCCATTCCCTCTACAGATACTACCTGACCAGCTAAGTTCCTCCGGCACTTTGTGTCCTGACACCCAATACTTTGGTGACTGATCAGAAATGTTTAATCACTGACAAATTATCATCCAACTGACCACGTTTATCTTCAGCATCCATCCATTATTTGAGGTTCAGTTTCCCCAAACTATTCCTACTCACCCTCAAAGTCCAACTCCGAACAATCACATGTCAAATGCTGGTCAGGCCGCATTTGGAATATTGTGAGCAATTTTGGGCACCATATCTGAGGAAGTATGTGGTGGCTCTGGAGAGGGTGCAGAAAAGATTTACAAGAATGATCCCAGGAATTAGTAGGTTAACCTATGATGAGCATATGTCAGCGTTTGTACTCGCTGGAGTTTAGAAGAATGAGGGGGGACCTCTTCGAAACATATAGGACAGTGAAAGACTTGGATAGAGTGGATGTGGAGAGGATGTTTCCACTAGTAGTCCTCTAAGACTAGAGGTCATGGCCTTAGAATGAAAGGACATTCTTATAGGAAGGAGATGAGGAGATATTTCTTTAGTCAGAGGGTGGTGAATCCGTGGAATTATTTGCTGCATAAGGCGGTAGAGACCAAGTTAGTGAATATTTTTAAGGCAGAGATAGATAGATTTTTGATTAGTACAGGTATCAGAGATTATGGGGAGAAGGCAGGAGAAGGGGGTTAGGTGGGAGAGATAGATCGGCCATGATTGAATGGACTAATTCTATTCTTATCACATTTGATCTTATGACCTTATGACCTTTTGTTACAGAATGTCTATGTCTACCCTTTCAGATTTATTGATAACTGTGAAGCATGATACCAGTCACCATTCTGACAGTAATAGTCAGTCAGCCTGACAGTACCACTAGCTAATGGATTGATGGGTAGCTATGATCCATATTGGAGAGAAATTGAAAATGGGGGTTGTTGAGGCAGTACTGGGCATGAGACATCAAAAGTGAGTGTGGGCATTTGACATGTGATTGTTCGGAGTTGGAATTTGAGGGTGGGTAGGAATAGTTTGGGGAAACTGAACCTCAAATAATGGATGGATGTTGAAGATAAACGTGGTCAGTTGGATGATAATTTGGCAGTGATTAAACATTTCTGATCGGAGATGGAATGGGACTTGGGTGTGCTGTTGCAGGATTCCCAAAAAGTTAAGAGGGCTTGTATACAAAAACAGGGATGTAATGTTGAGCCTCAGCATTACATCCCTGTTTTTGTATACAAGCCCTCTTGAAATAAATGCTAGCATTGAGTATGTTTTCTATACTACCGATTCAACTTGTAGATTAACTTTTTGGGAATCCTGCAACAGCACACCCAAGTCCCATGGCATCTCCGATTTCTGGATTCTCCCCCATTTAGAAAATAGTCGATGCCTTTATTCCTACTACCAAAATGCATGACTCCACACTTTGCTACACTATATTCCATCTGCCACTTCTCTCCCCACTGTTCCAACCTGTCCAAGTCCTCTGCAGAGTCTCCCCTTTCTCTGCACTACCTGCCCTTCCATCTATTTCCATATCATCCACAAACCTGGCCACAAAGCCTTCAATCACCTGGCCAAATCATTAATATACAGCGTGAATAGTAGTGGCCCTGTTAATATTGACCAAATTAAAGATCCTATAAAATGGAGGAACCCTGCATCTGTAAGGGCTGCTTGGCCTCTGTCTGTGGAAAGTTACAGGCTGTGACTGGCACCAGCTAGTCTGAGCCCTAGATTGATATGCAGGATGGGGAAAGATCAAGATGTCCTCTTTATTGTTAAAATGCATGAGGACTTTGCAGAGGAGCTCAAAGGTGTTGCAGATGCATTATCATGATTGGTTGGCTGCAAAGGGATTACAAATACTGTTAATAATGTTGCAGGATGTTTGTACTGCTGTTTGATGATTGGCTGAAGTGTGAAGCCTTGTTTGAATTGTTTATATTACCTGGGAGAATGTTGTGTTATTTGATTAATTGACTTCCTTCCAGAAGCTTCTGTAGAAACATTGTAATGGGTCTCTTTGTGATTGGGTTGGGGAACTGTCAATAACACTTTAATGTAATCGATATGTGTGATTGACTTGTAGGCACCACCCCCATGTAGTTCTGCCCCACAGGGTTCGATGACCTGTAAAAGGTAGCTCCCACGAGGTTCGTTGTCGATCTTCTGGAAGGGCGCTTGGGACTGCATGACCTTTTGGAGGTATCTGCTTGCATGAGGCTGAAGGGCTGAAGGGCTTGGACAAGCAGAGACAAAGATCAAACCCGCGTTGGTTAGCTATTGTATAGGGGATTCGTTATACGTTCAAAAAATAAAGTTTAGTGGTCCAGTGCTTGACTCGGTGTTTGACTGAACTAGACTAAGAGGGTAAGCTTTAGGAGCATAATTACAGCCCCAGCACTGACCCCTGCAGAACCCCATTAGTTACTGGCAGCCAACCAGAAAAAAGCCCCCTTTATTGCCACTCTTTGCCTTCTGCCATCCAGCCAACCTGCTATCCATGCTACTATCTGCCCTTTGATACAGTGGGCTCTCATCTTCCTTAGCAGCCTCATGTGAGGCACCTTATCAAAGGCTTTCTGTAAATCTAAATAAACAACATCTATTGACTCTCCCTTGTCTGTCCTTCTATTTACTTCTTCAAAGAATTTCAGCAAATTTGTCAAGCAAGACCTCCCCTTCACAAAGCCATGCTGACTTTGACGTATTTTATCGTGTAAAACCTCAAGGAGGACATTGAATAGTTTGCCTCTTCATCCATGTGTCTTGAACGCATTGGACACCTCAAGCCAATAGACATTTTCTTACTCTGAGTGGAAAGCAAAGTAGTTTCTTACTCTGAGTGGAAAGCAATGTTATTTCCAGTACTGTTGTCTTTCTTCTCTCCGTAATGCTCTGCAACAAGATGAGAAAATAAAAACTAAAAGCAGAAGTAGGCCTGTTGACTCCTCAAGTCCTCAAGCTATTCGCTCAGATTGTGGCTGATCCAGTCATGGTCTAATCATCATTTTCCCACGCTCATTCCACACCTTGTCAACGTTGCTCGGCGAATAGATCTTCTTATCGAGACCACATCACAAGATTAGATATTGTTCAGCCAGAGCTGAGCATACTTCTCGGCATCTGCATGCAATGGCGTCTTACGCTTCTTGTGCTTCTTGTGCGTGGTGGTGGAAAGATTGGTGGAAACAGAGCCGTGACATGAATGCTCTTTCCCTGACCCCAGTGAAAAGATAAATAGATATTAGAACAAGATTAGAAAAACGTAAACCTTGTGTGTAGAAAAGAACTGCAGATGCTGGTTTATACAGAAGATAAACACAAAGTGCTGGAGTAACGGGTCAGGCAGCATCACTGGAGAAAAAGGATAGGTGATGTTTCGGGTTGGGTCTGAAGATGGGTCTTCATATGTAAATTGTTGGAAATGTTAGATCAGGCAGTACTGTTAGTGGTCACCAACCTGATATGTTAATCCCATTTTTTCTCTCGCTATAGATCCTGCCTAACCAGATTAATGTCTGTAGTTTAAAGTTTCTAAAATTTAGATCCAGGTAAGATAATGTTCCAAGATAGTATGGCACGTAATCTGGAGGGGATCTTGCAGATAGGGGGGGCATTGCAATGTGCATGCTGCACTCATCGTTCTTGGTTGTTGAAGGTGTAGGAGTTGCTGTTGAGGAAGGTTTGTCAAATTGTTGCAGTGCCGTTTATAGAGGGTCCTTACTTCACATGCAGTGTAGGTGGAGGGCAGAGGATTTGTAGGCTGATGGATCGGGTGCTATTTAAGCTCTCCACATCACTCTCAATAACAACCATTGTTTTCCCCTCTCTCCCCACCTTCAAAAGCCTTCTAAAAATCCCATTATAATCAGAGCTTCAGTCACATCCATTGAGTCTGCTCTGTGAAGACATGTCATATAAACCCAAGTTGTCATTACAGAAAAAAAACAAAAATGGTCATTCACCCCATCAAGTCTGCTTCTTCACAATTGTTATTATGTGCCTTTCATGACCTCTGTAAGATGCAGTTTAATATGATAGGTATAGGTAAAGTTCCCACATTACCTGGGAAGTAAGAATCTAAATAAGTTAGAAGTATAAAGGAATTTGGTCGAATAAATACACCAATCACTAGAAGTAGCATTACAGGTTGATTACGTAATTAAAAAAAAGCAAACTAACACCGAGGTTTTTTCCTGAAGTGATGGAAGTGAGAGATAAACAGAAGGTAGAAAAGTACAGTGATACACAAGGAACTGTAAATGCTGGGATGTTATGTAGAACACAAAGTACTGGAGTAATTCAGCAGGTCAAGCATCATCTCTGGAGCACATGGATAGGTGATATTTCAGGTTGTGACCTTTCTTCAGACTGATTGTAGTGTGGGAGAAAAAGCTGGAAAAAAGGTGGGGGCAGCACAAAGCCTGGAAAGTGATACTTGGATACAGGTGAGGGGCATTTTTGATTAGCAGATGGGTGGACAAAGGCTATAGTTGAAAAGGAGACACAAGGATAACAAAAAGGGACTAAAGCAGACAAAAGGAGACTGGGAGACAAAAGTGTGTTGATAAGAAGAGGATTGAAAGGGCAGTGAAATCTAAACCCAGAGGGAGTGAGATAAAATCATGAGAGGAATAGGTTGGGTAGATGCACAGAGTCTTTTGCCCAGAGTAGGGGAATCGAGGACTAGAGGACATGGGTTCAAGGTGAAGGGAAAAATAATTAATAGGAATCTGAGGGGTAACCTTTTCACACAAGGGCGGTGGGTGTCTGGAACAAGCTGCCAGAGGAGGTAGTTGAGGATGGCACTATCCCAATGTTTAAGAAACAGTTAGACAGATGCATGGATAGGACAGGTTTGGAGGAATATGGACCAAGCGCAGGCGGTTGGGACTAGTGTAGCTGGGACATGTTGGCCGGTGTGGGCACGTTTAGCCGAAGGGCCTGTTTCCACACTGTATCACACTATGACTATGACAATGAGTAATATAGGTGGTAGGGGACAGGAGAAGGGAAAGTGAGGAGTGGGGGGTGGGATAAGGGGGAAGGATAAGGGGGAAAATGGATGCATACTGGGATCAGGAAAGAACTAGGTGTAGAAACAATGAACCGGGTGGTTGTTCCTTGTACCATTAGGTTGTAAGCTATCCAAGGAATATAAGGTGCTGGTTCTCCAGTTTGAATGTGGTGTCAGTCTGCTGATGGAGGAGGCACAGGACAGAAAGGGTGTTGTGGGAATGGGAGGGGAATTAAAATGGTCAGCAACTGGGAGATACCCTAGACTAAAAAGACTCATCTAGGAAACAGATGTGGAGAAGATGGAGGAATTGGGAGTAGGGGGTGGCATTCTTGCAAGAGGCAGGATGGTAGAAGGTGTAGTCAAGATAACTGGGAGTTAGTGGGTTTATGAAATAATTGTTTTTGGAGCCAAGGAAGAACGATTAAAAGTTAGCACCCAGCTTCAAATGGTAATGCTAAAAACAACAAACCAAGCCAGAAACTTAGGAGTAGTCATGGACTCAGACCTGAACTTCAACAGCCACATAATAACAGTCACAAAGTCAGCCTACTATCACCTGAGGAATATATCAAGGATTAAGGGACTTATGTCTCAGCAGGATTTGGAAAAACTTGTCCATGCATTTATCTTCAGCAGGCTCGACTACTGTAACAGTGTCTTTACAAGTCTCCCTAAAAAGTCGATCAGACAGCTGCAGTTAATTCAGAACGCTGCTGCTCGAGTCCTCACTAAGACCAAAAAAGTAGATCACATTACTCCAGTTCTGAGGTCTTTACACTGGCTTCCTGTCTGTCAAATAATTTATTTCAAAATACTACTGTTGGTTTACAAAGCACTGAATGGTTTAGGGCCAAAATACATTTCTGATCTTCTGCTTAGCTACGAACCACCCAGACCTCTCAGATCGTCTGGGACAGGTCTGCTCTGTGTCCCCAGAGTCAGAACTAAACATGGAGAGGCAGCATTTAGTTTTTATGCACCACATATCTGGAACAAACTCCCAGAAAACTGCAGGTCTGCTGCAACTCTGTTCTTTTAAATCTAGACTGAAGACTTTTCTGTTTGCCGTTGCCTTTCAGTAAACAATACAATTTATTAATTACCTATACTGCACTGTAACTTCTATTCCTGGTTTTATTCTATTTTAAATATTTTATTTGATTGCTTTTAATTTTGTAATTATTATCTGAATAATCTAATAATCATTTTATATCTAAATGTCATTTTATATGTGTTTCTTTCAAATGCTTTAAATGTTTTATGTAAAGCACTTTGAATTACCTTGTGGTTGAAAGGTGCTATACAAATAAACTTGCCTTGCCTTGCCTTGCCTTGATAGTAGTGGGATGTAATAGAGTTTATAATGGAGAACAATAGAACAATAAAGCACAGGAACAGGCCCACCGACCGACAATGTCTGTGCCAAACGTAATGCTCAGTTAAACTAATCTCTGCTGCCTGCACATGATCCATATCGTCCATTCGCAGCATATCCAGGTGCTGATCCAAAAGCCTCCTAAATGCCCCAATCGCATCTGCTTCCACCACCACCTTCCAGGAAACCGCTTCACTGTAGAAAAAATTGTCCTTCAAACTTTGCCCCTCTCACATTAAAGCTACGCCCTCTGGTCTTGGACAATTCCACTCTGTGAATAGGATTCTGACTATCTACCCTATGTATGCCTCTCATAGATTTATAAACTCTCCCCTCAGCTTCCTACGCTCCAGAGGAAACAATCCAAAATTGTCCAATCTCTCTTCATAGCTAATACTCTCTAATCCATGTAGCGTTTTGGTAAGATAGACACAAAAAGCTGGAGTAACTCAGCAGGACAGGCAACATCTCTGGAGAGAAGGAAAGGGTGACGTTTCGGGTCAGGTCTCTACCCAAATTGTCACCCATTCCTTCTCTCCAGAGATGCTGCCTGTCCTGCTGAGTTACTCCAGCTTTTTGTGTCTATCTTCGGTTTAAACCAGCATCTGCAGTTCCTTCTTATACAATAGCATTTTGGTAAACCTGTTCTATTCTATGCCTTCTTTATGATTCTATCTACTTGTTTTGCCACTTTCAGGGAGTTATGGCCTTGACCCCCAGATCCTTCTGTACATCAATTCTGCTAAGGTAAATGGATAACCTTAAGCATAGTTAAACTACATTCTAGTTACAATGCGAAGAATATGATTGAATGAATGAATACTTTATTGTCATTATAACATGTAAACATGTACAACAAAATTAGAAATGCCAACCAGTCAGTGCACCATTCACACATTTTCTAAGAGCAAAAGTCTAAGATAAACAACTAAAATAAATAACATGAAAAAAAACAACACATTCTTCTGTCGATTTCACAGTCCCTTTGGTGTGTAGCACACCTGCACTCATTTGGTGGCTACATTAAGTGTAGTTATTGCTGTGGGATAAAAACTGTTTTTGAGTCTGTTTGTCCTTGTCCTCATTGATCTGTACCGTCTGCCTGACGGCAACAGTTCAAACAGGGAGTGACCGGGGTGGAAAATGTCCTTTATGATCTTCTGGGATTTTTTGAGACAGTGGGAACTGTGTAGAGGGATTATTGGAGAGGGATGATAACAAAACGTGAAGTTACACTTTTCAGGGGAAGATGTCGAGATGACCAATGTCTTGTGTCCATTGAATGGGCTAGATAGGGAGATGACCACAAAAAGGAAATAACATACACTGAAAGAATGGGTGAATTCTCAGTTACCAGCAGCTGGGAGTGAGAAAGGTGGCTGCCTAGTGGGTAATACACACATGGAATTCACAGTGGCACATTTGGCTGAAGTACTGTACTGAAATGCAGGCCATTCTTTAAAGTATGATTACCATTTTTCCCAATCAATTCAGCTGAAAGGGCCTTATAACAAATTCCAACTTCAGTCCTATTATTCAAAATATTTCGCAGGTGTGACTTTGGGATTCTTGAATTGGATGTATAATATACAGAACTTACAGAGGTGCCACGGTGGCTCAGCGGGTGAGTTGCTGACTTACAGCGCCAGAGACCCTGGTTCTCTTGTCTGTACGGAGTTTATACATTCTCACCGTGACCTGCATGGGTTTTCTCCGGTTTCCTCCCAAGCTCTAAAGGTGTACAAGTTTGAAAGTTAATTGGCCTGGTATAATTGTAAATTGTTCCTAGTGTTTGTAGGATAGTCATAGTGTGCGGGGATCACTGGTCGGTGCATCATCAATGGACCGAAGGGCCTGTTTCCGCGCTGTGGCTCTAAACTAAACAAAACAAAACAAAATTAAACTGTGAGAATGAAGGTCATTCAAGATTCAACAGCTCCTACTAGATACTTTGGCGTGTAGACATATGGAATATTATCTTAGGTACACAAAAATGCTAGAGAAACTCAGCGGGTGCAGCAGCATCTATGGAGCGAAGGAAATAGGCAACGTTCTTCAGATAGGTGAAATAAGTCTACTCGTGGCACTGAGACAGCTTGGCATTAGGGTTGCCACAGAAGGAAGCAGTCACTACTACACAAAGCTATTCACTGTACCTCAGCACACATGACAATAAACTAAACTAAACTACTACATTTTGTGTTAGAAAAAGAGAGCAAGATGGCAGATACAGTTACATAGTGTGTACGTTACCTTAGCTCCCTCAATCCACCCTCTTAATTTTACTGCAGAACATCTCACTTTGCAGTGTCAGTTCTTGATGCAATGCAATGGATTTCCTTCACAGAAACCACCAAGAAATCCTTTCCATTCATCTATTCAACAAATGATTTTGCAAATGGTTCTTCTTATCATCTTTGCTGCAAAAATAAGCACAGAACGCAAAGAACAAGTCGAGAGTTAGAAATGGTCCACATGCCGCTTGTAATCATCCTGCAAAATCATAAGAGATTCATTCAGATGGATTGATGTTCAATATGATTCTCTTTCAGGTTAAAATGTAGCTGATATCTACAACTAAAATACAACATCACCTGTCCAACCCGATTGATCTAGGAATAAATGTATAGCCAATTATGCTATAGACAATGACATCACCAGTTAGATAGACTGTGAGAATAATGTATAGCCAATTATGCTATAGACAATGACATCACCGGTTAGATAGACTGTTAGAATAATGTATAGGCAATTAAGCTATAGACAATGACATCACCAGTAAGATAGACTGTTAGAATAATGGATTAATTGTCAACGAGAAGATAATAACAACAACAGTGTGTATGTTCAGCCAAACCAAATGGTAAACATCTCTTTTTATGGAAGTAAATAAGTGAAGCTCCTTTGTGCAAGACATACTAACTGTAATATTCTGAGTATAAACTATAATATTCTAACTGAGTAACATTTAGCTTTGTTTAGTTCAGAGATACAGCATGGAAACAGGCCCTTTGACCCTCCGAGTCCGCACCGACCAGTGATCCCCGCACTTTAACACTACCCTACTCACACTAGGGACAATTTACACTTATATCAAGTATACAAACCCAAGCCAATTAATCTACAAACCAGTACGTCTTTGGAGTGTGGGAGGCAACTGCAGATCTCAGAGAAAACCCATAATTTATTATATTATAGTTTATTGTATATTTGATTGTTGTGCTGTTGCATTTCTGTGCCTCCAAAGCTGCAGCAAGTAAGACTTTAATTGTTCTGCTCCCGGTACATATGGCAATTAAATACTCTTATCTCTTGGCCTCAGCATGAAGTGGTCATGGTTGACTGCTATCATTGCTGTCCATGATTTTGATGCCAGAGCAGTGCGCTGTCATCCCATTTCCTGATGGTAGTTATCGGGATTTCATAAATTCATAAGTTCATACATTATAGGAGCAGAATTAGGCCATTTGGCCCATCAAGTCTACCCCCCATTCAATCATGGCTAATCCATCTTTCGCTCTCAACCCCATTCTCCTGCCTCTCCCCAAAACCCCTGATACCTGTACTAATCAAGAATCTGTAGGGACGTTTATGGACTACAGAATATATCGGGGATAGCAATTTGTGGTAACAGATAACAAAAAATCCATTATATATGACCATTCAATTGTACTAAATTGATCTAAAATGCATCAGACTATAACAGATCCCATTCCCTGACAGAATCCATCTTTAGTTGCATCCTATCAATTGGGTTGTCATTTCATCTGCCAATATAATTACACTGGCTTTGCCTCCTACTTAGATGTATGACTATTAGCCAATTAATTTCACAGAATGTTGCCTATGCATGTAATCTAAGATAAGTAATGAACAGCAGTCCAGAGCTTATAACATTTTCCATTGATGATATACATTCTAAATTAGGCAAAATATTTTTTGAAGTTTCTCTCATCTGTACTTTAACTTCACCAGAAGGGCAGCCAAAATTCTGGGCAGTTAGTTCTCTTCAAAATAATTTGGCAGCTGCTGACCAGTGTTTGAATTAATTTAATTTGTACTTTGTGCAAACATTTGTTGAAAAATATCTCCTTAAAAGCAACATAGTAAATCTTGCCTGCTGTTTCCTCCATTTGGAATCTGCCTTCTTTATTGGAACAAATCACTTTTTTTTAACTTGGCAGAACATTCTTTCAATTATCTGAAGAGGGCAATGTTTCGAGTCAGGACTTCTTCAGTCTGAAGAGACTTTTTTTATCTGGAGATGGGTCTTGACCCAAAACGTCACCTGTACATTCCCTTCAAAAATGCTGTTTGACCTGTGGAGTTTCTCCAATGCTATTGTTTTATGTTCAAGATTCCACCATCTGTAAATTCCTGCGTCTCCATTCTTCCAATTATGATGGACAATTACCTTAGAAGTAATACATTATGGTAAAGTTTCCAATCCCATTGAAAAGTAATAATTTGACCTACTTATATTCTAACTATCTTATTCCATGATTAATAGCAGATCTATTTGATCTCATTTGATTAGTACAGTGTATGGGGAGAAGGCAGGAGAATGGGGTTAGGAGGGAAAGATAGATCAGCCATGATTGAATGGCAGAGTAGACTTGATGAGCCGAATGTCCTAATTCTGCTCCTATCTCCTATGATCTTATGACCTTACTTCACCATCTGAAAGGGCTGTTCCTTTTGATTTTTGCTGAAGATAGACACAAAAAGATGGAGTAACTCCACAGGACAGGCAGCATCTCTGGAGAGAAGGAATGGTTGACATTTTGGGTTGAGACCCTTCTTCAGACGTCTGGAGAATGGTCTCGACCTGAAACGTCATCGATTCCTTCTCTCCAGAGCTGCTGCCTGTCCCTCTGAGTTACTCCAGGTTTTTCTGTCTATCTTCAGTTTAAACCAGTATCTGCAGTTCCTCCCTACACACCTTGATTTTTGCTACCAAGTTAATAGTTGCTCAGTTATTTTGATGGCTAGAGGATCAGAGGAGTACTCAATGAGACTGAAAACTGCTGCATAGTGCATGTTAACATTTTTCTCACCAGTTTATCTATATTCAGTGCACATGTGGGAGTCCACTGGACATAAATGCTTTTGTATCAAGCTGTGACCTTGATAATGGGTAGGTCCAAAATAATTTGGGGTCCTAATCACAAGTTTCTAGAAAATTAATTGTTTGATCCATGAGCCATAAACTAAACCTTGCAGCTGGTAATCATTAGGTCTTAATTTCAATCTTCTTTGGGCAGCATAATGCTACAGCAGTTAGTGCTGCTGCCTCACAGCTCCAGCAACCTGCGTTCAATCCTGACTTCAGATGCTGTATGTGTGGTGTTTGCATATACTCCCCATGATCTGCTGGTTTTTCCGTTTTCCTCTCACATCCCAAATATTGGGAGGTTAATTGTCCACTGTAAATCGCCTCTGGTGTACGTAAATGGCAAAAGAATCAAAGTGGAATCAAAAGGGCATGTGAAAGAGTATAAGCTGCAGGGATACAAGAAGAAAATCAGGAGCGGACGATTGGGACTGATGGGATTGCTCTGTATGGAACAGTCAGGGCCATGCTGGGCTAAATGGCCCTCTTTTCTATTCTAATAAGTGAAAAAATATTTTCAAATCCCCCAAGTAGATTTAACGAATTCATCCTATCCATGCTACAAACCAGAATCATGAAAATACCCCCATCATTTTTCGTTCTCATATTCATCTCTGCCTGTATCATCTTTGTCACACACCAGCACCATACACTGCTCAAACACAGGCATCTGCACAAACACTTCCTTCCACTCCTCCCTCCCTTCACAATGTGAGCATAGCGATAACATTTGCTGAGAATAACGAGTTGGTGGTAGTCAGGTGGAGGGAGGATGGATGCTGCTAATAATGCAGCAGATGGCAACACATAAAGGCTTTAACAAGTTTGCAGAGGAAACAGATGAATCCCAAATTCAATTCAATATTTTGAAGTATCAGGTGGCTCATTTTGATAGTGAACGAGGAGGTCTCTTATTATCTGGATGATAAAAAAAATCTAAATGGGCAAGTGAACAAAGGGATATGGGAATACAGATGTATAAATCATTAAGAATAGCGACACAAGTTGAAACAGTCATAAAGTGTGGAAAGTACTGTGGTTCATATCGAGAGGAGTAAATATGAAAGCAGTGAGATCATATAAAATTTATAAGAAACCTTAGTATGACCACACGTTGGGTGTGTGTGCAGTCTAATCCCTATACTACAAAGGAGATATTGGAGCACCAGATAAAAAAAATGAAGGAACGTTTTACATGAATTGAGGGAATGGATTGAGAATCATGAAAGATTCAGCTGCTTTTCTGAAAAACTGGGAAGAAAAGAAAATCTGACACATCTGTTAAATATTCTGCGCACGTTCATAAGGATGGGTATGAAGAAACCATCTCCACCAGAAAGAATTTGGAACAAAGGCGTGTAAATATAAAATAGTCACTAACAGATCAAATGAAGAATTTGTGGGGAATTTCTTTACACAGAGAATGATAAGGCTGTCGTACTTATATCCATATGAAGTGACTGGTACAGATAAGTTTGAAGCATTTAAATGTAGGATTGATGCACACATATAAGGAAAGGAACAGGAGAGATATTGGGCAGCCTAGTAAGGATTGATTAGAATATGATTGTTATGTGAAGTATCACTGCCAACAGAGATTAGCTGGAACATATGATGTGCTTGTTTAAGATAAACAAACAGAAGTATAATTTTTGCAAAGAAGTGCTCTCCATTCCCTTTCCATTGTCACACCCAGTTATAGAGGCGTAAACAGAGAAACAGGCCGTTTGGTCCATTCAATCCATGCTGACCATCAACGACCTATTTGCATTAATCCTACATTAATACAACTTTTTTTATTTTCCCGATAATTTTGTCAATTCCCTCCAGCTTCTACCATTCACTCATACACACGAGCAATTTGAAATGGCCAATTAACCTATTAATCCAAAGGTCTACATGATGTGGAGGAACTAGAGCACCCAGAAGAAACCCACAAAGTCACAGGGAGAACATACAAATACTCCAGAGACGGCATCCAAGATAAGACAATATAGATATAGACAATAGACTATAGGTGCAGGGGTAGGTCATTCGGCCCTTCGAGCCAGCACCGCCATTCAATGTGATCATGGCTGATCATCCCCAATCAGTTCCCTGTTCCTGCCTTCTCCCCATATCCTCTGACTGCTATTTTTAAGAGCCCTATCTAGCTCTCTCTTGAAAGCATCCAGAGAACCTGCCTCCACCGCCCTCCGAGGCAGAGAATTCCACAGACTCGCCACTCTCTGTGAGAAAAAGTGTTTCCTCATCTCCGTTCTAAATGGCTTATTTCTTATTCTTAAACGGTGGCCCCTGGTTCTGGACTCCCCCAACATCGGGAACATGTTTCCTGCCTCCAGCGTGTCGAAGCCCTTAACAATCTTATATGTTTCAATGAGATTCCCTCTCATCCTTCTAAACTCCAGAGTGTACAAGCCCAGCTGCTCCATTCTCTCAGAATATGACAGTCCCGCCATCCCGGGAAGTAACCTTGTAAACCTACGCTGCACTCCCTCAATACCAAGAATGTCCTTCCTCAAATTAGGGGACCAAAACTGCACACAATACTCCAGGTGTGGTCTCACTAGGGCTCTGTACAACTGCAGAAGGACCTCTTTGCTCCTATAAGGATTTAATCCAGTCCGTAACAGCTAACCTACACCTCATACCTCCATTGTTTTTCCTTTATTAGATTGAAAACCTGGTTGCAGATTGACCTTAATGTAAAATTCAATCAATTTGTGGTCATTTTTTCCTCAAAGCCACTCCACAAAAGTATTAATTCAAGCAATTTTATGAATATAATGCTGCATTTTCCATTGGATTTGAAAATATTAATGGCACATTTATTTTATCGCATTGTGCCATGTATTATTTAACCATTGTGAAGCTCAGATTTGTAGTTTAGTTTAGAGATAGTTTAGAGACCAGCGATCTCTGCACACTAACACTATCCTACACACACTGGGGACAATTTACGATCTTTACCAAACCCAATTAGCCTTCAAAGCTGTACGTCTTTGGAGTGTGGGAGGAAACCGGAGCTTCCCGGAGAAAACTCGTGCAACTATTTACACTGTACATCAATGATTTGGATGATGGGATTCAAAGTAACATTAGCAAATTTGCAGATGACACAAAGCTGGGTGGCAGTGTGAACTGTGAGGAGGATGCTATGAGAATGCAGGGTGACTTGGACAGGTTGGGGGAGTGGGCAGAGGCATGGCAGATGAAGTTTAATGCGAATAAATGTGAGGTTATCCACTTTGGTAGCAAAAACAGGAAGGCAGATTACTATCTAAATGGTGTCAAATTGGGAAAAGGGGAAGTATAACATGATCTGGGGGTCCATGTACATCAGTCTATGAAAGTAAGCATGCAGGTACAGCAGGCAGTGAAGAAAGCGAATGGCATGTTGGCCTTTATAACACGAGGAATCGAATATAGGAGCAAAGAGGTCCTTCTGCAGTTGTATAGAGACCTAGTGAGACCACACCTGGAGTATTGTCTGCCGTTTTGGTCCCCTAATTTGAGGAGGGACATTCTTGCTATTGAGGGAGTGCAGCGTAGGTTTACAAGTTTAATTCCCGGGATGGCGGGACTGTCATATGCTAAGAGAATGGAGCAGCTGGGCTTGTACACTCTGGAGTTTAGAAGGATGAGATGGAATCTCATTGAAACATGTAAGATTGTTAAGGGCTTGGACACGCTAGAGGCAGGAAACATGTTCCCGATGTTGGGGAAGTCCTGAACCAGGGGCCACAGTAGGACAACTTGTTCTATTTGATCTTATTTGATTGTGCACACCGGGTTGATTGCATTTGTCAAAACAGGGCGGACCACGTGAAGGTTGCAATCTCCCAGCCCAGGCCACAGTTTATAACCATATAACCATATAACCATTACAGCATGGAAACAGGCCATCTCGGCCCTTCAAATACGTGCCGAACATTATTATTATTATTTTTTTTTAAGTAATAATACTTCCCCCTAGTCCCATCTACCTGCACTCAGACCATAACCCTCCATTCCTTTCCCATCCATATACCCATCCAGTTTAAGAATAAGGAGTAAGCCATTTTGAACGGAGACGAGGTAACACTTTTTCACACAGTGAGTGGTGAGTCTGTGGAATTCTACGCCTCAGAGGGTGGTGGAGGCAGGTTCTCTGGATGCTTTCAAGAGAGAGCTAGATAGGGCTCTTAAAAATAGCGGAGTCAGGGGATATGGGGAGAAGGCAGGAACGGGCTACTGATTGGGGATGATCAGCCATGATCACATTGGTGCTGCACCTATTGTCTATTGTCTATTGTCTATTGTCACAGGGAGAACCTACATATCCTGTACAGACAAGCATCTGTAGTCAGAATCGATCACGAGTCTCTGGCACTGTAAGGCAGCAACTCTATCGCTGTGCCACTTGGCCCCTTCGGCAATCTGGTGCTGGACATGAAAAATGTTGGATCTGTCCATTGGATCCAGTTAAGTGTAAATGCAGCATTAACAATAAAGTTGGCCTTAAAGGGACCTCTGACATTGATACCCTTATCCTCGCAGTGGATTTGGAAAATTTTGCCAAGACCACTTGCTGATTCTTAGCGAAAGGTTTAAGAACATTTATTAAAAAACTGGAATTGTTGGAAAAGGCTTAATTATGAAAGGGAAAATAGATTATGAAAGAAAACTGGCAGGGAACATAAAAACTGACTGCAAAAGTTTTTATAGATATGTGAAGAGGAAAAGATTAGTTAAAACAAATGTAGGTCCCTTGCAGTCAGAAACAGGCGAATTGATCATGGGGAACAAGGACATGGCAGACCAATTGAATAACTACTTTGGTTCTGTCTTCACTAAGGAAGACATAAATAATCTGCCAGAAATAGCAAGGGACCGGGGGTTAAATGAGATGGAGGAACTGAGTGAAATCCAGGTTAGCCGGGAAGTGGTGTTAGGTAAATTGAATGGATTAAAGGCCAATAAATCCCCAGGGCCAGATAAGTTGCATCCCAGAGTACTTAAGGAAGTAGCTGCAGAAATATTGGATGCATTAGTGATAATTTTTCAAAACTCTTTAGATTCTGGAGTAGTTCCTGAGGAATGGAGGGTAGCTAATGTAACCTCACTTTTTAAAAAGGGAGGGAGAGAGAAAACAGGGAATTACAGACCAGTTGGTCTAACATCGATGTTGGGGGAAATTCTGGAGTCAGTTATTAAAGATGGGATAGCAGCACATTTGGAAAGTGGTGAAATCATTGGACAAGGTCAGCATGGATTTATGAAAGGTAAATCATGTCTGACGATTCTTATAGAATTTTTCGAGGATGTAACTAGTAGAGTGGATAAGGGAGAACCAGTGGATGTGTTATATCTGGACTTTCAGAAGGCTTTCGACAAGGGCCCACATAAGAGATTAGTATGCAAACTTAAAGCACACGGTATTGGGGGTTCAGTATTGATGTGGATAGAGAACTGGCTGGCAGACAGGAAGCAAAGAGTAGGAGTAGGGTCCTTTTCAGAATGGCAGGCAGTGACTAGTGGGGTACCGCAAGGCTCAGTGCTGGGATCCCAGCTATTTACAATATATATTAATGATCTGGATGAGGGAATTGAATGCAACATCTCCAAGTTTGCGGATGACACGAAGCTGGGGGGCAGTGTTAGCTGTGAGGAGGATGCTAGGAGGCTGCAAGGTGACTTGGATAGGTTGGGTGAGTGGGAAAATGCATGGCAGATGCAGTATAATGTGGATAAATGTGAGGTTATCCACTTTGGTGGCAAAAACAGGAAAGTAGACTATTATCTGAATGGTGGCCGATTAGGAAAAGGGGAGATGCAACGAGACCTGGGTGTCATGGTACACCAATCATTGAAAGTAGGCATGCAGGTGCAGCAGGCAGTGAAGAAAGCAAATTGTATGTTAGCATTCATAGCAAAATGATTTGAGTATAAGAGCAGGGAGGATCCACTGCAGTTGTACAGGGTCTTGGTGAGACCACACCTGGAGTATTCCATACAGTTTTGGTCTCCTAATCTGAGGAAAGACATTCTTGCCATAGAGGGAGTACTGAGAAAGTTCGCCAGACTGATTCCTGGGATGGCAGGACTTTCATATGAAGAAAGACTGGATAGACGGCTTGTACACGCTAGAATTTAGAAGATTGAGGGGGGATCTTATAGAAACTTACCAAATTCTTAAGGGGTTGGACAGGCTAGATGCAGGAAGATTATTCCCGATGTTGGGGAAGTCCAGAACTAGGGGTCACAGTTTAAGGATAAGAGGGAAGTCTTTTAGGACCGAGATGAGAAAATCATTTTTTACACAGAATCTGTGGAATTCTCTGCCACAGAAGGTAGTTGAGGCCAGTTCATTGGCTATATTTAAGAGGGAGTTAGATGTGGCCCTTGTGGCTGAAGGGATCAGGGGGTATGGAGAGAAGGCAGGGATGGGATACTGAGTTGGATGATCAGCCATGATCATATCGAATGGCGGTGCAGGCTCGAAGGGCCGAATGGCCTACTCCTGCACCTATTTTCTATGTTTCTATGAAACTTGAAATAAAAACATGAAATGCTGGAAACATTCAGCAGGTCAGGAATATCTGTGGAAAGGAAACAAACTTAGAATTTCAGGTCAAAGACCCATCATCTGTTTCCCATTCATTGCAAGTGGTCTTCAATCTGAAATGTATCGCTGATTTTCTTACCACCTGCAATGGTTTAATTTAGTTCCGTTTATAGGTATGGTGTGGAAACAGGCCCTTCTGCCCACAGAATCCATGCCAGCCATAGATCACCTAAACACTAGTTCTACATTATCCCAGTTTCACATCCTACACACTAGGGGCAATTTACAGAAGCCAATTAACCTACAAACCTGCATGCCTTTTGAATGCGCGAGGAAACCAAAGCACCCAGAGAAAACCCTTGTGGTTACAGGGAGAATGTTCAAACTCTGTACAGACAGCACCCATCTTCAGGATCGAACCTGGATGTCTGGTGCTGTAAGATAGCAATTCTACTGCTGCGCCACTGTGTCTATGTTCAGTGTTTTCAACATTTTCTGTTTTTATTAGAAACTTTTAACAAGTTTGAAACTTCAGTAGCTGATCCTAGAATCCTCAAGTCGCTCTGGTGCTTTATAAGCTGACCTGCTGTCATCTAATCACATTACAATTGGGTAAATATCTGTGATCAACATTGAGCCAGCCTTATAGCTCATGGGATTGAATGCATTTTCTCGTCTAACCTCTGGGTTTCACCTCCAAAATAAATTCCAGTTTATGTAATTTCTAGAGCCTACCATAAATAATTTGTGATATTTTTACTTGACAGATTACCCCAGCAGATTACTATATTACAATGATAAGCTGGTCACGTTGGTATTTAGACTCTTAAAACAGTGGTGAAGCCATCATAAGTGCTGCACTCCAGGTCCTAGCCACTCCAAACAAATGCTGCAAAAGTTCATCAAATGTATATAACTAGTTTATTTATTTCCACAAATACTATAAAGGCAAACAATTAAAACATAAATTTGCCACAGATATAGTTAGACATATTATATATCATAAATAAACCTTTGCCTAAATGAATAACATTTATTCCACAGATGTCAATGTTCATCTCACATTCTCCCGTGTTAATATTTCATATGAGGGAAATTTTAAATTACACACAGGTGGCTACATCAAGTACCACATGCAAGCTCTAGCAGCAAGTTGGCTACTAATGAGATCCCATAGCCTTAGGCTGTTTTCTGCATTAGTCAGTGATGCAGGATGAGAAAAGAAGTCAGTGAGTGGGGAAATTTAAACTGATGCAGTCAGATGGAAGAAGTTCCTTTTTATGATTATGGGAGAGAGACCAGTACCAGTTTCTTGCTGCTTTAACAGAAAAACCTCTGCAATGCCTTTTGCTCCTTTAAAAAAACCAACTGATGCAGTAATCGGAATTCGATAGAGATCGTGTGAATTGTATGCTTTCCAGCATACTTTGTCCAGCATCATGCCACAAATATCTGAAGCAATAAAGGACAAATGTTTATGAAAAATGAGCTTTCTTAGAACAATGCATTTAGCTGTTTTGATATCATGATGTTGATTACTGTACTTATATTATGGACATATTTGTGAAAAATTATATCCTAAAATACAAAATGATTAAAATGGTATCAAATTACCCGCGTTAATTGCAGAACTTGAATTATGCATCATATCCAATATTTCCAAGCACTTGATTTTAATTACAATTGGGATCAGTGAACCTTTTCCCTTAACATGCAAGCACGTATCAACAAAATTTTGCATTCAGTTTTAATTTTAAAGGAGGCTTAATATCACAGAGGCATAGTTGTCAGTGGCTTTGCAAATCAGAAAAAAGATTAGTAAACATTAAAATATTTCGGATTTTTGTATGTATTTTTATTTACCTTTTACCATTTATTCCCTTCCTCCCATATATTTAGATAAAAAGGGTTCATGAACCAAAAGGCCAGATATTCCATATAATAGAATAACAATAAACAACTTTCCGATAAATTTAGTTCCGAAGATACAACAAAATATCCTGAACTGCTCCTTGAGAATGTTATCAAACACAATTTGACTCCTTGCAGTTTAAAGAGGCTAGTGCAAACAATGAAAAATCTTCAACCCAAAAGGTGGTTTGAAAGTGAATCTCAAAGGAACAAAGGGGCAAAGAAAGGTAGTGAGGCAGAGAAGCAGAAAGGCATAGCAGTTAAAGGGGGTAATATCAGAGTAAGAAGGAAACTCAAGACATGTTTAAAGTCAGCGATGAACCAGCATCAGAAGAAAAGGTGTCCAAATATCTCCAGTGTGATATTTATAGATGCCCACAGCTAATTCCAAAGATAGTCAATTCCAGAGGTGACATAGGGAATAGGTGAGATTCTCGGAAGCAGATGAACTAATCAAGGCAAAAGTAAATAGCATGTAAACAGCCAAGAATATAAAGGACGATAGTAAAAGCTTCTTTAGGTATGTGAAGAGGAGAAAATTAGTTAAGACCAAAGTTGGACCCTTGAAGACCAAAAAAGGTGAATTTATTATGGGGAACAAGGAAATAGCAGATGAGTTGAACAAGTACTTGACGCCATTTAGATAGTAATCTGCCTTTCTCTTTTTGCTACCAAAGTACAAAACCTCACATTTATCTGCATTAAACTTCATCTGCCATGCATCTGCCCACTACCCCAACCTGTCCAAGTCACCCTGCATTCTCATAGCATGCTCCGCACAGTTCACACTGCCACCCAGCTTTGTGTCATCTGCAAATTTGTTAATGTTACTTTGAATCCCTTTATCCAAATCATTGATGTATATTGTAAATAGCTGCGGTCCCAGCACCGAACCTTGCGGTACCCCACAGGTCACTGTCCTGCCATTCTGAAAGGGACCCGTTAATCCCTACTCTTTGTTTCCTGTCTGCCAACCACTTCTCTATCCATGTAGCACTCTTCCCCCAATATCATGTGCCCTAATTTTGCCCACTAATCTCCGATGTGGGACCTTATCAAATGCTTTCTGAAATTCCAGGTACACTACATCTACTGGCTTTCACTTGTCCATTTTCCTAGTTACATCTTCAAAAAATTCCAGAAGATTAGTCAAGCATGATTTCCCCTTCGTAAATCCATGCTGACTAGGACCGATCCTGTTACTGCTATCCAAATGTTTGGCTATCTCATCTTTTATAATTGACTCCAGCATCTTCCCCACCACAGATGTCAGGCTAACTGGTCTATAATTCCCTGTTTTCTCTCTCCCGCCTTTCTTAAAAAGTGGGATAACATTAGCTACCCTCCAATCCACAGGAACTGATCCTGAGCCTATAGAACATTTGGAAAATTATCACCAATGCATCCATGATTTCCAGAGCCACTTCCTTTAGTTCCCTGGGATGCAGACCATCAGGCCCTGGGAATTTTCAGCCTTCAGTCCCATCAGTCTATCCAACACCATTTCCTGCCTAATGTGGAATTCCTTCAGTTCCTCTGTCACCCCAGATCCTCTGGCCACTACTATATCAGGAAGATTGTTTATGTCCTCCTTAGCGAAGACAGATCCAAAGTACCTGTTCAACTCATCTGCCATTTCCTTGTTCCCCATAATAAATTCACCTTTTTCGGTCTTCAAGGTTCGAACTTTGGTCTTAACTAATTCTTTCTTCTTCACATACCCAAAGAAGCTTTTACTATCCTGCTTTATATTCTTGGCTAGCTTACCTTCGTACCTCATCTTTTCTCCACGTATTGTCTTTTTGGTTATCTTCTGTTGTTCTTTAAACATTACCCAATCCTCTTGCTTCCCGCTCATCTTTGCTACGTTGTACTACTTCGCTTTAATTTCTATACTGTCCCTGACGTCCCTTGTCAGCCATGGTCATCCCTTTCTCCCCTTGGAATCTTTCTTCCTCCTAGGAATGAACTGGTCCTGCACCTTCTGTATTATTCCTAGAAATACCTGCCATTTTTGTCCCACTGTCATCCCTGCTAGTGTATCTTTCCAGTCAAATTTGGCCAGCTCCTCCCTCATGGCCTCATAGTCCCCTTTATTCAACTGCAACACTGACACCTCCAATCTACTCTCCTCCCTCACCAATTGTAGATTAAACCTGACCATGTTACGGTCACTGCCTCCTAATGGCTCATTAACCTCGAGGTCCTTTATCAAATCTGGTTCATTACATAACACTAAATCCAGAATTGCCTTCTCCCTGGTAGGCTCCAATACAAGCTGTTCAAAGAATCCATCACAAAGGCACTCTACAAAGTCCCTTTCTTGGGGTCCAGTACCAACCTGATTTTCCCAGTTTACCTGCATGTTGAAATCTCCAATAACAACCACAGCATTAATTTTACTACATGCCAATTTAAACTCCTGATTCAACTTGCGCCCTATGTCCAGGCTAATTTTTGGGGGGCCTGTAGATTAGTCCCATTAGGCTCATTGTACCCTTACAATTCCTTATTTCTATCCATACTGACTCCACATCTCCTGTTTCAATGTCACCCCTTGCAAGGGACTGAATTTCATTCCTCACCAACAGGGCAACCCCACCCCCTCTGCTAACCTGTCTGTCTTTTCGATAGGAGGTATACCCTTGAATATTCAGTTCCCAGCCCTGGCCCTCTTGCAGCCATGTCTCAGTAATTCCCACAATATCATACTTGCCAGTTTCTAACTGAGCCGCAAGCTCATCCACTTTATTCCTTACAGCACTTTGACCTCAGTATTCACTTCCCCCCTCGTACCACTCTCAATTGGCCCTGACCTTACTCTGTTGTCCATTCTCGAGCTTTCCTTCCCATTAATTCGGTAATCTTTCGAAATCTTTCCTGTAGCCACTTCCCCTTCAACTCCATCTTTATACTCCCAATTTGTCAATCCCTCCCCCCCCATATTTAGTTTAAACCCACACATGTAGCCCTAGCAAACCTGCCTGCCAGAATGTCGGTCCCCCTCCAGTTAAAGTGTAACCAGTCCCTTTTGTACATGTCACCCCCACCCCAGAAGAGATCCCAGTGGTCTAAACAGGGAATTATAGACCAGTTAGCCTGACATCGGTGGTGGGGAAAATGCTGGAGTCAATTATAAAAGATGAAATAGCCGCACATTTGGATAGCAGTAACAGGATCGGTCAGAGTCAGCATGGATTTACGAAGGGGAAATCATGCTTGACTAATCTTCTGGAATTTTTTGAAGATGTAACTCGGAAAATGGACAAGGGAGAGCAAGTGAATGTAGTGTACCTGGACTTTCAGAAAGCATTTGATAAGGTCCCACATAGGAGATTAGTGGGCAAAATTAGGGCACATGGTATTGTGGGTACAGTGCTGACATGGATAGAAAATTGGTTGACAGACAGGAAACAAAGAGTAGGGATTAACGGGTCCCCTTTCAGAATGGCAGTCAGTGACTAGTGGGGTACCGCAAGGCTCGGTGCTGGGATCGCAGCAATTTACAATAAACAACAATGATTTGGTTGAAGGGATTCAAAGTAACATTAGGAAATTTGCAGATGACACAAAGCTGGGTGGCAGTGTGAACTGTGAGGAGGATGCTATGAGAATGCAGGGTGACTTGGACAGGTTGGGAGAGTGGGCAGATGCATGGCAGATTAAGTTTAATGTGGATAAATGTGAGGTTATCCACTTTGGTATAAAAAACAGGAAGGCAGATTACTATCTAAATGGCGTCAAGTCGGGAAAAGGGGAAGTACAATGTGATCTGGGGGTCCTTGTTCATCAGTCTATGAAAATAAGCATGCAGGTACAGCAAGCAGTGAAGAAAGCGAATGGCATGTTGGCCTTTATAACAAGAGTAGTCGAGTATAGGAGCAAAGAGGTCCTTCTGCAGTTGTACAGAGCCCTAGTGAGACCACACCTGGAGTATTGTGTGCAGTTTTGGTCCCCTAATTTGAGGAAGGACATTCTTGCTATTGAGAGCGTGGAGGGTAGGTTTACAAGGTTAATTCCCGGGATGGCGGGACTGTCATACGCTGAGAGAATGGAGTGGCTGGGCTTGTACACTCTGGAGTTTAGAAGGATGAGAGGCTATCTTATTGAAACATATAAGATTGTTAAGGGTTTGGACACGCTGGAGGCAGGAAACATGTTCCCGATGTTGGGGGAGTCCAGAACCAGGGGCCACAGTTTAAGAATAAGAGATAAGCCATTTAGAACGGAGACGAGGAAACACTTTTTTTCACAGAGAGTTGTGAGTCTGTGGAATTCTTTGCCTCAGAGGGCGGTGGAGGCCAGTTCTCTGGATACTTTCAAGAGAGAGCTAGGTAGGTCTCTTAAAGATAGCGGAGTTAGGAGATATGGGGAGAAGGCAGGAACGGGGTACTGATTGAGGATGATCAGCCATGATCACATTGAATGGCGGTGCTGGCTCGAACGGCCGAATGGCCTACTCCTGCACCTATTGTCTATTGTCTATTGTAATTTATTCTGTTCCATGAATGATGGGAATATGTACCTCTACCAGAGGCAGTGGGTAAACCAAATAGTGGAGTTACATTTAAAGGTGGACTGAACAAACATACAATATGATGGGGACAAAGGCACAAAGTGCTGGAATAACACAAAGGGTCGGCTAGCATCGGGTAATGTTTTCACCCAGAGAGTTGTGAATTTGTGGAATTCTTTGCCACAGATGGCAGAAGAGGCCAATTCACCGCATGAATTTAAAAGAGAGTTAGATAGAGCTCCAGGGGATAACGGAATCAAGAGATATGGGGAGAAGGCAGACACGGGTTACTGATTGTGGATGCTCAGCCATGATCACAATGAATGGCGGTGCTGGCTCGAAGGGACAAATGGCCTCCTCCTGCACCTATTTTCTATGTTTTTATGGATAGATGACAATTCAGGTAGGGACCCTTCTTCAGACTGATTGTAATATGGCAGCATCTTTGAAGAGAAGGAATGGGTGACATTTCGGGTCAAGACCCTTCCTCAGACTGGTCAGGAACAAGGAAAATGAGAGATATAGATGATGAAGTAGGGAAATAAAGAACAATGAATGAAAGATATGCAAAAAGGTAACGATGATAAAGGAAATGCCATTGTTAGCTGTTTGTTGGGAGAAAGCAAGAAGCTAATGCAACTTGGGTGGGGGAGGGATAGAGAGAGAAGGATTGCCGGGGCTACCTGAAGTTAGAGAAATCAACATTCATACCACTGGGCTGTAAGCTGCACAATCCAATGGTTTGAACATTGAATGCTCCAATTTTAGGTAACCATACAACATCCCCCTCCTCCACCCATCTTTCCTCCCTCACTCCCCTGTGCCCCACTTGGACTTGCATCTATTTCTCCCCTCCCACTCCCCATCCACCTACATTACTTCCTCTTGCTTCACACGTTGCAGCTCTTCAATCCTTTTTTCCCCACACCTTCATCCTTTTCATCTCGGGCCTTTGTTCAACCATCCACGGAGCAAACCCATCACTTGTATCCACCTATTGCTTGTCAGGCTTGTTAGATTGTTTTCTCTGGCGTGTCGGAGGTCGAGGGAAGACCTGATAAAAGTATATAAAATAATGAGAGACTTAGTTATGATGGACAGTCAGAACCTTTTCCCCAGGTTGGAAATATCAAAGATTAGAGGGGATAGCTTTAAGGTCAGAGAGGGAAATTTTACAGAAGATATGCTGGCCAATCTTTGTTACACTGAGAGTGATGCATGCCTGAAATGCGCTTAAAAGAGCTGGCGGAAGCAGATACGATAGAGACAATTAAGGGATGTAGATAATTTCCAGGCAGATTGGACATTTAACACGGGATCATGTTCAGCACAGCCATTGAGGGACACATGGCCTGTTCCTGTGCTGTACTTTTCTATATTCTATGTCACATTTTTTTCTAAATCCATCTTGTTAGTTTTTTTCCACATCTCTTTGTCTGCCTGATCCACCACAGTTAATCTTTCCTTCAGACATTTATTGTGGAATTTCACCACAGACCCCACACCCTCCGTAAAACGAATTCTTCTGTTCTCCATCTTAAACTCTTCTACTTAATCTTACATTAAGGTTCCCCTTCAGGTTTTAAGAAGCGTTTCCCTTGTCAGAGAAGGAGGTAGAAAGGTAAAGTGTCAGGTCAGCACAGCTGAAGGCACTCTCATCAAAAGACGCAGATTAAAATAAGCAGCTTGAAAAGGCAGAGTACAGATATCCAGTGGGGTTATGGAGACACAAAGCTCGCTGAGACAGAGAGATATCAGGCTTTGGAGGAATTTGAAACAATGATAAGAATTTATGTTGAGTAAGATAGAAACTGCCGATGCTGGTTTAAACCGAAGATAGACACAAAAAGCTGGAATAACTCAGCGGGACAGGCAGCATCTCTGGAGAGAAGAACTGGGTCTCGATCCGAAACATCACTCATTCCTTCTCTCCAGAGATGCTGCCTGTCCCGCTGAGTTATTCCAGCTTTTTGTGTCTATCTTCGATAAGAATTTATGTTGCCAGGCTATAGCATGGAACACAAATCAGAATAGCACTGGAATAGTCAGTTCATTTGGTGCTTTTGGTAATGGTTTTAAACAAGCTTAGCAGGGGGATAGAAACAAAGTGTGATGGTGAGGTTAGAGAAAGTAATCAGGAAAAACAGGACAGAAAAATAGAAGAGACTGGAAAAAGAAATAAAAACTGTCTGCAGTAGTAAAAACTTCTATGGGTTCATTAAAAAGAAAAGATTAGAAAGGGTGAATGTAGGCCCCTTCGAGGAAGATGCAGGAAAATTTGTATTGAAGAATAAGAAAATAACAAACAAATTAAACAATTATCATATCTTCACTGAAGATGCACAAAACCTGCCAAACACCAAAGGACTAGAAAGAATGAGAAACGGAAAGAGCTATGCATTAGCCCGAAAACTACTGGCGAGGTTGGAAATTCATAATCTTGACGTTGATGAATCACAATTGTCATATTTGTCATATTTTCATATAGCAACACCCCAGGCCATTTGTCCCTCAAAGCAATTACTTTTCAGAGTTTTTAGAGATTATGAATACTTAGGTCATTATCTTTCAAAGCTCTTTGTATTCTGGAATTGTTCCTGTGGATTAGTGGATAGCAAATGAGACCCAATTATTTAAGAAAAGAGGGAATGCGAAAACAAGGAACTCCAAATGTCTAACATGGGAAAATGCTGAATCTCAATGGTTCACTGGTGCTTTATTTGTCACATGTGAAACGGCACAGTGAAATTATTTTTGCAAATTTATACATGCAGGCGCCGCCATGTGTGATGCCATTTCCAAAGTCCAAAGTGCGGTCCACCTGCGCGGGTCTACCTGAGCGGTTCTTGATCCAGGTAAGCCCCAGGCTCCTGCAGGGGCCTTCCTCCATCTCCTTTGCCCCACGGACCGATGTCCCTCTCCTCGCCCGGCCTACTTTGTGTCCCGGTGTGCCTCTTGTATGATCTTTCAGACAGATGTGCTCCAGACGGATGTGCAGACATGCCGGTGCTGGATAAAAGAAACAGCACAAATCAGTGCTGTAATTAACACGCTGCTTATCCATTTAAATGCATTAGCGCTATTGCAATCTACCGATGGCACAAGAGCTGCAGACTGCTGAATCTAACACGAATAGTGCAATAACAAAACACTTGAAAAGAATAATCGGTTTGACCAGATCCAACATGGAATTATAAAGATAAAGTTACATTTGGTCAATCTGCTGGAGTTCTTTGAGAATGTGACAATTTCAATAGATGAGGGGGAATAAGTGGATGCAGTGTATTTGGATTTTTTGGATGACTTAAATAAAGGAGGTTGATCAAAGGAGTTAAAATGCATGGTGTTGGGACTATAATACTGCCATAGAATGGCCACTCCTGGCTCTATTTTTTTTATAGACTGGTTAGCATGCAACCAGACATGCTGCCTGTCCCATTGAGCTACTCCAGCCGTTTGTGTCTATCTTCGGTTTAAACCAGCATCTACAGTTCCTTCTTACACAGCATGCAACAAAAGCTTTTCACTGTACCTCGGCACATATGACAATAAACAAAACTGAAACTGAAACTTTTTCTTATGTTCAAACATGGCCTATCCATAGTCCTATTTTATATGTTCGGAAACATGGATAAAAGTCTCAACAGCAGGTGATCTAAGGAAGAAGCAGAGCAAAATGCTGACCTTTTCTTGCATGGAATTCTGGCTATAATTTTTATTTGACCATCTTATCAATAATCTTTTGTTGCTTCAATCTGTTCCCAGGCAACAGGGGTTGTAGTGTAGTGTAGTGTAGTGTAGTGTAGATTCGTATAGAGGATTGTTTTTTTACTCCAATGCAGGTGCTGCTTGTCCATAGAGCCATAGAGCATGGCCTCTTTCCAGCGCACAAATGGAATAAGCATCAGAAGAGTTCTGTAATGTGTTCCGTGATCTCCTCAGGCATATTGTTGTACAAATGGTGCAATTAAAATGACTTATCATCAACCAATGACACATTGACTATGGAACAGAACAGCCCAGGAACAGGCCCTCAGCTTACAATGTCCATGCCGAACATGATGCCAAGTTAAACTAATCTCCCCTGCCTAACCTCTTAAATGCCCTATTATGGCTTTCTCCGCCATCTCCCCTGGCAACGCGTTCTACCACTCTCTGTGTAAGAAGACTTGCCCCATGCATTTCCTTTAAATCTTGCCCCTCTGAAACCTGTGCCCTCTAGTGTTTGACATTTTCACCTAAAGACACAGCAAAGACATTGGATCCAGGAGAGGCAGGAGGAGGGTAACCATCCTGGCATCACTATTGACTGTTCAGTGTCACAAAAAGGATTCATCACAAAAGTTAGAAATACATACTGTATAATTCCTCAAAAGTCAATACAATACCTCTGCATAATACAAAAATAGCCAGAAGAAGACGTGTATATTTTTTTATTTCACTGTCCTGACAGTGGCTATAAGAGCAGGTCCACCATTAGCCCCAACACAGAACCACCCTGATCTTTGTTCCTTTGTTCTTAATGGAATGAAATTCCGACATTCAACAATAGGCACAAAGGTAATAGCAATAGATACTACCCAATCTAGCTGCAGGGAACTACGGATTTGAATCCCATGGTCCCTCAGTCCATCAACATTGATCATTGTCCTACTGCATGTCTGAAGAAGGGTCTCGACCTGAAATGTCACCCGTTTCTTTTCTCCTGAGATGCTGCCTGTGTTTCTCCAGCATTTTGTGTCTATCTTCGATGTAAACTAGCATCTGCAGTTCCTTCCTACACATTCCAACTGTATGTAATTTGCTGTATACGTTCTACCCCGATATTACTTCTCAAATGCAGCATCTCACTCTTGTTGAGACTATATTTGATCTGCCTTACTTTCCACCTGATGTATATCCTGCTGTAGTCTTTGACTCACTCACTACAACACAACCAACCTTCCTGCCATCTGCAAATTTACTAATCCTGCTTCTTATATTTATATTCAAGTTGTTAATATATACCACCAAACAACAAACATCACTGTGGTACTCAGCGAGGATATTTCTGAGAAAAAACCTGTAGGTGATATGTATAGAATTTAGGTATAAGAAGAGTGTATAAAATCATGAGGGGAATAGATCAGGTAAACGCACAGAGTCTCTTGCCCAGACTAGGGATCGAGAGCCAGAGGACATGGGTTTAAGGTGAACGAGGAAAGATTTAATAGGAATCTGAGGAGTAACTTTTTCACACAAAGTGTGATGGGTGTAACGAATGAGCTGCAGGAGGAGATAGTTCAGGCAGGGACCATTGCAATGTTTAAGAAACAATTAAGCAGGTACAGGGAGAGGACAGGTTTAGAGGGATATGAGCTAAACGCAGGCAGGTGGGACTAGTGTAGATGGGACATGTTGGACGGTGTGGGCAAGTTGGGCCGAAGAGCCTGTTTCCACGCTGTATGACTCTACGTCTCTAATATTCCAAGAGGGTGATCACTTTGATGGGGTTTTACTATTGGCCTCTTAAGAATTAGTGGGAATTAGAGGAGCTAGTATGTCGGAAGATCACATATACAGCCGTAGGTGTAGGAATGAAAAGATTACAATAGTAAGCTACTTTAACTTCCCTATTAATGACCATGAGTGCCATAGTGCTAAGGGATTAGATGGGGCAGAATTTGTTAAGTTTGTCCAGGAACGCTGGAAAAGAGGTGGGAGTGGGATAAAGCCTGGCAAGCGAATAGCTGAATACAGGTGAGTAGGTGAAAATGTCATGCATCCATGTCCTCCACAGATGCTGCCTGGCTGACCTGTTGAATTGTTTCAGCATTTTGTGTTTGACACAAGATTTCAGCACTTCTTGTGTCTACATGAAAAAAAAGTAGAACTGGTGCACATTAAAGTTCTAAATTGGGGTAAGGCCAATTTTCATGGCATTAGATTGGAACTTGGGAAGGTGTATTGATAGACGCTGTTGGAGGTAAAGGAACATTTGCCAAATTGGAAGTTGTTCAAAGTGAGATTGGGAAAGTTTATGGACAAAAACTTGGCATGTAAGACAAAGCTGTTAGGATGAGGGTACCCTGGCTGATCAGGGATATTGAGGGTCTGGTCCAGAAAACAAACAATGTATATTTCTGATACAGCTGGTTGAGATGAAACAAATCATTGAGGAGTATAATGGGCCTGTCCCACTTACATGACTTTTTAGGTGACTGCAGGAGACTATGAGGTTGCCAAAAAGTCACCACATGTTCGCCGGAGGTGGTCGGGGTTTCGCCTGCATGGTGGTGAGTAGTTCCCGCATTCTCATAACTAGTCGCGACTTCATTCTGGTCGCCGCTAATTTTTCAACATGTTGCCGACCAGAATTGTGACGCCATGGAAAATAGCAAGAATTCTCGTGCCATAGGTGCAGTGGTAGTGGGTCACCAGGAGGTCGTAGGTTGTCGTAGGTTCTCGTAAGTTGTCCCCGGTGCTGACAGGTGGATTTCATTAGCTCATTGGGGGAAAAAAACGTAAACAGTTTTTTTCAGAACCAATGATAACCGACCGGTAATATAAATGTTCGCCGAGCATCACAGCCGTGTATCTCTGGCTTCTTAAAAGTTGTTTCCACACCTTCTCCCCACCCGTCTCCCCCTTCTCCCTCCTTCTACCTCCCCCCCTCTTCCTCCCTTCTCCCCCCTCTTTTAAAGGACTTAAGTGACCCTTCCTGTACACTGTGCATTCACCGTCTTAATTACAGCACCAACCTTCCTTATAACGTGGTGTGTGTCTGTATCACATTGGCTTTGCACCGTATGAATTTCACTCAGTCAGCACTCCCCCCGCTTGCCCTGTCCCCCGCCTGCACAACTGGCTGGTAAAGGAAACGATGTGTGTATGTGTTCCACTCTGACAGTCGCCATTCCAGTCGCCGTTTTTTTTCAGCGACCTGCTACGACTTGACAGTCCCCTGAAAAATCACCTAAGTGGGACATGCCGATAAGGGATGTAGGAGTTCACTTAGGAAGGAAATCAGGAGGAGCCAAAAGGGTGACATGAGATATCCTTGGCAAACAAGGTAAAGGTATTACAAATTAAAGGGTACAGAGAGAATATACAGGTCCCCTTAAGGATCCGTGTTCGGCCTGTGTGTGGTGCCATGGGAGAGCAGCAAGTTATTAAATTAATGATTCTCATCAGGAAGAAGGTCATAAGATCTAGGGAATTAATGAAAGAGAACAAAGATGAACGATGATGAGAACAATTGATGAGAACATTGATGAGAACAATGAGGCTCTCATTTCACTTCTGCTATCAGAAGGAAGGCATAGTTGTCTCAAAATGGTGACATCCTGGTTCAGCAACAGTTTCTTTCCCAATAACCATCAGGCTCTTCAACACTACAAACAACAACTAAACTTCAAACTACAAATTCTCTTGGTTGCACTAGGGATGTTAGGTTTTTGTTTTGCACTAATATTGCTTTCTTTTAAATTTTCTGAACTTTATTTTGTTTATCGTGTTATCTATGAGTACTACATAGATACATAGATACATAGAAAATAGGTGCAGGAGTAGGCCATTCGGCCCTTCGAGCCTGCACCGCCATTCAATATGATCATGGCTGATCATCCAACTCAGTATCCCGTACCTGCCTTCTCTCCATACCCCCTGATCCCTTTAGCCACAAGGGCCACATCTAACTCCCTCTTAAATATAGCCAATGAACTGGCGTCAACTACCCTCTGTGGCAGAGAGTTCCAGAGATTCACCACTCTCTGTGTGAAAAAGTTTTTCCTCATCTCGGTCTTAAAGGATTTCCCCCTTATCCTTAAGCTGTGACCCCTTGTCCTGGACTTCCCCAACATCGGGAACAATCTTCCTGCATCTAGCCTGTCCAATCCCATAAGAATTTTGTACGTTTCTATAAGATCCCCTCTCAATCTCCTAAATTCTAGCGAGTATAAGCCAAGTCTATCCAGTCTTTCTTCATATGAAAGTCCTGACATCCCAGGAATCAGTCTGGTGAACCTTCTCTGCACTCCCTCTATGGCTATAATGTCCTTCCTCAGATTTGGAGACCAAAACTGTACGCAATACTCCAGGTGTGGTCTCACCAAGACCCTGTACAACTGCAGTAGAACCTCCCTGCTCCTATACTCAAATCCTCTTGCTATGAAGATCAACATACCATTCGCTTTCTTCACTGCCTGCTGCACCTGCATGCCTACTTTCAATGACTGGTGTACCATGACACCCAGGTCTTGCTGCACCTCCCCATTTCCTAATCGGCCACCATTTAGATAATAGTCTGCCTTCCCGTTTTTGCCACCAAAGTGGATAACCTCACATTTATCCACATTATACTGCATCTGCCAAACATTTGCCCACTCACCCAGCCTATCCAAGTCACCTTGCAGTCTCCTAGCATCCTCCTCACAGCTAACACTGCCCCCCAGCTTAGTGTCATCCGCAAACTTGGAGATGTTGCTTTCAATACCCTCGTCCAGATCATTAATATAAATTGTAAATAGCTGGGGTCCCAGCACTGAGCCTTTGATTACAGACTTGTTATATTGCTGTACATAAGAATGTTATTGTTCTGTTTTTGGTATATATGACAATTACATACTCTAGATTCTCCGGACTCTTGATGCCCTGAAATACATTAGGAAAGAAGAGTTGGCAGTCCTGAAATGAAATAGGAAATTTATGGACAGGAAAAGATTAGAGGGATATGGACCAAATTCAGGCAAATAATATTAGCTCAGGAAGGCACTTGCTTGGCATGGATGAGTTGGGCGGCAGGGTCTGTTTATGTAACTATGACTCTTTGCTCTAAAGGTCCTGGAACCATTTCCTATGGTGCACCATTAAACAGCCTCCACCACTGCCCACTGCCCTCTATCACCAAGTCAATTTTGAACTTAGCCAGCTTGCCTCGGACCCCATGTGACTTAAATTTCAGGACCACCCTATCAATTGGGTTCAAGTGCTTTAATGAAGTCCAGATAGACAACATCTGGACACCTGCTTTAATTATACTTCTTAATTATCTCATAGCATTATAGAATCACACAGCATGAAAACAGGCCCTTCGGCCCAACTTGCCTACACTGATCAATGTGCTCCATCAACACTAGTGGATATATTCAATATATCTTCAATATATTCAATCAAATTAGTGATGTCGGATTCCACCTCACAAAGTCATGCTGACTATTCCTGTTCAGCCCATACCTTCCCAAGTCGATATAAATCCTATCTTAGTATCTTTAGTTTCTCTGCCACAAATGTAAGGCTCACCAGCTTATAGTTGCCTGGCCTACCGCTGCTGTTCTTCCCACATAAAGGAACAACATTCTTCATTCTACTGACACCTCACATATGAACAGAACAAGAACTACAGCCCTACAGTTCACAACATCTGTGTCAAACATGATGCCAAATTAGACTAATCCCTCTGCCTGCACATAATCTATATTCCTCCATTCCCTACACATCCATCTGCCTATCTAGAAGCCTCTTAAATGCCAGTATCGTATTATCCGCCACAGAAGGCAGTGGAGGCCAATTCCCTGGATGTTTTCAAGAGAGAGTTAGATTTAGCATTAAGGCTAATGGAATCAAGGGATATGGGGAAAAACCATGAACGGGGGACTGATTTTAGATGATCAGCCATGATCATATTGCATGACGGTGCTGGCTCAAAGTGCCAAATGGTCCACCTCTGCACCTATGTTTCTATCTATCTATGTTTCTATATTTCTATGTATCCGCTTCCAACCCCACCCTTGTCATTGCATTCCAGGCACCCATTACTCTCTCATGTTTCACCTTTAAAATTTGCCCCTCTCACCTTAAAATCATTCCCTCTAGGCTTTGGCATTTCCACCTTGGGAAAATGATTTTGATTGTCTACCTTACCTATTGTCTATCATAATTTTATAAACTTCTATCAGGTCTCTCCTTAGCCTCTGAACATCCCATGGAATACTTATGTGCTTTAGTATTCCATGTTTTATTGCAGGCATTGTGGGCTGAAGGGCCTGTTGTGCTGTACTGCTCTATGTAAAATAATCCAAGTTTATCTAACCTCTCCTTATTGCTAATATCTTTAATCTATGTGGTAGCCTGGTAAACATCCTCTGCATTCACTCCAAGGCTGCCACATTTGTCCTGTATCGTAGGACCAAAATGGCACACAATACTTTGGCCTATTTGGCCTATTTGGCCTAACCAACATTTTTTATCGGCTCTGACTTATTGACTCATAGTAGACTATTATCTGAATGGTGGCCGATTAGGAAAAGGGGAGATGCAACGAAACCTGGGTGTCATGGAACACCAGTCATTGAAAGTAGGCATGCAGGTGCAGCAGGCAGTGAAGAAAGCGAATGGTATGTTAGCATTCATAGCAAAAGGATTTGAGTATAGGAGCAGGGAGGTTCTACTGCAGTTGTACAGGGTCTTGGTGAGACCACACCTGGAGTATTGCGTACAGTTTTGGTCTCCAAATCTGAGGAAATACATTCTTGCCATAGAGGGAGTACAGAGAAGGTTCACCAGACTGATTCCTGAGATGTCAGGACTTTCATATGAAGAAAGACTAGATAGACTCGGCTTGTACTCGCTAGAATGTAGAAGATTGAGCGGGGATCTTATAGAAACTTACAAAATTCTTAAGGGGTTGGACAGGCTAGATGCAGGAAGATTGTTCCAGATGTTGGGGAAATCCAGGACAAGGGGTCACAGTTTAAGGATAAAGGGGAAATCTTTTAGGACCGAGATGAGAAAAATATTTTTCACACAGAGAGTGGTGAATCTCTGGAATTCTTTGCCACAGAAGGTAGTTGAGGCCAGTTCATTGGCTATATTTAAGAGGGAGTTAGATGTGGCCCTTGTGGCTAAAGGGATCAGGGGGCATGGAGAGAAGGCAGGTACGGGATACTGAGTTGGATGATCAGCCATGATCATATTGCAGGCTCGAAGGGCTGAATGGCCTACTCCTGCACCTATTTTCTATGTTTCTATACTCAATGCCTTGACTGATGAACTGATGGCGGCATGCACACTTTCTAGACTATGATACGATACAATAAAACTTTATTCATCTCCAGAAGGAAATTGATCTGCCGACAGTCACAACTCACAACAAAGTACACGAAAATCTTGAAATTAAAAGTGAAAGCATAAAGAAAATGACAAGCGACTGTTGTCTGACTGCTGTGTGCACAGCGCCTTCACCGGAACAAATGAACAAACAAACAAACTAACAAACAAACAAACACAGACTTATTCCTTGGGAAGAGGATTCTAAACTAGTGCCCCCCCCTCCCACAACGGGTCCCTCTTTGTTCTCTCACCGTCCCTCACAATGATCCCCGCACGCCAGGTCCCCATTGTCTTCCCCTCCACCCTTCATGCTCATTGACCTTTGATCACAGGTCGATCGCGAGGCCCAACTGCCACCGAGGTTCCCGCCGGCGCAAAGGCGTCCGCTGCTGCCACCACCAAGGTTCCCATCATCGCCTCCGCTGAGGCTCTTTCAGCCCAGGCAGGCCTCATCGCCCAGTTTCTCCGTAGTCCCCTGGGAGGCCTGTAGGGCGTCGGCCCTACCTGGGCACGTTCCGGTCGGGGCCGCAGGTCGGCAGGTGGATCAGGCCCGTGCGGAATCCTAGCACACTCCCGTCGTGCACTACTCTGTCTATTTGTATTGCTAATTACCTACTTAATTGGACTCTGAGATCCCTCTGGACATTAATGCTGTTAATGGTCCTACCATTAACTGTATACATTCACCTTATAGTTGGCCTCCTAAAGTACAAAATCTCACGCCTGCCTTGTTCGCTGTGGCTAACAAAGATGCAAAAATTTCCCTCTGGGCCTCTGCTATCTCCAGCTGGTTTCTGTTTCAATTTCAGATTTGTAGTATCTGCTGTTCTTTGATTTTCGATTATTGTTCTACTGGAGCAATTGAAAACTATTCCCAGTGACTGGCTCTTATCAATTAGTTCTGCTTCAGTATGTGACAAAAAAATATCAAATATTGCAAAATGTTATTTTGATATTAAATGGTAATCAATACCCTCCTTTTGCAAAAAAGCAGAATGTTATGAAAATTAAACTATGAAAATTTGTACCAGGAAAGTTGTTTTATTTTCATATCACATATATATATATATACTAGACTAAGTGGGCCCATGTTCACACGGGAGGGCTGGTCCCCCAACGCAATATTCCACCTCTCCACCAATTCCAATATTGGTGGTCAGTGGGGGGGCTTTCTGGAGCGCTAGTATGGGTGTTGTGGGCTGAAGAGACTGGTTTCCAGAGGGCTAGTATGGACATTGTGGGCCAAATAGATTCTTGGGGTGGCAGCTCAGTCACTCAAGCCTGATGTGCTGGCAGCTCACTCACTGCTGGTGGGCTGGCAGTTGAATCACGGCTATTCCTTGTAATTCGATTTCAAGCAGGGTGCAAGGCCACCAAATTCAAATGCAGTTTCCTATAATTTGAAGCAGGGTGCAAGGTTACTAAATTCAAGTGCTGTTTCATACCACTTCAAGCAGGGTGCAACGCCGACGAATTCAAGTGCAGTTTCATACCACTTCTAGCAGTGTGCAAGGCCACCAAATTCAAGTGCAGTTTCATTGCACTTCAAGCAGGGTGCAAGTCCACCTAACTCAAGTGCTGTTTCATATAACTACTAGCAGGGTGCAAGTCCACCTAACTCAAGTGCAGTTTCATACCACTTCAAGCAGGGTGCAAGGCCACTAAACTGAAGTGCAGTTTCATACCACTTCAAGCAGGGTGCAAGGCTACCAAATTCAAGTGCAGTTTCATACCACTTCAAGCAGGGTGCAAGGCCACCAAATTCAAATGCAGTTTCATACCTTTTCATGCAAGGTGCAAGACCACCAAATTCAAGTGCAGTTTCATACCACTTCTAGCAGTGTGCAAGGCCACCAAATTCAAGTGCAGTTTCATTGCACTTCAAGCAGGGTGCAAGTCCACCTAACTCAAGTGCTGTTTCATATAACTACTAGCAGGGTGCAAGTCCACATAACTCAAGTGCAGTTTCATACCACTTCAAGCAGGGTGCAAGGCCACTAAACTGAAGTGCAGTTTCATACCACTTCAAGCAGGGTGCAAGGCTACCAAATTCAAGTGCAGTTTCATACCACTTCAAGCAGGGTGCAAGGCCACCAAATTCAAATGCAGTTTCATACCTTTTCATGCAGGGTGCAAGACCACCAAATTCAAATGCAGTTTCATACCATTTCATGCAGGGTGCAAGGCCACCACATTCAAATGCAGTTTCATACCATTTCAAGCAGGGTGAAACCACCATAAAACCACACAAAACACCACATAAACACCACACTCACAGTTCAGTAGACATTCATTGTGTTCAGTTGATTCACAGCTCAGAGAGAGTCATGACCACTCCCTCCCCATCTTGCAGAGACTGAGCCACACCCACACTCCCCCCTCTCACCGGAAGGGGCGTGGCCTTCATGGCATGATTGACAGGAGAGAGATTCTCAACATTTTTTAAACACTAATAACACTTTTGCTGTGCTTTATTTCTAACAAACCACTACCATCCACCATTTGCAGTGCTTTATTTCAAACCAACCACCATTTGCTTTTCTTTATTTCAAACCAACCACCACCAACCATCATTTGCAGTGCTTGATTTCAAACCAACCACCACCAACCATCATTTGCTGTGCTTTATTTCAAACCAACCACCATTTGCTGTGCTTTATTTCAAACCAACCACCATTTCATTTTCAAACCACATTAAGGGCACTCAAGGTCAGTAAAACCACACTCACAGTTTAGGAGACATATGTTCAGAACTGAACTGTGAGACTGACTGAGGCACTCAACACTTCTGGGTTTTATAGTCCCTCTGGAAGGGGCGTAGCCTTCAGGAGAGATAATCTCAACATTTTTTAAACATTAATAACTCTTTTACTTTTAATCGATGGGAAAAATCCTCTTGTCCTGCACAGCGGAGGGGAACTCTGAGTAAGATGGCCAAAAATCACAGCCGTAAGTGGCAGCATTTTTTTCTAAAATCAATAACAGAACAGGAAGTGGTCAAGATCAGACTTTTAGTAATTTAGATATCACACATATATATACTGTATATAATGGGGGGGGGTTGTTTATTATATTGTTTACAGAGTACTGCGTATATATATTCTGTTGTGCTGCTGCAAATAAGGATTTAATTGTTCTATTTGTGACATATGACCATAAAACACTCTTGACTCTTGACATGTGAAGTCTGGAGCTGAATGGCTCTGGTTATCCCTGGTTACAATTTTAATTGAAATCTAGCAAAGAAGTTTTTTTAATGTAATTCTGCTAAATGGCAAACCTAAGTACAATCCAAGGTTTGCAGAATGGCTTTTAAGTTAGAAAAAGATACCTGTAAGCTTAATGAAAATTCATAACCTTGTACTTGATTTTTACTGCTTGCTTGTCTGCTTGATCCAATTCCAGAAAGATTACATTAGGACAAATACAGTTTATTTATTGCACCCTCAGGCCTGTATTGTTCAACAGCCATACTCATGTATTACTGTTCAATCGGTATCTAAGGTGCAGTGATTTTGTCTGCATGCTTGTTCATTATTATAAATCATTGCTGTTTAATTATTTTTTTCCTCAACCTGATTTTCTCACTAATTCTTCAAAGCAGTTCGCATCAACATATATATAGCTCGGCTTCCCAATGATGCTATGCAATGTGATGGAATATGCAGTGTTATTGATTTTATATGGCAGCAGCTTTCCTCACCTGCTGAGAGACTGATTGGCAATCTGGGTGGAAGCGATCCCAGGCTAAAATGAATGAAGAAGCTAGTACAGACTGGTTTAATTCCTCCCTCCCTAAAGAGTACCCGAAGAAAGATTGTGTGTGGGCAAGCTATGACAAATTTAAGAGTAAGATTAAACGAGAACTTACCAGTTTGAAGTTTGATCTTTATTTTATGAGGAGTTACGTTGGTGATTACGTGAAGAACCCCGTCAGGGCGCATGCGCGTCAATCTTCAAAGCAGCAGTATAAAATCACAGACAACACCATAATTGAAGTAACATATTAAGATGATCAACATGAGAACTACCATTATGACCTTTTTTCTATGAGAGAGGGTTGGGCGTGGCGGGCACGTAATCACCAACGTAACTCCTCATAAAATAAAGATCAAACTTCAAACTGGTAAGTTCTCGTTTAATCTTACTATTTTACTTCGGAGTCACGTGAGTGACTACGTGAAGATTTTAAAGCTCTGTGATTTTTATGCCGCAGATCAAAATCCCGGCTTCTCACTGCATCGATTGACTCCGAGTATCATCAATAATGCTGTAAACATGACATTGCATATCATGCAAAAACACACAGTTTTATTTTTGGTCATAAAACAACCAATAAACCCTCTTAATGTAGGGGCAACAAACGAAACAGAATGAAACAGTATTGAAAACAGACTTTAAACAATAGCAACAGCACTCAATATTGAGTTGGCAAACAGCCCTCCATCGACACTCGGCCGATGGTAGTATTGCTGAAACACAAGTTCATTTTTCCAACCTGCGGCTTTTAATATATGGTCGATGGGAACGTCCATCGCCCTGGCCGCGGATGTTGCTACTGCGCTAGTGGAATGAGATGTAAACACATAAATGTTAATTCCTGCCTGAACCAACTCTTGCTTTAACCACGTTGAGATAGTCTGAACTGCCACTCTTTTATGTTGGCTTCTTGTAACTGACAAATAATCCTGTTTCTTCTTGTCTTAAAGCCCTTGTGGCTTCAATGTAATGTAACAAATGTGTCCTTACACATAAACATGGAGCTGTAGGATATGCTGAGAACACAAACTTAAATCCTGTCACACCTGGCCTGCTTTGTTTGAGCAGGTCAGAAATATAAAACAGAACATTCTCTGTATTCACTTCCATTCTCTCGAACTGAATTTTTTGCAAAGTCTGCACTCTCGGTACTGACACCAATGCCATTAGCATAGCCAATTCAGCAAAGTTATAGACGTGACAGGGACCCAATGACGAAGCATGTTAAGAACAACGCTTACATCGCAGATTACCATATACGTAGGCTTAGGCGTTTTGGAATTAAAGATTCCTTTCACCAACCTAGATATGAGAGGGTGAGATCCTATACTTTGTGTCCGTGTACCTATTACAAGATATGCCGACAAAGCACTTCTAGCTGTATTGATAGCACTATAGCTATGACCCTCGTCATAATAAAGTGTAGATAAAACTCTGACACATTTTCAATAACTACAGTATCATATTGAATATTCTTTTGAACACAATATTGTTCCCATTTAAAAAAAAAAAAAATTCATAAGTCATATACTGTTTTTGAGTACTCTTTCTCCAGGCTGCAGTGAGTATATCCACCGTTCGCCTAGAAAGTCCTCGACCAATGTAAGGCATTCTTAAAACCTGCAAATTAACAGATCCATACGATCACATAACGGATGAACTTAATGCGTTACTGGATGCTCCAGCAAATTCCTACTGTTTGGAATCAGCAAAAAGAGGTTGGATCGCTATCTGTAACATCAAAGGGAACCATGGTTGAATCAGGCAATTTGGTATCACCAAAACCCCTGAAGCGGCATCCTGCTTGATTTTCTCAAACACCGACCTATGAGGCAGAATGGTGGGAAAATGTACACAAACATATCATCCCAATTTAGTGAAAAAGCATCAATTGCCACTGCCCCTGGATCTGGTGCCTATGAAACATATTTTGGCGTTCCATATAGAAGTATTATGTTCTTGAACACATCCTGATTCCACATCCACTCTGTGTTATGATGGAATTTTCGTGAGCTGCCATCTGGTACTACATTAAGTTTCCCTGGCAGATAGATAGCTCCAATCCAAATCTCTCTATCCCTACTCCAGGTCCAATTGTATTTGCCAACCTGTCACATGATAACGATTTGATTCCACCCATGTGATTCATATCAGCAACTGCTGTAGTGTTGTCTATTTTGCACTGCACATGCAAACTAGTTTAGTTAGTGCCATAAGCCTCGAGTCCATAAAATACTTTTGGTTAATTCCCCATGTTTGCAGAAGCAATGTTCATTTGTCTCCGCAGCTGGATCTTGTATCAGTAGCACCCTACCCAAGTGCTCTGACATCTGTCTGCAAATCATGGAAGCTTGGTCCAATAACACTTTGAAACTACTAGTGGACACATGCTGAATCCACCATTGTACATCAGCAACAGCCTCTATTGATAGAAGCATAGGTCTATTATAATGACCCCAATGTATCCTCAATGCTTGTTCCTTTGACCTTTATAATTGTAGATAATAAAGTGGCCATATTGAACTGCTGGAAATGCTGCCAGCCATTACCACAGCAGACTTGTCACCTGGCTAATTGAAGGCTGTGTGTCAGCAATTAACTTGATACAGCTCTTAATTAGCTCTACCCTTTTTTGCCTGGGCAGGGTCACAATGATGATGATTAAGTCTATTGTGAACCCAACTAGTCAATTTGTGTCACAGGTATAAATTTAGATTTCTCTGGATAGCTTATGAAGCCCAATTAAAAAATGTTTTTTACCAACTGACACTGATGCTTCAGCTGTTTCCTTTGATTGTCCTACAATCAAGATATTATCTAGTTAAGCCATGAGCACATGCCCTCGATTTCTCATCATGCCTAGAATAGGTTTTAACAACTTTGTAATCCCTCTAGGAGCTGAAGACAAACTATTAGGCAGTGCATTGTATTGCAATAATTGCCCCATCAAGCTGAATTTTAAAACTTCTATCCTGCAAATGAACAGACACTGAATCAGTTTCTTTAAGATCTCCTTCACAAACATTTCCATCTTAAAATGTCTATACCCTACAAAAGGGTTAAGACTATTCAGGTCCAATATAATTCTGCATCCCCCATCCTTGCTTGGTCTGGGAAAGATATTGGACACAAACTGATGGCTTTGGTAAACTGCCTTAGCAATTACACCTTTATTACATAAGCTTGCAAGTTCCAACTGAACTTCCAATTGTCCAGTGATATTGAAGTCAAACTCCTTTTTGGACATGTTGCATGGGTAAATCAGTATTTGCATTAAGCTTTGTTCGATATCCTTCTATAACCTTCAGTATAAACATATCTGAGGTATCACATTAGATCTGTCTACATGCGAACCAGACCCACTTACCTCCTTACCACCTGGCATTCTTCCCCGGCCTCGAGCTGGATATCTCACCTTCCCTGTCGGTGCTACAGCCAAACGCCAACTGCGCTGCATCGTAGCTGGACTCGTCCCTTGTCCAGACCAGTCTCCTCGCTTATAGGGATACTTCTCCTCCAGCTCCTTCACCTGCTGTGCGAAATCCTCGCCAAACAGCTGTGCCAGTTGCACTGTGCCAGGCTGGCAGAGTGAAGCATATTTAGAATTGATGGTTGGTCTAATCGCAGTCTTGCGAAGGCAGTTGATCTCAACGTGGGCACTCCACAATAGCGCCTTTTGTTGTAATTTGTCATGGCCTCTCCATCCACTATCCTGGCAAAGCTCATTATACCAGATGCCAGCAACTTTAAAAATATGCTGGAGCTTGACAGGCTCCTGGGCTCTCATTAGTATGCCCATCTTGCCCCAATTCTTCCTGTTCCCAACAGGAACTTTTAACAGTCCACAGTTGATTGGGGCTTCGTGCTTCCTTACTGTCTCATCCATTGTCAGCTCCTGTAGCTGATGTGAGACTTGGTAATTTATGCTGGTGGCAAGCTCCTCACCCAGAGGCTCACCAGCGTCTGACGACATGGCAAACCGTGCTGCACACGGTGTCAGCTCTGGCAGCTGCCTGCCGTCCCTTTGGAAGTCGTCGTCGGACTCAGGGTCAGAGCGTATCTGCCCTTCTGCACTCACCTCTTGCAAAGAGGGTGCTTTCAAGCAGGCCTCTACTAGGCACTGCCAGCGGAGCATTCCCTAAGGCTTCCCACCTGCACAACTCCTCCTGGAGTGTGGCTTTGTGAAGCAGGCCTCTCCTAGGTACTGCCAGCGGAGCCGTCCCCACGGCCTCCCGCCTGCACAACTCCTCCTGGAGTATGGCTTTATGAAGCAAACCTCTCCTAGGCACTGCCAGCGGAGCCTTCTCTATGGCTTCCCGCCTGCACTACTCCTCCTGGAGCGTCTCTGTGGAGCAGCCAATGTATGAGCTGCTCCTTTTGGATAACCGCTGGGGAACGGTATCCTGTCCCCGACGGGACTCTCGCGGCCCGACTCTGCGGAGTCTATAGCCCTGACAGACTTGGCTTATGCCGACCGCCCGACTGGCGTTGGCTGTGTACCCGGCTGGGCACTTTGCCAAGTCTGTCGCCGCACCGCTACCGGCTTGCGACTCCCCCGAGGTGACAGGCTGCCTTTCAGAGACTGCGCTCCCGCAGCTCTCTCTCTCTGCTTATCGGCAGCAGACCTGCACCTTTTCCTTGTTCCTGTATGTGGGGAAAAACCACACAGAAACAATGTTTTACTTTTTCCTAACTCCTCCAAAGTCTCCCCGACTTTGGTGGAGCTGTAATTACTCACCTGCAGGAGGACTCCGTGACTCCGAAGTAAAATTAATGATAATTTAGTATATTTGTTTTTCTTGCACAAGGTATGTTTGCAACAATTTTTTTCCCCTTTTTGATACAGGGAATAACCGCCAGTACCACATTATCCCTAAAAAAAAGATATAAAGTGCTGGAGTAACTCAATGGGTCAGGCAGCATCTCTGGAGAACATTGACAGGTGATGTTTGTGCAGAGACCCTTCTTCAGACTCCAGTTCTCCTGAAGTTTTTATTTTAAAGATCAACATTATGCTTGGTTGAGGACCATAAGAAAATTTAAATGTAACAAATCCTAAATTAGAATTAGTTTTTGTCAGTCAGTGGAAAGACAATACATTCGAGCCATCCACAGTGTACAGATACATGATAAAGAGAATAATGTAAATAACGTTCAGTGCAAGATAAAGTTCAGTAAAGTCCGATCAAAGATAGTCCGAGGGTCTCCAAAGAGGTAGATAGTGGCTCAGGACTACTCTCTAGTTGTTGGTAGGATAGTTCAGTTGCCTGATTAGACTTAGATTAGACTTAGATTCCTTTATTGTCATTCAGACCTTTCGGTCTGAACGAAATAACAGCTGGGAAGAAACTATCCCTGAATCTGGAGGTGTGCGTTTTCACACTTCTATACAATAGACAATAGACAATAGACAATAGGTGCAGGAGTAGGCCATTCGGCCCTTCGAGCCAGCACCGCCATTCAATGTGATCATGGCTGATCAGCCCCAATCAGTACCCCGTTCCTGCCTTTTCCCCATATACCCTGACTCCGCTACCCTGACTCCGCGACTCCCCCGAGGTGACAGGCTGCCTTTCAGAGACTGCGCTCCCGCAGCTCTCTCTCTGCTTATCGGCAGCAGACCTGCACCTTTTCCTTGTTCCTGTATGTGGGGAAAAACCACACAGAAACAATGTTTTACTTTTTCCTAACTCCTCCAAAGTCTCCCTGACTTTGGTGGAGCTGTAATTACTCACCTGCAGGAGGACTCCGTGACTCCGAAGTAAAATTAATGATAATTTAGTATATTTGTTTTTCTTGCACAAGGTATGTTTGCAACAATTTTTTTCCCCTTTTTGATACAGGGAATAACCGCCAGTACCACATTATCCCTAAAAAAAAGATATAAAGTGCTGGAGTAACTCAATGGGTCAGGCAGCATCTCTGGAGAACATTGACAGGTGATGTTTGTGCAGAGACCCTTCTTCAGACTCCAGTTCTCCTGAAGTTTTTATTTTAAAGATCAACATTATGCTTGGTTGAGGACCATAAGAAAATTTAAATGTAACAAATCCTAAATTAGAATTAGTATTTGTCAGTCAGTGGAAAGACAATACATTCGAGCCATCCACAGTGTACAGATACATGATAAAGAGAATAATGTAAATAACGTTCAGTGCAAGATAAAGTTCAGTAAAGTCCGATCAAAGATAGTCCGAGGGTCTCCAAAGAGGTAGATAGTGGCTCAGGACTACTCTCTAGTTGTTGGTAGGATAGTTCAGTTGCCTGATTAGACTTAGATTAGACTTAGATTCCTTTATTGTCATTCAGACCTTTCGGTCTGAACGAAATAACAGCTGGGAAGAAACTATCCCTGAATCTGGAGGTGTGTGTTTTCACACTTCTATACAATAGACAATAGACAATAGACAATAGGTGCAGGAGTAGGCCATTCGGCCCTTCGAGCCAGCACCGCCATTCAATGTGATCATGGCTGATCAGCCCCAATCAGTACCCCGTTCCTGCCTTTTCCCCATATACCCTGACTCCGCTATCTTTAAGAGCCCTATCCAGCTCTCTCTTGAAAGCATCCAGAGAACCTGCCTCCACCACCCTCTGAGGCAGAAAATTCCACAGACTCACAACTCTCTGTGAGAAAAAGTGTTTCCTCATCTCCATTCTAAATGGCTTACCCATTTTTCTTAAACTGTGGCCCCTGGTTCTGGACTCCCCCAACATCGGGAACATGTTTCCTGCCTCCAGCGTGTCCAAACCCTTAACAATCTTATATGTTTCAATAAGATTCCCTTTCATCCTTCTAAACTCCAGAGTGTACAAGCCCAGCTGCTTCATTCTCTCAGCATATGAAAGTCCCGCCATCCCGGGAATTAACCTTGTAAACCTACGCTGCACTCCCTCAATAGCAAGAATGTCCTTCCTCAAATTAGGGGACCAAAATACCTTTTTACCGATGGGAGAGGGGAGAAGAGGGAGTGGCCAGGATGCAACTCGTGCTTTATTATGCTGGTGGACTTACCGAGGCAGCATGAGATGCAAATGGAGTCAAAGGAAGGGAGGTTGGTTTGTGTGATGGTCTGGGCTGCATCCACAACTCTCCGCAATTTCCTGCTCTCTTGGATGGAGCTGTTCCAAAACCATGCTGTGATGCATCCCGATAAAATGCTCTCTTGCACCTGGTGTATTGTGCACAGCTTTAGCCTATTATTTGCATAAGGACGTAGTGGTAACGGAGACAGTTCAAAAGAGATTCACCAGGTTAATACCTCAGATGAAAGAATTGTTGAATCATGAAACACTTAAGAAGATAGATTTGTATTCCATGAAGTTAAAAAAAATGAAGGTTGGTCTTATTGAATCTTATATCCTAAGATGGACTAACAGGGTAAATGTTCTGATGTTTAAACTGGTGGGAGCTTCAGGAACGAGGCAATATATTTACAAGAGTAAAACCAAGGTGCATAGAAGTTTCTTCATGCAGAGCATGAAAAGTGTCTAGAATTCATTACCCTGGAGGGTTGTGGAGTTCACTGGTAGAATTGAAAAGAGAGGTAGATTATTTTTTTGAAAAAACAGGTGATTCATAAGATCATGAAATCATAAGTGATCGGAGTAGAATGAGGCCATTCAGTCTACTCTGCCATTCAATCATGGCTGTTCGATCCCTCCTAACCCCATTCTCCTGACTTCTCCCCATGACCTCTGACACCTGTAATTGAGGGCGGTGGGAAACTGGCAAGAGGAACTGAGGCTTGGGGTGGGTCAGCCATGATTATTTTGAATGCCAAAATTGAATGGAGCAGAGTGATCTACTCCTGTGCATATTTTATTGTATTCGTTCATTACTGGCACATTTTTCCATCTGCTCCAACATATTCCAGGATATCACCAAAGAGGCTATTATTCCCATGTTATTAATCTCACCAACTTCATTTATTCAGCTAGAATCATTGGATTTTGTCTAAAAAATAAAGGGTGGGACATCTCCATCAATGATGCATGGGTTCTGAGGCAAATATTAGCTTAAGGCAAAGGGTGTTAGCCTTTGTCCTACTGTCAAGATTACTGAGGAGCAGCGATTGAAATAGGCCACAGGGCTGCCCAACCTCAGCAGTTGGCTAGCTTTGAAGCGCATGTTTTCATGCAATATGCCCTCCGGCATAACCTTCTATTGGGAGGTCAGTTCCCAGCTGGTGACGGGAAACCATCCCAGCTCCGTGAACAGCCCCATCCTGACACATTTGAAGTTTGTGTGTGAAATTTGTGTGACACATGAAAGTTTGAGAATTGGCCTTGGGATTCATAAATATTTTAAAAAACTAAGCCGACATAAGCTGACAATGAAAACTATAAAATCAATTACCAAATGATTATCTTATAGAACGTAGAACAGTACAGCATCGGTACAGGCCCTTCGGCCCACAACGGCTGTGCTAAACATTATGTCAAGTAAAGCAGGCTGCTCTGCATGTCCCTCCATTCTCTGCATGTTCATGTGCATGTCTATAAGCCTCTTCAATGTTTCTATTGTATAGGCCTTAACCACCACCTTGGGCAGCAGGTTCCAGGCTCTCTGCGCCACTTTGTAAAAAAAATTGCCCCGCATATCTTCTTTAACCTTCGATCAGGTTTCCACTCAACTTCCAATACTCTAGGAAAACAATCCAAGATTGCCCAACCTCTCTTTATGGCTAACACCCTCTAAACCAAGCAGCATTCTGATACACCTCTCCCACATAAGGTGCTGATAAGGCCGCATTTGAAATATCGTGAGCAATTTTGGGCACAATATCTGAGTAAGGATGTGTTGGCTCTGGGGAGGGTCCAGAGAGGGTCCAGAGCAGGTTTACAAGAATGATCCCAGGCATGAGTAGGTTAACTTATGACAGGGCTGCCAACTCTCACACATTGAGCTTGAGACTCACGCATTTCACGAAATTCTCACGCTCTCACGCTGATCACAAATTTCTCACGGACAAAAAAAATAATTTAAACAAATAAATAAATAAATACAGTCACGGACAATTCAATTCGCCCAAGGCTTCCAGATCTCCTCCACACTCACCAATGAGAAAAGTTTTCTGTCGGCGGGTTTCCTGTAAAGAATGAGCAATTTGATTGTTTTAGGCACACAGTTTAAAATGGCAATGTAACTGCAGTACATTTGACATTCATAAAACCAAAATCTGCAGGTGCTGGAAATTCAAAATAAAGCAAACATTGTTTTAGAGGTGAGTAAAAACCATGAGGGGAATATATAAGGTGAATGCATAGTCTTTTTCCCAGGATATGTGATTCAAGGACTAGAGGGCATTAGTTTAAAGCAGGGGTGTCAAACTACCGGCCCGCGAAGGGGTCCAATCCAGCACGCGGGATGATTTAGGGGGAAGAAAAATAGTTTAGTTAAGAGTCTAAACTAGTTTAGAGTCTAAACTAAACTACACATTCCCGTGCAGATGGTGTGATAGGTGAGACCCGGCCCAGCACCGACCCCTGAGGCACCGCTCACACCTCCCACCCTCAGCGACACTGTGTCTGTCGGCCGCTCTGTCCACACCCCATGGAGTTTTAACCCCGGCCCGGAGCCAGGAGCGGACTGGGAGTGGGGGCGTCGGTGCCGCCTCCGGAGCTGCGGGGATGAGTCACCCCTCCGAGGCCTGACTCCCGGGTCACTGACCCTCACCTCCCCTGGACCCCAGCTGGACACAGAGCACCTGGGCGGGCCCGCATTCCCGGGGGATGGGGGGAGAGGGAAATGCTCCCCGGACGTCGCCAAGTCTCCGATTTTCTGCTCACTCGGGGTGTTGTCGCCGCTTCACTGACACACACTGACACACACCCTTACACACACACTGGCACACACAAGGTTCAAAGGGATATGGGCCAACTGCGGATAAATGGGACTAGTTTAGATGGGGCATCTTGATCTGCATGGACAATTTGGGATGAAGGGCATGTTTCCATGCTGTAAGACTATGACACATTGAAGAAAGGGTGCAATTGCTCTGTAGAGGATCTTGGGGCGATTTATGAAGATGTTGGCAGTGCTGGGATTTTCTTTCAATTTGAAGAAAGATTTGATAACTGGGATTATATTCTCTGCAGCAACGGAGGTGAAGAAAAGACTTACTTGAGGTGAATAATATTATGAGAATAGGACCTGCTTTGCTTAACAAAAAAGTGTAGGAAGCAACTGCAGATGGTGGTTTAAACTGAAGGTAGACACAAAAAGCTGGAATAACTCAGCGGGACAGGCAACATCTCTAGAGAGAAAGAATGGGTGATGTTTCGGGTTGAGACCTTCAGACGAAAGTGGTTGAAAACCAGCCATATAGATGTAAAATACAATGACTGGAGATGTGTGTTATCCAACTAAGGGCAGAAATCAGAATCATGTGTTCATCATTATTGACGTGACACCATAGTAAATATATTACAGAAAAAATAATTTGATGGGGTGGCACGGTGGCGCAGGGGTAGAGTTGCTGCCTTACAGCACCACAGACCCAGATTTGATCCTGACTATGGGCGCTGTCTATACAGAATTTGTACATTCTCCCTATGACCACATGGGTTTTCTCCGGATATTCCGGTTTCTCCCACATCCGAAAGAAGTGCAGGTTTGTTGGTTAATTGGTTTCTGTAAATTGTCCCTGGCGTGTGGGATAGAAATGGTGTATGGTAGATTGATGGTCGATGTGGACTTGGTGGGCCGAAGGGCCTGTTTACATATATATGTTTTACATATATATCTTAATTTCATTGATCCATATACTTGGTTGAATATGTGGCATTATTTTCTTCTTCTTTATATAGTCAAAGGATAAGGTTGATTAATTTATTTGTGCAGGAAAGTGTTGGAAGTCCGACTCCTCTTGCCTTGTTTCTATGGGTTTTTTTCTCTATATATATATATGCATAACAGCATGGAAGAATTATGCTTCGGCAGCACATATACTAAAATTGGAACGATACAGAGAAGATTAGCATGGCCCCTGCGCAAGGATGACACGCAAATTCGTGAAGCGTTCCATATATTTTTTTTAAAAGGAATGAAATGCTATACTCTGAAATGTACGAATATATCTCGAATGAAGTTTTTTATTTTAATAAATTTTTCCATTCTTCTTTAACTATCTTTCTCTTTTGTTTTTGTTTTTTTGGGGGGGGGTTTCTTCTCTCTCTTTTCTTTCTTTACTTCATCTATCTTTTTAGTTCTATCTAGTTTTTAAAAAAAAGGCAAAAGGTATTGGAGACAATGTAATAATAATTGACAATATTATCAATTCAAAAATGTAAGACTGTAATGATGTTAATAGGTTGTGTACTTATCTCCAATAAAAAATATTTTCAAAAAATAACAGCTTGATTTATAATCTGATTTCCATACATTAATATACTAAGGTCATTCGTGTGCTGCACCTGTTGATCAGAGCCTGGCTCTACTGTGGAATATAATTAGCAATGTAATTTAGCCTAACCTTATTCATACCTAATCCAATTTAAACCATAAATGTTGCATTCAAGTGTGAGTTATAAGACTCGCTACAGTATGCACCAGATTGCACAATTTCAAGCTGAAAAATGCAATAGCTCCCTACCTTAGGAGGACCCCCTCCTCCCCCCCCCTACCCCCCCCCCCCCTCGGTCGCCACACTGCCTCGGGCTTGGTCGCTGAGCTGCCTTGCAATTTATCACTCTCAACGAACATTGGCAGCCCTGCCTATGATGAGCATTTGTCGGCACTGGGCCTGTACTCACTGGAGTTTAGAAGAATGAGGGGGAACCTCATTGAAACATACAGATTAGTGAAAGACTTGGATAGAGTGGATGTGGAGAGAATGTTTCCACTAGTGGGAGAGTCTAGGACTAGAGGTCACAGCCTCAGAATTAAAGGACGTTCATTTAGGAAGGAGAGGAGGAGAAATTTCTTCAGTCAGTGGTGAATCTGTGGAATTCTTTGCCACAGAAGTGTGTAGAGGCCATAAGTCAGTGGATATTGTTAAGGCAGAGATAGATAGATTTTTGATTAGTAGCGGCATCAGAGGTTATGAGGAGAAGGCAGGAGAATGGGGTTAGGAGGGAGAGATAGATCAGCCATGATTGAATGGCGGAGTAGACTTGATGGGCCGAATGGCCTAATTCAACTCCTATCCCTTATGACCTTATGATCTTACATCTCTTCAAAGTCACCGCATTCTTCCTATAATGGTGTGATCAGAACTGCTGCAGGATACTCCAAAGTAATCTAAGGCAAACATTTGTAAGGCAGCAACATAACTTCCTGACTCTTATACTCTTTGCCCCTACTGAAGAAGGCAAGCATACCACATACTATCTGCATTTGGCTGAGTATAAGGCTAGACCTTAGCCCATGCTTCGAAGTCCAGAGTTTCAGGCCTACCATTTGGGTAATAACCAGCAAAATCCAAGCGGAACCACTGTGGTTTCAATGGAAGTTCATGGCCAATGATTCAAAGTTCTTCTCGAGTTTTGTATTGGTAGCATGGTACATGCTGAATATGTAACTTCACAAATTAAACAAGCATGCCACAAAAGTAGAGTGATTTTGTTTGGGATTTTAACTAACAAACAGACTGAGTTAAACAAATGTAAGTGTGCCCCCTACTGCGTTCAGTATAGTCTTATTCAACTCAAATGAAAATTAAGAAGACTATAGATGCTGTAAATCTGAAATCAATAACAGAAACATTAACTATTTCTCTAACTCCAGCATTCTCTTTTTTGTGTGCAAAATTCTGTTCAGTAACCAGCAAGGGGGCAGCTTATATTTGATGAAATATACTGACATATGATGAAAGAATGGGTTGACTGGGCTTGTATTCACTGGAATTTAGAAGGATGAGAGGGTATCTTATAGAAACATATAAAATTGTTTAGGGATTGGACAGGCTAGATGCATGTTCACCATGTTGGGGGAGTCCAGATCCAGGGGTCACAGTTTAAGAATAAGGGGTCGGCCATTTAGGACTGAGATGAAGAGAACCTTTTTTTTCCCAGAGAGTAGTGAATCTGTGGAATTCTCTGCCACAGAAGGCAGTGGAGGCCAATTCACTGGATGTTTTCAAGAGAGAGTTAGATATAGCTCTTAGGGCTAACGGAATCAAGGGATAAGGGGAGAAAGTAGGGATGGGGTACGGATTTTGGATGATCAGCCATGATCATATTGAATGGTGGTGCTGGCTCGAAGGGCCAAATGGCCTACTCCTGCACCTATTTTTAAGTTTCAATGTTTTTATGTTTCGAGAGCCTCCCCACCAGCTTGACCCACTGTAGACACATAGTGCTGGAGAAACTCAGCAGGTCAGGCAGCGTCTCTGAAGAAAAAGGATGGGCGTAGTTTCGGGTCCTTTTCTTCTCCCGTCAGGCAGAAAATACAAAAGCTTAAAAGTGCTTTCCCATCAACATAGCCCTGCTGATCCGACAGGAATCCCTGCCCTTTCCCGTATATCAAGAAGGTTTTGTATATCTAGGAATACACATTACCCGCTCTTTCACATCCCTGTTTGCAGCTAACTATACGCCTCAAGTTAGCCAAACGAAGGCTGACTTTGAGAGATGGCGTAGTCTTCCTCTCACGATGGCTGGGAGAGTGCAGTCGGTGAAGATGACTGTACTTCCCAGATTTCTTTAATTGTTCCAATGTTTGTCGGTCTTCCTATCCAAGTCATTTTTTAACTCAGTTAACCAATCTATAACCTCCTTTATATGGGGTAACAAGGTTCCAAGGGTCAATAAGTGCACTCTCCAAAGAGGTCGTGAAGTAGGTGGACTGGGCCTTCCTAGCTTTATTCATTATTACTGGGCATTCAATATCCAAAAGATTTTATTCTGGCTCCGCCAACCAGGTACAGACTGGTGCCTGCTTGAGTCACAGTCTTGTTATTCCTCATCTCTCCCAGCTTTAGTATATTCCTCCCTGCCATTGAACTCTCTCGATTTACATCCAACTATCGTACTATCCACCATCAAAATGTTTAATCAATTTCGTTGCCATTATAAGTTTACATCAGCTTCAGTTCTGGGTCCCATTCACAGTAACCATTAATTCCCCCCCCCCTTCCCCCCTCCACACTTGACTCAACCTTTAGACAGTGGGGTTTGAATGGTCTTATGTACATTAAGGATTTATACACTGACAACATATTTGATAGTTTTGATAACCTCCACAGAAAACATGGCCTCCCACATAATAATTTCTTTAACTATTTTCAGGTCCGTCACTTTGCCATGAAAAAATTGCCCTCTTTTCCTGATCTCCCGCCTGTCACAGTGTTGGATAAACTCACTTTTCCCTTTGCAAATAAAGGACTGATCTCTGTAGTATATTCTCAACTGATGTCTTTAGGAGATCAAAACCTGAACAAAGTTAAAACTAGGTGGGAGGACGACCTTGGTATAGATCTGTCTGAAGAATGCTGGACAGAAGCACTGAAAAGAGTCCATTCCTCGTCATCATGTGCTAGATTGGGGCTCATACAATTCAAAGTTTTACACAGGGTTCATTTAAGCAAAGCCAGGCTTGCTGACATATATCCGGGGACAGACGCTGGCTGTGACAGGTGCTCCTTCTCTCCAGCCAATCTAGCTCATGCATTCTGCTACTTCCCCACACCCATCAGGCTATTAAACCTGGCTCGGACAAAACACTGAACTTTATTAGCCAATTAACTGTTATTTGCACTTTATCAGTATATTGATTCATGTGTGTATATATTTATAGAATGCCTTGTAGTCAATGCCTACTATGTTCTGTTGTGCTGAAGCAAACCAAGAATTTCATTGTCCTATCAGGGACACATGACAATAAACTCACTTGACTTGACTTGACTTGGTCTTGCTCCAAACTTGGTAACTACTGGGCAGTGGTTTTTAAAACAATCAGTGAAGTCCTTGGGATGACAGCGAGACCTTGCCCGCTTGTAGCTGCCTTTGGTGTAGCAGATAAAACCTTGGGTTCAAATACAACCCAGTCTGATATCATTACATTTACATCACTTTTGGCCCATAGTAGAATCTTGCTGGTCTGGAAATCTACCACTCCTCCATCTGCTGCTGCTTGGCTGGAAGACGTGATGTTTTTTTGAAGGCTAGAAAAGATTAAATTCACATTGAGGGGGGCTGTGAAAAAGTTTTATTTGAAATGGGAACCTTTTTTATCATACTTTGAGGGTCTAAAGGAACTACCTATTGACTGAGTGCACTTGACAGTAGGTGGGGAGCTGCCTTTATTCTGTTTTGTTACATTATTATTGTTAAAATATGCATTTGTATTTGTGATATGTTTGTATTGTGAACACATTAGCTGCCAAGGGGTGTTTAGGGAGGGTGGGTAAGGGTTATTTCGTTATTATATATAAAAAACAAAATGGAGGGAAATGGAATGCAATACGTCAGATGTACTGTATTTTCTTTCCTGCAATAAAAATAAATAAATAAATAAAATAAAAAATGAAAGTGCGCACAACCAGACTCGGGAACAGCTTCTTCCCCTCTATTATCCGGCTTCTGAATGGTCCTTCTATAAACTAGCAGACTATCCAACTCACCTCTTCCCTGTTGCGGACATTGGACTTTGTCTATGGAACTGGTATGCTACAGTGCTGAGAGCTATATTCTGCATTCTGTAATTTCCCCATTTGTTCTACCTATTGTACTTGAGATTGATTTGATTCCATTTATGTATAGTATTATCTGATTTGATCTGATTGGATAGCATGCAAAACAAAGCTTTTCACTTTATCTCTATACACATGGCAATAATAAACTAAACCTAAAGCTAAATGAGAAGCTAAATATATGCAGAGTGGACAGGTGATAAAGTCTATATTCAAAGTGTATACTCGTTTAATATTTCCCATGGCAAATATCAGTCTCAATAACTGAGCTAATACATCATGCGGCCATGTAGATGAAATCTTAACAGTCGAGGGGTAGCACAGTGGGGCAGCAGTACAGTTGCTGCTTCACAGAGTCAGAGACCTGGCTTCTATCCTGACTATGGGTGCTGTCTGTATGGAGTTTGTCTGGTTGCTCCGTTTTCCTCCCACATTGCAAAGACGTGCAGGTTTGTAGATTGATTGGCTTCTGTAAATTGCCCCTAGTATGTAGGATGCAAAAATGACAGATCAAAGCAGACGATGATTATCAAGGAAATGTAGAATGGTTCTTTATTCGCTGAAGGGAAGGTGACAACGAGGCATAGATAGTACTGGTAGCTGAAGGTATCAATCATTCGAAAGACTTAGATTTTTCTAGGAGGTTGTTACAGAGATCTGTCCCCTATTTAGATGGAGTTCCAACAACAACAAAATGTCTGAGCTCACTGATGAGGTGAAGGTCTCAGTTAACCTCAATTTTGTTACCTTTAAGTTCATTCTAGGAAGTTATGGTGGTCTTCAGCCATAGGTCCCAGTATTTAGGCTACATCTGTATGTTGGAAGGGTCAGCAACATTCCGCTCAAGCAGAGGAGAAATTCCCTCCTATATTATTAATTTAGTTTAGAGATACAGTGCAGAAACAGGTGCTTCGGCCCACCAAGTCCGCACCTACCAGTGATTCCCGCACATTAACACTATCCTACACACACAAGGAACAAATTACACATACACCAAGCCAATTAACCTACATACCTGTACGTCTTTGGAGTGTGGGAGGAAACTGAAGATTTTGGAGAAAACACACGCGGTCACGGGGAGAACGTACAAACCTCCAGACACACAGCACCCGTAGTCGGGATCAAACCCGGGTCTCCGGTGCTGCAAGCGTTGTAAGGCAGCAACTCTACTGCTGTGCCACTGTGCCGCCTATTGATGTTGGGTAGATGCAACATGCATGCCTGCCCAGTACAATATTGTGCTTCATGTGGGGTAGTGGTCAATTAATGACATGCATGAACCATTAATGTGTCTAAACCAGAATCTCACATTAAACAGGAACTACGGCGCCTATCATTAAGGATTATCTCGGACAAAATTCAGAAAGTCAAGATGGGGAACGTAATGCAGAAAAAACTTCATTCAGTGGGCGCATAAGATGTAGAGCAAATAAACCACAGGGACCTACCATCTTCCATCCTTCAATATTTCAACTATTTTCAAAAGAAAAATCGCAGTCATAAAAATGCCTTTTTCAAAACACAATCATAACTAATTCAAATATTTATTTCTGTTATCTTCCCTCTACAATAACAGCTAGTCTGGTTCAATAGAATTCTTTCTCTACATTGTAAGATTTTGTTATCTTTACTTAATGAGATGTGGGGCTTCTGGCTTTCGGCACTAAATGGTATCTTTTGCATCAAAATGATATGATTTTTTTTTCTAACTGAGCCGGCATCATTCTCAGAGCCAGTACCTTATTATTTTGCCAGATGCAGTTGTATCCTATGTTTTGTATACAGAAGACACAAGGCAATAACAGAGCTTTCAAGCCCCTCAGCCACAGCTGGGATCCGCAAGAGAACTGGCAGCTTCGACTGATGTGCTGCTATTGGCAAGTTGACTCTGTCAACTCAGAACCAAAGAAGAATCAGAAAAGGAGCCTCTCAGTGTCAGTGCCATTCGGGTTTCCATTTTCACTTTCCACTGTCCTGGCAGCAACGCCCAGGAACAGCTACACAAGTACTGTCACCAATTACAAGTGCTGATAAGTCATTATTTAATGGTGTCAGTCTGAAGAAGGGGCTCGACCCAAAACATCACCCATTCCTTCTCTCCAGAGATGCTGCCTGAGTTACTCCAGCATTTTGTGTCTATCGTCGATTTAAACCAGCATCTGCAGTTCTGTCCTACACATTTAATGTTGTCAGTTGTAGAACCTGCACCGTGAACTCAAAAGAAAGCACTGGAAGATAAAAGGGGTCTAATGGTATAAATTAGCTAAAGCGTGGCACACAGCATACTGTTCACTTACAGCTTGTGTGATCCGCTTGATTATCATGCTCGGCGATATAATTACAAGCTCATTACACTGAAACAAAGAAGTCTTCCCGCAACTACATTGCTATCACTGAATAAAAGCTCTGCATTTGAGGGAAGAAGTGATGTACTCACAATACACTGCATGTCACATCAACGCTCAATTCCACAACCAGCTACCTGTTTAAATAATTGCCCCGGAAAGTGCTCATAGTTTCTCCAGCTTTATTAGCATTACTTGGCAGTGTTGGCGATGGAATTCTAACAGAGTAACACTGACAGATTAGTTGGATCACTGAAAAGACTTTCAGATTGCCATTTCTTACTTCCAGCTTGCTGCCAGAAATTAAAATGTGAACCTCATCTCTGACCATTTATCCCTCAGAGCTTAGGGAACTATGGTCTGGAGTCTAACTGTCAGCAACATACGATACAATATGATAGAACTTTATTTATCCCAGGAGGGAAATTGATCTGTCAACAGTCATAACACACAAAATATATGAAACAAGAAATTAAAGTGACGAGTGGAAAGGATTGGGGGTGTGCAAAGATTGGAGGGGGGGGGGTGGGGGTCAGTCAATCTACCTCACGACAGAAGGGGAGGAGTTGTACAGTTTGATAGCCACAGGAAAGAAGGATCTCCTGTGGCGTTCTGTATTGCATCTTGGTGGAACCAGTCTTTTGCTGAAGGTACTCCTCAGGTTGACCAATGTGTTATGGAAGGGGTGAGCTGCATTGTCCAAAATGCTCCGCGGTTTGAGGAGCATCCTCCCCTCCAAGACAACCTCCCATTAATCCAACTCCACCCCCAGGACGGAGCCTGCCTTCCTGATGAGTTTGTTGATCCTATTGGTGTCCGCGGCCTTCGCCCTGCTGCCCCAGCACACGACAGTGAAGAAGATGGCACTGGTTACCACCGATTAGTGGATCCCTATACTGCTATATGTCAGATATAGCTTCAATTTTGGAATGACATCTTATTTGCAGAAGTAGGAAAATTCAAGGTAACAGTGATCATTGTATTATCAGTTAATTTAAGTAGGCACTTTAATGATAATTTACTCCAGAACATGGTTTACATGGATGTACTTGGAGTTAGGAAGGTTGGCAAATGGTCTTCAGACTCAATGGTTTCCAAATTGAGTTGGAACAATAACTCAATTTCTCTCCCACAATCCTGTCTAACCAGCTAGGTTTTCTCGCATTTTCTATCTTCTACCAGGAAAGAGTCAAGAAAAGAAACAATGAACTGCAGATGCTGATTTACCAAGGAAAGACACAAAATGCTCAGAGTAACTCAGTGGATCAGGTAGCATCCCTGGAGAACATGGATAGGTAACCTTTCAGGTCAGGACCCTTCTTCTGACCCTCAGCATGTTTTATTGTCATATGTATTGAGTCAAGAGTGTTTTATTGGTATATGTACCAAAATGAAACAATGACATTCTTACTAGCAGCAGCAGCACAATAGGCTTGTAAACACAGTACTCAATAGATAATATAATAAATTAACATAAAAAAAGGTTCAATAAATAAAAAAAGCAATATACTGCAAAAGGCCCTAAGTTCCTAGTACAAGCAAGGCAGTTTGTAGTTCAGAGTTTAGTTGGAGTTCATGGTGTTTAATAGCCTGATGGCCTTTGGAAAGAAGCTGTTCCTGAACCGGGAAGTTACAGTTTTTAGACTCCTATTCCTTGATGATGTTGGCTGCCTTTTTGAGATAGCGCCTTTTATAGAGCCCTTTGATGGTGGGGAAGTCAGTACCAGTGATGGACCAGGCAGTGATCATTACTTTTTATAATCTCCTTCATTTGTAGATATTCGAGTTGCCAAACCTGGCCATGATGCAACCAGTCCATATGCTGTCTATGGTACACCTGTAGAAGTTCAAGAGAGTATATATGGAATGTCCTCAATCATCTAAGGAAGTAGAGGCATTGATGGGCTCTGTTTATGGTTGCACCAATGTTCCAGTCTAGGACAAATCTTCAGAGATATACACACCCAGAAGATGTTGACTCTCTCCGACACCATCCCATTGAAGGAGACCTGTTAATGAAGTTGTTGAAGTGGATTTCAGTCTTCTTCTTCTTGCGTATGGCGTGCACAGCCTAAAGTTGTAGGACAACTTGTTCTATTTGATCATATTTGATTGTGCACGCCAGGTTGATTGCATTCGTCGAAACAGGGCAGACCACGAGAAGGTTGCAACCTTCCACCCCAAGATTTCAGCATGTTACCAGATTGAAATAATTGAAAGGGGAAAAAAGGTCTTCTTAAAAATATATTCCTGGCCAGATGAAGGATTGTTGAAGCAATCATTTCTATTTGTCAGAAAGAGTTTATGACTTAAAATATCAGGGAAATAAATGATTGGCATGACTTACAAAAACAATTCCATACAGTAGCTGGCAGATCTTCTGAGTTACTCCAGTACTTTGAGTTCCACACCATATAGCAGCATCTGTAGTTCCTTGTGTCTCTCTCTTGAATTCTCTGTCATGACCACAGAGACAAAATAAAATAGCAGCTTACTCTTATACTCCACCCATTCACAATATAGCCCCTCATGTCATCTTAACAATGTGTTCGAATTGTCTGATAATTGTTGTGTGATTCCTGAACTCTAAGATCCGTCTGAACTTTGTCTAGGAAGGAACAGCAGTTGCTAGTTTATAACAAAAATATACGTAAATGCTGGAGTAACTTAAGGGATCAGGCAACATCTCTGAAGAAAAAATAGGTGACATTTTGGGTTGGAACCCTTCTTCTCCGCCCACCTCTACTTTCAGTCTAAAGAAGGGTTCTGACCAGAAACATCACCTATTTGTTATTCTCCAGAGATGCTGCCTGACCCATTGAGTTACTCCACCTTTTTGTGTCTGTCCTTCTGAACTTTACTCATGCTCAATCTCTCTTTGCATTTAGATAATAAGCAGCTTTTCATTCCTCTTACCAAATATTTGACCTCATACTTCTCTATGTTTACTCCATTTGCCAGATTTTCATCCAATCACTCAAACTATCTATCTATATCGCGTTGCAGAATCACAATGTCCTCATTACAATATACCCTTTCACCTATTTTCATCAATAAATTTCCTAAATTTCCTAAATCCCCCCCTCACCTTAAACCTTTGTCCTTTTGGTTCTTAATTCCCTACTCTGGGCGAGAGACTCTGTGTGTTTAACTGATCTATCCCTCTCACATCTGCCAAAAAAGATGACACTCCTTGCAGGAAGTTGCAGTGCAGTGCCATAAGGAATTGAATGTCCTTTGCAATTGCATTTTTGGTAGCCTTGCACTGCATTCAAATGCCTCACCCATTGTGAACACACATAGCATATTATCTATGCCTGTTCCTGTTCTCATAAATTCTGGGAGCACATTTCCCAACCCACCCATACCCACCATTTATTGTAACACACATTCATCACTTGCCACTATTTCTCTGTGTCTTGGCTGATGCTATTGTGATGTGATATTTTAAGGATTACTTTGTGATGTCAGAGTTTTCAGGAAATTTATTACTGACAATGAATGCCTGCACTTATTGAAACAGTGTGGCATTATACAAGAGAGCCCATTAGTGATGATTTTAGAGCTGACACTAACAAATTTTGTGATTTTCTTGATGAATTTCTGGACCATAATGCATAAAAAGATAATGCATCAGGAAAAATTCATTGAGTACACTGATTGCCTTGACATTTTGAATAATTTGCAGCCTATTCAAAGATTCTGTTTGTGCATATCTAATCTGTTAAATATAAGGGAATTGCATTGCATTAAGCATTGTGTGACTAATAGCAATAAGTAAGAAGGTTTATGAGAAAAATTACATTTGTTTGAAACTCATTACTCCAGTCAATATGTGAAGACTAAGAAAGAAGTGAATAAATTTACACAGTAATATAAAAAGGACTTTCCTAAAGCGATAACTAATTAAAAAGGAAATAAATCTTAAGAATTGCCTTATTTGGCATACCTAGAAAAAAATAAATAGAACTGAACAGTTTAAAAGATGAGGTTGAGAATAACTAAATTTATTCAAATAAATACTAAAATGGGATTAGACTAAGGAATAACAAACATGTTAGTTGCCTTCAATTCCAGAAGTTCATTAATGACAGTGTGGGTCCTAATAATATTTATTTAAGTTGAGGACTATACTGGTCTAAAGTGTTAAATGGAAGCTTCACATCTATTTTTATTACTGAAGAAAATTTTTAAGCACCACTGGCATAAGGAAATAAACCACGATACTTAATTCCATAGAAATATATGTGAAAGTAGTCCAAACTGAGATTAAGCTGTTTAAAGTTGGTTGGACAGCTAATGTTAACTGGATGGCAATTGAAAAAAATGATTCAAGATTCAAGATTCAAGATGCAAGAGAGTTTATTGTCATGTGTCCCAGATAGGACAATGAAATTCTTACTTTGCTTCAGCACAACAGAATATAGCAGGCATGAATACAGAACAGATCAGTGTCCATATACCATTATATAAATATATACACACATGAATAAACAAGCAGATAAAGTGCAAATAAACAGATAATAGTAAGATTAAATGAGAACTTACCAGTTTGAAGTTTGATCTTTATTTTATGAGGAGTTACGATGAGGGACTACGTGAAGAATCCCGTACAGCCGCACGTGCGTCAATCTTCAAAGCAGCGGTGTGAAATCACAGATAATAGTGACTGAAGTATAATAGTAAGACGAGAGAAGACTAGAACTACCAGCTCGATCTTTATGAGGGTGGGAGCGGAGGGCACGTAGTCCCTCATCGTAACTCCTCATAAAATAAAGATCAAACTTCAAACTGGTAAGTTCTCATTTAATCTTATTATTTTACTTCGGAGTCACGTGAGTGACTACGTGAAGATTTCAATGCTCAGTGATTTCATGCCACGAGAAACAAGTCTACACAACCACAACTGCTTCATTGACAAATGAGGGAAAACATTCATAATGCATACAGCATGACATAGATTTAAAACATGCTGATGCTGTTAAATGAAGTAATCATAATAGTCCCATCTCTCATCTGGATGGAACCTATAAACAGAATGTAAAATGAGATTGAGAAATACCCTGGTCTGGCAACGGTTATTATCAAATGTTTGGAAATTCGTTCTTTTGGCCATGCTTCAGCCGTTAGGATGTGGCCCAGCGAGACATAATTAACCGTTGCTGCTGCTGTTGTAGCAGCCCTGGTAGAGTGAGATCTCGAATCAGTATCTACTCCTGTATAACTCAACTCCGTTTCATCACCTGTAAATGGTCTGAACTGATACGTTCTTATAAAGTTTTTTGTAACTAACAATCATAGCTAGCTAAGAGCCTCGAAGGCTCTTGGTGACCTTGACGTATTGTTGTATATGCGAGCCCTCACATAACTAAAGGTCCCTGGATATGCCTTAACCTATTTTGAGACCTGACACCCCTTCTGCTCTGCTTAAGTAAATTATAAACATAAAATACTATACATATTATTTACAGATGTAATCATCCTGTCCCGTCGCAATTATGTAGCGACTGACCTGTTGCGCTAAACCAGCGCCAGGAGGATAACTACCTAATGAGATCCGCCAAAGCTAAGAATGTAGCTAGAAACCCCCTGGTGAAAATAGTGTTAACACAATGTCAACCTCCCATACTGCATTGTACTTGTCCTTGCAAGTTTGATTTTATCCTTTAAAAATAGATTGGATGGGTATATGGATGGGAAAGGAATGGAGGGTTATGGTCTGAGTGCAGGTAGATGGGACTAGGGGGAAGTTTAAAAAAAAAGTGTTTGGCACGGACTTGAAGGGCCGAGATGGCCTGTTTCCGTGCTGTTATGGTTATATGGTTATATGGTTATATGCAATGGCTGATTTCCCGAGCCACAGGCTGAACCAGCAAGTTACGTTTAAAATAACCATATAAGGTTGCATTCTTATTATTCCCGACAAATCGGGAATCAAACTGCATAGGCCAATCACACAGCTGGAACATAAAGTGGGCTCTTGATGCTTTATTTGAAGCCCCGACTGATGAAGCAAAATGGAAGAAGACATAAAAGACCATTCCTCCTGCTTGTAGCGAGAATGTATCTTTCGCCACTGTTATGCCACACATTTTTGCAACCTGTGAATTAGTATGAAAACAACATATCTATATTCGGTGATGCATTGAATCAGAATTTCATAAATATGGTGTGGTCCAACACCCATTCTGTGTTGTCATTGATCTGTACTTGATGATACTCCAGTGGCAAATGAGATTATGTACCTATTACAGGATTCTTTTACTTGATTGCACCCACGTGACTATCATATGCCACCATCATAGTGTATCAACATGAAGTTGAGCTTGCAGATATGTATATTCGCTCAATCACTCTTTAACCCATAAAATGCACGTAGGGTCTATAGATAGTTGATACCAATAACTGCAGAGTTAATAGCTCATGCAAATCTCCTTCACCTCCAACTAGAGATGACATTCGCAATTTCCCACCTTAGGCCATTAACATCATTTTGCAATAGAATGACATATTTATTGATCAACTACTGGAGCAATGCTGAATACTGTTTGTCCATCATAGTGACTTTAGTAGCTTCAGCTGGTAATAGCAAAGGTGTGTTATCAATTACCTTCATTGGCCCTTTATTGTTTGCCATTAAGCATGCTGTCAGTTCTCCCACTTGCACAGCTGCATCACATCTATTACATTGCCAATTAGTCTAATGAATAGAAAGCTGCTTTATAACCACAAGACTGTTCCATGTTTCTATTGACTCCAATCTGTTGCCCAGGGCGGAGTCACAGGCCAACTAATAGCCAAAGGCAAACACCAATGACCAACTAGTCCATTGATAACAACTTAATTTTAACTGGATAGAGGAGCCCAATTTCTCAAATATAGTTTGAGACTGAAACAGTGGATTTTAGCAAAATACAGCATCAAAATATCATCCAGCCAATACATAACAAGTGTTTTTTTAAACTCTGAGTAGTCCTCTTTGAATGATTTATTGTCATCATACTGTTATATTGGCTCATCATAGTAATGCCTCCAAATATCTCCAATAATCACTGTAAATGGAAACAACCTATAAAATCAGTTGTTAATCAGCCATCTTTCATAATGAACAGGCCACTCCTGCCATCATTTCATGTCTGCCCTGAATGGCAACTCTGGCCCGATTCCCGAACCTGTCTTGCAAGACAAACCTGGCCACAATACTCCGCCTATCCGATAATTCTACCCTGTCCCAAAACAATCTGGCCATAATTCTGAGCCTGACTCAAAAGACAATTCTTGCCACAATTCTGAACCTGCCTTGAAAACAATTCTGCCCTTATTTCCGAGCCTGTCTCGAAGGCAATCCTGGCTAAAATACTGAGCCTGCCTCAACACAATTCTGGCCCAATTCCAACCTGCTTGGAATGCCAGCAATGTCCAGTTTTACATGGTTAAATGCCTCTGAGTAGATGACAATGTCTTAATCATTTGTGTATTGTACAACCAAGTGTAAATCTTACCAACTTGTAAGTTCCCTTAGTAGTAGAGTATAACTGATAGAGTGCGTACACCCTCTGGCCATGCGTTGTCACTGAAACTATGAAGCCTTGCTCGTCGTTGGCCTTAATTGGTCCAACAGCTTGTGCTTCGTCCTCCAGGTTTTGCATGTTGAATAGGTCTTACCTGAATAGAAGCTTCGGCGGCTGGCTCTAATGTCCCCCTGATAGCGGTGTTCACTGCATTGTGTTGGGATGGCAACCTTGCTGCCAGGAATGGTACCTCTGACACGTGCCCTTCATCCCTTGGGGTATGCTCCATGGCTAAACCCTCAAAGTCGGCGTCAGATTTACACTGACCCGGCATGTTCTCCTCCTCCATAAGGGAGACATTAAGCAGCCCTGTTACAAGGCACTGCTGTCGCGGCCTCACCAATAGGCCCACCCTTCAGGGTCAGATCAAAACTGCCCCGGTAAGCTCACCTCCTCCATTGAGGGAGACATTATGCAGCCCTTCTACAGCTGCTGTTGCCATACATTAAGCAGCCCTATTACAAGGCGCTGCTGGCGCGGCCTCTCCCACAGGCCGGCACTGCCATAGACTCGGCATCCAGAAGGAGCCTCCTCTCCATTAGGGCTCCCACCTGGCCAACCTGCAAATTTATTTTTATTATCGTCCCCAGGTCTGACCATTTTGGTCAGTTTACCCCATACCTTGGAGACCACTGCGGTCTGGGCACCGCATTGCGGCTGCATTTCCCCCCGGGAATCCCAGCGTCTATCTGCATACTGGAGGAAAACCTACCGGCACCAGGGCTGAACGTTCAGGTCCTTTTAACCCCGATCCTGGGGACCCCTGCGGTCTGGCAGCCGCATTACTGCTGGATTTCCCCTCCACGGGAATCCCAGCATCTATCTGCCAAATGAGGGAAACCCTCCCGGCACCCGGAGCGCCTGGAAGTCACTGACCACCTTGTCAGTGACTGAATTCACGAAAGCCGACATTCCACAGCTACCCACTTCCGCGGTCGGAACCGGGGTTTCCCCACAGCCCATAGCTGGTTCCCTCGTCCGCCCTCGCGAAGCATCCGGCAGGAAAACCCCTGCATCAAGAGGTTCCTGCAAGGAAACAAAACAGGTAAGAAATACAACCTTACCTGAAGTTTAAACTTAACGCGCTGGAGGAGCTCTGCCGCTCCAACCGGTCGCCTGCACCAATGCGTCTGACATAATGATGCACATGCGGCTGTACGGGATTCTTCACATAGTCACTCACGTGACCCCGAAGTAAAATGGTCTATTAATGTTCAGAGTTTTGTTTCAGGTGAGTTTAATGGTGGCTGTGGGGAAGGGGCTATCCCTGAACCTGGACGTTGCAGTCCTCAGGCTCATGTACCTTCTACCTGAAGGTAGTAGGGAGATGAGTGTGTGGCCAGGATGGTGTGGGTCCTTGATGATGCTGCCAGCCTTTTTGAGGCAGCGACTGCGATAGATCCCCTCGATGGTAGGGAGGTCAGAGCCGATGATGGACTGGGCAGTATTTACTACTTTTTGTAATCTTTTCCGCTCCTGGGAGCTCAAGTTGCCGAACCAAGCCACGATGCAACCGGTCAGTATGCTCGCTACTGTGCACCTGTAGAAGTTAGAGAGAGTCCTCCTTGACATACCTTGACAATAGAAGGCTTCATTCAAGTTAACACATATTGGTGGGTCCTTGTAAATCCAGACTGTTACCGGACTGTTCAGGTAGGTCATGCTGTTCCATTATTTAACATAGTGATTTGTATGTCAGTTAATTAGAAATTATTGTGAAGATTGTTGAAGGCATTTTAGATGGTGGAATATCTGTTCATTTAGGAAGAACTGCAGTTATTAGACAATTGCAGCAGGGATGTAAAAAGTAAGGATTTTGCCTTACCAATTATTTCTTTGAGAATACAATTTGCAGCATGGTTAGTGATACATAACTTGCTTTCCAAAAAGCTTTGGATAAAGTGCAGCACAGTAGCGTGACCTTAGCTTTTGTAGTAATAGTGACAGTTGTTATCCTGGACAGAGATGTATTCTAGTATTCGGAGCCAGGGTGATAAATGGACTGTATTTTTGTACTTTTGTATTTTTACTACTGAAAGGTGGCACAGTGGTGCAGCAGTGGAGTTACAGCCTTACAGCGCTTGCAGTGCCAGAGCGCCAGGTACAATCCTCACCATTGGTGCTGTCTGTACGGAGTTTGTATGTTTTTCCCGAAACCGCTTTGGTTTTCTCCGAGATCTTCAGTTTTCCCCAACACTCCAAAGCCATACCGTTTTGTAGGTAATTGGCTTGGTATACGTGTAAATTGTCCCCCATGTGTATAGGATAGTGTTAATATGTGGGGATCGCTGGTCGGCACAGACCCGGTGGGTCGAAGGGTCTGTTTCTGCACTGTATCTCAAAACTAACCTAAACTATTGTTCAGCTCCAAATCCATCTTCGCTAATGTTTGAATGGAAACATTAAAGTCATCTTCTACAAATACAAGGATCTGCAGATGCTGGTTTACAAAATAATAGACACAATGTGCTGAAATAATTCAGCAATTCAGGCAGCATCTCTGGAGAATATGGATAGGTGACGTTTTGGGTCAGGGCCCCTCTTCAATCCAATGTTTTCGTGTATGTTTAGAAATGTGCAATAGGAATCACATAAATTGCATCTGGTCAATTTGAATATAATAGAGGCATTGGCCTAAATGGGGCAGATGTCTATTAATTTGAAATCCAATTAACATGGGAAACTGACAAAACCAAACATATGTGAAGTAGTAGTGATCTGGAAAGCATTGCCTGAAAGGATATTGGAAGAAATACAACTGTGAGTTTCACAAAGTAATCGATTCCTTCTTAAAATAGAAAGAATTGCAAATTTACAGAATAAAAGCAGGAGTGCACCACCAGCATATTGTTTTCCAAAGAACAGATCAGTCACAAATAGCTGAAGAGTATCTATTCTGTATCATTACGATGTGACCTGAAGACTGATTAATATAACATCTAAGAAGTGACAATGGAGGAAAAAATAAGTAACCAAAAAGCAGAGCAACAGACTTTGTCTATACAGACTTTAGCAAGGCCTTTGATGAAGTTCAGTGTGATATGTTGCTCTGGAAGATTATATTGCATAGGATACAGGGAAAGCTAGATAACTGGATACAGAATTGACTTCATAGTAAGAAACAAAGGATGACAATGGAAGGTTGTTTCTTGGACTAGAGGCCTATGACTAGAGGTGTCTCTCAGACATTGATGCTGGGCACATTGCTGTTTATCATGGACAAGGCATGATGAGTAATTTCGCAGATGACACTAAAAGGGTGTCTTAATCAGCTAAGTGGACTGTGGAATTGGAAATTGGAGTTCAATTTTGTTTTTGTGGTGCAAGTTTGTGGTGATGCATTTTGGGAGGTCAAACCAGGGCAGTGAATGTTATGGCTCTGGGGAGTGTTGTTTGAGCAAATGGATCTCGGAGTATAACTACGTAGTTCCCTTTAAGTTGTGTCACAGGTAGATAGAGTGGTGAAGAAGACTTTTGGCATGCAGGCCTTCATCATTCAAGGAATTGAGTATAGTAGTTGGGATGTTATGGTGTAGTTGTACAAGACCTAGCTCAGTTTTGTTCACCCTGTTATAGTAAAGATGCTATTAAACTGGAAAGTGCAGAGAAGATTTAAAATGATGGTGCCATTCTCAAGGGTTAGAGCTTTAGGGAGAAGCTTTACAAGCTAGGAATTTATTCCTTCAAGTTCAGGATAATGAGGGGTGATGTTATAGAGGGGAATATATATGGTGAATTCACAAAGTCTTTTACTCGGGGAGAAGCTGTCAGTGGTGGAGCATATATACATTCAGGGACGGGCAAAAGGACAGCAGTGGAAAATGCAATTATTGCATGAAGAATGTAAAAAGATTTAGACAGAAGATTGATGATCTTAAATTAAGTTTAAGCTTAGGTTTATTATTGTCACATGTCACATGCCATCCAAACAGATCAGATATACCATACAGATATACAATCAGTTCAAACTCAAGTGCAATAAATAGAGCAAAGGGAAAGATACAGAGCGCATAATATCGTTCTCAACATTGTAGAGGATTGCAGCACAGCAGTTACATTCAAAAACTTGATAGCAATGGGGAAAAAGCTGTTCCTGGGTCCAGTGGTACACGCAAGCAGGAAGATGAAGGAATGACCAGGGTATGACGTCTTTGATTATGTTGGCTGCTTTTCCGTGGCAGTGTGAAGTGTAAATTAAGTCGATGGCGGAAGGTCTTGTCTGTATGATGAGCATCTACAACATTGCAATTTCCTGAGGTCTTGGGCAGAGATATTCCCAACCCTAGATGTAATTCTAAGTGTTAATCAACCAGGAAACAGATTTGGTTAAGTTGTGGCAGAGGGAAATGGAGCATTGTATATTTTCCAGACTAGGGAGTATAGAATGTGGAAGGTACACAAAAATGCTGGAGAAACTCAGCGGGTGCAGCAGCATCTATGGAGCGTAGGAGATAGGCAACGTTTCGGGCTGAAACCCTTCTTCAGACTGATAGGGGGAGGCGGGGAGAAGAAAGGAAAAAGGAGGAGGAGGAGACAGCCCGAGGGCTGAGGGAGAGGTAGGAAGGGGAGGAGACAGCAAGGGTTAACGGAATTGTGAGAATTCAATGTTCATGCCACCAGGATGCAGTCTACCCAAGCGGAATATGAGGTGCTGTTCCTCCAATTTCCGGTGTTGCTCACTCTGGTCGTGGAGGAGGCCCAGGACAGAGAGGTCGGATACGGAATGGGAGGGGGAGTTGAAGTGCTGAGCCACCGGGAGGTCAGGTTGGTTATTGCGGACCGAGCGGAGGTGTTCGGCGAAACGATCGCCAAGCCTACGCTTGGTCTCACCGATATAGATCAGCTGACATCTAGAGCAGCGGATGCAATAGATGAGGTTGGAGGAGGTGCAGGTGAACCTCTGTCGCACCTGGGTTTCAGCCCGAAACGTTGCCTATCTCCTTCGCTCCATAGATGCTGCTGCACCCGCTGAGTTTCTCCAGCATTTTTGTGTACCTTCGATTTTCCAGCATCTGCAGTTCCTTCTTTAACACAATAGAATGTGGAATTCTGACCAAGAATGATCTGAAATAATTGAGTCCTGAGGGAACAAAAGGCATAGATGCGAGCTTTTACAGTGGATAAGTTTGATAGTGCACCGAGCGGGTGAGCCCTCGCTGGGGCTCGCTGGAGGTGAGCGCTCCGTTTCGCTGGCCCAGGGCAGCCGGCAGCCTGAAGTCGCAGCCTGAAGTCGCTGTCTGCAGAGCTCCAGCTGGTGCGGCGTCTACAGCCCGGGGTCCCTCGTGGGGGACCCGGGGGAAGAAGAAGCCATCATTGCCGGCCCGCGGCCAACTTCTACCGCGGGGCCGGCATGGACTTACCAACACCCCTGCGGGGGAGCTTCGACCGCCGGCCCTGCAGTCTACGGTGCTTCTGGCTGCGGCGGAGACTTTAAATCTCGACAGCCGGCCTGCGGCCTACAACAGCTTAAAGCCGCGGTCTCCGGTGAGGAAGAGCCGATCCTGGACTGACTCTGGACTCTGGTCCTGTTCACGGAGGGGAAATGGAGGAGGATTGGCCAAATGTTTGTGCCTTCCACCACAGTGTTGAATGCTGTGGCGGATGTTTGTGTTACATTTTTTTATTGTGGTTGTGTGTTCTTTATTATTGTATCGCTGCTGACAACCCAAAATTCCACCAGCTTGGCTGTGTGGTCATTAAAATACTATACTATACTATATGCTGGCATTCCCTGCTTTTATGCACAAACAATAAGAAAATAGGAAAAAGTGATATACTGAAGGGATGGCAGCAGGCTGGATAAAGGAAGTAGAAATACCAGCAATGGGTTTAAACTTTTACATATCTTTAAATACATTAAAAATGTATTATACTCAAATGAACTGTGAAGGTGGATTGGTGAGCTAAAAGCCCTATTTCGCGCATTTGATTTTATATAATTCTCTGTAAATTGGAAGATAAAGTAATGGAAATTAAGCTTAAATGACATCACCGCCAGTTTCTGGAAGCTGTTCCTTCCATTCCTTTTGTTAAATTCAATTGCGTTATAGCACAATAGTTGATGATAAGTTTGGAAGATAAGATGAGGCAAGTCGATAAACAGGTGACAGTAAGCTTGGGCTTCAAAAGCCAGAAAGTTATAGGATGAAGCAAACAGGTTATAAAGCACTGTTATTTATTATCCTTCCAAATTCCCTTTGGGTGAGACTGGTACTAGCTTCTGTTTCTTCTGCTGTCCAAGGCATTATGATATTTCCATCTATCCGACACAATCATGTGGATATGTTCTCTGGATAAGAACCCCCAGGGTAGTTAAAGAGGTGATTTACTGTCAATCATGCCTGACAATAAATCTGACCACTGCATGACCTTCGATTGCAGGAAGAATGTAGAAAGAGATGGAATTGATTTTTTTTTTTACGCTGGATGCACTCTGCCAAATTGTATTTTTCAGAAAAAAAGATAGTTTTTGGATTTCTGGAGAATTTTTTGTTGCAAATTTCAGCATTTCTATCGAGAAATGTTCATTTAATTGCTATGCTCCTGGGCTAAGTTGGCAAGCAGTTCAATGAGGTTTCATGGTGGGGAGTTCTGCAAGAAACAAAACTGCTGACCGAAAAGGAAAAAGGAAGGAAATAATGACCAGTGTGTCAGAGAAGATTGAAAGCTTGAGGATTGTTTCTTTCCAGAGCTTATTCAACATGCTGGTGAAACAGTCCACTTGTTCCAGGCCCGGAAATACATTTTCAAGGATGAATATGCAGTTAGATTCAGTGCTCTCTACAGAAAAGAACAAAACAAACAATGGTCTGCAGAAAGATTTGTTGTTACATTGTGGCTTTCCTAACTATTGAACTAGATTGCATGGGGAAGTTATACTGAATATGAAAAAAAAGAACTTTTCTTCCAAACGATACTTTGTGGACATGTATTTTCACGCGAGTGGATTTAATTTTTCCCTTCGTATTTCCAGTTCATAATTGATTCAAAGTCCTGAAAATACTTTAAGAGTGGAAACAATTGCATAAACTAGTGCAAAATTTCTGAGATGACAATGGCCTTTTGCAGAGTCAGAAGGTTTTCATCAGGGAACAATTTACAGATTCTACAGAAAAAGCAGTGAAAATCCAGCGTATTTTCAGTAGGTGCTGCAGATTTCACTATCACTTAATTGGTGCCCATGTCATCTGATGGAATGTGAATGGGATTACAATCATCTATTCTAATCCTGTCATGATTGCCTTCTATCTTCCATCAAATGTATGCATTGAAATGAGACCAAAAATTCACAGAATGACCGAAACTACTAAACCATATAACCATATAACAATTACAGCACGGAAACAGGCCATCTCGACCCTTCTAGTCCGTGCCGAACACGTATTCTCCCCTAGTCCCATATACCTGCGCTCAGACCATAACCCTCCATTCCTTTCCCGTCCATATAACTATCCAATTTATTTTTAAATGATAAAAATGAACCTGCCTCCACCACCTAAAGTTGAGGGAAGCCCTCGAGCTCATCATGTTGTGGACTTGGTGGGCCGAAGGGCCTGTTTCCATCCAGTATCTCTAAAGACTAATAAATAAATCATAACAAACTGAAGTTCCATGGGTAGAGCAATGGGAATGATGCAGAGTGCAGGATATAGTTCTCAGCATTGTAGCACAGCAGTTCCAAGGACAAAGTCCAATGTCCGCAATGCGGTAGAGGAGAATTAGATTGTAACCTATCTTATGGAAGTACCGTTCTGGAGCTGTTTTTGAGTCTGGTGGTGCATGCTTTCAAGCTTTTGTATCTTCTTCTGGAAAGGAGTAGGGAGAAAAAGACTAGAGGAGGAAAGGTCTTTGACAATGTTGGCTGCTTTTTTGAGGTAGTGTGAAGTGTAGATAAAGTCAATGGTGCGGCGTTTGGTCTGTGTGATGGACTGGGCTATATCTACAACTCTGTGTACCATTAAATATTTACTCAACTCCACTTTAAAAACCTCTCAACCCTGGAATTTTTTATGGACCAAAACTATAAGTAGTATTCTAGGGTAGACAAAAGTGCTGGAGAAACTCAGCGGGTGCGGCAGCATCTATGGAGCGAAGGAAATAGGCAACTTTTTGGGCCAAAACCCTTCTAAGGCCTGACCAATTTCCTGTACAATTGCAACAAAACATTATTTTTAAACTCCGACCCTTTTGCAATGTAGGCAAAAATGTTGTTTGCCTTCTTAACTACCTTGCTGGTTCTGCTTACTAGCTTTTTGTGATTCATGTACAGGAGTTCTTACAATAGCTCCCTCTGAATGTCATTCACTTTCGGTCTATCTATTTAAATAATAATCTGCCATTTAATATTTTTTATCAAATGGAATGACCTCATACTCACCCACATTAAAGTCCATTTGGCAATATTTTGCTCACTCACTCATTCTATCTATCTATATCCTGTTGAAGAAACACTGTATCCAAATCATATCATGCCCGTCCAACTATTTTCATATTGTCTTTTAATTTTTATTGATCCCAAACATCCCAAACATTACAGAGAAGATTAAGGAGGATGATGACAGGACTTGAGGGTCTGGGCTATAGGGAGAGGTTCAAATCAAATCAACCTTTATTGTCATCTTGCAAGCAACAGTTGTACAGTGCAAAAAGAAAAGACGTTTCCCAGGGAATACCGGGGCATCACACATGAAATTTAAAACATTTCACACATAGTAACACTAAAAACAATCCAGTCCCTGATGGAACAGTATAGTTAAAAAGTAGGTAAAAACAACGTTAAAATACAGTAAAACCAATCATAAACATGTCCGGGGTGGCTGATTTGAGTGGCCAGTGCCAGTTATTGAAGTGGCCAGTGCCAGTTATTAAAGTGTCCGTGCCAAACCGCAGAATCAGGTGACTATGAGTACAGAGTGGCTGTTTAGCAGCCTCACAGCATATGGCAGGAAGCTGTTTAGCAGTCTTGTAGTCCGGGCTTTGATGCTGCGATATCTCTTGCCTGATGGCAGGAGATCCAGGTGTATGTGGAGGGGGTGCAGTTTGTCCTTAGCAATTCTCTGAGCTTTTTTCCGACAGCGGCTCTGGAACAGTTGTTGTACCGAGGGTAGGGAGACGCCAATGATCTTCTCTGCTCCCCTCACTACCCTCTGCAGAGCCTTCCTGTCCGAGCAGTTTGAGGTGGAGTACCACATATTTATGCAGTACATGAGTACAGACTCCACCGTACCCCTGTAGAAAGTCCTCAGGTTGTTGGTGGGGAGTGAGGCCTGTTTTAGTTTCCTCAGGAAGTGCAGTCGCTGATGGGCCCGTTTGACGGTCCCAGTGGTGTTCCTGGACCAGGTGAGGCTGTCTGTAATTTGCACCCCGAGGAACTTTATGCTCTCCACTCTCTCCACTGTGGCGCCACTGATGTTAAGGGGTGCATGCTTTGGCTGCGCCCTCCTGAAGTCGACAACCATCTCCTTTGTTTTGTCGACATTTAATTCTAGATTATTTTTGCCGCACCAGTCCACTAGTTGTTTTACTTCCTCCCTGTACATTGATTCATCATCTCCGCTGATGAGTCCCACCACTGTTGTGTCATCCGCAAATTTTATGATCTTATTTGTACGCTGGGACTCCATTCCTTGGAGCACAGGAAGATGAAGGGTGATCTTATGGAGGTGTATAAAATCATGAGAGGAATAGATCGGATAGATGCACAAGAGTTACAAAAATACAAATACAAATTACCTTTATTGTCATTCAAACAGACAGAGGTTTGAACAACATTTCTTGCCCAGAGTATGGGAATCGAGGACCAGAGGACATAGGTTTAAGTTGAAGAGGAAAAGATTTAATAGGAATCCGAGGGGTAGCTTTTTCACACAAAGGGTGGTGGGTGTATGGAACAAGCTACCAGAGGAGGCAGGGACTATCGCAAAGTTTAAGAAACAGTTAGACAGGTACATGGATAGAACAGGTTTGGAGGAATATTGGGCAAACACAGGTAGGTGGGACTAGTGTAGCTGGGATATGTTGGCTGGTGTGGGCAAGTTGGGCCAAGGGGCCACGCTGTATCACTCTATGACTCTATCTTGATCGCTCATTGGGATCATCGGGACCTGGGTGGCTGGGAGTCTAATTAAATATTCTCTGCACCAATTCGGCAAGCATGTCAGACTTCCCAGAAATGTGAATTGTTTTGTGGTGAGTCTGATACCTCAAGGCTGATAGAACCTCTTTGGGGACTAAGACCAGCAATATTCAGCCCATTATTGTTCACTACAGAAACTGTGCATGTGCTACTCTAAGTAAAAGAATGTCATCAGAATAGGAAAATGCTTTCCTGCAAGATATTTGCAAGATATTTACGATGGTTTTTTTTACTTGTTATTATGTTTGATGGACCAAGAAGGCTGGATCCACTTGGTTAACTACTTTCAGAAATGCAGCTGCTACCTGAGATTTCACAGGTAATAGCCTTCATTATTGCACAATTCAACAATACTTACACATTTTTTGCATTGAAAGAGGCAGCGTGAATGTCACTTTCATTCAAATCCTGTCACGTTTAATACTGGTTGATTCCTTCAGTCTCCAGCAGATACGGTTTGTCATTTGATCCTTAACCTCAAGCGACAGGTTTTTAAGAATGAAGGGCTTTCCCTTCGCTGCGGGTTGTAAACAACTAGTTTTTAAGCCATATCCTTGCTTTCTTTCTCCAGCATGGGTGCCTGCTGATAATAGGCAACAAGGTCATTTATGTTTAGCTGCCATTGACCTTAAACATGTTGGGCGTAAACCCAATCTTTTCAGCCCTGCAACATTTAAATTATAACCCATTTCTGCAGTTTGTGGATGACCTGTTATTGCTTGCACACTTCCTGTGCCAACTATTTCCCATATCTTACAGGCACAGAAGTAAAACGTCAAAGTTAACATTTGCTGTTTTATAACATACCTGAATTCTGTTTTACACAATTGCACTTTGGTAATTTATAAATATATTAGCGTTATATAAATGGGAAATTGTGTTTATTTCTAACAAATTCTTAACTACCTTGATGGATCTTTAAGGCAGATTTTTTTAAGGCAGAGATTGACAGATTCTTGATTAGTAAAGGTGTCAGGGGTTATGAGGCAAAGGCAGGAGAATGGGGTTGAGAGGGAAATATAGATCAGCCAAGATTGATTAGCACAGTGGACAATGGGCTGAATGGCCTAATTCTGCTCCTCGAACTTATGATCCTGTTAGCTTTTTGTGATTGCCAAAATGCAATACATTCTGGAACATTTTATAGTACATACAAAATTTGAAGAAAAACTGAGCATTGAGCTACAATTTGTGCTTTATTACATTAAAGTTGATCAGTATTATAATTCAATGTGAAACTATCTCCAAAATACTAATAAACTATGAATTAAATCGATTAAAAAAACAATGCCATTGCCATATGATTCTTATATTTAGAATTATCTTGAATGTTGGTGATACCCTTCATTATTTTCAGAAATTGATTTGTGATTGTCACAAAAGCACCAATTTACAGTATGTTTTCAGTCTGAACAAATCCTTCCTCGATTAAAATAGTGTAATAAATCAGATGATAGCCTTTTCTAAGCTGGTACACTAAATGAGTGATGGAAGTTAGCTTCCAAATTAGTGAAAGTGGTCCACTAATGGGCTGGTCTTGTTACTAGGCTTAACATAGAAGTGACAACTATAATCTCAAAGTAAAGATGGTCCTACTTTTTGCCACAGGCAGATGAGCACAGATCACACAACTCACCAGGTACTGATTCCATACACCCTGATGGTGTTAGTGCTGTGGAACATTATTAGGTACATTCCTAACATAGCAGCTTTTGTATATCTGAGCTTTAATTTTACTGATTGTGTTGAATACTTTCAAGAGAGAGCTGGATAGGGCTCTTAAAGATAGCGGAGTCAGGGGATATGGGGAAAAGGCAGGAACGGGGTACTGATTGGGGATGATCAGCCATGATCACAATGAATGGCGGTGCTGGATCGAAGGGCCGAATGGCCTACTCCTGCACCTATTGTCTATTTCTAAGATGGTGCCCAACCCAGGCAACTATTTGTGTGCTAGCCACAGAAGCAGATCTACAATCACATATTACAATCGCTCCGCACTTTTAAATCTCTCTGTACACTGTGAATGGCTCGATTGTAATCATGTATCGTCTTTCCCCTGGCTGGTTAGCATGCACAAAAGCTTTTCATTGTACCTCGGTACACGTGATAATAAACTAAACTAAACCACAAACTGCTTAAATAAAGTAAAATGACACCAAATGCTGGAGTAACTCAGCAGGTCAGGCAGCATCTCTGGAGAACATGGATAGGTGATGTTACAAACTGGAGAAGGGTCCTGACACACAATGTCACCTATCCAAGTTCTCCAAAGATGTTACCTAACCCATTGAGTAACACCAGCATTTTGTGTAAACCAGCATCTGCAGTTCCTTGTTTCTATTGCTTAAATAGACTAATAAGTTTACTGTGCATTATGTAGCAAGTTATGCAAGAATGCAAAATAAGAAAGGCATACAATACATTTCAAACCAAGAATCTGTGAATAATAAGGTCAAAAGAATAGAAAGTGATGATTATTTCAGGAAGTATTTCTAAGGTCAGAATATTATTGAAACATAGTTCGAAAATTTGTCCTGGAGCTGTAATAACTATCATGTGAAAATTAGTCAGCGTACAGAAATGATGACTAGAGGACAGGCAAGGACATTGTTAAAAGAGCATAAAATGCATTACATAATGTAATTTAGGTTGACAGTATGCTAATAGGAAAAAAAAACATTCTGCTTTCATTGATATGATTAAAAATAATAAAACTATAGGAAAAAAAATCCTCTTAAGAAAAAGCTAACATTTTCTACAAAAGTGAATAATGTTTCCGTTTGCTCTTAAATTAATGACCCATTTACAGTTTTAAAAATCTGAATTTTCAAGGCTGTACCTTCAATTTCATTAGCAAATCATCAATTAGTGTTGCTAAGTAGAATGAGTGAGCCAGCATTTAGCATGCCTGATAAAGTGCTCCACAGTTACAATAAAGCTACCTTTGTTTTGTGATAAACACATATTTTAGCCCTCAAATATAATATGTGTTTTTGTAAATAAAAATGCTGATGGTTGTTATGTCTTACAGTCATGTCATTGTTTTTGTTTCAAAAGAAACCTAGTTTTACCCTGGTAATCATTAAACCAACATCAATAAAGCATTTTCAGCTGCAGCCACAAGACATTTCTTTACTTCTTTACCAAGTAATTCTGTGGTTACACTGAGTGAAAATCAGGGCAGTTTGTGCTGTAGGCTTTGCCCAGCAGAGATTGAAGAGACTTTCATGTCTTCAGTATGTATTAGATTGAAATCGTAGTCCTCAGAGGTATAAGATGAGCAGTCATCCTAATGCATCACCCTTTTCCCTAATGTTCAAAATGATAATGGAGCTTTGTTGCACCTTGTTATCACATAGCTAAGTGAAGATTATCTAGCTTGCCGTCATGGAAATGTATGATGCATTGTCATAACAGCCAAATGTTTCTTGAAATATTCCACAGTCTTCACATGCTCTGTATCAGTAGACAACAGAAGACCGCAGAAAATGAGGTCCACAGAGACTGTTCCTTCCACTATTACCCATTCCTCCTTCTCTGCTGCGTCTGAACAAAAATGAGGTGTTCCATACCTGAACATCCAAGATATCCACATTCTTTAGGGAACAGGGGGTTCCCCCTCTTTTATCACAGATGAGTACCTCACTCATGTTTCCTCTGTATCCCATAGTTCCAGTCTGAAGAAGGGTCTCAACCAGAAACGTCACCCATTCCTTCTCTCCAGAGATGCTGCCTGTCCCGCTTAGTTACTCCAGCATTTTGTGCCTCCCATAGTTCCATTCTTGTCCCCCCTCTCTCCATTTGCAACAGGGACAGTCCCCTTAGTCCTCTTTCAGCCCATCATCCGTCGCATACAACACATCATCCTCCGTCATTTTCACTATCTCCAACAGGATCCCACCACTAGTCATATCTTTGCATCTCCACCCCTTTCTGATTTCTGCAGACTCCTTTCCCTCCAAAAAAATGAAGAAGGCTTCCGACTTGAAATGTCACCCATCCTTTTTCTCCAGAGATGCTACCTGACCCATTGAGTTACTCCAGGACTGTGTCTAACCTCATAAAATGAGGCTGCTTCAAGTGAATAATAGCAAAACCATTAAGGTTCCCAATATCTAGGGAACACACAAAAAGAGTTCTCTTTGGTTCAAAACTTTAAAAAAAAAAAGCTCCATTGCAAACTAAACTAAACTAAACTAAACTAAATAACTAATCTGAAGAAGGGTCGTGACCCAAATCATCACCCATTCCTTCTCTCCAGAGATGCATTGTGTTACTCCAGCATTTTGTGTCTATCTTAAATAACTAAATTAAACTGAACTAAATTAGTCTACAGTACCACCAATTTTAGTGTCATCTGCAAATTTAGTTCAGTTTAGAGATACAGCATGGAAACAGGCCCTTCAACCCATCTAGCCCATACCGACCAGTGATCACCCATACAATAGTTCTATCCTACGCACTGTGGTCACAGGGATTATGTACAAACTGCGTACAGACAGCACCCATAATCAGGATTGAACCCGGGTCCGGCTCTGTAAGGCAAAAACTCCACCTTCTATTGCAGGCAATTCCTTTCTCCAAGCCATTTATCACACTGCTCTACAAAATCAAAAACATAATAACTTTTCTCAATTAGGATAAAAGGGTCTTCAAACTAACTCTACTTCATTCTACGCAGACACTACCCAATTTGCTGATATTTCCAACATTTTTTGCTTCTATTTCCTCCAGTGGAGAAGCTGGGAAAACTGCTGAACTCCCTCTTTATCTGTGCACCAAGTGTAATTGCTGGTGATTAGAGGAGTAGAAGTGAAGTAAGACATGCAAATCACTGGCAGTTGGTCCAAGACCCACAAAATTAAAAACAAATTATCTTCAAGATCTTTCATCCCTTGCAAATATTTGGATTTTAATGACTACTAGCTTTCCTCTCTGCTACAGATTATTTTTTGGCAGCACTTCCTGGCTGTTCCCGCACTACATGGCCCCTGAACCCCAGTTCAGCAAAATAGGTTACGCTTAATAACTTGGAGGAAAGCATTTTTACACCTGCGATGACTTCTCATTGCAAGTGATTAATTTCTGCAATTACCTGTTCATGTTGAGTGTTAATCCAGTCCCACTAGTCCACTAAAGAGACAATTCCATCCAGTGATTCAAACCATTTAAAATAAACATCTACCCTAAGACAATACAGCATTTGGATAGTTACTGGTCAAGGGCTTTTACTTATCATAGTGGCATCAACTTTTTGCCTTGAGTTCTAAGGTTGTATCTTGGTTTCCATTTTGTCACTAATAATTAGTCATGTTTTTGATCATGTTCCTACTTTCCAAGTAAGGACCTTTAAGCACAAGTATAACCTCAATCATTTTCAAGTTACCTTCTTAGTTTCTCATTGAACTTAAATCCTATATATTAGTTGCAAAGCTCTCAGTTGGATGAAGTCCAACTGACTGCTTGCCCTGGCTGGAAATTAAACTAAATTGTTAAAACTGGGAAGCATATTCCATGCATACACTAATCACTGTTCCGTAATAGTATTATAAATCATCTGCATTAAGCAGCACTTTTTTTTTTTAAATGCTTGGATGAAAGCATAAGACTTTTTTTATAATCTATGAGGACCTCCCATTTCATGTGATTAGTTTCTGCAGTTATACAGTCATGTTCAAATGGTTTAGACTCATTAGACCCATGCGGGCAATGGAAATCCAGTCCCATCAGCCATAAACCTCTCCTTATCAACCCACTAGTGTGTTATAAATGAAAGTAATTGCATGCATTGCTGCATGTGGTACAAGTGTTAGCCTTCAGTACATTTAGAACATAAACATTGCTGCGAGTTATTAATATCTGTGGCTTGGGTTTGTAGTTTGATTAACCAGAAATGACTGAGCTAGACTTCCATAAGGACAAAGAGTGTTGTAAAACAAGGACTTAATTAAGTAAATCAATCAAATAGTTTTATTAAGGAGTTACTAATCCCAAGTGATATATCAATTATTCAGACAATAAGACATCCTTGAGCCCTCCTTTTCCATTATTGATAAGATCCAATCTATCATTGTAACCATTTTCTTCCCAATTTACTTGCAAAAGGATTTAAGTACTCAATGATGCCCTTCTCGCTGCCTGGTCATGATGAAACTTTCTGTATTAACTTGGCATTTATTATTTTGTTTTATTTTGTTTCTTAACTGTTGAAGAGCTGTTTTGCTGTACATTGGTGACATCTTGCTTTACGTTGCTACTTGATTAAAACCTTATCAAATATTTTTTCTTTGCTCTATCTCATCACAAAAGAGATCTATAAATTGTTTTCATTTGGCACAACTAAGAAAATTAACAATGTTTTTATGTTTAGTATAATTCTAATCTTATTGTTTCACACATAAAATATCTAAAATAAAGCAGCTTCATTATTGTAAAGTATTACAGAAGGAAGTTATGAAGAAATTCTGAAGAAGGTCTGAAGAAGGGTCTCGACCCGAAACGTCACCTATTCCTTCGCTCCATAGATGCTGCCTCACCCATTGAGTTTCTCCAGCATTTTTATCTACAGAAGGAAATTAGTTTAGTTTAGTTACAGCGTGGAAACAGGCCCTTCGGCCCATCAAGTCTGCACCGACCTGTGATCCACGCACATTAACACTATCCTACAAACACTGGTGACAATTTACATTTTTATACCAAAACAATTAGCCTACATCTTTGGAGTGTGGGAGGAAACTGAAGATCTCGGAACAAAACCCACACGGTCATGGGGAGAAGGTACAAACTCCATCTTCTAGACAGCACCCGTCGTCAGGATCGAACCTGGATCACTGATGCTGTAAGCTCTGTAAGGCAACAACTCTACTGCTGCGCCACCGTGCCACCTAAAATGAGAGAAGAAAATATGAAAATCTTTCAAATGGAGGGAAAATAATGTAAGTTGCATGTTAAAATGTCAGGTAACAGGAGGTTAGTTTTTTGAACATTCATAATCCAGCCCAATAATTTAGTTATGGCATTAAATTAGAAGTGCTTGATCTCACAATGAGAGCCCAGTAACTAGTTATATCTCCAAAGCTGAGAATTTTGATCCATAAGCTCCTTTTGAACAATTACCTCACCACTCTTCCCCACTGCTAAGACAAGTAATAAAGAGAATGTCCCTGCATTTTAAGCATAGCGTGTAAATATAAGAGAATAACAAACTGAATCTTACCATCAGTAAACAAGCATAACAACAGAAATGCTTCAGATTTATTTAGACTTCCGAGTGGTTGATTGCATTATGATTAATATCTATTGTTTCCGTCTCGTGATTTTGATAAATACCTTTTACTTAGATCACAACCAAGCCTGGAGCCTGTTTTAACATAGGGCAGAGGAACAATGAACTAAAGCCCACTAGGGATTAGAGAGAGTAAAAAGCTGATTATCCTGAGGCATCATAGAGTTAGGCTGGTTTAATTTGATACAAAATGGAGAATAAATAGTTGCACTGTGGTATGAAAACATTGTGAATGTCCTTGGAAAGTTCATTGTTATCTCATTAATAATCAGTCTTCGAGCAGACCATGCATAATCCTTCATTGAATGCTGAGCAGCAAAGGAAATTGCAGAGGAAACAGAGATTTTTTAATTAAAAAAATAAACTTTATTCAGATTAGAAAATATTAAAAAAGAATGCAAAACTTGTAACACATTCTTATTGTGTCTATACATTCAACATTGCTAGTGTTATACCTAATGGCCCTGTCCCACTTTCCCGAGTTACTCACGAACTCTCCCGAGTTTTCCCCATGATTCGAACTCGGGGAATATCGGGTAATGTCGGTAGCGAGCTCGTAGGAGCCCGTAGGAGTCCGTAGATGTCTCGTATCGTCTCGTAATGCCAGCCGTAGGAACTCGGGGTATCAGGTAGGTCGGGACGTGTTTTCAACATGTTGAAAAATGTCCACGAGTTATAAAAATAGCCCCGAGTACCTACGAACGGCTATTACCGTAATTCTCCGAGTTCGAATCAAGGGGAAAATTCGGGAGAGTTCGTGAGTAACTTGGGAAAATGGGACAGGGCCTTAACAATGTTAGCAGCTTCTTTATACATACCACCATTGCACAGTGGCGCAGCGGTAGAGTTGCTGCCTTAAGGGCCTGTGCCACTTACGCGATCTTTACAGGCGACTGCCGGCACTCGTCATAGGTCGCCGAAATTTTCAACATGTTGAAAATTCAGCGGCGACCAGAAAGACGCTACGACTGTTTGGAGACCTCTCACAACCATAGAAGACCTCTCATGACCATACAGGCGACCCCTGGTGACAGGTTGCGGGTGACCTCTCACGACCATAGGAGACCTCTCACGACAATACAGCCTATGGTCCTGAGAGGTCTCCAAAGAGTCGTAGCGTCTTTCTGGTTGCCGCTGAATTTTCAACATGTTGATAATTTTGGCGACCTATGTCGTGTGCCAGCAGTCGCCTGTAAAGGTCGCGTAAGTGGGACAGGCCCTTTACAGCATTCAATACTGACTCCGGGTACTGGCTGTATTGAGTTCTCCCCATGACCTGTGTAGGTTTTCTCCTAGATTTCTCCAATGGTTTCCTCCCACACTCCCAAGACATGCAGGTTTGTAGTTTAATTGGCTTGGTATAATTGTAAATTGTCCCTAATGTGTGTAGGGTAGTGTTAACATGCGGGAATCGCTCATTAGTGCGGACCCGGTGGGCCAGTCTGTATCTCTAAACTAAACTAAACTAAACATATGGCCCCCTGGGGTGATATTGCTTCCTTCATTAGAGAGGTGTCCCCTCCACACTCAGCCCCTCAATATTCAGCAGAGGAAGAAAGTAAACTGTGGTTCATAGTAGACCCTTTATATTAGCTGCACTGTGCTTCAGTGCAACCTCCACATGTACTCCTACAGTCTGGAATGAGTCAGTTTGCAACATTCCCTTAGGGGCATCTCGCTGTGCTGGAAGACCAAAAGGTTTTGGGCAGACCAAAGAGCGTCTTTCACAGAATTGAAGGTCTTCCGGCAGCACATGATGTTTGGCTTTGAGTGTGTCCCAGCAAACAGCCCCCTAAATCAGTGAAACCTGAGCTTCTCAGGATGAACCATGACAAGGACCCTTGCGTCGTTGTATTGAAGAGCAAATCATTTGTAAGCAGAAAATTAACCTGAAGTGTATTGCATGCCAAAAATACACTAGTTTATCATGGAGAGACCCACATTAACAACCCAAATCATTTCTAAAGGTCAATCAAGTGAATTTACAAGTTCCAAATTTTGAGAGAAGTGTTGGTCATTAACAGTTTGATTGCTCTGAAACTGAACCTCTCATGGAGTCTATTGGAAAAGCACCAAATACCTGCGTTTTTTCCACACTTACGGAGAGAACTCTGCCTGCTCCAACTAAGCCAGGTCTGAAATGGCACAGGTGCAGTGATGATTGCATTCCAATGATGAGGAATGACTGAGGAGACAAGACAAATTTCAGGTAATTTAGACTTATAGTTGTAATATGAATGTCATTACATGCATAGAAATCTCCAATGTTCTCTTTTGTTTCTAAATTCCTATTAATTTAATTTTTGATAGAATTAATCTTAAAAGTTTTTGAATGACTCATTAGGTCTGACAGTCACAGACATTCATATTCTTTTGCAAACTTGAGATGTGGCTTTGTTGGTTATCAAAGTATTTCTGGGGGGGGAAGCACAAAATGCTGTAGTAACCTTAGGCAGCATCCCTGGAGAACATGGATAGGTGACATTTTGCATCAGAACCCGTCTTCAGACTGAGTGTCTTGGGGAGAGAAAGCAGGAAGAGAGGTGGGGGGGGGGGGGGGGGGGGTCAGGACCCTGATGTTAGCCTGTAGAAGGGTCCAGACTCGAAACTTCACCTATTCATGTACTCCAGGAATGCTGTCTGACCTGTTACTTTGCTTGGTATGATTGTAAATTGTCCCTAATGTGTGCGGGAATCACTCATTGGTGCAGACTCAGTGGGCCACTCTGTATCTCTAAACTAAACATATGGCCCCATGGGGTGGTAGTGCTTCCTTCATTAGAGAGGTGTCCCCTCCACACTCAGCCCCTCAAGATTCAGCAGAGGAAGAAAGTAAACTGTGGTTCACAGGAGACCCTTTATATTAGCTGCACTGTGCTTCAGTGCAACCTCAACATGTACTCCTACAGTCTGGAATGAGCCAGTTTGCAACATTCCCTTAGGGGCATCTCGCTGTGCTGGAAGACCAATAGATTTTGGACAGGCCAAAGAGTGTCTTTCATAGAATTGAAGGTCTTCCAGCAGCATTATGGTGACGGAGGAACTGAAGGAAATTCACATTAGTCAGGAAATGTTGGGTAGACAATAGACAATAGGTGCAGGAGTAGGCCATTCGGCCCTTTGAGCCAGCACCGCCATTCAATATGACTGATGGGACTGAAGGCCGATAAATCCCTAGGGCTTGATTGTCTGCATCCCAGGGTACTCAAGGAGGTGGCTCTAGAAATCGTGAACGCATTGGTGATCATTGGAGATTCAGGATCAGTTCCTGTGGATTGGAGGGTAGCTAATGTTATCCCACTTTTTAAGAAAGGAGGGAGAGAGAAAGCACAGATTATTAGACCAGTTAGCCTGACATCAGTGGTGGGGAAGATGCTAGACTCAATTATTAAAGATGTAATAGCGGCGCATTTGGATAGCAGTAACAGGATTGGTCCAAGTCAGCATGGATTTACGAAGGGGAAATCTTGCTTGACTAATCTTATGGAATTTTTTGAGGATACAACAAGTAAAATAGATAAGGGAAAGCCAGTGGATGTAGTGTATCTGGACATTCAGAAAGCCTTTGATAAGGTCCCACACAGGAGATCAGTGGGCAAAATTAGAGCACATAGTATTGGGGGTAGGGTATTGACATGGATAGAAAATTGGTTGGCAGACAGGAAACAAAGTGTAGGAATTAACTGGTCCCTTTCAGAATAGCAGGTAGTGACTAGTGGGGTGCAGCAAGGGTCGGTGCTAGGACCGCATCTATTTACAATATATATTAATGATTTAGATCAGGAGTCTCCAAACTATGGACCGCTGGCAACATCTGGACAGCCACAAGATTTTATCTGGCCTGCAGCAAGATCTGTGCTCGGGCTCCCTGGATCCTAAAGTCCGGTGGGTCAGAGAATTTGTAGCGTGTTTGCAGCATTTGCTCTCCACACAACAGATTTGTTTTCTTCGGAACGGATCTTTGTAAGAATAGGTTCAAACCGAATTCCCTGTTCCAGGTGGGAGCCCGTTGTCCTCAGGCTCTGCTCTATCCCTGTAGAATACATAGTTCATTCCTTGTTTCAGTCGCCGCCAGACCCTTCCCTCACCTCTCTCTCTCTCAGGTACATCATGTCTGTATCGGTGCAGCTTCCTGCTCTCGTTCAATGCTTTAATGCTTTGTCTCCCTCACTGCCAGTTCCAACCAGCTCCCACTTCCTGCTCGAGCCCGTCTCTTCCCTTCACTTTCCCGCTGTCTCTATCTCTGACTCAGAGAAAATGCGAGTGACCAAAGTCCATTCCAAGCCCGCGGACGCCATCGGCTACCTTGTCTATCCACTACCCCTGTTTGCGCATTGGAACTGGAATATTCCCTCCAAGATCGAGTCTGTACAGCAAAACTGACATATCTTTCCTTCTGCAGTTGTATAGGGCCCTTAGTGAAAGCACACCTAGAGTATTGTGTGCAGTTTTGGTCTCCAAATTTGAGGAAGAACATTCTTGCTATTGAGGGAGTGCAGCGTAGGTTCACCAGGTTAATTCCGGGATGGCGGGGCTGTCATATGTTGATAGAATGGAGCGGCTGGGCTTGTATACTGTGGAATTTAGAAGAATGAGAGGGGATCTTATTGAAACATACATGATTATTAAGGGATTGGACATGCTAAAGGCAGGAAACATGTTCCTGATGTTGGGGGAGTCCAGAACCAGGGGCCACAGTTTAAGAATAAGGGGATTTAGAACGGAGATGTGGAAAAACATTTTCACACAGAATGGTTATGAATCTGTAGAATTCTCTGCTTCAGAAGGCAGTGGAGGCCAATTCTCTGGATACTTTCAAGAGAGAGTTAGATAGTGCTCTTAAAGATAGCGGAGTCAGGGGATATGGGGAGAAGGCAGGTATGGGGTACTGATTGTGGATGATCAGCCATGATCACTGTGAATGGCAGTGCTGACTCGAAGGGCCGAATAGCCTACTCCTGCATCTATTGTCTATATTTTTTCCTACGGCCCGCAAAAATATCACATGCATTTTAGTTCTTAAGTATTCTACAAAGGAAGCAGGTGATTTCTTTCTATCAGGGATCTTGTTTAACACTGCTATCATTTCGTGGGGTTTCCATGGGGTATGGACATCTATTGTACGGGGATTATTTACACCCACTGCACTATGCGAATCAAAGGAAGAATTAGGCATTTCCTTGATGGGGAACTGCTAATGAGTTATTTGTTTTACTTTTGTTATTTTGTTATTTGTTTACTTTTGTACTTTCTGCCATATCTATCTCGGTATCTTCAATTATTGTTTCACTCTCAGATATATCTTCCTCTTCCCTAGGTGGTTCACGGTACCTTCTGAATGATTCACTCCTCTTTCTCTCTACTCGTCTAACTCGACTAGGTTTAGGCTCGCAAAAATAGTCTGGTGGCTGTACTATGTCTTTAATACCCTCCTTCTCTTTGAATACTGGGGCTAACTTCTTTGTTCTACTCCTGGTACCATGAGCTACTGGACCATCTATCAATGGTGGAGTGGATAAAGTCAAAGAATCTGGTGCTCTGGTTGCTGCTGTTTGTGGAGCAGGCTCTAATGTGGAATCTGCAGGTGGTGTTATGGGTTCTGCAGGTTCTGGATGTTTATTGTGGGCACAAGTTATACAAGGTGTGGGTGGAGCCTGGGGAACGCAAGAGGAACATGGTGGAAGCTGCAAACTTCTTTTAATTTTAACACTCGTCCAATCTTCCAAATATTCGTCTACTTCCCCCTCGAAGTCAATGCCAACCATCGGATCTCTAAACTCTAAATTTACAGGTACTAGTTTCCTTTCAGGAGATCTACCTCTTCCCTGTTCCTTATGCTTTCTTATATCTCTGCACCTTTCTTCCCTATTGCCTGGAGGAGGATTTACTTCAACTTCTTTGAGTTTTATTCCAAGTTTTGAGACTGCTTTTTCCCAATCCGCCATTCTCATAACTTCTCGATTCGCCTTTCGTTCCTCATAATATTTCCTTCATAATCCCATTAGCTCCTTCGCTACCTCACTATTACAATATTGCCAAATGATTTGTTCTGTATACTTTATTCCCTTCAATGTTCTAATGCCTCCCTTCGGCCATAATTTGTCCCCTAATTTCTTATTCAATGCCCCTGAAAAGTATCTCAATCTCTCAGCTCTTTGTGGAAATTCGCTGCATATTAATTTCAAAATCCTCAGTCATATCTCGCTCCATTTGATTCCCCATGTTTGCAGACAATGGAAGAAACTCCTAAGCCACTCACACCTTCTTAACAATTCACACTCCCCTCACAATCTCCGGGGCTATCAAACTCGCCCCTGAACAAAGGCCCAAAATTCCGTAGCGCACCAACAGTTTCACACTTCTCTCAACACAATCACACAATCAATCCTTTTAATCCAGTACCCAAATTCCTCTACCGTCTCCCACAAATCCACACAATTTCAACTCCTACAATTTTAACAATCCTAAATCATCCAAAAGTTAATGTGATCTAGGGAACAATCAAACACAGTCAAACACAATCAAACACGCTCTGGCAGCCTGTTTCCTATACCCGGAGCAATCTTAATCTAAACACATGCAAATGAACTCCAAAGACGCGAGCAAAATCCTACACAGACAAGAAATTATACCACTTATTATTATCATACAAAACCACACTCCCATATAAACTACAAGCATTTGTCTAATATCGCATTCGTTAACTGTACAGTTCCAAAAGCAAATCACAGTATATTTTAATCCCTCCTCGTGGTGTTTTCAACCAATGGAACGATCCCTCCCCCAGCACAGCGATCGGAAGGATACGAACCCCTGGTTGAACAGTCACGAATTGGACTCCAATTATAACAACAGTTTCAATCAAACTATGTTCTTATACAGTCAATTCAAACCACTATTACAACAGTGTATCTAACGTTCAAAATTTAAATCATAGGCAGTACACAGTAAATACAATGCAACAACGGCAAACTTAAATACACATTAAACTACAGCTTAAATTTTTTATTATACACAGATTAATCTGGAAGAAAATATATACACTTAAATTGACCAGCACCTCAATATGAGATCCTGAATATTGGTAAATTTGGATCGAAAAATTTTCAGCTCATTTTTTTCTTTGTCCGTTTATTTTTTTAATTCAAAAATTTATAAACAGATGCCTTTTTGCAATGAAATTCTCAGAATTGGTTAAAAGTATTTTCTGCCAATTATACTTTAACCACTGAGTTCCTGGTAACTTCACGAGACTCATCCCCCATCTTTTCAGAAATCCAGATTTTCCCACACAGGCGAGGACTCATACCCCATAGGCTCACCCGTAGGCTTCTTCCTTTCCATCTGCTTGTTACCGGGTGTCAGCGCGTAGTCGCTTCACGCTGGCAGTCGATGCCAATCTTTAGAGTGCCTCTCCAATTTGCACCCCCAGCAACGACGCAGTACTTTGCCTCTTAGTACTGTTTCAACGCAGTCCTGTATATTCAAATATCCAGCCAATTGGATATCCAAGTCTGGGCAGGTCCTCAAACCACTAGATTGCATTTGATGTCAGGCCACCAATGGTACCTAATGGTTGGTTTTTGCAACAGCTGTTGACTAAGTTTAGAGGGCCTCGAACCCCAAAAGGAGAGTGCCTCGAACCCCAAAAATGAAAAAAGAGGGCCTCAAACCCCAAAAAGGCAAGAATGCCCAAAGTGCTTGTTAGACTACTGTTCTCAGATCTCATTGGGACCCCAACCCAAGTTCGCGAATGATCGATCCACTCCGACTAGCGAAGTGAAGAAAACCGATGCAAAAACCGCACCATGGCGCCGATTTCTCCCCTCGCGATCTTGAACAGCTCAACACCCTCGATCGCAAACTTGTGTCTGGGGTCAGTTGAGATCCGGACGAGCCCCCAATGTAATTATGCTCCTAAAGCTTACACCCCTTTAGTTCAGTCAAACACCGAGTCAAGCACTGGACCACTAAACTTTATTTTTTGAACGAATAACGAATCCCCATGTACAATACCTAACCACCGCGGGTTCGATCCTTGTCTCTACTTGTCCAAGCCCTTCAGCCTCATGCAAGCAGATACCTCCAAAAGGTCACGCAGTCCCAAGCGCCCTTCCAGAAGATCGACAAAGAACCTCGTGGGAGCTACCTTTTATAGGTCATCGAACCCTGTGGGGCAGAACTACATGGGGGTGGCGCCTACAGGTCAATCAAACATATCGATTACTGAGTCTGAAGAAGGGTTTCGGCCCGAAACGTTACATATTTCCTTCGCTCCATAGATGCTGCTGCACCCGCTGAGTTTCTCCAGCATTTTTGTGTACATATCGATTACATTAAAGTGTTATTGACAGTTCCCCAACCCAATTACAAAGAGTCCCATTACAATGTTTGTACAGAAGCTTCGAGAAAGAAGTCAGCTAACTGAATAATGCAACATTTCCCCTGGCAGTATAAACAATTCAGCCAAGGCTTCACACTTCAGCCAATCATCAAACAGCAGTACAAACATCCTGCAACATTATTTACAGTATTTACAATCCCTTTGCAGCCGGCCAATCCTGCTTATGCATCTGCAACACCTTTGAGCTCCTCTGCAAAGTCCTCATACATTTTAACAATGAAGAGGACATCTGGACACCTTATCTGATATATCAATCTAAGACCTAGACTTGCTGGCACCGTCTTGCAGCCTGTGGCTTCACACAGAAAAAGGCCAACAGGCCCTGCAGATGCATAGATCCTTTATTTTATACTAACTCTGATTTGCCCATTATTTACAGGAGGAAAGCACATAATGCTGGAGTAACCCAGCAGGTTAGGCAGCATCCTTGGATAGGTGACATTTTGCATCAGATCCCTTCTTCAGACTGTGTACTGGCGACAGAAAGCAGGAAAAGAGGTGGAGGTTCAGCACCCAGATGTTTCTGTCTGTAGAAGGGTCCTGTCGAAGGGTCCCACACAAAACTTCACCTATCCATGTTCTCCAGGGACAAAGTCTGACCTGCTATGTTTCCCAAGCATTTTGTTTCTTTCCTTGGTAAGCCAGCATCTGCAGTTCCTTCTTTCTATGTTTCTGCGTGAGATTTGTCATCTGTGGCGGAAAGGTCCTGTACTCAGTATAATTTATTCAGTAGAATACTAAGTTAATGGCATGGTGGCGCAGCGGTAGAGTTGCTGCCTTACAGCGCTTGCAGCGCCAGAGACCCGGGTTCGATCCCGACTACGGATGCTGTCTGTTAGGAGTTTGCACGTTCTTCCCGTGACCTGCGTGGGTTTTCTCCGAGATCTTCAGTTTCCTCCCACCTTCAAAGATGTACAGGTTTATAGGTTAATTGGCTTGGTGTATATGTAAATTGTCCCTAGTGTGTGGAGGATAGTGTTAATGTGCAGGGATCGCTGGTAAGCGCAGACTCTGTGGGCCGAAGGGCTTGTTTCAACGCTATATCTCTGTATCTGTAGCTGTAGCTGTATCTCTGTAACAGTAGTACTCATAACTACTGTTATAACTACTGTACTGTATCAGTATTACTGTTAACTTAAATTTCCATGCTTTAGGTTTAACTAAAAAAAAGTCAAATAGTGTGATGCCTATTGCCCCGCATGCATGCTGTTTGCATCTGTTTTCATCCAATGTTTCAGAAATCCCTCCACAGTCACACATATGAATGTGAACATTTTATATGGCTATGAAATTTGGATGTATTAACTTCAAATAGCCCAATTTCGGTAGTATCACATGTATTTACTGTAATATTGCATTTTCACTACAATCTACCAAAGGCAATTTTTTAACCTGATCTCTACAGACACAGACACAGCAAACTGACAATGTAAAAGAACCACCCAGTGGTTTGGAATTGCATAACTATTACAAATATTTCTTCAGAAAACATAAACAGTTGCATGTGTCAAGTTGATGCTCGAGTATATTAAGATAATTGCTTACATGCATAATCATTCATTTTTCTAATACATCTGAGGTACAGCTTCCTACCATGTGCACCTTAAGATGGCACAGTGGCACAGCAGTAGAGTTGCTGCCTTATAGCTCCAGAGACCCAGGTTCGATCCTGACTACATGTTGTCTGTATGGAGTTTGTACGTTTTTCCTGTGACCGTGTGAATTTTCACCTGGTGCTCCAGTTTCCTCACACATTGCAAAGATTTGTAGGTTAATTGGCTTTTGTAAATTGTCCCTTGTCCCTTGGGTATAGGATAGAACTAGTGCAATGGTGATCGCTGGTCAGTGTGGACTTGGTGGGTTGAAGAACCAGTATCCATGCTGTATCTCTAACAAAAATCAGATTTAAGTACTTTAACTAAGTACTAGTAACAGACTGTTTTTTCATTTGCACAGTTATCGAGTTATATGTACAGTAAAGGATGGTGTGATCATATGAAACTGTGTGATCATTTGTAAATTTTACATATCCTTCTATTCATGTGAAACATTAAATCCACTATAAATCTGAGTCATTTTGTAAAGATGACAACTATTTTAGTATTGAGGCATGTACAAGAGTACTGAAAGTGAGTACTTCCAATTTTCTTCATGAGTAATGAATGTGGGCAGTATGTGGTTCCATGTAATTACGATACGATACGATAAAACTTTATTTATCCCAGGTGGGAAATTGAAACACAAAATACATGAAACATTAAATTAAAGTGATTAATTGTGTCTCAGAGTCACAGAGTGTATACAGATCATTCACCTATGATCTGTATAGGATGCCAGGTCCTTGAAACAAATGGCAAATATGAGAAAAGATTCACAAAATAGAGAAAACTTCTCTTAATGTTTTAACCTTTTAGAAACACAAACATATCCGAGGCTGGAGAACCACTCAACTTATTTTAATACTAAAAAATGTTGGAAATTAAACAATGAAATAAGGATGTTAATAATCAGTAAGAGAAAAATATTCGGTGCCAGAGGATGAGTTTGCCAATGTAGAGCAATTATTTCTGAGAGTAATTGCAAGCTTATGATCAAATGGATAGCACATGAAGAATAACAGCTTTCAAAGGGTCTTAACAAATTAAAACATGGAAATGAATGTGCAAATAAAAATCAGTATGAACATAAATTATGATATTAAAAACACTCGAAGGTTGCTCTCCCAAATCTCCCTGAAATTTTGTCCCTCTCACTTTGAAGCTATGCCCTTTAGTCATTGACATTTCCACCCTGGTGAAAAAGTTCAGCCTGTCGACCCAATCTACACTTCTCATGAATTTATATACTTTTATTAAGTATCCCTTAGACCTCTGGTACTCCAGAGAAAACAAGCAGAATTGTTTTCAGGCAGAATTCCAATAAACATCTTCTGCACCCTTTCCAAAGCCTCCACCTTCTTCATGTAAAGGGGCAACCAGAGCTGCACACAATTTTCAAAATGAGCCCTGACCAAAGATAGACACAAAATGCTGGAGTAACTCAGCAGGTTAAGAAGAAGGGTCTCGACCCGAAAAGTCACCTATTCCTTTTCTCCAGAGATGCTGCCTGTCCCGCTGAGTTACTCCAGCATTTTTGTGTCTATCTTATGCTTAACCAAAGTCATCTAGGGATGCATCATGACTTTCTGACACTTAAGGGCCTGTCCCACTGGCGAGTTTTTCGGCGACTGCCGGCATCATTGACTGACGTATCAGGTCACCGAAAATTTTGCAGCGTGATGCGATGGTGATGCGCCGTGATGCGTGGTGTTATTTCAAGCGTCGCAACATATTCTTTGTCGCCGCTGGATTTTCAAATGTTCAAAATCTTTTGGCGACACTGATATGACGCCGGCAGTCGCCGAAAAAAATCACCAAGTGGGATAGGCCCTTTAGTGTAACCTTCAATTTCCTTCTCCCTCATATACTATTCCAGTTTTCTATTCAATGGAACTCTACTATTTGTACTGGCTCTGGTTGTATGAGATTCATATTCTCACCACTCTTTGAACAAAATAATTGATTCTATTCTTTTTTGATATAATTCTGCTTCTGAAATCTATGCCTACATTATTTCCAGATTTAACTGTCTGGAATCTGCCACAGGCAACTAGAACATAGAACATAGAACAAAACATTACAGCACAGGAACAGGCCTTTCGGAGCACAATGTCTGTGACAAACATCATGCCAAGACCAATCTATATCTGCTGCACATAATCCATATTCCTCCATTACCACCATATCCCTACCTGGCTCTCAAAAAGACTCATAAATACTACTTTTATGTCTGTCTCCATCACCACCCCTGCAGTACATTCGAAGCACTCACCAGTCTCTGTGAAAAAAATAACCACCTACATCTCCTTTAAACGTTGCCCCTCTCACCTTAAAGCTATGCCCTCTAGTATTTGATATATCTATTTTGGGAAAAAGGTTCTGACTATCTACCCTATCTATGCCTCTCATAAGTTGGTATACATATATAAAGTCTCCATTCACCATCTGGCACTCCAAAGAAAACAATTAATGATTTAGATGAAGGGATTTAAAGTAACATTAGCATATTTGCAGCTGACACGAAGCTGGGTGGCAGTGTGAACTGTGTGGAGGATGCTATGAGGATGCAGGGTGACCTGGATAGGTTGGGTGAGTGGACAGATGTATGGCAGATGCAGTTTAATGTGGATAAATATGAGATTATCCACTTTGGTGGCAAAAACAGGAAGGCAGATTATTATCTGAATGGTGTCAAGTTGGGAAAAGGGGAAGTACAACGAGATCTGGGCGGTCCTTGTTCATCAGTCACTGAAAGTAAGCATTCAGGTACAGCAGGCAGTGAAGAAAGTAAATGTGAATGGCCTTCATAACAAGTGGAGTTGAGTATAGGAGCAAAGAGTTCCTTCTGCAATTGTACATGTCCCACATAGGAGATTAGTGAGCAAAATTAGGGCACATGGTATTGGGGTTAGAGTGCTGACCTGGATAGAGAAGTGGTTGGCAGACAGGAAACAAAGAGTAGGGATTAACGGGTCCCTTACAGAATGGCAGGCAGTGACTAGTGGGGTACCGCAAGGCTCGGTGCTGGGACCGCAGCTATTTACAATATACATCAATGATTTGGATGAAGGGATTCAAAGTAACATTAGCAAATTTGCAGATGACACAAAGCTGGATGGCAGTGTGAACTGTGAGAAGGATGCTATGAGAATGCAGGGTGACTTGGACAGGTTGGGGGAGTGGGTAGATGCATGGCAGATGAAAAGTAATGCGGATAAATGTGAGGTTATCCACTTTGGTAGCAAAAACAGGAAGGCAGATTACTATCTAAATAGCGTCAAGTTGGGAAAAGGGGAAGTTCAACGGGATCTGGGGGTCCTTGTACATCAGTCTATGAAAGTAAGCATGCAGGTACAGCAGGCAGTGAAGAAAGCGAATGGCATGTTGGCCTTTATAACAAGAGGAATCGAATATAGGACCAAAGAGGTCCTTCTGCAGTTGTACAGAGCCCTAGTGAGACCACACCTGGAGTATTGTGTGCAGTTTTGGTCTCCTAATTTGAGAAAGGACATTCTTGCTATTGAGGGAGTGCAGCGTAGGTTTACAAGGTTAATTCCCGGAATGGCGGGACTGTCATATGCTGAGAGAATGGAGCAGCTGGGCTTGTACACTCTGGAGTTTAGAAGGATGAGAGGGTATCTCATTGAAACATATAAGATTGTTAAGGGTTTGGACACGCTAGAGGCAAGAAACATGTTCCCGATGTTGGGATAGTCCAGAACCAGGGGCCACAGTTTAAGAATAAGGAGTAAGCCATTTAGAACGGAAACGAGGAAACACTTTTTCTCACAGAGAGTGGTGAGTCTGTGGAATTCTCTGCGGTGGAGGCAGGTTCTCTGGATGCTTTCAAGAGAGAGCAAGATGGGGCTCTTAAAAATAGCGGAGTCAGTGGATATGGGGAGAAGGCAGGAACGGGGTACTGATTGGGGATGATCATCCATGATCACATTGAATGGCCGTGCTGGCTCGAAGGGCCGAATGGCCTACTCCTGCACCTATTGTCTATTGTCTACAATGCGAGTCTGTCCAACCTCACCTTTTTGCCATTCTGGTAAACCTCCTCTGCACTCTCTCCAAAGCCTCCAATTTCTTCCTGTAATGGGCCAAACAGAACTTCACACAATACTCAAAATGCAGCATAATCAAAGTCTTATAAAGCTGCATCATGATTTCTTGACACTCATACTCAATGCCCTGACCATTGAAAGCAAGCATACCAGGTGCCTTCTTTACCACTCTATCTACTTGTGTTGACACTATCAGGAAGCTCTGGTCTTGGACCCCCAGATCCATCTGTACATCTGTTACATTTTTCATAGCATAAAATCTGATATTAAATAATGATTAAAAGGTTCACAAAAATCAATTGACTGGAAATATTAAAAGCTGAGAGTTTGCCTGAAGTCCTGGCCAAAAAAAACATCTTTCTAATAACACTGAAGTAAATGAGCCCCTCCACTCATGCATTCAGATTTTGTTTTGAGTTTTTTGAGGAGATAACAAAGAAGATTGCTGAAGGCCATGTGAATGGCACATTTGCATTTATAAGGCAGTGGACACAATGACAAAGTTGGGATATTCTGTTGAAACTTTATAAAACACAGAATAGATCCCACTTTGGGGTAGTGTGTACATTTATGTTGCCACACTCTATGAATGGTGTTCTCAAGCTTGAGCGACTTCTGAGAAAATTCACAGGTATTGGTTGGAGGATTTAAGCAATTTTGAGATATTATTGTCCTTGGATCACCATAGGATGAGAGGTGACCTAATAAACTTAGAAGGGGAATAAATAATGGTTGACAATCGTAAATGCCAGTACATTGTTCAAACTCAATACCACCAGAATCAAGACCATCTTTAAACACCACTCAGTCACCAAGTACATGTGTCATGAATATGCTTCTCATGCATATTCTTTATTGCTTGAGATTATAGCAAGCATTCTTAATTCCTTGAATTGAGGAATTCAGAATTCTTCTATTCCTTGCTCAATCAAAGCCAAAGAACTTGTGGAGGTCAAAATGAATGTTACAAGGCCACCTTCAAGGGAAGTTTGGACTATGTTCATTGTTGTTAAGGGCCTGTCTCACTTGGCAATTTGTCTGTGACTGCCGCCATCAGTGACTAACGTATCAGGTTACTGAAATATTTGCGGCGTGATGACGTATTGATGTGCAGTGTTTTTACAAGTGTCGCAACATTTTATTTGTTGCTGCTGGAATTTGAAATGTTCAAAATCTTTTGGTGACACTGGAATGACACTGGCAGTCACCGAAAAAATCGCCAAGTGGGACAGGCCCTCAACAACAATGAATGTAGTCCAAACTTCCCTTGACCATGTGCCAATGATTTCCTCCTCAAAGATTGGGTTAATCGCACCATAGGACCCACAAACTGCCCCAATTTTGGACAAGAACAATGTAGAAAATAACATCTTCATTAATTTTTAGTTTAGTTTAGAGATACAGAGCGGAAACAGGCCCTTTGGTCCACTGAGTCTGCACTGACCAGCTATCCCCACACATTAACACCAGCCTACACACACTAATTTGCAAAATACCAAGTATACAAACCCAAGCCAATTAACCTACAAACCTGTACCTCTTTGAAGTGAGGGAGGAAACCGAGGATCTCAGAGAAAACCCACATGGTCACGGGGAGAATGTACAAACTCCGTACAGACAGCACCTGAGGTCAGGTTCGAACCCGGGTCTTTGGCGCTGAAAGCACTGTAAGGCAGCAACTCTACCGCTGCGCCACCGTGCCGCTTTCTTCAAGGATTTTGTCAAGAACGGTTTCTAAGATATCCACCACTATACTACTATTTTTGTGTTTTACCAAGGTAAAACACTGGTTTGTACAAACCACAGTGTTCATGTACAAACCACAGTGAATAAAAAGTTTCCTCATATCTTTAATCTTGTTTAAAGTTTGTGAATATTCAACATCCATTCCCTTCAAATTTGAATAGGAGGTCTGAATTAATAAAAGGGTTCCATTCAGAATCTTATTAAATAAAACAAAGCACAGCTTCGGTATTCATTCACCTTTGCTTTTACATTATTTAAAAACAAAAATCCATCCTTCTGTTAATCCCTTTTATTGATTGCAAAAAGATGCAGCACAATCACTGTAAATGACAATGAACTGATAAATAATATATTTCTCTGTGGGTACCGAGGCTTAATTATAACAAGGAAGATGCATTGCTATGCCTCTAACTGTGAGCAGACATCTCCTGTTTTTTTTTACTAGCGCTCAAACAAGCAACTGTGAATTGACTAAAAGGCAATGTCTTGCAGGCCAATCATAAGGTCATAGGAATCAGGCCTATCTTATTGACATTTTTTTTTTAATGCTATGCCCCAAGCTCCTCATTAATCTAATTTTGCCACATTGTGAAACATCGATGACAAAAGGAGTTAGGTTTAATTACACCAGTGTTATTCTATGGCTTTTCAGTAGCCATTGTGTTAATTCATGGGATTATGTGAAATGGATTATTATTTTTAAATAATTGTTCACCAATCATTAATGCACATTTGGGAACTGGGAATAATTTACTCATGCTTTTATAAAGTGTAATCATTCTCATGACATGACCATTTATTCATCATTGTTAATCACTAATTGAAAAGGTGATGGTGGGCCTTTGTGAATGCAGTTTAGATTTAACGGAATGGCTATGGAGAAGTGTTCCATATAAAAAATCTCAATCACGCTTCAATGTAAACCTTAACAATTTCATTCTGAATTGGTTAAGGAATGTTGATTGGAAAACTAAAATCAGTTTTTAAAGGGATGGTAAATTGCTCAGGAAAAAGATTCATATTGCCATTGTGAGGGGGCAGTAACCAAAGGAACTGGATACAATTCATATGTGGACTGTTTGCAGTTCCTATTTGAATAATATAACTCTTTCTTGTGAAGTAGTCCATTGCTGCATTTAAAACATTGCTTCTTCCAGTGGCCCCCAGGGAGAAGTTCATAAACCTACAGAAATTGGAATTGGAGAGATTATAAATTCATAAATTCATAAGGAACAGGAGCAGAATTAGGCCATTCAGCCCATCAAGTCTATTCCACTATTCAATAATGGCTGATCTATCAACCCCTTCTCCTGCCTTCTCCCCATAATCTTTGACACCCTTACTAATCAAGAACCAATCAATCTCTGCTTTAAAAATACCCAATGACTTGTTTTCCACCGCCATCCGTGGCAATGAATTCAACAGATTCACCACCCTCTGACTAAAGACATTCCTTCTCATCTCCTTTCTAAAGGTATGTCCTTGTATTCTGATTATTTTATGCTGCGCCCTCTGGTCCTACCCACTCTCCCACGAGTGGAAACATCCTTTCCAGATTATCTACTGGAAATTTGTGAACAGCGATTTGAGACACATATCACTACATACTGTTTGACATAAGGTGATAAAACAAGGCAGTAATGGTGTTTGTGTATTTTGCCTCCTTCAGCAGTAATTTTCATGTATATTTCCAAGAGGGCTTCCCACGATGTCAGAGAAAAATGCACACTTTCATTCAGCCACAATGCTAACTGTTACTGGATATCATTGCAAAGTATGATTGGGTCAGGTTAAATCTGTATTCTTTTGTTTTTAGATGGATGAGAAGCGATCTTGTGAGATGAGGTGAATCTCTGGAATTGTCTGTCCCGGAGAGTTGGAGAGGCTAGCTAATTGAAGTCAAACCAATTTCAGGACTGGACCTAAAACATCACCTATCCATGTTCTCCACAGATGCTGCCTGTTCTGCTGAGTTACTCCTGCAATTTATGCCTTTTTTAGCTGATTGAAAGTATTTAAGGTAGAGCCAGATATACTTTTGAAAGATAGGGGTTTGAGGGCTGAGGGGATCTAGCACAAAATAAACACAAAGTGCTGGAGTTACTCAGTGGGTCAGGCGGCATCTCTGGAAAAGTGGACAGGTGAAATTTCGGGTCGCCCCCACCTTTCTTCCTGATTTCTCCCTGCACTACAATCAGTTTGAAGATGGGTCCCGACCCGAAATGGGTGGGACTGGACTTTGCTGCCTTCCCCCACAGTGGGAACCATTGTGGGGGGATGTTTTTATGTTGTTAAATTCTTTGATGTTATCTTTATTTGTGTGCTGCATGGCAAGTCAAATTTCACTGCACCAATTGGTGTATGTGACAATAAATGTCTATCTATCTATCTAAATGCCACCCACCCATGTTCCCCAGAGACGTGTCTTTTTTTGTAAACCAGCATCTGCAGTTCCTTGTTTTTATGAGGTGTGGGATAGAACACCCATGATCATATTGAATGGCGGGGCAGGCCTGAGGTGATGGAAGGTTTACTCCTGCTTCTATTTTCTTGTGTTCTTGAAAACAAATGGTAATTTTTGGAGTTGTGGCTTTTTTCCTTTCTATACGATTTTCAAAAAAAAGGGCAGCGCAGTGATAGAGTTGCTGCCTTACAGCACCAGAGACCCAGGTTCGATCCTGACTACGGGTGCTGTCTGTACAGAGTTTGTACGTTCCCTCGTGACCTGCGTGGGTTTTCTCCAGGATCGGCGGTTTCCTCCCACACTCCGAAGACTTACAGGTTTGTAGGCTGATTGGCTTGGTAAAGTTGTAGATTGCTCCTAGTGTGTGTAGGATAGTGTTAGTGTGCGGGGATCATTGGTCGGCGCGGACTCGTTGGGCCGAAGGGTCTGTTTCCATGCTGTATCTCAAAACTAAACTAAGCACCGGATCCTCTCTCTTCTTTTACTAATCTCAACTGCAAGTAAATCCCATGCCAGCTATTATCATTATCAAAAGTCTTTACTGCTTAACAACTTGACATGCAATAGGGAATCAGGGATTCCCAGGGACTCATTCATATACTGGGCAATAAATAGTTGAACCATTCTAATACTGCAATGAAGTTTTGAGCACCAAAACACAACAGATCATTCAAGTCTAATCAAATATGTGGGCAAAAAAGACATTGTTCCTATCATTTAACTTGCTATTGGGTTTAGTTTTATAATTGTATTCAAAATGAGCCCTATTTTAATTTTTGTTAGAACTATTGTTAAAACTGTGAGTTATTTAAGTTGTCACAAGGTTGATGGTTTCCATGTAACATCTTATTCAACAGTGGTAACAAACCTAATGATAGGCTAAGGGACCTTGACAGAATTAGCATTCACTCAAGTGGCTTCAGCTGCTAAAGTCCAAATAATCGGTTTCCAATGTACTAAAGCATTCCAGTACCAGCCAGCCACATGAATCATTGATAATGTTGTAAAATCCTCAGCTTGTTTCTTGGTTCCCAATTGATTAACTCCTCACTGCTATCAGTTTTCACAGACTTTACTCTCAAGCACAGTACTTCACTCTTATAAAGCCCTGGTGAGATGGGCAAGAAAGACATGGTTTGATGTTGCATTGCACATACCTTGTCCATCATTCAGTTAAGGTAGACATTTCAGCAGAGTGTCAGATTTAGGTAATTTCAATGATACTTATTTTTGTTTTCTATTGGTCTTCTGCCAAGGTATAGCATCACAGGGTACAAGATACAATTACATAAACTGATTATCCTATCTGTTTGTTACATTTTCTGAATCATAATCAGGATATCACTTCACTTGATGTTGTTTTTTTTAATTCTAAAGCTGCTACCCAATTCATCATTTGAAATAGTACAACAATGGGCAAGAAAGCACACCAACGCCACTACTTCCTTAGAAGACTTAGGATGTTTGGCATGTCCCCAAAAGCTCTCGGCAACATCTACAGATGCGCCATAGAAAACATTTTATCAGGATGCATCGCATTACGGTTTGGGAACAGCTGCATCCAAAACGGCACGAAATTGCAGAAAATTGTGGACACAGCCCAGATTATCGCACAAACTAACCTCCATTCCATTGACTCCATTTACACCTCACACTGCCTAGGCAAGGCCAGTAGCATAATCAAGAGGCAAGAGGTATAGAAGTGTAAAAACACACACCTCCAGATTCAGGGATACTTCTTCCCAGCTGTTATCAAGCAACTGGAACATCCTATCACCAACCAGAGAATGGTCCTGAGCTACCATCTATCTCACTGGAGACCCTCAGACTATCTTCACTCGGACTTTATTGGACTTTATCTTGCACTAAACTTTATTTCCTTTATCATGTGTCTGTATACTGAGGATGGCTTGATTGTAATCATGTATTGTCTTTCTGGAAAAACTCAATGGGTCGAGCAGTGCCTGTGGAGGTAGAGATATAACGAAAGTTCTCATGAGAGAAAGTGGTGCATAATTACAGGCTTCTTCATGCCTGCAGTGCACTGTTGGAACAGCCCTACTGCCTGTACCTGCATGTCCAAGGGAAGGTGACAGCTGCTGTTATCGGGAAGTTTGAAAATTATAAGGAATATGAGTAGGTTATAATTTGGTTAACTCCAGAGCTCACTTACTGGGGAAGCATGATGGAGCCCTGCAACAGCCTTGGGGCTTGCCCAGAACAGGCATCACTCATTACACATAGAGCATGGACTGGACTTTGACCATAGACAATAGACAATAGGTGCAGGAGTAGGCCATTCGGCCCTTCGAGCCAGCACCGCCATTCAATGTGATAATGGCTGATCATCCCCAATCAGTACCCCGTTCCTGCCTTCTCCCCATATCCCCTGACTCCGCTATCTTTAAGAGCCCTATCTAGCTCACTCTTGAAAGTATCCAGAGAACCGGCCTCCACCGCCCTCAGGCAGAGAATTCCATACACACAACTCACTGTGAGAAAAAGTGTTTCCTCGTCTCCGTTCTAAATGGGTTACCCCTTATTCTTAAACTGGGGCCCCTGGTTCTGGCATCCCCCAACATCGGGAACATGTTTCCTGCCTCTAGCGTGTCCAAACCCTTAATAATCTTATATGTTTCAATAAGATGCCCTCTCATCCTTCCAAACTCCAGAGTATACAAGCCCAGCCACTCCATTCTCTCAGCATAAGAGCAAAATGGTGCCAAAACATGGCGCCTCTGGAACGCAGCATCAGTAGACTATTTCTATACAATTTGCTCATCTGGGATGTGCTTAGGTATGGCCAATACTCTACTGGACTGTTTGTAAGAAAATAATTTCACTGTGCATTTGCACTTCATACATGTGACCATAAAAACACCGTTCACCATTCATTTTCTGTCTGGTAGCCAGGCTCAGGAACTACTTGATGCAGGAGTAGACTGGAAAGACAGCAGATTCTGGAATCTGGAGCAAAAACAAAACTAACTGCTGGGGGAATTCAGCAGGACAAATAACATCTGTTGTGGCAAAGGGATGTCTACATTTCAGGTCGAGACTTGGCATCAGGAATAGGCCTCCAGGCCCTCCTCAAACCTGCCTCACCCCCATTGAAAATATTCATGGCTGGAAAATGCTGGCATTAATTCTTGTTCTATATCAATTCCCCATCAAGTAGTTCCTGACCCTGGCTACTAGACTGGTGATAGCAGAACAGTTCCAAAAGTGCACTGTAGGAATGACAGGGCTTGTATTATGCACCTCTTCCTCACGTTAGAACTTTCCTTTTAAACTTTAGTCTTTCCTTTTTGAAATCCATTGCAAGATCAGAACTTTTGTTGCTGGAAACCTCATTACTATGACTGCACACTACAAGAATCAATCCTGCATGTCTTATGAGTTCAATCCAAAAATGCATGATATGGTGAAAACAGGATCTAGACTAGATTTATTTTCTAGTGGATGAACTAGATCCAGGATATCTAATTTCAGTGGCAATACTCATACAAAGCAAGTGGCAGATTGTGTGAAACAGAAAAATGCAGTCATTAGAATTTTGCTTCAGCGTGACTTGGTGAATTCAAAGAACATATCAAGACTCAAATTTATTAAGAATTTTTATTCAGTGGATGGTCCAAGGACAAAATTAATTATCAGACTTCAAGGGCATTAGATAATAGTGTACCATATTTTATCGAAGGAGTAAAAAGTCAATAGCTCTGGAACTGTCAAAGCTGAAAAAGGTGGAAGATAATAGAGCATATTTGGAAAGTTATGTGAAGTTTTGATTTTAGAGATGTGAAAATTGCAAATGACTTGAGAGACTCGGGGAAAAAAATAGTTTCAAAGTTTTGAGAGTTTGACAAAATATGATTTGAAGCATAAAAAAATGGAGCAGTGCATTTTGATCTTAAGGCTGTAAGGATCTAAGTAAAAGAAAGAGCATTTCTAGCAAATGTATTGTGGAGGATGGAGTAACTGCAGCTCACTGGCAATTGAGAAAATCTCCAACATCAATCATAAACGAAGATACAATAAGATTGCAAAAATGAAATAAGTAGGATTGTGAAGATCATGGATTTTGTCTGTGACACAACAAACTCCTGAATAAAAATCGTTAATAAATTTGAGCCTTGATATCTTCTTTGAATTCACCAAATCACACTGAAGCAAAACTCTAATGACCATTTTTCTGTATCACACAATCTGCCACTTGCTTTGTATGAGTAAATGAAGGCATTAACAAGCGTTCCAGGATTGGAAAACTATTTCCATGTCATTGGATAATTTTAGTTCTACACAAAGTTGATGCATAAATTTATGTTTTGCATATAGGACAAGGAAACTAGGCCACACTGAAACTAGGATCTAGAGAACACTAGAAATGCCAAACGCAACTACGAAGTATGAACTGTCCAGGTTGCACGAGAGACTTTGGGCACTTGTTTTGATTTGCACTGTATTGGGTTTTTATATTTATTGAACTTACTTTATTGTTTATCACGTTATCGTTATACGTGTACTGTGTTTATGAGCCTGTTGTGCTGCTGCAGGTAAGCATTTCATTGTTCTGTTTCAGTAATATGATAATTAAACCCTCTAGACGGGAGATGAGGGCGGCACGGTGGCGCAGCAGTAGAGCTACTGCCTTACAGCACCAGAGATCACGACTACAGGTGTTGTCTGTATGGAGTTTGTACGTTTTCCCGTGACAGGGTGGATTTTCTCCGAGGTCTTCAGCTTCCTCCCACAGTCCAAAGATGTACCGGTTTGTAGGTTAATTGGCTCGGTGTAATTGTGACAAATTGTCCCCAGTGTGTGTAGGAAAGCGCTAGGGTGTGGGGATGCTGGTCAACAATGACTCGGTGGGCCGAAGGGCCTGTTTCTGCGCTGTATCTCTAAACTAAACTATACCTCCGGCCTGAAATTGGGTCTGGAACCCAGTTGAACATGACCCTGGCCTGCTGGCGACCGGGGGGAGGTGAGAATCGGCAGAGACAGTGGCTGCGGTGCAGATAAGGACCTGCAAAGTCAGTGAGCCGAGTCCATGGGTCGGGCCGGGAAATGGATCTGTTTCAATTCTCTTTGTAGAAGGAAATTCCAAATCTTCACAGCCAGCTGAGAGAGAAAAGAAAATCACCTCATCTCTGTTTAAAATGAGCGTTCGCTAATCTTTAAAAAATAATCACTTGGATCTCAACTGTTCTAGAGGTGGATATATCCTTTCTACATTGACCGTGTCAGGGCCATTCAGGATTATGTATGTTCAATTCTGCTCTCACTCTTCCAAATGCAAGCAGAAATAAGTCTAGACGTCCATGTTTTCTTCATAAGTCAACCCTTTCATACAATAAATCATTTCCAGTAAATCTATGGTGGACTGCATCCCACTCTTTTATTTCTTTAAATAAGGAAATTAATGCCATGCATAATCCAAACATAATCTCACCAGGGCTCCCCTATGATGATAGGTCAGTTAAGGATATATTTTTACACAATACAAAAATGAGACTTGCAAGTATCATTCATTAAGCTACTAGTGAAATATTCAGAAGGAGTCTGTCGTAGAAAGAATAGAAAATGTTCATTAAATTTATTTGCTTATGAGAATAATGTATAGGCCATCAGTCATAGAATCATGGTGAGTAATTGAGCACAGAAAAGCACTTTTGGTCACAATGTCCAAGCCCACAAGGAGGAGGAGGATGCTATGAGAATGCAGGGTGACTTAGACAGGTTGGGTGAGTGGGCAGATGCATGGCAGATGCAGTTTAATGTGGATGAATGTGAGGTTATCCACTTTGGTAGCAAAAACAGGAAGGAAGATTATTATCTAAATGGTTCAAGTTGGGAAAAGGGGAACTACAACGTGATCTGGGGGTCCTTGTTCATCAGTCAATGAAAGTAAGCAGGCAGTGAAGAAAGCAAATGGCATGTTGGCCTTCATAACAAGAGGAGTTGAGTATGGGAGCAAAGAGGTCCTTCTGCAGTTGTACAGGGCCCTGGTGAGACCACACCTGGAGTATTGTGTGCAGTTTTGGTCTCCAAATTTGAGGAAGGCCATTCTTGCTATTGAGGGAGTGCAGCATAGGTTCACAAGGTTAATTCCCAGGATGGCGGGACTGTCATATGCTGAGAGAATGGAGCGGCTGGGCTTGTATACTCTGGAATTTAGAAGGATGAGAGGGTATCTTATTGAAACATGTAAGATTATTAAGGGTTTGGAAATGTTAGAGGCAGGAAACATGTTCCCGATGTTGGGGGAGTCCAGAACCAGGTGCCACAGTTTAAGAATAGGAGTACGCAATGGAGATGACGAAACACCTTTTAACACAGAGTTGTGAGTCTGTGGAATTCTCTGCCTCAGAGGGCAGTGGAGGCTGGATCTCTGGATACTTTCAAGAGAGAGCTAGATAGGGCTCTTGAAGATAGCGGAGTCAGGGGATATGGGGAGAAGGCAGGAACGGGGTAATGATTGTCGATGATCAGCCATGATCACATTGAATGGTGGTGCTGGCTTGAAGGTCTGAATGGCCTACTCCTGCACCTATTGTCTATTGTCTATTGTCTGCTGAAGCACCAAATTAGGAGATTGATATAAGAATATAAAATTATGAGAGGAGTAGATCGGGTAGACAGTCTGAAGCTTCATTCCCGGGGTGAAAATGTATTACACTCGGGTGCATAGCTATGTGGGAGCGGGTAAGTTTAAAGGAGGTGCAAGGGCAAGTTTTTTTAAACAGAGATTGGAGGAGACCTGGAACGCATTGCCGAGGTGGTGGTGGAGGTCGATATGATAGTGGTTTTAGGTGGACACATGGAAGTGCAAGGAATAGAGGGATATGGGTCGTGTACAGGGTGATGAGATCATTTTGGTGCAATTCGGCATCATATTTGCAAGGGGTGACATAGAATCAGGAGATGTAGATTTGGTATGGATAGAACTGAGGAATTGTAAGGGTAAAAAGATCCTAATGGGAGTTATCTACAGGCCCCCAAACTGTAGCCTGGAGATAGGGTGCAAGTTGATTCAAAAGGTAAAATTGGCAAGTCGCAAAGGTAATGCTATGTGGTTATGGGAGATTTCAACATGCAGGTAGGCTGGAAAAATCGGGTTGGTACTGGACACCAAGAAAGGGAGTTTGTTGAGTGCCTCCGAGATGGATTCTTAGAGATGCTTGTACTGGAGCCTACCAGGGAGAAGGCAATTTTGGATTTAGTGTTGTGTAATGAACTAGATTTGATAAGGGAACTCAAGGTAAAGGAGTCATTAGGTGGTAGTGGCCATAATATGATGTTTTAATCTATAATTTGAGAGGGAGAAGGGAAAATTAGATGTGTCAGTATTACAATTGAGCAAAGGGGACTATGGAGCCATGAGGGAGGAGCTGGCCAAAGTTGACTGGAAAGAGACTCTACCAGGAGTGACTGTAGAACAACACTGGCAGGTATTTCAGGGAATAATACAGAAGGTGCAGGAACAGTTCATTCCAAAGAGGAAGAAAGATTCCAAGGGGGTTAAGAGGTGACTGGCTGACAAGGGAAGTCAAGGACAGTATAAAAATAAAAGAGAAGACGTATAACATAGCAAAGATGAGCACGGTCAGAGGATTGGGAGAATTTTAAAGAGCAACAGAAGATAACTAAAAAGGCAATACGGGGAAAAAAGATGAGGTATGAAGGTAAGCTAGCCAAGAATATAAAGGAGGATAGTAAAAGCATCTTTAGGTATGAGAAGAGGAAAAAATTAGTTAAGACAAATGTGGGTCCCTTGAAGACAGAAACAGGTGAATTTATTATGGGGATCAAGGAAATGGCAGACGAGCTGAACAGGTACATTGGATTTGTCTTCACGAAGGAAGACACAAACAATCTCCCAGATGTACTAGTGGCCAGAGGACCTAGGGTGACTGAGGAACTTAAGGAAATTCACATTAGGCAGGAAATGGTGTTGGGTAGACTGATGAGACTGAAGGCAGATAAATCTCCAGGGTTTGTTGGTCTGCATCCCAGGGTACATAAGGAAGTGACTCTAGAAATCGTGGATGCTTTGGTGATAATTTTCCAATGTTCTATAGATTCAAGATCAACTCCTGTGGATTGGAGGGTAGCCAATGTTATCCCACATTTTAAGAAAGGAGGGAGAGAGAAAATAGGGAATTATAGACCAGTTAGCCTGACATCGGTGGTGGGGAAGAAGCTGGAGTCAATTATAAAAGATGAAATAGCGGTACATTTGGATAGCATTAACAGGATCGGTCTGAGTCAGCATCAATTTACGAAAGGGGAAATCATGCTTGAGTAATCTTCTGGAATTTTTTGAGGATGTAACTAGGAAAATGGACAAGCGGATGTAATGTATCTGGACTTTCAGAAAGCATTTGATTAGGTCCAGCATAGGAGATTAGTGGGCAAAATTAGAGCATATGTTATTGGGGCTAGGGTACTGACATGGATAGAAAATTGGTTGGCAGACAGGAAACAAAGAGTAGGGATTAACGGGTCCCTTTCAGAATGGCAGGCGGTGACTAGTGGGGTACCGCAAGGCTCGGTGTAGGGACCACAGTTATTTACAATATACATTAATGATTTAGATGAAGGAATTAAATGTAACATTAGCAAATTTGCAGATGACACAAAGATGGGTACCAGTTTGAACTGTGAGGAGGATGCTATTGTTAATCCTGGCAAAATTGGAGAGGCTAGGACATTAAAATTGAGTAAAGACTTCTGGGCTGCTAGGTCATTTGGTCAATTTAAAAGTGCCTTCTGTAGAAATGGGACAAGCTGCAGAATGGTGCCAGTTTGTCTAGAGCCTAGATAAGAGCTGCAGGAAGAGAATGGGAACATCTGCAGACAATTACGTGCAAAATGCATAGAATGGGTTGAATGAATGCAAACCAGACATACACATTGTAAATAATGTTGCAAAGCTTTACTTTGCTGGATGTTGATTGGATTAAGTATTGAGCCTCGTCTGGTTTTCTTGCATATCAAGGCACATGTTGCGATGTTCGTTTCCTTTGAGAAACACTGTTTGAATACAATGTATTAGTCACTGTATTATCGGGTTAGGGAAATGTCTGTCATGTACGGGGTTAATCGATATCTGTTATTGGACTGTAAAGAGACCACCCTTGTGTGGTTCGGCCCCTCAAGGTTCCATGACCTATAAAAGACCGCTCCCACGAGGTCCTGTGTCGATCTTCTGGGAGAACGCTTAGGACTGCGTGACCTCCTGGAGTGTCTCTGTTTGAGCGAGACAAAGAGGACTTGATCAGGCAGATATGAGGATCGAACCTGCGGTGGTTAGGTACAGTATTTGGAACTGTAATCGTTTTTTGTCAAAATAAAGTTTAGATGCACAAGTGCATGACTCAGTGATTTTTGACTGTAACTAGACCGAGGGGAAGCTTAGAACAAGCAATTTACATTGGGGGCTTGTCCGGGATCTCAACGGACCCCAAACACAAGTTTGCGATTAAGGGTGTTGAGCTGTTTCTATCGCGAGTGCAGAAATCGGTGCCACTGTGTGGTTTTCGCATTGAATTTCGGCACTTCGCTATTCGGAGCAGATCGATCATTCGCGGGCTTGGGAAAAGGTCCAATCGTGATCATTAGAACAGAGTCCAGCATGCGCGGGGGGGGGGGGGGTGATTAGCACTCCTTTGGGTTAGGGGACCATAAAACAGGGCTTGGAGTGGCCCAAAACTTGCTCGTAGTTGGCAGACTGCAGCTGGTTTAATGAGAGCCTGACGCGCTTCGAGGGCGAGGGGTGGCCCATTGTCCAGATTTGGTATCCAATTGGCGGGGTTTAAAAACACAAGTCTGGTCTATGTATTGATCTATCTTTGCCGGGTGCGCTGATTGGAAAGGTGCGTTCTGAAAATCGGCATCGACAGCCAGCGCGAAGAGGCTAGGCGCTGAACCCCCGGTGCCCAGCAGAGAGGGGTGCCTGTGTGACCGTGTATGAGTCCCTCTCTGGAGTGACGGACGAGGAACCTCATAAAGGCATTGGGCTCGGTGGTCAGAGTAGAGATTGGCTGGGAATACTCTAGTCCATTCGAAATTTCATTGGGCAATTTAGTTTGAATTAAAGAGCCCACGTATAAAACTAGGGGTACGTGAACGAGTCTAGATTTGCTGAATCAAATTTCCAAATACAGAATTTCATATTGAAGTTCTGCCCGTACGATAGAATTCGAATTCTGTGTAGATAGAACTTCGGAGTTTGTGCATGTACATGATCGATTCCGAATAGCGGCTGATCAACAGTGAATAGTAACCCTCTGATCGATTGTTGATTAGTACCTGATAGCAAAGAGTAACTGAGAGATGGGAACCTGGTTTACTTGGTGAAAATTAACCCGAATGCGAAGGGTACCCCTAATTCTGTAGAACTTAGAGAGGAGGGATAGAGGTCCCCTATATTAAATTTATTAAATTTGGTAAGAGTACAGCAGTATCTGTAGATCTCAAAGGGAGAGAGGCTCACAATATGCTAGGGTGGGTAGAACTTTTCGGAATGGAGTCACGGCATTCCTCACAGCACTCTCATGTTCTCAGTTCAGAGACGCCATGTGCAGCTTGCGAGCAGGGCACTCGGAAGGAGTCAGCGGTCTCTTCGACTCTTCCCACTAAATTCAAATCTAAAGTGGAAAAATCGGAGAAGGACCTTCTAGCTCCTATGATTGCTCACCAGTGGGGGATAGAATGGGAGATCAAGGAACGAGAAGGAAGGTTCCGCCGAAGTGGGTACCAAAATTAATTAGGAAATCCAGTAGTGGGAAAGTGAAGGAATTCTTCCTGAACTACAGAGACAGAACAAATAGCTTTTCTGAGGGTGAGACAGCAGGAGGATATGGAGGGATTGATCCTGACATTGATAGTATTATTATGTCGGAGTAATTTCCCGATGATGGGATTATACAATGGATTCCCCATAGGCAGTTTGTTTGTAGAAAGCTGCCTACACCACCTCATGTATTCGGTCCTGCAGTAGGTGTAAATGACCTCCGGGCCACAGACGTCCACACTGCAATGCAACCTTGTCTAATGGCAGCTCAGAGACCGTATTAAGAATTCAGAAACGGGAAATAACTACGGAGGAAGACAAGGAGGAGGAGGATCTCAAGGCTTGGATAGACCTGCCATTCCGAGAGCCGACTTTTCCTCGGTTTGAGAGGGTATAGATCTGTTGGAGAGGTTGGAGAAGATATAGATCTGTTAGACCTGATTAGTGCTACAACTGTGGGGAATTAGGACATTGGAGTCGATTGTGTCCTGTGAGGGAATACCGAAAAGGAAGAGGGCAAAGAAGAGGGCCACGGGGTTTCAGAAATCAGAGGATTACCGGGACACTTGGGACCCCGAACGTAGAGGACGAGGACACTGGCAAGGAAATCAGGGGGCAGGGACATTTTGGCAATCAAACCCATTCCGTTAGCCCCAACCTGCCAGCTAATACCACCTATGAAATCTGGAGGCATCCTCACATGGCCCAAAAATAACAATAAAAATCAGAAAGAACATCAATCCCTTCTAAAATCCTAGAAGACACAAAGAATCTAGTTATCGAGAAACCTCACTGAAAAGGAAGGACTACAAAAGGGGAAACATAGTAGCTGGTATGAGAAGGAATGGGAACTAAGGAGAACTGAAATGGCACTAGGGAGGTAAGAAACAAACTTATTGTGCAGGAGGTACGGGAGTGGGGAAGGAGCTATTGTACTAACATGTTACTGAGTTTGAGCCTGCAGGACAGTATAACCAACAACATACTATCTGAGGATTGAGGTAAAGAATATACAGACCCCTTGAGAACAGGCACAGGTAATGTAGCTCCCCAGAAACAGGAATCAACAAGCAGGAGGAAATGATACCGTCCTATCGCTTTAAGACAAATCTGGGAAGGCCAACAGATAGAGAAAGCTGCTCCTCAGTATCCCTACTCCCTTGAAACTGACATCAGGGAAGAAGAAGAAGATGACTACCCTAGTGCCCAACTTTAACATCATCTAGCCTTTGACTCCAGTGAAGGAAGGAACGTAACACTATCTAATTTTTCCTAAAGAAACAACACCTATAACATGTGAGACCTATTGGGGCAAGCTCCACTTTGAAGAACTGATTTTGAAAAAGACATTCCTCTGTGGGTTGGGGTAAAACACCTACTTTGCATCTAAGTTATGATTATTAGAAATTATAAAATGTTATAAAATTTTGAATTCGGTCTCTAAATTGTATGGTAATGAATTGGAGGGACTTTAGAAGTTTCAGATTTGGAACTGACTTGCGAGATTTGGCTTAGGAATATTTGGAGTTTGATTATTAATTGATTTTGTTATTGTCTCATCCCCAGACAAGCAGCCAAAGATGGGAAGGATTATTCAGAGAACATCGGGAAGGATGAAACTTGGGAAGATCTGGTAACATGGAAATTATTCAGGGAACATGAGAGTTGGAATTGGAAATGGTCAAAAGAGGAATTGTGAACAGCAGGACTTCCCTTTAAGAGACCAGACTAGCAATTACTCAGTGGTTAGGAAACTAGTATAAGAGAACCCCTATGGACTGAGAGCCGAGCCAACATTATAAGGAAGAAGTACTGGAGGAGAAGTCCATTGAATTAGAAGGAGAAATTTGAATGGGTGTGGAGATATCAGAGTCGATGTATTTGACCGATGGATCTAACTTGTTTAACCCTTGATAGTAAAGCGGCTTCTATTATCAAGGTGGAAAGCAATTGTCCCTAGAAATGGCATTCTTAATTGGATTTTTGATAGCATTGACAACATATGGAAAATGATTTGAACTGCTGGGAATTCCACAGGAATTGGAATGGAATTGTATTATCGGCCACAATGCTGTGGAATGAGAAGGATGAGATGGACACTGAAATTTAAAATAGTAAATTGAAGGCTGAGACTGAATTTGGTTGATTTGAAACATTTTTTTGTGGTTTGCTTTAAATAAGAGTCACGCCTGTAGGGAAATCTGGACTGAATCCAGCTGAAATTTATATGAGAAACCATCATCAGATATACATATTATAACATTGTGTGAATATGGAGAGGGCTGATTAGTGTTGATCCTAGGATAGTATTATAGAACAGAATAGTAATAAGAGTACAGTGATAGAGTAGAATATAATAGAGCAGAATAGTGAAATGGAAAAGGGATAGTATTGCAGAATTACAATGAATGTATGGGGAAGCAGTGGTGCATGAATGGTAACTTGCTTTGTCCCAAGTTTTTCAGGAATTATAAGATATAGGTTCGACTAAGGAAAGGGATAGAGGAATGGGCAACACCACGGATGGAGAGAATTCGCGCCCACGAAAACTCGGGAGGTGAAGACTCATCAGACGGAAAATATGAAGCTACGCCCACGAAAACTCGGGAAGCTTGATAAAATTCTGGGAAGAAACATCATCATCTTGTTGTTGTTAATAGATGGAGAATGTAATGGACACACATACAGTGGCTTGCAAAATTTTTCATACCCCTTGAACTTTTCCACATTTTGTCACGTTACAACCACAAACGTAAATGTATTTTATTGGGATTTTATGTGATAGACCAACACAAAGTGGTGCATAATTGTGAAGTGGAAGGAAAATGATACATGGTTTTCAAATTTTTTTACAAATAAAAAACAGAAAAGTGTCACGTGCAAACATATTCAGCCCCCCTGAGTCAATACTTTGTAGAACCACCTTTCGCTGCAATTACAGCTGCAAGTCTTTTGGGGTATGTCTCTACCAGCTTTGCACATCTAGAGACTGAAATTTTTGCCCATTCTTCTTTGCAAAATAGCTCAAGCTCACTCAGATTGGATGGAGAGCGTCTGTGAACAGCAATTTTCAAGTCTTGCCAGAGATTCTCAATTGGATTTAGGTCTGGATTTTGACTGGGCCATTCTAACACATGAATATGCTTTGCTCTAAACCATTCCATTGTAGCTCTGGCTGTATGTTTAGGGTCATTGTCCTGCTGGAAGGTGAACCTCCGCCCCAGTCTCAAGTCTTTTGCAGACTCTAACAGGTTTTCTTCCAAGATTGCCCTGTATTTGTCTCCAACCATCTTCCCATCAACTCTGACCAGCTTCCCTGTCCCTGCTGAAGAAAAGCATCCCCACAGCATGATGCTGCCACCACCATGTTTCAGAGTGGGGATGGTGTGTTCAGGGTGATGTGCAGTGTTAGGTTTCCGCCACACATAGCGTTTTGCATTTAGGCCAAAAACTTCAATTTTGGTCTCATCTGACCAGAGCACCTTCCTCCACATGTTTGCTGTGTCCCCCACATGGCTTGTGGCAAACTGCAAACGGGACTTCTTATGGCTTTTTTTCAACAATGGCTTTCTTCTTGCCTCTCTTCCATAAAGACCCGATTTGTGGAGTGCACAACTAATAGTTGTCCTGTGGACAGATTCTCCCACCTGAGCTGTGGATCTCTTCAGCTCCTCCAGAGTTACCATGGGCCTCTTGGCTGCTTCTCTGATCAATGCTCTCCTTGCCCGGCCTGTCAGTTTAGGTGGACGGCCATGTCTTGGTAGGTTTGCAGTTGTGCCATACTCTTTCCATTTTCGGATGATGGATTGAACAGTGCTCCGTGAGATGTTCAAAGCTTGGGATATTTGTTTATAACCTAACCCTGCGTTAAACTTCTCCACAACTTTATCCCTGACCTGTCTGATGTGTTCCTTGGGCTTCATGATGCTGTTTGTTCACTAATGTTCTCTAACAAACCTCTGAGGCCTTCACAGAACAGCTGTATTTATACTGAGATTAGATTAAACACAAGTGGACTCTATTTACTAATTAGGTGACTTCTGAAGGCAATTGGTTGCACTGGATTTTATTTAGGGGTAACAGAGTAAAGGGGGCTGAATACTTTTGCACACGACACTTTTCAGTTTTTTATTTGTAAAAAATTTGAAAACCATGTATCATTTTCCTTCCACTTCACAATTATGTGCCACTTTGTGTTGGTCTATCACATAAAATCCCAATAAAATACATTTACGTTTGTGGTTGTAACATGACAAAATGTGGAACAGGGGGCACTACACTGAGGGCAGCCTCTGCCTGCAGCCTGTTCATTTTTTTCCATCTTTTTTTAATTTTTAATTTAATTTTTTAATTTTTAGTTAGTTTAATGTTTGTTTAGGGGGAAGCTTTAACTTTTCTATGTGGGGGAGGGGGGTAGGGTAGGGGGGAAACTGTTTCCCAGTCGCTTCCTGGCGGGGACACGACTATTTCTCCAAGTTGCGTCCTCGCCCCCCTCCTCGCGGCCTACCACCTGGATCGGAGCGGCCTTTCCTGCCGGGGACCGGGAACTGGACCAGAGCTGCAACAGCGGCGGCGCGGCGCTGAATTTACCGCGGAGCGGGCGATGCCAACCTGGATCGCCGTTTGGAGCTCGTGGAGCTGCGGTTTGGGAGAGCTTCCAGCGTTTGGGAGAGCTCCAACATCGTGGAGCTGCGGTTTGGGAGAGCTTCCAGCGCGGCCGGCGCTGAATAACATCACGGAGTCCTGGGGCCCTTTGCCGAGGGTCGCCAGCGCTGCATCTCTGCATCTCTGCCCTGCGCGGCCTGCGGACTTTGGGAGCCGTGGACTCCGGTAGGAGGTGGCCGACTCTGATGTCCAAGCTGCTTAGGAGGTCACCCAGCCCCGACATCGGACTTACATCACCCCGGCGAGCGGGCCTGAACATCGGACCGCCCGTAGCGGCAACTGCGGTGGGCTCGGGGAGGCCCCGACCACGGGTGAACAGCGGGGAACATTAGAGGAAGACGACTGACTTTGGTGCCTTCCCTCACAGAGGGAAAATTTGATTCTGCTGTGTGGGGATGTTTTATGTTGAACTCTATCATGTGTTGTGTTCTTATTTTTATTGTATGGCTGTATGGCAATCACACATTTCACTGTGCCAACTGGCACATGTGACAAATAAAATAATTTCAATTTCAAATTCAATTTCAATTTCAAAAGTTCAAGGGGTATGAATACTTTTGCAAGCCACTGTATGTATATCTGGTTACCTGATTATCTGACTATTATTTATCATAAATGATGATTTATCATAAATGATAAAAGGAAGGAATATTAATCCTGGCCAAATTGGAGAGGCCAGGACACGAAAATTGAGTAAAGGCTTCTGGGCTGCTAGGCCATTTGGTCAATTTAAAAGTGCCTTCTGTAGAAATGGGTCAAGCTGCAGAATGGTGCCAGTTTGTCTAGAGCCTAGATTAGTGCTGCAGGAAGAGAATGGGAACATCTACAGATCCTGACAATTAGGTGCAAAATGCATAGGATGGATTGGATGAATGCAAACCAGACATTGTAAATAATGTTGCAAAGCTTTACTTTGCTGGATGTTGATTGGATTAAGCAGTGAGCCTCGTCTGGTTTTCTTGCATATCAGGGCACATGTTGCGATGTTCGTTTCCTTTGAGAAATACTGTTTGAATACAATGTATTATTGGGTTAGGGAAATATCGGTCATGTACGGGGTTAATCGATATCTGTTATTGGACTGTAAAGAGAACACCTCTATGTGGTTCGGCCCCTCAAGGTTCAGAGACTATAAAAGACCGCTCCCACGAGGTCCTGTGTCAATCATCTGGCAGAACGCTTAGGATTGCGTGATCTTCTGGAGTGTTTCTGTTTGAGCGAGGCCAAGAGGGCTTGATCAGGCAGATACGAGGATCGAACACATGGTGGTTAGGTACAGTAGTTGGAACTGTAATTGTATTTTGTCAAAATAAAGTTTAGATGCGCAAGTGCTTGACAGTGATTTTTGACTGAAACTAGAATGGGGGGAAGCTTAGAATGAGCAATTTACACTATGAGGATGCAGATTGACTTGGACAGGTTGGGTGAGTGGGCAGATGCATGGCAGATGCAGTTTAATATGGATAAATGTGAGGTTATCCACTTTGATGGCAAAACAGGAAGGCAGAGTATTATCGGAATGGTGTCAAGTTGGGAAATGGAGAAGTACAATGGGATCTGGGTGTCCTAGTTCATCAGTCACCGAAAGTAAGGATGCAGGTACAGCAGGCAGTGAAGAAAGTGAATGGCATGTTGGCCTTCATAACAAGAGGAGTTGAGTATAGGAGAAAAGAGGTCCTTCTGCAATTGTACGGGCCCTAGTGAGACCACACCTGGAGTATTGTGTGCAGTTTTGAGAAAGGGCATTCTTGCTATTGAGGGAGTGCAGCAATGTTAATTCCCAAGATGGCGGGACTGTCATATGCTGAGAGAATGGGCTTGTATACTCTAGAATTTAGAAGGATGAGAGGGTATCTTATTGAAACAAATAAGATTATTAAGGGTTTGGACATGCTGGAGGCAGGAAACATGTTCCCGATGTTGGGGGAGTCCAGAACCAGGGGCAGAACAGGGCCAGAACCAGAACTTAACAATCTTATATGTTTCAATGAGAAACCCTCTCATCCTTCTAAACTCCAGACTGTACAAGCCCAGTTGCTCCATTCTCTCAGCATATGACAGTCCTGCCATCCTGGGAATTAACATTGTAACCTACTCTGCACTCCCTCAATAGCAAGAATGTCCTTCCTCAAATTAGGGGACCAAAACTGCACACAATATTCCAGGTGTAGTCTCACCAGGGCCCTATACAACTGCAGAAGGACTTCTTTGCACCTATACTCAACTCCTCTTGTTATAAAGGCCAACATGTCATTTGCTTTCTTCACTGCATGCTTACTTTCATTGATTGCTGAACAAGGACCCGCAGATCCCGTTGTACTTCCCCTTTTCTCAACTTGATACCATTTAGATAGTAATCTGCCTTCCATGTTTTTGCTACCAAAGTGGATAAACTCATATTTATCCACATTAAACTGCATCTGCCATGCATCTGCCCACTCACCCAACCTGTCCAAGTCATCATGCATTCTCATAGCATCCTCCTCACATTTCACACTGCCACCCAGCTTTGTGCCATCTGCAAATTTGCTAATGTTACTTTGAATCCCTTCATCTAAATCATTGATGTATGTTTTAAATAGCTGCACTCCCAGCACCGAGTCTTGCGGTACCCCACTAGTCACTGCCTACCATTCTGAAAGGGACCCTACTCTTTGTTTCCTGTCTGCCAATCATTTCTCTATCCATTTCAGCACTCTACCCCCAATACCATGTGCCTTAATTTTCCCCACTAATCTCCTATGAGGGACCTTATCAAATGCTTTCTGAAAGTTCAGGTACACTACATCCACTGGCTCTCCCTTGTCCATTTTCCTAGTTACATCCTCAAAAAATTCCAGAAGATTAGTCAAGCATGATTTCCCCTTCGTAAATCCATGCTGATTCGGCCCAATCCTGTTACTGCTATCCAAATGTCCGGCTATTTCATCTTTTATAGTTGACTCCAGCATCTTCCTCACCACCGATGTCAGGCTAACTGGTCTATAATTCCCTATTTTCTCTCTCCCTCCTTTCTTAAAAAGTGGGATAACGTTAGCTACCCTCCAATCCACAGGAACTGATCCTGATTCTATAAAACATTGGAAAATTATCACCGATACGTCCACGATTTCTAGAGCCACGTCCTTAAGTACCCTGGGATGCAGACCATCAGGCCCTGGGGATTTATCAGCCTTTAGTCCCATCAGTCTACCCAACACCATTTCCTGCCTAATGTGGATTTCCTTCAGTTCCTCCGTCACCCCAGATCCTCTGGCCACTAGTACATCAAGAAGATTGTTTGTGTCTTCCTTAAGATTCAAGATTCAAGAAGTTTATTGCCATGCCATGTCTTAGTGAAGACGGAAACACTTTTTCACACAGAGAGTTGTGAGTGTGGAATTTTCTGCCTCAGAGGGTGGTGAAGGCCGGTTCTCTGGATACTTTCAATAGAGAGCTAGATAGGGCTCTTAAAGATAGCGGAGTTGGGGGATATGGAGAGAAGGCAGGAACGGGGTACTGATTGGGGATGATCAGCCTTGATAACATTGAATGGCGGTGCTGACTCGAAGGGCCAAATGGCCTACCCCTGCACCTATTGTCTATTGTCTATTATATGTTAAATCAATCATTCTTGGGATAATTCTCGTAATTCTCACATTGACCTTGAACTGTCTTTACTCCATGTTTTCCAGAGATCCTGTCTGAGTTACTCCAGCACTTGGTGTCCTTTTGTCTATTAACCAACATCTGCAGTTCTTTGTTTCAGCATTATTTACCAGTTCCATATATGTAAGCCCCAGTAAATTCAAAGTTTGTGTTAATATTTAGAACCCTTTACAATGTATCTTTTGATGTCTGTATGCCTGACATCTTAACTTTAAGAAGCTCCTCAAAGTGCAAAACTATTGGTGACTCACCATGGTAATTAACGTGTCCTTTGTTGTCAGAGTCAGCTGCAATGTTTATTAAATTAAAGCAACATTTTGTGGAATCACAAAGCGTGCTTAAAATTCCACAGTCCTTTCTCGATTTTGTTCAATATCCGGCTAATTGTGTAGTACTCCAGTGCAACCCAGTGGAAATAATACCCTGTGGCGGTCTGAGTGAAATGAAAAATCATACATTCTGCATATGTTAATTGCATGCCAATAGGTATATAAAATAATGTTAAGTACGCTGACGTTTTATGTCTCTCAAGCTTGATGTCAATTCTATTGATATCAGGAAACAAAGCAGGGTTATTGAATTCTTAAATTGGTTTCAATAAATAGATGTCAAAATCATAAAACTCATATATTCTACTTATCTGTGTATTGAATATATACGTGTACAAGAAAATCAGGTAATGATAGCAAGCAACAACCCTCCTGCTGTGGGGGCCTGGTATTCAACATTACCACCACAAAGTTATTCTCTGGCCCCCTCAAGCCCTGATCCCTGCCTGATCGCAAATGATAAAGAGAAGTGAATAGCAAAGAACTGTGAATAGCAATGTTGAGCAAAATCCACAGAATGATCCTAAAGCAAGCCTATTAGGATGCAAAAGAAAAACATGGTGCTGAAGCAACTCAGCGGGCCAGGCAACATCCCTGGAGGACATGGATAGGTAATGTTTTGGCTCAGAAACCTTCTTCAGTCTGAAGATGGGTTCTGCCCCCAAATGTTAGCTATCCACATTCTGCCTGGCCTGATGCGTTACTCCAACATTTTGTGTCTCTCTTTGGTAAAAACTAGCACCTGCAGTTCCTTGTTATTACTATAAGATTCCAGTTGACTTTAGGCCATAATGTAAATATACGGGTACCTCCATGTGAGTGGGTTGAAGGGATGAGATACGAGAATCGCCCACATATTTGAAAAAGAAACTATTCTGAAAAAGAAACAATTTGTAATTATGCTTTTTATGTGCTTTCAATTGCAACTAATAAATTAATAGAAATAGCTGCAATTTAATCTTGGGATTTCTATCCACTTTGCACTGATGGCAATTGAATCTTTCCATAGATCATACAGTGAAGCCATGGTTTGAGATTTAATAGAGAATAAATAGAATTGTGAAACATTATATCTAAAATATATACAACATCATATAAACTTATTTAGCTGTTTTGTAGATCCAGCCTTGGAGAAAGGCTATTCATTAACTTATTTTTTACATTGTGGATTCATTTCGGAAATCTGTGGGCTTTTCAAAGTTGCTTATAAACTCTTCTGAGTTTTGAGGTTTGGCATTTGTACCTACATGGCACATCACCCGTGTACAGAGTAGAGCTGTGAAGAACAGCTTGATAAATCATGATAAATTATGACTTCAAACCTTGAGAGCAGGCACTCAGAGGAGACCTGAGAGCAGTGTGTAAGATACTTATCAGGAGTGGGAGAACATAAACAAAACATAACCTTCAAAAAAGGAATAGCAGCAGATTAAGGAAGCACATGCGAGAGGTTCTGAAGGGCAAATTTTACACAGACATCAGAAGTGTTTCTTTACATGGAGATTGATTAATATGTTGTGCTGGTTAGCTGATAGGGTGTTAGAGGCCATGACATGATGGCTACCAGGCAAGTAATTGGTGAGACTGATATTCTGAAAAGATGAATTTAAAATATATTGTAGAGTCTGCATATCCAAACCAGACATTATTTTCAGAAACAGGATTGCACCCCTTGCAGTTAGTAATACTAATGCAAAGTTGACACCTCCTGGAGGAATACTTAGTCACAAGGAACTATCATTTTATCACTGGCAATGATATATTTTCTCTAGTCTTCTTTAAACTTTAGCTACACTCATCAGTAGCATGCTCATATTTGACACAGAAGATTTTGGGTTCAATCTCTGCCCTGAAAGTTTGGGCATGAAATGTAGGCTGTCACACCAATCCATCAGTGAGGCAATACTTAGCAATTTTTTGGTTTAGTTTTGTTTAGCGCAGAAACAGGCCCTTCAGCCCACCGAGTCCGCGCCGACCAACGATCCCCTGTATACCAGCACTATCGTACACACTCGGGACAATTTACAATTTTACCAAAGCCAATTAACCTACAAACCTGTAGGTCTTTGGAATGTGGGAGGATAACAGAGCACCCAGAGAAAATCCATGCGGTCACGAGGAGAACATACAAACTCCGTAGAGACAACAACCGTAGTCAAGAATGGACCTGGGTCTCTGGAACTGCAAGGCAGCAACTCTACCGCTGTGCCACTGTGCTGCCCAGTTGGAAGGAGAAAAACTCAACTTTCAGCAGACGAGGCAGCATCTGTGGAAACAGAAAAAGAGGTGAAGAACAGAGTTCCAATGAAACCTGAAATGTTAACACTACTTGTCTTTCCATAGACACCGCGTGACATGCTGAGTGTCTCCAGCATTTTCTGCTTCTATTTCAGACTTTCAGCATCCTCAGATTCTTGATTTAATTTTTATTTACAGAGAGTGGTGCCATATTTTGCAAGAACAGAGGGACTTATGTGTGTAGATGAATAAAGTGGAATGTCATGTTAAGTCGGCAATTAGTAATACCTTTGGAAACAGGCCTTTTAAAAATAACAGAAATGGGTCTTGCAGTAGTTTTTGGAGACTATGGAGTTTATGGAGTCACAGAGTCATACACCATGGAAAATGCCCTCCAGCCCAACTTGCCCATGCTGACCAAGCTGCCCCATCTACCCTTGTTTTCCTATCCCCTGACCCAGAGTCTGAAGAAGGGTCTCGACACAAAACATCACCCATTCCTTCTCCCCAGAGATGCTGCCTGTCCCGTTGAGTTCCTCCAGCATTTTGTGTATAACTTCCATCTACAGTGGTCCCACCTGCCCGCATTTGGCCCATATACCTTTTAACCTTTCCTGCCCATGTACCTGTCCAAATGCCTTTTAAATGTTGTTATAGAATCGGCTTCAACTACCTACTTTGGTAACTCATTTCATATACCCATCACCCTCTGTGTGAAAAGGTTTGATCCTCAGATCCCTATTAAATCTTTCCCCTCTCAAACCTAAGTCCTCTGGTTCTTGATTCCACTACTCAGGGTAAAAGACTGTGCATCTACTGTATCTATTTCCCTCATGATCTTATGCACCTTTATAAGATCATCCCTCACCCTCCAGCACTTCAAGGAATAAAGTCTGAACCTGCCCAACCTCTCCCTACAACTCAATCCTGGTAACATCCTCATAAAAGATGTATTGCACCTTGGAACATACAATAGCAGGTCTGCTCTAAGATTAGTACTTTGGGTCTTTGTTTTTAATATCAAAATATTTTTTGCAGACGGAACCTTTTGCTCAACCTAATTTCATACCTCCCATTTAATTACCTATTCCATCGATCTGTCCTGGTACTGGAGGCTGTGCAAAGTTATAAATTGTTCCTGAAAATGAATGCCTGTCAGTCGATTGAACATTGCATTATAGTTTAATGGCCTATCAATGGATGTTGCTTTGCATTATTTTCATTTGTGGCAGTGAGGAATTAGAACAAGGTGAACTGTATATGTTCTTCTATCCATATTGCAAACTTTCTCTGTGGGAATTACAATACTTGTTTCTGTGACTCACTGGAATTTATGGTACTGTTTGTTTCTTTCTTATTTTCTTATTATTGCTTTTAGATAAGAATGGTGGAATGCATCCTATCAGGTTTCGTCACAGCAGGATATGGCAAATGTTCTGCTCGTGACCATGAGAAACTGTAGATTTGTGGATGCAGCCCAATCCATCACGCAAACCAGCCAGCAACCCCCTCTCCCCCTCCCCCATTCACTCCATCTACACTTCAAACTGCCTCGCAAAAGCAGCCAACATAATCAAAGACCACTCACATTTAGTTTAGTTTAGTTTAAAGATATAGCGCAGTAACAGGCCCTCCGCCCCATCGAGTCTGCACCGACCAGCGATCCCCGCACATCAACATTACCTTACACACGCTAGAGACAATTTACACTTATGCCCAGCCAATTAACCTACAAACCTGTACGTCTTTGGAGTGTGGGAGGAAACCGAAGATCATGGATAAAAATCCACATGGTCACGGGAAGAACATAAAAACTGCGTACAGATAGACCCGTAGTCAGGATCGAACCCGGGTCTCTGATGCTGCAAGCGCTGTGAGGCAGCAACTCTACCCCTGGGCCACTATGCCGCCCTGGTCATTCTTTATTTCCCCTTTCCCATCAAGTAGAATATACAATAGCCTGAAAACACAATCCACCAGTTTCAAGACCAGATTCTCCCCTCTGTTATTAGACTCTTGAACAAACTCTCATACATTAAGGATGGATCGCCAATCTCCCAATCTACCTTGTTGCAGCAGCCCTTGCAGTTTCTTTTTAAATGTCTTCACTTCTTTTCACTGTCTTGTAAAATGTACGTGAAACATGTATAATTTATGTATACATTATGTTTATGTCTATGTGCCTGTGAAGCTGCTGTAAGCAAGATTTTCATTGTACCTGTACCTCACTCTATTTGTGCAGATGGCAATAAACTCAATTTGCTTTGACTTGAAGGTACTGCTGATGCTGGATACAAAGCGCTGCATTAACTCAGCAGATCAGGCAGCATCTCTGGAGGCAAAGTTTCAGGTTGGGGCTCTTCTTCAGACTGATTGCAGTGCAGGGGAGAAAAGCTGGAAAAGTGATTGGGGCAGGTCAAAGTTTGGTGAGTAATAGCTGGATACAGGTGGGGGGGGTTGACTTTCTTTTATCTTGACTATGTAGTCACAACACTATAGTCTGCACACTTTCCTTTCTGTTTTGACTTACCAGTTGTACTCATGCATGGTATGATTTGCCTGGATAGCATGCAAAATAACGTTTTTTCATTGAATCTCAGTACGTCAATAAAAAACAATTCCAATATCAATACCAAGTACCAAGATGTAATGAGAGTTGAAGTAGCAGGTGGTTAAGTTACTGCAATAGGAGCCCAGAGATTCCATTAGTTCATAAATGATAGGAGCAGAATTAAGCCCTTCGGCCCATCAAGTCTGCACCGCCAATCAATCATGCTTGATCTACAGGTATCATTCCTAACCCTATTCACCTGCCTTCTCTCCACAACCCCCTGACATCCGTATTAATCAAATTCAAGCTAATCCAGTTATAAATTCTTGATTCTTAAATTTCTAAGTTCATAAGTCATACGAGCAGAAGTAGGCCATTTGGCCCAATGAGTCCACCATTCAATCGTGGCTGATCTATCTTTCCTTTTCAATCGCATTCTCCTGCCTTCTCCACATAACCCTTGACACCTTTACTAATCAAGAATCTGTCAAGTTCTGCCTTAATAATACCCAATGACTTAGCTTCCACAGCCGACTGTAGCAATGAATTCCACAGATTCACTACCCTTTGACTAAGGAAATTGCTCCTCATCTCCTTTCTTAAGGTATATCCTTTTATTCTGGCTTTGCTGCTGGGGAATCAAATTGTCATAAAAAACAAAACTAATGCTCCCTGGTAAAGATAATCTGTCATTCTTATTTTTCTAGCTGTGACTCCAGACCCACAGAAAAGAAGTTATAAGGTCATAAGGGATAGGAGTAGAATTAGGCCATTCTGCCCATCAAGTGTACTCTGCCATTCAATCATGGCTGATCTATCTCTCCCTCCTAACCCCTTTCTCCTGCCTTCTCCCCATAACCTCTGACACCAGAATTTTGTTGACACTTTTGTCAACAAAAGTTGACTCTTTACGGCCACTGAATGGTTACTCTGCTCAGGAGCAGTGAGGAATGATTTCTCAACAATGCCCACATATTGTGCATGAATTTTAAAAATGCATTGTTAATGAATACGAATAGAGACATGAGGAGTTAACAAAATCAATCTGATTGTTATGTTGCTTTGTAACAAATCTTGCTGGTCCTTTTTTTAGTTCATCAAATTCAGTTTGATATTGCCCTGTGTGTTCACATACACATCATGATGACTAATCCATAGAATGATGTATGCTGACTGCTTCAGTTCCAATCATATTATGCTTAAAAGAAGTGCCAGCATTATCTTTAAGTACAACAGGAGAAACTTCCATTGTCTCAGTGCTGTTGTCATTGCCTCAGTAGCATTATTTATTGCAGGTAAATCTCACATCCACACCGAGTCCCTGCAGTAACAGGACTTAACCCTCAGAGGAGCATTTCCCTGTCAGAGTAAGGATTATTTTTTAAATGCACAATAAATTCAATAAGAATTTATTCAATGCAAGTTACCATTCACCATAGAAAAAATCTTCCATTACAAATGATGGATAAACCACTTTGTATTTCTAGTAATTTATTATTCCTCAGCCGATTACTTCCGTTCAGTAACTCATTCTACTGAAGAATGATAACTTAAATTAGTTAATGTTTGGAGAGGATAGGTATTAAATACTGAACGGACAGAATTGAAGCTATTGCTGCAATGCATTATATCGGGGCTATGTTGTGCTGCAGCATAGAATGGCAGGGCTCCTGTCTGCATTAATAATTTTGCATAAGATGAGAACCCAGTCACTGTCAGTCCATTATAAAGTGCTCTGAACAGAGTTAAGACATTAAGTTAAAACTCTTGAACCGTACTTCTTCCCACCAGCTAGTGTGTCAGAGAGCTGGGAGCATGTGTACTGTCTGCTGTCTATGCAAGAGATGATGCATGGCGATGAAGTTGAGAGAAATGGACAGGGAAGCAGAATGGAGGTATTTAATCATTTAAAAAAGAGTAAAGTGCAAACTGTACAAACTGTCCAAACTGTCATAGGAGCCATAGAGTCATACAGCATGCCGCTCTGTGTTTTGGACAAGTTGAGTAATGTGACATATCTGGGCCATTCTAAAATATTTGCATTCACTCATTCATGCCCATAACTATAAACAAAATTTAAAAATAAATCTTCTTACAAGTCAGAAGAAAAATGTTAATGTTGGCCGCATAGCATATAGGCAGACTACAGTATCTATCAGTCTTTGTGTTCTGTTCAGCAAAAGGCACTATTCTGAAGAGATGTGGTTATATATTCTATTTCGTTACCTTTCAATTTTATTTCCAATTTCATTCAGGCTAAGTTTGTAACCAAAGGCCATATTTTCCCTTGGTGCCTTGGTATTAGGCCAATCTATAACTCAGCACAGCTTGTGGATGCGGTTCTTTTATATTAGGCAAAATCACACCCACACAACGCTAAATATTCATATCTCATCATGATCATTAAAAGCCACGATAAGCACAGGCAACGCTTTGTTGATTAACACTGGAGCAATCATTCCATTACCACACAGTGAGAAATGTTCGACACACTAACTGACTGATAGAACCCATCCTTAAGTAGACAGTATTTTCTGATGCAGAGGATTAAAAATAATTCCACATATCCAAAGTCACATTAAACCAACAACATGGAGGAACAACTTGTACATTGGGCATCCCATGACAAATTTCTGCTCATCAAAAGTCACAAGGCGTTATGCGCAACAAGTTATTACTCAATCGAATAGGTTTTGGACAGGTAAATGCACACAAAAGGTCTTTCATCTGTTAGCTTCATGACCAGAGCAGCACTGGTGCAGCAGTAGAATTACTGCCTAATGCCCCTGTCCCACTTAGGAGACCTAAACAGCAACCTCTGGTGACCTTGCCCACTACCCAAAAAAAAATCAAGGTCGAGGTGACCTGCAACCTCCTACCACCTCCCACGCATATGTTGAAAACCTTCCTCGACTATGAAGAAAACCGGCTTTGACTAGACCTGCGACTAAAAAGTTATCGATTAAAACGGCAACCTATTTTTAGTCGAGGCCGGTTTTAATCATGATGAAAAAATAGCAGCAACCTAGATGAAGCCTCGACCACATGGAAACCACTTTCGACCATTAGGGAGAGTGACCAAAACCTCCGGTGACCTCATGGAAACCTTGGGTGGCGGGCAAGGTCACCAGAGGTTGCTTTTTGCTAAGTGGGACAGGGGCTTTACAGCGCTGGAGACCCAGATTCGATCCTGACTACAGGTGCTGTCTGTATGGAGTTTGTACGTTCTCCCTGCGACCACATTGATTTCCCCCGGGTGCTCTTTCCTCCTACATTCCAAAGACATGCAGGTTTGTAGGTTAATTGGCTTCTGTAAATTGCCCTGAGAGTGTAGGATGGGAAACTAGGATAACATAGAGTACGGGTGATTATAGTTCAGAGCGGACTTGGTAGATAAAGGGCCTATCTCCATGCTGTATCTAAAACTAAAACAACTCCAAGAGAGTAGATGAACTCAGGGAATCTTTATCCCATAAATCATGGATCATGAAAAGGATGTTACAGTGGAAGCAGGTGAGGAAATATGAAGGAGGCACTTCAGTCAGAGAAGTTATCAGCACCTGGAGAATTAGACTATAGCGTTGGTGACAGGGTTTGGTGAGCCAGTGACCAGTGATAGATTGGGGTCCAGTGATAGATTCAAGGTCAGTTTATTGTCACGTGTACCACTTAAGGTACAGTGGAGCTGGAGTCCAGTTGATGGGGGCTAAAGGTGGTTCACAACAAGAGATAATGAATGAGCAGGAGGAATGATGTTACCATTTTTTATTTTAGCTTGCAGGGAATTGGAACGTTGGAGTCCCAAGGTGACACTCTAGTCATAGAGTCATCGAGTCATACAGCGTAGAAATCGGTCTTTCAGCCCAACTTGCCTATGCAGACCAATATGCCCTATCTACACACCAGTCCCACCTGCCTGTTTTTGGCCCATATCCCTCTAAACCTACCCTATCCATGTACCTATCTAAATGTTTCTTAAATGTTGCGATAGTACCTGTCTCAACTACCTCCTCTGGCAGATTGTTCCATAGACCCGCCACCATTTGTGACTTAGCAAATTGTGCAGAAGGTAACCTCAAGTATCTTGCTCTGCTTGAGACCCTTGCTACTCAAGAGCAATCCAAGTACACATGGACTTTAAATGCGTGGTTGAGATATATTGAAAGCTGTTTGGTGGTACCAATTCACATGTGCAGGATACACAGTGTGCAAGCAAGTGCACGGTGGTTTGGGAAAAAACGTCCAATCCTACAAGAAACATATATTAAATATGTGATAGTATCTCGTGATCATTAATTAACTTTCCTAGTCAAGTGCTCAAAAGTACTGTAATATGTGAATACATTTCTAGTCCTATGTTTGCATGGCTCATTGTTTTGAGCAGAGAAAGGTAGTTTAAATAACAAGGCTAGGATGAGATGTAATTCTCTCTTAAAATACCAAAGATTTGACAGCAAATTGCAGTAACTTTCCATTTTTTAACATTTATTTTAAAACATTAAACGTTTAAACATATACCATTCAATGTAGGCACAGATAGACACAAAATGCTGGAGTAACTCAATGGGTCAGGCAGCATCTCTGGTGATAAGGAATAGGTGACATTTCCGGTTGAAACCCTTCCACCTTCCCCCTTTATCTGCCTTGAATGCAACACATTTCTGCATGGCTGAGGAATGGTTCCCAACCAAAACATCACCTATTCCTATTCTCCAGCGAAGCTGCCTGACCCGCTGAGTTACTCCAGTATTTTGTGCCTATCTTCGGTATAAATCAGCATCTGCAGTTCCTTCCTACTCATTCAATGTAAGCACCCGAGCAAGTGAATGATCACAGTGTGTTATATGTGAAGGAAATCAATGGATTGAATCTTTTCTCATGGGGTGTAGATGGGGTTGGGGGGGGGATGTGTGTCTTAATGGAAGCCGGTGTGGAAATGGTATTTGTCCAGCCTTTCCATAGCTCTATTGCTAAGAGACACCAATAGCCCGTCAATGGTCACTGAGTCGGAAGAAGCCATTCGAAAATGTTTCGCATTCAATGTAGATTAAGGGAGAAAGCTTGCGATGACAAGGAGAAAGAAAAATAATGGGGAAAACTTTGGGTAGTCCAGATAGTAATAGTCTGTTGCAATATGAAACAAATAATCATTTAAATGTTTAGTTTGCTAACATGCCTTGGGCATTTCCCTCTGGTTATTTAGAAAAGCATTCATAAAGCCTATGGAGCAGATACTTTGCCTGTATCCCCAGCTGGGTAATGTTGTGCAGCATATCCCAGTTCATAAATTCATGAAAGCAATCCAAAATATTCCAAGGTGCATTTGAAAAAAAAGGCTCAAATACTCTCCAACATTTATTGAGTGAAATGGTGGAGGCGTTGCATGGAGATAACAGTGATTTGTGGTTGTGAACAGGCGTTGCTAGGAGAGAACAGTGACATCAATGATTTGGATGAACATCAATGATTTGGATGAGAAGATACAGGGCAAGATTAGCAAGTTTGCTGATGATACAAAAAATAGTGGTTTTGCAGATATTGAAGATGGTTGTGAAAGATTGCAGCCAGGTGGGCAGAGGAATGGTTGATGGAATTTAATACAGAAAAGTGTGAGGTGTTGCATTTTGGGACATTGAAGAAGGGCAGGACCTTCACAGTAAATGGTAGGCCTCTGGGTATGTTATAGAGCAGAGGGATCTAGGAGTACAGGTGCATGGTTCCTTGAAGGTCGAGTCGCATGTAGATAAGGTGGTCAAATAGGTTTTTGGCACTTTGGCCATCATCAGTCAGAGTATTGAGTATAGAAGTTGGGAGGTCATGTTGCAGTTGTATAAGACGTTGGTGAGACCGCATTTTGAATATTGTTTTCAGTTCTGGGCAGCATGTTAAAGGAAAGATATTATCAAGCTTGAAATGGTTCAGAAAAATAAATTATGAGGATATTGCCAGGATAAGAGGGTGTGAGCTATAGGGAGAGGTTGAGTAGGCTGTGTCTCTATTCCATGGAGCACAGGAGGATGAGGGGGATCTTATAGAGGTATACAAAATCATGAGAGGAATAGATCGGGTAGATGCAGAGTCTTTTGCCCAGAGTAGGGGAATCGAGGTCCACAGAACCTAGGTTCATGGTGAAGGGGAAAAGATTTAATAGGAATCCAAGGGGTAACTTTTTCACACAAAGGGTGGTGGGTGTATGGAACACGCTGCCAGAGGAGGTAGTTGAGGCTGGGACTATCCCATAATTTAAGAAACAGTTGGACAGGTACATGGATAGGACAGGTTTTGAAGGATATGGACCAAGCGAAGGCAAGTGAGACTGGTGTAGCTGGGACTTTGTTGGCCGGTGTGCGCGAGTTGGTCCGAAGGGCCTGTTTCACACTGTATCACTCTATGACTCTATGACTGTGTACAGCATCATTCAGTGTTCAGTTCCATTTTACAAAAAAAAAATTGGCCCATAAGTTTCTGTAGGTGTGAATCCAATAATAATTGCTGTTGGTGAGACTCGCTGTGGCACATTTAGGTTTGCAAATTTTCTGTGTGGCAAGATGCTAATGCTATGAACTAATAATGCGATAGTGAGGCGAATCTGCCATCTCAGACATGCATGCTCCAATCACACTGAGATTAATAGTGTAAAGACTGAAAAGATAGTGTAAATTACAGTAGGTGAACCCAATCTCAAATCAGGCACAAAAAGAAAAATAAAGAAGGAAGAAAACGTCCTCAACCATTTCACTCACCTGAGGTTTGAGTGGGTTTTTTTTGCTCAGAAGCTGGATTAAACCTTTTTATTGCCATGGTTTATTGTGCTCACACTCTTCCGGATCTCTTCCAAACAATTGGGAAGTTGATCAAAAATATGTCAGAAATGGTTATAAGGTGATTTATACCCCAAAATGTGGACCATAACTGTACTCTGACATATTAGACTCAGCACAGTTGCTGGCAACTTGTTCCATATTGAAAAGAGCAAGAAACAGGAGCAGAAATAGGCCTGTCAGTCCCTCAAGCCTGATCCAGTAGTCATTATGACGATTGCTGATTTCACTTCGGAGTCACGTGAGTGACTACGTGAAGAAAACCGCCAGCCCGCATGCGCGTCATTACGTCTACCGCATTGCGCAACGCTGACTGGCAGGCGCGCTGCTCCTGCCAGCGGTAAGTTTAAACCTGCAGGTAAGTTTTTAAACTTTCCAGGCTATGTTTTTTCTCTGCAGGAATCTCTTTTACAGAGTTCCTGCTGGATTTTGGGGCAAAGTCGGGACGGGCCACGGGGAAACCTTTATGGACCGCGTCCCAGTCACGGACCATGGGGAATCCCGGCCACGGACCGCAAGGAACCGGCTACGGAGACCGCGGAAGTGCGGGTAGCGGTGGCAGTCAAATTAGCCTTCCGAGTCGCTGGCGGTGGAGCCAGCGGCTTCAGACTGGTGCCGGCAGCACCTTGGCAAACCCGCTTGGAGGATAGCCACAGAGAAAGTCTGTACGACCCGTTGACTCAAACGAGTCGGGCCAGGAGGATTCCTGATGGAGAGGATCCCCTCCTTCAATGGGTAGCGTTCTTCGGGCGTCTAACCCACATGGAGCACCTGATGGAGGGGTGCTCCACAATGGTATGCTCCAAGGAGGGAGTTATATCACCGCGGGTCTCTGCGGGGCCCGCGGCAACAGAACCTGCTTACAGGGCTGCACACTGTCTCCCTCTCTGAGGAGGGGAGCAGTCGGGGTCAGTTCTGTCTGACTCGGAGTTCAGAGGTATTGCCGGGATCATACCACGAGGCACGAAGGATATGGTCCGTGGGGGGGGCCACATCAGCGCAGGTCTCCTCGGGGCCCGCGGCAACAGCACCTGTGTACAGGGCTGCACACTGTCTCCCTCTCGGGGTCAGTGTGACCTCCCAGTCGGGGTCAGTGTGAACTGACTCCAAACTCGGTGTATGTCCATGGCACATACTGGAGTTCCTGAAAGTGCCGGCAGTGAACAGCGCTATCAGGGGTGACGTTGGAGGGGCATGAACCCCAGGAAACCAGCCGCCGAATCTTCTCTTCAGGTAAACCTATTCAACAGGTGAGACCTGCATGAGGGAGCTAAAGCTGTCGAACTGCGAGTACAGCCTCATCGTTTCGGCAACAATACACCCCACGCCTCCATCGGCAGTAAGCGGTTCACTGAAGCTGTTGGCAGCCAGCAAGCTGGGCAGAGGGCTTTTAGGCCAAATCCCAAGCCGGTCTCAGGAAAAATATGGAATCCACGTAACCTGCCAGTGCTACTCTCCAATCAAGGACGGATATAGAACCCGCATCAGGGGCCTTTGGGCTTACCATAAGACCACTGGTAAACCATGAAGGTAGGTGGGTCTGGTTCTTTCTGAAACATGGGGTATGTGGACCAGTTGCAAGTTGGTAATACTTATTTTTGGCAAAGTGAACATAGCAAAACCGGTGCTTGGGCTGCTTAGAGCTCAAAAACACTTGTTATGGCCTAACTACATGATTCTAAAACGTTGTATTTTGCTAAAATTAACTGTTTCGGCATCCATCCAGTTAAATTTAAGTTGATACCAACTAGAGTTATGGATTATCGTGATTTACCTTTATTAATTTGCTGTGACTCTGCCCTGCGGCAAGAGATTGGAATTAATTAAATCCTGTAACAACCTTGTGGTTATGAAGCAGCCTCTATTCATCAAGAGTAATTGGCAATTAGCGGCTGTGTTTTTCAGCTGTGCATTTGGGCTTTGCATGAGTTACCTATTTTCAGTTATATGGTATCAACTACCTATAAGACACTAGGTGTATCATCACGTAAAAATCCATGCCAACACAGAATGGATGTTGTATCACAAAATATTTAATGACATTGTGCTTCGATGGAACACCGAATATCAATATGTTTTGCATCCAGACTCTATCACCATTGCAAAAATATGTGGCACAGTGGCAATAGATGTATTCTCGCCACACTGAGGAGCAATGCTCTTTATGTCTTTCCTCCATTTTGCCTCATCAGTCCGGTCTTGCACAAAATCCAGCAAGATCTCGCCTCAGGCATTTCGTACTGCCTGAATGGCCTATGCAGCTATAGTTCTCGCTAAATGTTGGGAATGATAATAGGATCTTATATGGTTATCCTAAACACAAATATTTGGTGGTTCACCCCGTGACTCGGGAAACCATCCTCTGCATGATAAAATCAATTTATAGCCTTGCAGACTCTGAGAAGACTGTTCGGCGGCTCGGGTTGCCAGACCGATCTATGTACGTGCTCACTGCCGAGTTCAGGGAAAGCACCGAGAAAGCAGTACATTTTTCCTCATCAGGAGATGGGAAGTGTTTTGTTTCAATGACAATGTTACATATAATACGGCACAGATAACTAACGTCTCGGAGTTCATTTTCAGATGGGTCTTTGACAATTGGTTAAGTTATAGTACCATGACTGTGCCAACGTGCTTCCTCATCATAGTTGCTGCAGCGATAGGGACCGACTCTGTCGGGTCTCATCCTCTGATATTCAGATTTATAAAGGATATCTTTAATGCAAATTCTCCCAGGCCCAGGTACTCGGAGATATGGGATGTTAGCATTGTTCTTAAACTGCTTTGCCAGTAGGGCCCAGATACATCTATCCCTGGTCAACTCACTTACAAAGTGGTTATGCTCATGGCGCTAGTCTCAGCGCAACTCGTCCAGCCACTACTTAAATTGCGACTGGACAGGATGGTTACATCTGCTATTAATATATATTTTTTGTTTATGATATAGTTAAGCGGAGCAGACCAGGGGCGTCAGACCCCAAACATTTCTCATGGCATACCCCATGGACCTTTGGTTGTGTGTGGTCACACATTTACAACAATACGTCAAGGTCACCTAGAGCTTTAGAGGCTCTGCACTAGCAATGATTGTTAGTTACTAAAAAAACTCATAAAAGATATCAATCCAGACCATCTCCAGGTGGTCAAAACGGGGTTTTGGCTCATGCAGGAATAGATACTAATTTTTTCAAATCTCGCTCCACTAGGGCTGCTACAACATCAGCAGCAGGGTTATGTACGTTCCACTGGACCACATCTTAGCGGCTGTAGGATGGTCAAACGAACAAACTTTCCAACTTTTTGTAATACCCATTGCCAGACCGGGGGTATTTTCTAATTCCATTTATGTTCTGTTTCATAGTTTCCCCCCAGGATGGGAAGGGTCACTATTAATTTCCTTTGATGATTAAGCATCAGCATTTTTAACAAAATATGTCATGTCTGAATGCATTAATCTTTTTCACTCATCCATGGTCAATTGTTGCAGTGTGTGACGCCTGGACTCGTATCTGGCATGAAATCACAGAGCTTCAAAGTCTTCACGTAGTCACTCACGTGACTCCGAAGTGAAATAGTAAGATTAAACGAGAACTTACCAGTTTGAAGTTTGATCTTTATTTTATGAGGAGTTACGATGAGGGATTACGTGCCCTCCGCTCCCAACCCTCTCTCATAAAGGTCAGCTGGTATTTCTAGTTTCTCGAATCTTACTATATTCAGTTCAACAACTGTTATCTGTGATAGAATATTACAAAAACAAAATAACCTCGCATTCTTCTCAGCTCCAATGACTGTTGGCCAACCTGCACCAGATGGGTTGTACCAACAGGAGACTGTACTGCAACTAATGAACAAAGGAGTCACCAAATGTCACAGCACTTTGAGCTGTAGTGTGAAAAACAGTTCCTCGGGTATGCTTACTTAGTTTCATTGTGATTGCTACCTTCAATGCAATTTAATCTATAATAAGCAATCCTATTACCATCTGTGCTGTGACATTACCATTACGACAGTAGTGCTGCAGCTTACAAATTCAATTACCCACTGTTTTGCTTTGCTTTTGCATGGCATTGAGGAGAAGAGGAGAGATGAACAAGTTAGTTTAGTTTAGCTTGGTTTATTGTCGCGTGTACTGAGGTACAGTGAAAAGCTTTTTGTTGCGTGCTATCCAGTCAGTGGAAAAACTATACATGACTACAATTGAGCTGTCCAGAGTGAAGCGATACAAGATTAAGGGAATAACATATAGCACAAGATAAAGTCCAGTAAAGTCCGATTAAAGATAGTCCAAGGGTCTCCAATTAGCTAGATGGTAGTTCAGGACTGTTCTGTATTTGTTGATAGGATAGTTCAGTTGCCTGAAGACAGCTGCGAGGTATTGTCCCTGAACCTGGAACATTGAAATTTGGCGCCAGTTTGAAGTTTGGCAATCTGAAGCAGTACTCAATGGTGTGCAGATCTGCACAACAGTGCGTACTCCAGAGAACCTACAGTAGATGAGGACCATATCGAGGATGTGGTCATGACTAACTACCAGGCATGTCTTACTGTAAGTGCAGAGAATAGGCTAATTCAATGCTAGCATTTATATCAAGGGACCGGAATACAAACACAGAGATGTAATACTGAGGTCCTATGAGGGGCTGATCTGGCCGCATATGGATTACTGTGAGCAAATGTGAGCCTCATATCTGAGGAAGGATGTTCTGGCTCTGGAGAGGGTCCAGAGGAGGTTTACAAGAATGATTCCAGGAATCAGTGGGTTAGCATATGACGAGCGTTTGACAGAACTGGTCCTCTACTCGATGGAGTTTAGTATGTTGAGGGGGGACCTAATTGAAACTTACAGAATAATGAAAGGCATAGATAGAGTGGATGTGGAAAGGATGTTTCCACTGGTGGGAGAGTCTAGGACCAGAGGTCATACCCTCTGAACTAAAGGGAGCTCTTTTAGAAAGGAGGTGAGGAGGAACTTCTTTAGTCAGAGGGTAGTTAATCTGTGGAACTCATTGCCACAGAGGACTGTGAAGGTCGTCAGTGGATATTTTTTAAGGCAGATATAGACAATTATTGATTATAATGGGTGTCAAGGGTTATGGGGAGAAGGCAGGAAAAATGGGATTAGGAGGCAGAGAACATCCATGATTGAATGGCGGAGTAGACTGGATGGGCCGAATGGCCTAATTCCACTATAACTTGTGAACTTGTGAATAGCTTGATGTCCACATTGAAGAGCAAGATGAAATTGTGAGCAGCTTACTGGTCACAATGGACACATGGTTGCAAAGCAACAGCGAAGGATGATTCTACAGGAACAAAGGGATACTGTAGATGAGGAGATGACTGTTCTGCATGAACTGAGTTGCTGCATACCAGCAGATTATTCTCTGTCTCTGCAGACAGTTGCCACAATTAATCAGAGTATGCTATGCACAAGCTCAACTTTCATCTGCAGGTTCAGCGAAAGGTGTTCACCATCATCCCTTCCCATACCCATTTTTTTACCAAGAACCGAACCCTACTGAGGTTGCAAAGAGATTTGGTTATGAGAAGAAAAATGAAAATACCAGGGACCAGATATTGATTCATTCATATACAAACACCCCTCTGTCTTGCTTATTCCATATACCCACCTCACTCTGTGTGGAAAAATTGCCCCATCAGGTTCCTATTAAATCTTTCCTATCTCACCTTAAACTTATGTCCTCTGTTTCATGTTCATTAGTTCTAGGAGCAGAAGAAAGCCATTCAGCCCATCAAATCTACTCCACCATTCAATCATGGCTGATCTATCTTTCCCTCTCAACGCCATTTTCCTGCCTTCGCCCCATAACCCCTGACACCCTTACTAATCAAAAATCTATCAATCTCCACCTTAAAAATATCCACTGACGGCCTTCACAGCTGGCGATGAATTCCACAAATTTACCACCTTCTGACTAAAGAGGGTTCTTGATGCTCCTACTCTAAGTAAAACACTTTATGCATCTACCCTATCTATCCCCCTCTATAAGACCACCTCTCATCCTCCTGCGCTCTAAGGAATAGTCCTAGCCTGCCCAACCTCTCCCTATAGCGCTGGCCCTCACATCCTGGCAACATCCTCGTAAATCTTTTTTGCACTCTTTCCAGCTGAACATCTTTCCTATAACACATGAAGACAAACCTCTTGTCTCTCTTTCCCAATTCTGATAAAGGTCTAGGGCCTGAAGTATTAATTCTTTCATTTTTCTGCAGATTTTTCCACTAATCCTGCTCCCATCGCATGAACATGAACATGAACTTGCGAGTTATTACAGCTCATTGTGTCCTTTTCTTGATCATATAAGAGCAGTGAAACTGAAAATAAAAATCCAAACCCACAAAATGATTGTTTTTATTTTTGATGTTTTTAAATATTTTATACATAAATGATTTGGGTTATTTTTCATTTGAAGAGGTAAGTGACACTGGTCTCATGATTTTATACACCTCTACGAGATCATCCATCAGGCTCTTGTGCTCAAAGGAATAAAAATCCCAGCCTGCCCAACCTCACCTTATAACTCAGTCCCTTTAAGTCCTGGTAAAATACTTGTAAAACCTTTCTGCACCCTTTCCAGTTTAATGGCATCTTACATATGGCAGGGTGACCAAAACCGAACACAATACCCTAAAATGCTGCCTCATCAACATCTCGTACAGCTGAAGCTCTCCTGAGGTAGATATCACCACAATAATAATAAGTAGCACAAATAGAACAGTTTCACCAGGCTTGTATCCAGAGCTCTAAGAGTTAAACTATTGCCTAAACCTGGTTGGCTTTCCACTGAACATAGAAGGTTGATAAGTGGCCTAATTGAAGTTTTTAAAATTATAATTAGGTTCATTAGGATTGGAACAGAGAAGCAATTTCCTTTGGTGGAAAATCCAGAGCAAAGGTGGTGTAATGGGAATATGAATCTTTTCTTAAAATTACTGTATTCCTTGGCTTAATTTAAATATCCAAGACTGAGTCTAATGGAATTTTGTTGTGAAGGTCAACTGAAGGTATGGATCAAAGGTGGGTAAATGGAATTCTGAACAGATGGGAAACAATCATATGGGTTTGAGATACGGTTGAATACTCCAGTCCGCATATTTTAAAATCAGTTTGAATAAATCGTGTTGGGACGTGTTATTCCAAAAAATACTGTGGTAGACTTCCACACTTTGACCACTAAATGATTAGGATAGCCAATCCTAACAACTTGGATAGGATAGGAGAGACAAGTTTTGGGCAGGATTTGTGGTGCACACCCTTTTTTATTGTAAGGATCAAAATAGACCATGTTAGCTAAAATGGACTTGTTAGCTAAATTAGCAGCACAGCATTCCAAACCCTTCGAAAACAAGTAGATGAATGAATGAATGAATGAATGAATGAATGAATAAGTTTAATGGCCAAGTATGTACACATAAAAGGAATTTGCCGTTCGCAAGTAACAACACGACATACAGTAACAATTAAGAATGACACATAAAACATTAAACATTAATAATAAAACATTACAGATGTTTTCGAAGATGTTCGAAAACAAGTAGAAGGTGTCCAAGCATGTTCCCAAACAAGTAGAGGCTGTTCGAACATGTTCCCAAACAAGTCTGGGAATGTCTGGGTTTGCTGAGCAAAACACTGCAATAGCTGGGCAGACCACCCACGCCCCCTACCGCAAGTAGTGAAAAAATGGTGTGCACAACAGGCTAAGTATGGCATGGCCTGAGAGGATTATAAGGTCATAAGGTCATAAGTGATAGTAGAATTAGGCCATTAGGCCCATCAGGTCAACTCCGCCATTCAATCACGGCTGATCTATCTCTCACTCCTAAACCCATTCTCCTGCCTTCTCCCTATAACATCTTACACCCGTACTAATCAAGAATCTATCTATCTCTGCCTTAAAAATATCCACTGAATGGGCTAATGGACAATGAACAGCTCACTGGAGGGGGTATGGCGTGATCAGATTGGACGAGAAAACCTGTAAAAAAACGTGTTGGGCGCCCTTCGGGAAGGAGAGAAACCTGACCTCGGATCGTGTCGCGAATGGTGCCAGGAGATCGACAACAGGATATGAACCAGCTCCGCACTTTGCTGTGTACTCGGGGTTTGCCAGTGCATACGCGGATACGTGAGTTATGTGCCTTATTCAATAGTGTAATAAAATACTTTGTTATACAAACTGTTCGATGATTCAAGTGATTTATCGAACACAACACCCTTCCACAGTTGCTTTTCCGTTGCTATGGTTCTCGTTTCCCCTATTATGGGCAGAAGATTGTGCGTTTTATCCGATCTATTCCTACGTTTACCCAAATCTATTCTTATGTTATTCCAATAATTGTTATTATATTATATATGTAATAAAATATGTAATTATATGTTATTCCATGATAGTGCAAAAAACAAAACAATAAAAGCAACCAATGAAATGCAAAGTTCATAGTGCTTTGATACTGAGGGTTATGATTAAGGTTTTGCAGGGTGGTTGGAGAACATGATGGTTGATGGTAAGAAGCTATTCTTGAACATGGTAATGGTTCTCAGGAACCTATATCTTCTTCCTGAAGGCAGCAGTGAGATGAATGCATGCCTTGAGTGGTATGAGGCTTTGATGATATTGGTTGCCTTCTTGAGGTTGTGCTTTCCATAATTCACTTCAGCAGTGGGGAGGTCAGTACCTGTGATGGACTGGGCAATATCCACACTTCCTCCAGAAGGCAGGCATGCGTTACTGATTGTGGATGGTCAGCCATGATCACACTTAATGGTGGTGCTGGCTCAAAGGGCCAAATGGCCTCCTTCTGCACCTATTTTCTATGTTTCTATGTTTCATCCTTCAATCTTGAGCTCTTGATTTCCCGAACCAGGCTTTGATGCAACTTGAGTCAGTATGCTATCTACCATGGATTGACACAACATGCTGGAGTAACTCAGTGGATCAGGCAGCATCTCTGGAGAAAAAGGACGGTGGATGGTACAGGCCAGGATCCTTCTTCAGACTGCACACTTGTTGAGCTTTAATAGAATAATCAGTATATCAGTAATTAGTAATAGACAATAGACAATAGTAATAGACAATAGACAATTAGTAATAGATAGACAATAGTAATAGACAATAGACAATAGACAAATAGTAATAGACAATAGACGATAATGATGAATATCCTCAAACTAATGAGGAAATAGAAGCATTGGTGCGATGTCATTGTGATTGCATTAATGTGCTGGGCCCAGGACAGATCATCAGAGATGTGGCCTCTTTCCACATAAGTGATCTTAGTCTTATTTAAAACCAGATGCTCCATGGTATTTGTGCCTAGGAATTCCTGGTCAAAACCCGTTCTTTTTAACTGGTTACGTGGTAGAATCAGTATCCCATATCAAAGTAAGATTCAACAGCAGAGTTTCCTTTAAGACATAGATCATTCTTGCAGGTATCTGTAGATATCCCGAGATATGAAACACAGAAGGGAATTTCTCAGTTAGGGTAAAGCAGTAAGTAAAGGGAAATTTATTTGTGAATTTATCTTTTTCAGTGAATTATTCGTCTCATGGTAGTTAGTGTTACTTCTTTCACAGGAAGTCAGATAATTCCGAGCACAATTCATCCACTCGGAGGAATAGCCGATGGCCGCAGGAGATGTGTGGGGCAGATTTTTACACAGAGGGTGATAGGTGCTTGGAACACGTTGCCGAGGGGTGGTGGTTGAGGCAGATACACAGACATTTGGGCCGAAGGGCCTACTCTTAATTGTACTTTTTTACCAAGTTTTTAGTTTTCTTTAAGTCTTTGTTTTTTATTTATTTTGCCTTTTGATGTGGGGGGAACAAGGGGAAATCACTTCCCGGTCCCTACCTGGTCGGTGAGGCAGCCTTCTCTCCGGCTGCCCAGTCGACCCGTCCTCGCGGCCTACCAGCGGGCGTGGAGCGGCGTGGAGCGGCGTTTCCCGACGGGGGCCGCACAGCACCCTCAGCTTCGGTGGCGGCACGGCGCTGGAGCGCTACTGTGCAGCGGAGCGGGCGATGCCTTGCCTGGGTCGCCGCGCTGGACCGACGCGCTGGAGCTCCGGTGAGCTGGACCGCCGAGCTCAACACCTCCGGGCTGCAGGACTGTGGAGCGGGCGGCGGCGCCGACTCCAACACCGGGAGCCTTGAGCTCCAAATCGGCGCGGCCTTGTCGGCTTCAGGTGCTGCGGACGCCTGCGGGAAATTGGCCGTTCCAGCCGTAGTTACGGCCTCCGGTGAGGAATGCGGCCGTTCCAGGTGGCCCAGCTGCTGGAGGACTCTCCCGACGCCGGGGCTACATCTCCCGACGAGAACGGCCAGAATCATCGGGCCTCCGTAGAGGCAATAGCGGGGGCCTCATTTGGCCTGACTGTTTGGGTGAACTGGGGCTGGGGACTGGACATTGTGCCTCCCCCCACAGTGGAAATCATTGTGGGGGGATGATTTTTGTATGTAATTGTTTGTAATTGTATTTGTTAGTCTGTGTTCAAGATGGCGGTCGGAGGGGAGAGTGGACGCTGGCGCGGTTTCGTTGCCGCTGCTCTCTCCTCAAATTGTGCTTCTGATTTTCTTTTTTGTGTTTTTGGAAGGAATTCTGTCCCTGATTTGTGTATTGGTCTTTATAACTTATTTTTTTTTAAATTCTGATTATATGTTTCCTATAAATCTCTGTAAGGTGTCCTTGAGACCTCGGTATAAGGCGCCCGTAAATAAAATTCATTATTATTATTATTATTATTACTCTTGTGCTGTACTGTTCTGTAGAGTCAGAGAGTCAGTGTGGAAACAGGCCCTTCGTCCCAACTTTGTCCCAACTTGAAGGATGAGGAGGGACCTCATTGAAACTTACCAAATAGTGAAAGGCTTGGATAGAGTGAATGTTGAGAGGATGTTTCCACTAGTGGGAGAGTCTAGGACCAGAGGTCATTGCCTCAGAATAAAAGGATGTACCTTTACGAAGGAGATGAGGAGGATTTTCTTTAGTCAGAGGGTGGTGAATCTGTGGAATTAATTGTCACAGAGGACTGAGGAGGCTGTCAATATATATATTTTAAGCCAGAGATTGACAGATTCTTGATTACATAGATATAGATACATAGAAAATAGGTGCAGGAGTAGGCCATTCGGCCCTTCGAGCCAGCACCACCATTCAATGTTATCACGGCTGATCATCCACAATCTGTACCCTGTTCCTGCCTTCTCCCCATATTTCAGAGCTCTATCTAACTCTCTTTTGAATGCATCCAGTGAGTCGGCCTCCACTGTCTTCTGAGTCAGAGAATTCCACAAATTCACAACTATCCGGGTGAAAATGTTTTTCCTCATCTCAGTTGTAAATGGCCTACCCCTTATTCTTAAAGTGTGGCCCCTGGTTTTGGACTCCCCCAACATCGGGAACATGTTTCCTGCATCTATCGTGTCCAATCCCTTAATCATTTTATATGTAAGATTAGTAAGGGTGTCAGGGATTATGAGGACAAGGCAGGGGAATGGGGTTGAGAGGGAAAGATAGATCTGCCATGATTGAATGGCGGAGTAGACTTGACGGGCGAATGGCCTAATTCTGCTCCTAGAACCTATGAACTAACTTATGTTAGTCCTCACCCACAGGGAAGGTGCACAGCTCCATGGGCCTGGACTCCTCTGCCAATTGGTATTCAGTCAGCGTGCTAGATTGCTTTGAGAAAAAATAAATTCTTACACTTACATAACACTTTTCACAAAGTTAGGACACCCCATTGCGATATTGAAGAAGAGTTGCCTTTGAAAGTAGAAAAACAGGCCATCCAATTTATACAGAGCAATAAACGCAATAAACACAAATGGGTATTTGAAATGTGGCTTGATAATCTGTTACAGTGCTGTTTGCTGAGTGAGAACTTCAGGCCCGGATGTTTGCGGGAATTGCATTGTTTTTTGACAGTGATATGAGGGCTTTGATATCCAGCTGAAAGAGAAAAATTCACTTACTGTTTCATTCAAATAATAGTGTCACCGATAGTGCAGGTTTCCTAGAGCATTAGAGCGTCGGACCAAATATTGTGTTCCGAAATGTATTTTAAACCAGTAACTAATAAGCCTGGTTTTTCATAATATTATAAGATCATAATAATATTATATCCAACTAGCATGTCCAGCCTGAGACTTTCCATCCTTAACTATTACAAAGTTCTCAAAACCTGCATGGACCAACTGGCTGGAGTTCTTGCAGACATTTTCAACCCCTCATTGCTGAGGTCTGAGGTTCCCACCTGCTTTAAAAGGGCAACAATAATACCGGTGCCCAAGAAGAGTAAGGTGTCATGTCTCAATGACCACTGAGCGGTGGCACTAACGTCTGTGGCAATTAAGTTGTTTAAAAAAGACACAAAATGCTGGAGTAACTCAGCGGAACAGGCAGCATCTCGAGAGAAGGAATGGGTGACGTTTCGGGTCGAGCCCCTTCTTCAGCCTGATATCAGGGGAGTGGGCATTACAGAGATAAAATGTAGTCGGAGACAGTAAGACTGGTCAGAGAACTGGGAAGGGGGAGGGAATGGAGAGAGAGGGAAAGCAAGGGCTACTTGAAGTTAGAGGTCAAAGTTCATACCGTTGGTATGGAACCCATGCAGAATATGAGGTGCTGTTCCTCCAATTTGCACTGGGCCTCACTCTGACAATGGAGGAGGCCCAGGACAGAAAGGTCAGTGTGGGAATGGGAGCGGGAGTTAAAGTGCTGAGCAACTGGGAGGTCAGGTAGGTTTAGGCGGACTGAGCGGAGGTGTTCAGCTAAACAATCGCCGAGCCTGTGCTTGGTCTCGCCGATATATAGGAGTCCACACCTGGAACAGCGGATACAGTAGACGAGGTTGGAGGAGGTGCAAGTGAACCTCTGCCTCACCTGAAAAGACTGTTGGGGTCCTTAGACGGAGTCGAGGGGGGAAGTATAGGTACAGGTGTTGAGGAGGGGATGGTTTGGGTGGGAATGCACGAGTTGACCAGGGAGTTGTGGAGGGAACAGTCTCTGCGGAAAGCCGAAAGGGGTGGAGATGTTGGTTGTGGCACATATCAACTCTTACCTTAGCAAGAACCTGGACCCACTAGAATTTTCCAACTGCTACATTAGATCAACGGAGGATGCAATCTCACTGGCTCTCCACTCTGCACTTGGATAGTCTACTTGGATAATAGAACACATACATCAAGCTGTTATTCATAAGCTACAGCTCGGCATTCGACACCATCATCCCCTCCAAACCTGTTACCGAGCTCATGGAACTGTGTATCGCTTTGCAACTGGATCCTTGACTTCCTCATCAACAGAACACAATCAGTATGAATTGGCAACAACACTTCCTCTTCGATAACTATCAGTACAAGGGCACCTCAAGATTGTGATCTCTGTCCCCTGCTCTACGCATTCTACACCCATGACTGTGTTGCCGGATACAGTTCCAATTTTATCTTTAAATTTGCTGACAACACCACCATTGTTGGATTATGGATAATGATGAGTCAGAGTGTAGGAGGGAGATTGATTGTCTGATTGAATGGTGCCAGAACAACAAGCTTGCTCTTAATGTCAGTAAGACCAAGGACCTGATTGTTGACTTTAGAAGAGGATGATCCACAAACCTGTCTTCATTGACGATTTGGTGGTGGAGCAAGTCAACGTCTTCAAGTTTCTGGCCGTGCATATTTCTAACGATCTGTCCTGGACAGAGTGCATAGATGCAATCATAAAGAAATCCCATCAACACCTCTACTCCCGTCTATGATTGAAGAGATCTGGTATGTCAACAAATACTCGATTGAACTTCTACAGATGTACAGAAGAGACCATATTTACTGGTTGCATCACAGCCTTGAATACCCAGGAATGAAGGAAATTACAAAATGTGGTGGGCACTACCCCATCCATCATGGGTATTGACCTCCCCACTGTTGAAAGGATCTATAGGAGGTGCTGTCTTAAAAAGGCGACCAGTATCATCAAGGACCCACATCACCCTGGCCACGTTCTCACTTCACTCCTGCCATCGGGAAAAATGTATAGGAGCCTGAAAACTAACAACCAGGTTCAGGAAGCGTTTCTTCCCGATAACTATTCGGTTGTTGAACACTACATACATCAACTAAACTCCAAATGTTTAACTGCTTTGGTTGTACTGGTGTCTTTGGGCTCTGTTTAGGTTTATTTGTTATATATTGGGCTTTTTATTTATTGAACTTTTTATTATTTTTCTTTATCGTATGATCTATTAGTACTGTGTCTACAAACCTGTTGTGCGTCTGCAGGTAAAAATGTAATTGTTCTGTTTTGGTACATATGACATGAAAACACTTTTGACTATTTCGACTCTTGACTTAAAGAAGAAATCTTTCTCTTCCAATAAGTCTTAACAGAGTCTGTGAGGAGCAAGGGATAGGAACAAAATAGAGTCTAAATGACTAAAATAGCTATAATTTATTGATCATGTGTTCAAGGCATGCGTCATTTTCGGTAAGTATTGCACATGCCCTAGCCTGTGGAGATGAAGAATGGTCATGTGGTCATGTGATTGTAGAATTAGACCTTTTAGCTCATCAAGTCTACTCTGCCATTTCAATCATAGCTGATCTGTCTCTCCCTCCTAACCCCATTCTCCTTCCTCCTCCCCACAACCTCTGACACCAATACTAATCAAGAATCTATCTCTCTCTATCTTAAATATATCCACTGATTTTGCCTCCACAGCATTCTATGACAGAGAATTCCACAAATTCATCACCCTTTATAGCCCACGATACAACACTCTCAGTTTCTCATTCTGTTATCATTTCTGTTTCTGTTCAGTGATGAAGTATACTGAGGCTAGCTCTCATAATCTACACAATTATAGGAATTCATTCAAATCCCATATTGAACAGTTTGATATTCCTATAAAATGATTGTGTGTAATATTTGTTTTAACATCTCTTAAGTTCTAAGGAGAAGTTGGCCAAACTTGGATTGTTTTCTCTGGAGCGTTGGAGGCAGAAGGGAGACCTGAAAGCAAAGTTTATAAAAATTATGAGAGGCAAAGATAGACAGTCAGGACCTTTTTCCCCATAGTGGAAATGTGAAAGACTAGAGGGCAGAGCTTTAAGGTGAGGGGGGCAAAATTTAAAACAGATATATGTGAGGCATGTTTTTTACACTGAAAGTGCTGCATCCCTGGAACAAGCTGCCAGGGGTGATGGAGGCAGATATTTACATAGATAGTAACATAGGAGCATAGAAAATTACAGCACAGGAAGGGGTCTTTCAACCCACAATGCATGCGCCGAACATAGCTTTAAGTTTATTATTGTAATATGTACTGAGGTACAGTGTAAAACTTTGATTTGCATGCTTTCCAAGCAGGTCAGATATAGCACACATAGATACAATCAGTTAAAACTCAAGTACAGTAGATAGAGCAAAGGGTAAGATACTGAGTGCAAAATATTGTTCTCACCATTGTAACATTTAAACTAATCTCCGCATGCACTTAGTTTACATTCCACTCACTATTCCACGCAAATGCATGTGCCCATTTAGAAGCCTCTTAAACATTAGCATCATATATGTAGGGAATGAAGGGATATGGATCATGTGCAGGCAGGGATAATTAATTTAACCTGGCATTAAGTTAGGCACAGACATTGTGGGCTGAAGGGCCTGTTCTTGTGCTGCACTGTTCCATGCTCAATGTTCAATTGTGTAGTAAGGAACTGTAGATGTTGGATTAAACTGAAGATAGACACAGAAAGCTGGAGTAACTCAGCGGGACAGACAGCATCTCTGGTGAAAAGCAATAGATGATGTTTCGGGATGAGACCCTTCTTCAGACTGAGAGTCAGGGGAAACGGAAATGAGAGATATAGACGGTGATGTAGAGAGATATAGAACAAATGAATGAAAGATATGCAAAAAAGTAACAATGATAAAGGAAACAGGCCATTGTCAGCTGTGGGCTAGGTGAAAACATTACAGACAATGAGACTCAACAAGACGACTTTGAAACTAGTACAATGACTTGGGTGGGAGAGGGACGGACAGAGAGGGGGTGCAAGGGTTACTTGAAGTTAAATAAATCAATTTTCATACCATTGGGTTGTAAGCGAAATATGATTCGCATTTGGCCTCATTCTGACAATGAAGAAGGCCCAGGACACAAAGGTCATTGTGAGAATGGGATGGAGGATTAAAGTGTTTGGCAACCGGGAGATCAGATAGGCCCAGGCAGACTGAGCGAAGGTGTGCAGCGAAACCATCGCCCATTCTATGTTTGGACTTGCCGACGTATAAGAGCCTGTACAAATGTTCAATTGTCTCCTTTAAAAACAAGAAATACATAAAATAAATTTAATTTCATAATGTTTGAGACTTCTGTAATACAATTTTCAATCTTAAATCGGTAAAAGTTACGGCAGAGAGATGTTTCTCCGGATAGGTGCGACACTAATATAAATTTTATGCCAATTGAAGAGGAATAAAATTGAATCGCAGTAACGTCCTGAAGATGAAAAATGTGAATAGAGCACCATCTAGTGTTAGATAACAGAGAATTTAAACGTTGTCTCTCATTGTCTCAAAAACAATAAATAGCAAGCTGAAATTTCCATAAAGCCTCTCAAAAGGATATTATGACAATGTTAGCCCAGAGTCAAAGAAGGAAATACTAAGCGGCTGATAGATTGCTAAGTCTCAGAGGTAGGTTTTAAACAACATCATAGAGTAAGGTGGAGAGGTTAAGATGTTAGGGAGCATTTAGTGGAGCAGGAGCAGGAAGAGAACCCATTGTAAGTGATTCTCTGGATATAACTGGATATTACATATGACACCATACTAAGTGAAACTGTCCCATTCAGCTTGCTTATAGAGAAAAGATATTGACAGAGGATATCGCGTGCGATGGTGTCAAAGGCTTAGGTTCAGGTTTAGGTTTATTATTGTCACGTGTTCCGAAGAACCATGAAAAGCTTTGTTTTGCATGCTGTCCAATCAAATCAATTAATACTATACGTAAATATAATCAAGTCACACTCAAGCACCATAGGTAGAGTCATAGGTAAAACACGGAGTGCAGAATATAGTTGTCAGCATTGTAGTGCACCAGTTCCATAGGCAAAGTCCAATGTCCACAATGGGGTAGAAGTGAATTGGACAGTACCGTAGCTTATAGAGGACTGCTCAGAAGCCTGATAACAGAGGGGAAGAAGCTGTTCCTGAGTTTTGTGGTGCACACTTTCAAGCTTCTGTATCTTCTGCCAGACAGTAGAAGGGTGAAGAAGCAATGACCAGGCTAGGACGTCTATAATCATGTTGGTTGCTTTTCTGAGGCAACGTGAAGTGTAAATGGAGTCAATGGTGAGATGTCTCCACCGTGTGATTCTCTGCAATTTCTTGCTGTCTTAGGCAGACCTATTCCATAACAAGAATGTGATGCATCCTGACAGAATGCTTTCTATGGTGTATCTGCAGATGTTTGTAAGTCATTGGAGATTCAAATTCAATGATATAGCAGGGAAAGGCCCTTCAGCCCATCAAGTCCACTCCAATCATCAATCACCTGTTCACATTATAATTTTGTTATCTCACTTTTGCATCCATTCCCTACACACTAGAGGCAAATTATAGAGGTCAATTAAACTATAATCCACACATCTTCAGGATTTGAGAGGGAACTGGAACAGCTGGAGGAAACCCACATGGCCCAGTGAGAACTTGCAAACTCCACACAGACAGCACCCAATGTCAGGATTGAACCCAGATCTCTGAGGCTGTGAGGTAACTGCTCTACCAATCGGGCCATTGTGCTGCCCTAGCGCTATTGGAGACATGCCACAAAATATGTCAAGAAGTATAGAAATATTCACAGCAACTGAATATTTCAATTTGTGGCTTTGATGAAGAACACTTGCGTGCTTGACAAGCATGGTCACGTGACTGTAGGAATACCAGTAAGGAATTGGAATTAAAAAAAGACAAAGTGCTGAAGTAATTCAGCGGATCAAGCGGCATTTCTGGAGAACATGGATTGCTGATATTTCGGGTCAGGATCCTTTTTCAGACTGATTGTAGTGAGGGGGGCGGGGGGGTGGTGGCAGGAGAACAATGAAAGAGGTGGGGGCTGGACAATGCGGAGCATTGTTAGGCAGATGGTTGGGAAAAGGCAGGAGATGAAGAGATTTTAAAAAGTGTGAGGTAATGATAGCAGAAGTATGAATTGTGAAGCCAGAGGAAGGAATGTGATGAAGGAAAGGAAAGTTCAGAAGTTTATTGAACTTTTTCTTTCTTTTCTCTTCCCCCGTTATGAACTATGTTTACATATGACATATTCTATTGTGCTGCAGCAAATAAGAATTTCATTTTCCCATCCGGGACATATGACAATAAAACACTCTTGACTTGAGGAATATAAATGGAAGGGGACAGGGGCAGGAGAAGGGGAGAAATTGGTGTAAATCCAGGTGGGACACAGGGAAGATGGGAAAAATAGTTTTTTTTAGTTTAGATATTTAAAATTGGAGAATTCAGTATTCATATCGTTAAGGGGCAGTCCCACTTGGGCAACCTAATTGGCGCGTTTAGAAGAGTTTAGGAGAGTTTGAAAAAAATATCATGTTGAAGACCTCCTTCAACTATACAGAAGACCTCCTTCGACCCCCTTCGACTATGTTGAAGACTAGCTACGACTAGCTACGACTAACTATGGGAAAATTGGACACCGAATAATGGAGAGTGAAGACTTCGATCTCCTTCGACCTCCCTTTGACCTCCCTTCAACTATGATGAAGACTATCTGCAACTACCTTTGACTACCTTCGACTACCTTCGACTACCCTCGACTACCTACGACTAACATGCCGACCTACTACGACTAAACCTACGAGTAAAAAAATTATTGATTTTTCCCATGGCGATCTTTTTTTACTCGCGGGCATTTTTCAGGCCGCGACCTAGCTGAGGCCTCAAGTACGCCGGGACTACTCTTGAGCATGAAGGAGAGTTACAAAGATCTCCTATGACCTCGTGTCGACCATGCTGTGAGTATGAGTCGAGGGCAAACTCGCCAGAACTCGCGGATTAAGTCGCCCAAGTGGGACAGTAGGTTATAAGTTACCCAAGCAAAATATCGTTAAAATGGTTGGCAACTGGGAGATCTAGTAGGCCTTGACGGATCAAGTGCAAGTGTTTAGAGAAACGGTGGCATTGACCAGGCTGGATCTACTGCTATATCTCCCAGAGGCTAACCATTGGGCTTTCCAATATGTGGCAGAGAGTGAAGCAGGGCAGCTTAGTGCAGCTGAGTGGAAATGAATCTGACAGACCCGAAGACGATGGAGATTAGTAAGAGCGTGAAAAGTTATAGGATTGAAGATAGATTAACAGTATAAACCTGAAATTAGGGCAGAAGAAACTCAGAGGGAAATTGAAGCATAGAAACAAAAAAACATAGAAATATAGAAAGTAGATGCAGGAGTAGGCCATTTGGCCCTTCGAGCCAGTACCGCCATTCAATATGATCATGGCTGATCATCCAGAATGAGTACCCTGTTCCTGCTTTTTCCCCATATCCCTTGATTCCACATGTGTATAGCTGAAGGATTAACTTCATTCCCAGTGGAAAAGAAATCCATGAGGTGCTGACACTTATGTATTTGGAGGGCAAATCTCTGTCGTTCTTGTTAGAATATTTGACTTGGGTTAAAGGTTGCTCATCCCCACCAGCTAGCTCATCATTCTATCAAATAAAAATGAAGCTTTAATAATAGACATGCTAGGCAGCATTTTGTTTTCAATTGAGAGTATGGAAAAATAGAAAAGTTTTGAATTCTGGATGTTATAGCAAGATAAAACAATGTATTTATTAATATGGAGAGCATGTATGGGATTGAGTTTGAGTTGAGTTTGATTTTAGTTTATTGTCACGTGTACCATGGTACAGTGAAACACTTTAGTTGCGTACTAACCATTGAGCGGAAAGACAATACATGATTACAATCAAGCCGTCCACAGTGTACAATTACATGATCAAGGGAATAGCAGGAATAACATTTAGTGCAAGATAATGTCCAGGAAAGTCCAATCAAAGGTAGTCCAAGGGCCAATGGATAGTAGTGGAGCATGTGACAGAGGTACAAACAATGTTATTATGATGAATCTTTCCTCCATTCATTAGATACAGCAAAACTACGCACACAATTATGAAGACATTTTCACATTTTCACAGCAGTGCTCAGAATGTCTCTCTGAATTTACTCCCCCCCCCCCCCCCCCCCCAGGATACAGACATACTGTAGATGTTGCATATTTTGCAGAGATGGAAAGAAAAGTAACACAGAAGAGGGATGAATTAAGCCCAGCAGAGGGTAGTGGGCCCAGAACAAAACAAATACAAAGACTGGATTAGATTTCTAGTCAAAACATTTATTATAAATTACTAGTACCATCCATCAGCTGGCTTTTTTTATATGCACATCACCCATTCGTTTTTAAGACCCTTCGACTTGCTATTTATTAGCAATTTCACATGAGCTTCAACATCAAGTCAGTGCAACCAGGGAGTCAGGATGTGAAACTGATGCTCCAACTCTAACATTAGGAAACAGTCTAATGCAAGTTACAATTGAACACGGGATGGGCGGCTCAGTGCGCAGCTGTAGGCTTGCTGCCTTACAGCGCTTGCAGAGTCGGAGACCCGGGTTCGATCCTGACTACTGGTGCTGTCTGTATGGAGTCTGTACATTCTCCCCGTGACCGCATAGGCTTTCTCCGAGATCTTTGGCTTCCTCCCACACTCCAAAGACGTACAGGTATGTAGGTTAATTGGCTTGGTGTATGTGTAAATTGTCCCTAGTGTGTGTAGGATAGTGTTAATGTGCGGAGATCGCTGGTCGGCGCGGACTTGGTGGGCCGAAGGGCCTGTTTCCATGCTGTATCTCTAAACTAAACTAAACTAGATTGAATCCAATATAATGACGTTTAATAGACACGGTCCTTAATAGACACGGTCCACAATGGCACTTATTTAGCTTCCTTTCAGATGTTTTCAGTATCTAAATAATGTTTGATAACACCAACTACTTCCTGCATCATAACGAACCATCGCAACATTCCTTCATAACTCCTTTAAGCTCAAGTGTCATTGATGCATTGCACAGCAAATAGTATACCCTGAGGCCCAATGACAAAGAAAATCTCTTTAAATTCAGTTAAATAATTCAGAATGTTGATATTGTATGATTCAGTGAACTAAGTCCTCATGATTCTGACACCAAGTGTATTGTCAAACACAAGAACATTTCTGAGACACCAGAAGTATTAAAACCATTACAGTCAGACAATAGATATTCTGATAATAAAAAGGACCAAAATGCTGTAGTAACTCAGCAGATCAGGCAGCGTCTCTGGAGAACATAGATAGGTGATCTTTCAGGTTGGAACCTGTATTCAGATTCAGTTGAACTACTCCAGCATTTTGTATCTTTGCAGGTGAACCAGCATCTGCAGTTCCTTGTTTCTACAATAGATTCTGATATCCATGTTACCATCAGCCCAAAGACGATCAAGAATTTCTAAAACAATTGAGCAGAGCTACAAAGTAACTATTAGGTTTCTCTTTTACTCGTCTGTAAATCCGTCCATACATAAGAAACAGAAAATCCAGTCAACCTCTCATGCTGGCTTCACCCATTTAATAAGACCGTGTCCTATTGTTGGTCACTTTTTCCAGATTTCTCTACTCTCTTATTATCTAAACATCTTTCAATTAAGTAACCATATAATAGACAAGAGGATGGTGCAATCTTAAAGGACCTTGACTTACATGAGTCAAGTTTACACATGATGCCCAGAATATATACATTGATGTGACATTTCTTCACACCAAATATTCTCACCTTGATGTACCAATCGCCTTGATGGTTTAACTGCTAATCAATTTATTTCACAGGATGTGAAAAAATGTCTTGAAGTGAATTAATTTAATCTAAAAAGAAAGAAACTGAAAATGCTCACGAGCTTGCAGATTGGTGCCATGATCACTAGGTCACTCGTTGGATCAACAGATTCTGTCTCCCCTCTGTTGCATCCATTCACTGGTATTCATCTCAAGTCCTTATCCGATAATGAATTGAAGATACAACAAACACAATGGTTCAATCAATGGTACTTCATTGTCACGTATACCATGGTACAGTGAAATGGGTCGATTGATGTAAGCACTGACTCTACTTCATATTCCATGGGTACAAGAACAATAACAACTTTAATATTGCCATTCTTATCATACAGAGGCCTAAAATAGTTTAGTTTTGCCTTTTGTAATGTTGCATTACAAAACTTGCTATGATAGCACCAAAACTGATTCCAGTCTTCCAGATATGTTAACAATTGTGAAATGGACTGCTGTTATTTTGAACCTTGGTAAAAGTATCCTGCAGATTACAAGCTATATTTCAAATTTACAATTTAATTTATCTACTTATTTGATTGCAATGACAAAAATGTAATTAATTTCATTGTTTTACATTCCAAAATTGGTACATGTTTTTAGTAGAATTAAGGATATTTTCTCCTCATTTCTTACTCCCTTGAATTAAAAAAAACATCCTTTTCTGCATGATGGGGCCAGCTCAGTCCAATTCAATGAGAACGGTAAACTTTCTGTAGAGCTCATTCATTATTAAAATATTTGCAGAAGAGAATCCATTCAGTCAAGGGACCGTTCCAACGCAGCAGAGAAATTGCAGTTTGTTGTTTAAGGTCTTGTTGGGTGAGGTAACAAAGCAGATAAGAATCTTATAGAATTTTCAAATTGGTATCCTTTCGCATTTTCAGAAAGGCATGGAAGATAATTAAGAAGCTATATTTTCTAGCAAAGTACAAGACACCGCAGTGTGTTGTCAGCTAGCATAATTAAACCTCTTGAAGTGATATGACCATCTATGTTTCTTTACAAATTAGATTTAAAATGCACCACTGCATCCTTCTTACTGAACAGTGCTGACAGAAAGCAGGGATCTGATCAAATGAAGATGGCAGGTTAATTACTTTAATTCTGTATGTGTTTCGGTGTATTTGTGTGTGGTTGACTGAAATGCCAAGTCTTATTACTACTCCTGCACCGGCTGCTTTAATGGCAATAGAAATTCAATGATAATACAATTAAACCTGCATGACAGATGGACAGATGCAAAATAGCCAGCGTTCAAGGTTTATGACCACAGTCTGTGTGCAAAACACAGTAAATTATTAGGGGCAAGGAGGGTTGGTACAAAGCTAAAGAATCAGGTCCTAAGTGAATTTTACACTGCATGCAGACAGAGAGCTAAGCAGTCAAATTAAAACGTGTTATATTCAGGTTCATCAAATAACAGACATCCACTTAATTCAAGAATTTATTGCAGTTTGTATGCACTGGACACTCGACAAAAACGTGTGACTTGCATAGAATAAATGGATAAACAGGTTGGTAATCAATGTAATGATAGTTTCTCTTTTGAAGGAATAAGGCAATGTGAGCAGGTTCTAGGTGTGGATGATTAGTATAATCTGCTCATGCGACAAATATGCTGGATTGTTTATTAACCAATGAATATTAATATATCATTGAACCTTATGGAAGTGTTAACATCTGAGGCAATAGATGATTCAGACTTGGGTAAGCTTGGGGGTCTTTATCGTTTCATGAACCTGGGATCCAAGAGATAGTCTAGGCAGTGTTAGAGGAGCGTCGGCCCTTGAGCTTGTCTAGCAGGTCTGAGATTCTTGCTCTCGGAGCAGACGAGTGTGGGGGCTGTAGGGAAGATGAGCAACATAACCATGCCACCATAGATCAGGGAGCTATTCAAGAGTGGTGAGAGAAGAGACACATAGTTGTCATTGGAGATAGTATAGTCAGGGGAAGAGGCACAATTCTCTCTTGCAAGGGTCAGGAGTCCCGAAGGCTGCGTTGCCTGTCTGGTGATAGACACAAAAAGATGGAGTAACTCAGCGGGACAGGCAGCATCTCTGGAGAAAAAGAATGGGTGACGTTTGTGTCGAGACTCTTCTTCAGACCTGTCTGGTGCCCGGGTTTGAAAATATCCCATCTGACCTGCAGAGGAACATGGACTGGGAGAGGGAAGATCCAGTCATCGTGGTCAAATGACATCGGCAGAACAAGGAAAGAGGTTCTGTGTGAATTTGAGCAGCTAGGAACAAAATTAAAAAGCAAAACCAAATAGGTAATAATTTCTGGATTGCTACCTGAGCCACAAGCAAATTGGCAGAGGGTTAAGAAAATTTAAAAGTTGAATGTGTGGCTCAAAGAAGAAGTGGGTTTGAATTCATGGGACATTGGCATCAGTATTGGGGAAGGAGGAAGCTTTTCCGAAGGGATGGACTCCGCTTGAATCCTGCTGGGACCAGGGCCCTGGTGAACCACATAACTAGGGCCATAGATAGGGCTTTAAACTAAATATTTAGAGGGGTGGGGTGTGGATTCAACAGATTGGAAATGTATGGATGGAGTTAAAGGGAAGGAAAGAGCAGGACTGGTTACTGAAGTCCTCAGAAGAAGTAATAGAACAGAAAGTTTATAAAGGGATAAGAGTCTAAGGTCAGGCAAAATGGGGACCAATTTGAGAAGAGGAGTGGTGAACACTGAACTAAGTGTGTTAAGGGCCTGTCCCACTTGGGCGTCATTTGTGCGTCATTTACGCGACAGGCTGGCAGTGACTGACGCGCGACGGTCGCGTGACTATCGCGTGCAAATCACGCATCATCATGCGTCAGCACAGTCGTCTGGTGCGCGTGACGTCATTAGAATACCCTGCTTCCCTATTCTGCATCATGACCATCAAGGCAGAACTACAGATTTTATTGCTACAGCAAAAACAGAGACATCTGTTAGCAGCAGCCCTCATACTTACAGATCAGCCAGGCAGGAGTACAACCAGAAAGGCTAGCAAGAAACCCAGGAAGAGGTCTGTGTGGACGAGGTTAGAGGTTACATGACGCGTAAAAGGCGGGCCGATTGCATATGGGCGGCGCGCGGCGTCGCATGTTTACAGACGTTGACGCACGGTGACGTAACCATGCACCACCACGCGATACACCGTGCATAGCCAATACGTCAGCGTGCATAGCCAATGCGTCAGCGTTCGTAAGCGATATGTCACGCTGGTGGCGCGCGTGGATTTCGGTACACTACAAAATCCTGGAGCGCTGCGCGATACCGCACGCCACTACAAGCGATTCCACGCCTCACTATGCACGCGTCACCCACGCGCCCCCCACGCGTCACGACGTGTCGACCAACTTTCTACATGACGCGTAAATGAGGTGCAAATGATGCCCAAGTGGGAGAGGCCCTTTATGTTTGAATGCATGCAGTACTCGGAACAAGATAGATGAGCTTTTGGGGAAGTTAGAAATTGGTAGGTATGACGTAGTGGGCATTACAGAGACGTGGCTGACAGAGGATCAGAGCAGGGAGCAGAACATACAAGGAATCGCATCCTATCGAAAAGACAGGCCGGTGGACAGAGGAGGTGGAGTGGCTCTGTTGGTAAGGAATGAAAGCCTTAGCAATGGATGACATGGGATCAGAAGATGTAGAATCCTTGTGGGTAGAGTTAAGAAACTGCAAGGATAAAAAGACCGTGATGAGAGTTATAAGCGGGTCTCCAAACTGCAGCCAGGTATTTTTAAAGCAGAGATAAACAGGTTCTTGATTTGTAAGGGTGTCAAAGGTTCCAGGAAGATAGCAAGAGAATGGTGTTGAGAGGGAAATATAGGTCAGCCATGATTGAATGGAGGAGGAGACTCCATGGATCTAATGGCCTAATTCAGCTCCTATGGCTTATGAACTTATGATAAGTGTTTTGTGTTTTTTCTACAACTTTTCTCCTTTTCCTATATCATTAAGTAAATCTGACATATAACTTTGCAGGTAGCATCAAGCAGTTCAGTTGTTGGAATTTAGAGAGTGATTAAAGACTGTGGGGAATTATTGACATTTCATAGGGAAGCAGAATGCGATCTCTCAGGATTCAGCAGCGCTTGTTCAATTCTAAACATGAAACTAACAACTAATAGTTGTAACATTTTCTGCTGTACTTGATTTCCTTTTTCTTTTACACTATCTGTTGTAATCATGTTTGGTTTGATTGTACTCATGTACGGTCTGATCTGCCCAGATAACACACACAAAAAAAACCTTCACTGTATCTTTGTACATGTAATAACAAACTAATACCAATACCAATACCAATAACAATAGAAACACATAGAATAACAGATGCTGGAATGTTGAGTAAAACACTAGTTTGAGTAAAACACCACAACTAGAGAGCAGTCCTGAACTGCTATTTATCTCATTGGTAACCCTCGGACTATCTTTGATCGGACTTTACAGGCTTTACTTTGAACTAAACGTTATTCCCTTATGATGTATCTATATAGAAACATAGAAACCATGCATCTATATAGAAATCATGTATCTACATAGAAACATAGAAAATAGGTGCAGGAGTAGGCCATTTGGCCTTTCGAGCCAGCATATTCAATATGATCATGGCTGATCATCCACAATCAGTACCCCGTTCCGGCTTTTTTCCCCATATCCCTTGATTCCATTAGCCCTAAGAGGGAGTAAGCAGAAGAATGGGGTTAGGAGGGAGAGATAGATCAGCTTGAATTGAATGGTGAAGCAGACTTCATGGGTAGAATGGCCTAATTCTCCTCCTATCACATATGGCCTTATGAAATGTTCATGGTTGCGTCTGATAATTTCCAAGGATGGAAGAAAGTCCCAGGCCCACTGCAAATCAAGGATTTACAAAGTGACAGAAGGATTTCAGGAGCATAGCTTGGTCTTGCTGAGATTCCCCCAACATTATATTAAGGAATCATCTGTCCAATCTGACATCAGGTCAGGTCCATCTAAAAATCTGGGACCCAATCGATTTCATGGGAATTCTCTGTCCAGAGAATTGGGAAGGGAAAATTCAAAAACATATGTTTTATTCAGTCTAATGCTCTTAAGGATTTTATAACAATCCAATGTACTTAATAAACAATTTAATCTTTATTTAATAATTTCAATATTTTAATTACTTTAATTTTAATACATTTTGAATGTCAAAAGAAGTGAAAAAAAGTAAATGCCTCACAGATTGGACAGCTCACACTCAACCCCAATACACTTCTCACCACCTCCCATCACATCCCCTTCCTTCTTGCCACAGCCTTGATTTACTGTCAGAACTTGGATCAGGGTCATTCCAAAGAGCAGGACCATCTGTAACCACCCACCCAGAGCTCATTGGCCAACTCCACGAAATAAAGACAAGAATTGCCCACTAAACCAGCGGCACAGTGGTGCAGAGGTAGAAAAAAGGCACAACAGAGGATGTACTTCCTGCGGCAGCTGAGGAAGCACAATCTGCCACAGGCAATGATGGTCCAATTTTATACGGCCATCGTAGGGTCTGTCCTCACCTTCTCCATTATGGTCTGGTTTGGCTCAGCCACCAAGCACAACATCCGGAGGCTGCAGCGAATCGTCCGATCAGCTGAGATGGTTATTGGCAGCAACCTTCCCTCCATTGACGAACTGTACACTGCAAGGGCCAGGAACCGAGCAGGTAAGATCATCTTTGACCCCTCTCACCCTGGCCACAAACTCTTTGAATCATTTCCCTCTGGAAGGCGACTCCGGACTGTCAAAGCTGCCACAGCCAGACATAAAAACAGCTTTTTTCCACGAGTGTAGACAAAAATGCTGAAGAAACTCAGCGGATGAGGCAACATCTGTGGAGCGAAGGTAATAGGCAATGTTTCGGGCTGAAACCCTTCTTCAGTAGTTCTACTCAATAACCAAAAATCTGTAGCCTCCTTTTGCTCTGGTATTTTATTTAATTCACATGTTTAATCAATAATGTTTTATTATTAATGTTTAATGTTTTATGTATCATTCCTAACTGTTACTGTATGTCATGTTGTCACTTGCGGGCGGAGCACCAAGGTAAACTCCTTGTATGTGAATGCTTGGCCAATAAACCTATTCATTCATTCATTCATTCAATTGCTGCCTTACAGCTCAAGAGACCCAGGTTCAATCCTGATTATGGATGCTGCCCGTACGTACTATTTGTGATCGCATGGGTTTTCTCCGGGTGCTCTGGTTTCCTCCCATACTCCAAAGACGTACTGATTTGTAGGTTAATTGGCATTGGTAAAATTGTAAATTGTCGCTAGTGTACGGCGTAGACTCAGTGAGCCGAAGGGCCTGTTTCCATGCTGTATCTCAAAAGTCTAAAAAATAGAACTAGTGTACGGGTGAGGCAGCATCTATAGAGCGAAGGAATAGGTGACGTTTCGGGTCGAGACCCTTCTTCAGTCAACCCGAAACGCCACCTATTCCTTCGCTCCATAGATGCTGCCTCACCCGCTGAGTTTCTCCAGCATTTTTGTCTACCTTCGATTTTTCCAGCATCTGCAGTTCTTAACATGGATTCAATGGGCTGGAGGGCCTGTTTCCATGTTGTATCTCTAAAACTAAAACTCAAAGTGTAAACAAATAAAACATCCAGGCAAGGTGAGTGTGGATATACATGAACCATGAGTGGTGATTCTAGGACCTAGGACTGTACCGGAACAATCCAAAGCCATGCCTCTTTGTCCAGCAAGGTTACAAGGACTATTTTTAAAAACATCATAAAATCTTTCCAGCAATTGCACTTGACAAATGATCACAAGAATTGTTTGGAAACAATTCAGTTGCATAGCCGTCTAACAGCCAGGTCATGTTGAAAACTTTATGAAATGAAAGGTAGCTGAAGTCAATTTAAGGCAGCGAAGATCTACTGGCAATGTTAACTGCTTAGTTTAGTTTAGTTTAGCTTGGAGATGCAGCATGGAAACAGGCACTCTGTCCCACTGAATCCTCGCCAGTCATCTACCACCTGTTCACACTGAAGGTAGACCAAAATGCTGGAGTAACTCAGTGGGACAGGCAGCAGCTCTCGAGAAGGAATGGGTGATGTTTTGGGTCAAGACCCGATTTAAACCAGCATCTGCAGTTCTTTCCCACACATCTGTTCACACCAGTTCTCTGCTATCCCAACTTTTTCATCCACTCACTACACACTAGGGGTAATTTTATGTGTGGAGGAAATTGGAGATCCCAGAGAAAACCCACACGATCATAAAAATAAACTATGGAGGTGCAAACTCCACACAGGCAGCATCCAAGGTCAGGATTGAACCTGGGTCTCTGCCACTGTGAGAAAACAGTTCAACCAGCACATTCCTTCACTTTCAGAAGGGATCTGTCTCTTTATCGGTAAACTTTCGTAGAAATATGAGTAGGTTCCAAAGGAATAGGTTTTACTGCCTAGATAAGCATTTTTGAGAATAATGGAGAGGTACTTCCACACTATGATGCTGTTGTTCTTTTTGAAAGAAGCCCGTGAACCTAATGGGTCAAGACTGATGTGCAACAAATTTGGAATGTATCACCTTGAAATATTGCTGTCACTTCCATAGCAATCGAGCACATTCCACAACCACCACTTCACTGTATGAGGAGAAAAATGGCAAGGAGAACTTTCAAATAGAAGAAGGAAATTCCTCGGAACTGTAAAACCCTTGTTCACACAGCTAAAAGTGAATCTATCACATTTGAGACAAAGGTTGTCCCAAGGCACTCCGTTATTTCTCTTTTACCTCCAGTCATGATGCTCGAAATAATCTTCCTTTCTATCCATACATCTAAAATAATAGGCTAGAAGAAACAAATCTGCTTGCTTCATATCACCTTAAGACCATATATTCTTTGTGCACAGGAGCAACTTTGTTTCTTTCCGACTGCCTAGCTATGTCAAAGGCAAGCAGAATGTAATATACAAGATGAATTGAAGCCTATCATCGAGGTGCCAAGATGAAAAACTGACAGATCATAACAAAAAGAAAAATAGTTTCCATTTCTAGCTACTGTAAGTAAGGAGCTAACAGTCAAGGGAGCTCCTTCGCTGAAAAATGTACGTGATAAACAGCCTATAAAACGAAGGGCAATCATGTGAGTAATCAATTAACATTCAACTGTAACTGCATGTTCATTACATTTGTAGTAAATTAAATAATTAGTCCTCCATTTAAGAGTACCATGATCAAACGATTATCCAACCAAATAGTGTTGTCTGCATAGCCAGACTTGACCTGAGGCATAACAGTTGTAAAGTGAGAATAAATGTCCTGTACACTGGTATATTTAACCCTTTCACAGAGAAGTCATTGCAATGATTCAGGAGTTCTTGGTGTGTAAGAGATGTGCAGAAATCAATGTTTAGACCAAAGGGTTGAAGAACAACTTTCTTTTTTGTTCTGTTAATTATGGAAAATTATGCTCTCATTTTTGTTAGAAATTCCCGCTGAGTTGCATCTGGTTCATCAGAGTTTCATTTGCAGAATGTCATGCGGGTGTGAAATTTTATAGTTTCAATCTGAAAATTGAAGACAGGAGAGAAAAAATAGAAATAACCCTAGCCATCTGGTGTGCTCATCTGAACCTAAAATTAACTTTGTTCCAGTGAAAGGAAATGGAGGCACCATTGCTGAGTAAAAAAAATTAACACAGCAGAGTTGCTGCCTTGCAGCGAATGCAGAGCCCAGGTTCGATCCAGACTACGGATGCTGTCTGTACGGAGTTTGTACGTTCTCCCCGCGACCTGCGTGGGTTTTCTCCGAGATCTTCCGTTTCCTCCCACCCGCCAAAGACGTACAAATATGTAGCTTAATTGGCTTTATGAAGTGTAAAAATTGTCCCTAATGTGTATAGGATAGTGTTAATATGCGGGGATCGCTGGTCGGCGCGGACCCGGTAGGCCAAAGAGCCTGTTTCCGCGCTGTATCTCTTTAAACTAAAATTTGTAAGTATTGACATTTATGCCATGATGCCTGAAGCATTGATCTTTTTATCTATGTTTTCATGAGGTGCAACTGACCTATCAACTTTGGCGCAGTTGCTGGCACTCTTACTGCTGAATCCAATGCAATTTCAAGCTAAATACTACGTAGTAGTTGGAGATTGCTGCACCATCTTCCAATTGAGAGATTAGACAGAGATTAAAGATTCCAGGACACTATTCTAAAGAAGTGAACTTTAGGTGACCTTGGTTATTCAGTCAAAGCATTTCATCAACGAATGATCTGATCTGAACAAGACAATTGAAATGTAATCAAGCAATCTTGCTTTTTCTCTGTTCTTTTGCATTTTTCAGATATTTCTGAACTCTGACATCTCTTCTTTCAAATTTGATTTCACTTGGTTGTTGACTTATCTACCATTTGAAACAGGCGGTACAGTGGCACAGCGGTAGGAGCTACTGCCTCACAGCGTGAAAGACCTGGGTGCAAGCATGACTATGGGGCAGTCTGTGCGGAGATTGTCCATATTCCCTGTGACTGCGTGGCTTTTCTCCGGGTGCTCCGGTTTCCTCCCACATTCCGAAGACATGCAGGTTAATTGGCTGCTGTAAATTGCCCATTGTGTGTAAGATGTGAAAGTGGGATAGCATTGAACATAATCAGTGGTTGGTGCAATCAGTGGTTGGTGTGGAGTCAGTGGGCCAAAGGACTTGTTTCCATGTTGTATCTCTAAACTAAGGTAAACAGTTCCTTTGACACGGTATAAAACCCCTTAATGATTTTCAAAATCTTTAGCAAATCTTCTCTGTACGTGCACAGCAAACTTTTATTTCTTCAGTTTCTCTATGTATCTAAACCCTTTTATCTCTATCACCATTTTTGTATACTTCCTCTCCATTTCCTCCAAGGCCTAATTTGTTGTCAACGTAGAATAGCTACTGTATGTTAGCATTTGTTAAAAGATTTCCGCTCAGTCTTCATTGATTCTGAGTTTAGAATTGATTATAGAAGTTGGGAGGTCATGTTGCAGTTATACAAGATGTTAGTGAGGCTGTGTTTAAAGTATTGTCTGAAGAAGGGTTTTGACCCGAAACGTTGCCTATTTCCTTCGCTCCATAGATGCTGTCTCACCCGCTGAGTTTCTCCAGCATTTTTGTCTACCTTTAAAGTATTGTGTTCAGTTCTTGGCAGCAAGTTATAGGAATGACGTTGTCAACCTGGAAAGGGTGCAGAGAAGATTTTAAAGGATGTTGTCTGGACTCGAAGGTCTGAGCTATTAGGGCAGATTCAGCAGGCTAGGATTCTATTCCTGGGAGCGCAGGAGGATAAGATCTTATAGAAGTGTACAAAATCATGAAAGGAATAGATTGGGTAGATGCACAGAATATCTTGACCAGAATAGGGGAATTAAGAACCAGAGGACATAGGTTTAAGGTGAGGGTGGAAATATTTAATAAGAACCTGAGAGGTAATGTTTTCACACAAAGCATGGTGGGTATATGGAAAGAGCTGCCGGAGAGGATGGTTCAGGCAAGTTCTATTGCAACGTTTAAGAAACAGTTAGACATGTACATGGATAAGACAGGTTTAGAGGGATACTAGACTAAGTGGGGCCCATTGGGTCCCTGTCACACAGGAGGCTTTGTCCCCAACGCAATATTCCACCACTCACCCATAGCCCCCAACTGCACAGGTGCAGCTCATTTCCCCTCATCCCTTGCACTCTCACCCCCACCTCCTCACCTTCCCTCTTCTTTCCCCTCTCCTCCTCCCCTCCCCAATCCCTCCCACACCTCTCTCTCCCTCTCCTTTCCCCTACCCTCAGTCACTCCCTCCCTCCCTCCATAACTCCTCTCCCCTCCTTACTCCCCTCCTATCCCTCTATCCCCCACACCTCACATCCCCCTATCCCCCCCACTATCCCTTCTCACCTCCCCCACTGCCCTCCTCTCCCTCTATTCCCCACTCCGTACATCCCCCACTCCCCCCTCCTCTATAGGAGAAGAGACCAATCCATGCGGCGCTGACTGGCAGGAGAGGAGATCGATCTGCGCACCTGCGGCTTTTACGATTTTTATCCTCGCTAACTTTTACAATATACTACCGATTGGAATGAAACTTGTTGCACCCACAGCACAGGAGAACGGTGAGTGAGCTGACGAAAATCGTAGCAATATCGCGTACTTTTTGTTGAGCAAATAGAAAAAACGCGCAAACCGGAAGAGCACACGAAGATAGATGGGTGGATGGATGGATGGATGGATGGATGGATGGATGGATGGATGGATGGATGGATGGATGGATGGATGGATGGATGGATGGATGAATGGATGGATGGATGGATGGATGGATGGATGGATGGATGGATGGATGGATGGATGGATGGATGGATGGAGGGATGGATGGAGGGATGGATGGATGGATGGATGGATGGATGGATGGAGGGATGGATGGATGGATGGATGGATGGATGGATGGATGGATGGATGGATGGATGGATGGATGGATGGATAGATGGATAGATAGATAGATAGATAGTTGGTGAGACTTCTGTAGATGGGACATGTTGGTCGGTGTGGGCAAGTTGGGCTGAAAGGCCTGTTTTCACCCTGTATCACTATGACTCTATGACCAAAAGTACTAAAACTTCAACCTGCCTTTCTCCCTGAGGTGGTGACTGATCTCCATTCTGGGGTCCTAACAATGGTGAAGCAAGCACAGGTACAAGTTCCCTGATGCTCATATGGAAATTATGTTAGAATTATGTACATGGGTTTGTCGTATAAGATAAAGAATTGCTGGCCTGTCCCCCTAAAATTCAGCAAAATTAAATTTCAACATTTGCCACCACAAATGCTGTAATAGAAAATGTTCTGGTTTCATTTCTAATCAAAGCCTTTTGCTGCAGGAAATGAAATTATATCAAAGAATGAAAGCTAGATTTAGAACCGAGAAATCATCTTTGTATTCAGATATCTAAGAATCCCTGAATAACTGTGCGTGAAAAACTTCTTTATAATCAAGAACTAGAGATTGAAAGATATAATTTGTTAAGAGTTTTGTATAAAATAATTCTGAGAATCCAGGATCAAAGATGATTTTGTGCAGATTTAGGTTTCAGCCTCTTTATCTTTTCTTCGTTTGAACACCAAATAGACAATAGACAATAGGTGCAGGAGTAGGCCATTCGGCCCTTCGAGCCAGCAAAATGTGATCATGGCTGATCATCCCCAATCAGTACCCCGTTCCTGCCTTCTCCCCAGATCCCCTGACTCTGTTATTTTTAAGAGCCCTGTCTAACTCTCTCTTGAAAGCATCCAGCGAACCCGCCCCCACTGCCCTCTGAGGCAGAGAATTTCACAGACTCACCACTCTCTGTGAGAAAAAGTGTTTCCTCGTCTCCGTTCTAAATGGCTTACTCCTTATTCTTAAACTGTGGCCCCTGGTTCTGGACTCCCCCAACATCGGGAACATGTTTCCTGCCTCTAGCGTGTGTCCAAACCCTTAACAATCTTATATGTTTCAATGAGATCCCCTCTCATCCTAAACCAGAGTGTACAAGCCCAGCTGCTCCATTCTCTCAGCATATGACAGTCCCGCCATCCCGGGAATTAACCTTGTAAACCTATGCTGCACTCCCTCAATAGCAAGTATGTCTTTCCTCAAATTAGGGGACCAAAATTGTACAAAATTCTCCAGGTGTGGTCTCACTAGGGCTCTGCACAACTGCAGAAGGACCTCTTTGCTCCTATATTCGATTCCTCTTGTTATAAAGGCCAACATGCCATTCGCTTTCTTCACTGCCTGCTGTACCTGCATGCTTACTTTCATAGACTGATGTACAAGCTCCCAGATCTCGTTGTACTTCCCCTTTTCCCAACTTGATGCCATTTAGATAGTAATCTGCCTTCCTGTTTTTGCTACCAAAGTGGATAACCTCACATTTATCCGCATTAAACTTCATCTGCCATGCATCCGCCTACTCCCCCAACCTGTCCAAGTCACCCTGCACTCTCATAGCATCCTCCTCACAGTTCACACTGCCTTTGCAGCTTTGTGTCATCTGCAAATTTGCTAATGTTACTTTGAATCCCTTCATCCAAGTCATTGATGTATATTGTAAATAGCTGCGGTCCCAGCACCGAGCCTTGCGGTACACCACTAGTCACTGCCTGCCATTCTGAAAGGGACCCGTTAATCCCTACTCTTTGTTTCCTGTCTGCCATCCACTCCTCTATCCATGTCAGCACTCTACCCCCAATACCATGTGCCCTAATTTTGCCCACTAATCTCCTATGTGGGACCTTATCAAATGCTTACTGAAAGTCCAGGTACACTACATCCACTGGCTCTCCCTTGTCCATTTTCCTAGTTACATCTTCAAAAAATCCCAGAAGATTAGTCAAGCATGATTTCCCCTTCGTAAATCCATGCTCACTCGGACTGATCCTGTTACTGCTATTCAAATGTTCGGCTATCTCATCTTTTATAATTGACTCCAGCATTTCCCCACCACCGATATCAGGCTAACTGGTCTATAATTCCCTGTTTTCGCTCTCCCACCTTTCTTAAAAAGTGGGATAACATTAGCTACCCTCCAATCCACCGGAACTGATCCTGAGTCAATAGAACATTGGAAAATTATCACCAATGCATCCAGGATTTCTAGAGCCACTTCCTTAAGTACCCTGGGATGCAGACCATCAGGCCCTGGGGATTTATCAGCCTTCAGTCCCATCAGTCTATCCAACACCATTTCCTGCCTAATGTGGATTTCCTTCAGTTCCTCCGTCACCCCAGATCCTCTGGCCACTACTATATCAGGTAGATTGTTTGTGTCGTCCTTAGTGAAGACAGATCCAAAGTACCTGTTCAACTCATCTGCCATTTCCTTGTTTCCCATAATAAATTCACCTTTTTCGGTCTTCAAGGGTCAATGTATATATCAATTTGAAATAAATTCATCCCAAATTCATCCCAGTATATTCCCATTTTTTAAAAATAAGGACTGTTTTTAAATGTTAAAAACTGATGTGGATATAAAGGGTGACGACCACAATAATATTTAAAGTAGCAATAATAACATTTTTGCATTTGATTAGATAAGGGAGGACTCCAATAGATATAATTGAATGTAACATAAAAATAGGTTGGCACTCTGCAGCAACCTAATTCAAGCTTTTGAAATAATGACAGGAGTTTACAAAGTTGATCAAGACCAATTGTTCAAAAGCCAGAAAGATACACGTTTTATTAAAACATACTTACTATTATGAAGAAAAGTGAGCCATTAATGTTTCACCCCAAAGGTTGTAGAACAAGTTACCAAAGAATACTACTGAAGCAGAAAGCATAAATTGATTCAAGGCAATCAGAGGAGAGATTTTCTACTTCAGTAGTCCCAACACACACCAGGCGCGCATATTGGGAAATGCCAATTCAAGCCCATAATTTTCTAGCCATTAATTTTAATGGACCAAAACTCATAAGGGAGGTGAATGAGCAATTTCTCAATGCACATTCCCCAGTAAGCATCACAAGTGCTAAAATGGAAAACCTCCCCATGGATAGCTCTCTGGAGGGAAAGCTAAAATTGTAGAATGTGTTCTGAAGGTTGGTAGAAAGCCCTGATAAATGAAAATGTATATGTTTGTTGCCTTGTGTTATCTTAATTCCGATGACTGGCTCTCTGAACCTGCACCATGGCTTCAGGAATGGAGCGCAAAATATTAGCTGGGTAAGGAGAAAAAATTAGAAGCAACGTAATCCAAATTCAATATTACCTTTTTCCCTAAAGTACTCTCAGAACAGGGGCTTGTAAGCAGTTCACATTTTGTCCTTTCAGTTGTAAAATTGAAGCAATGTACAAAAAGCAGTATAAATCCTGAGTCTGGAATCCCAGGATGCCAACGAGCATATAGAAGACAAAAGGCCATAAAGGGGAAGTTTATAACTAATGCCAAGAACTCAATCATGCAGAAAGCAAGGAGGTACTGGGGTGAAATTAAAACAGAAATTGGAAAGGTAAAGAAGGTGCATGAAAACATATTGACAGATAAAATCCACATTTTTTTCTAAATATGTGAAAGGAAAGCAGATTAATGTGATACTAGACTAAAACCCCTTTCTCACGGTGCGAGTCCACCCACGAGTGATCCCGAGTTTAAAACAAATCAAACTCGTGGTAATCACGTAGAATTAACGTAGCGGGAACGTCGGAACTCGTGGACGTAACTTAGCGACTCGTAACACTAATGGCAGGTACTCGGGAAACTTGTTAACTCGTGAAAATCTTTCAACATGATGAAAGATTTCCACGAGTCAAAATTACTCTTGAAGTAATAATTTTTAACTTTTAAACTTGTTGTAAGAACGTAGTAGCCCGTGAGTTTACCGTAGTGACTCGTGAGTCTACCATGGGTTTGGCCTGAGTGCCAGAAGTGAAATGTTGAAGATTAGTCATCTCCGGAGAACTTGGATAGGTGGCGTTTCGGGTCGGGACCCTTCTTCAAACTTTAGACCCTTCTTTCACCCGAAACGTCACCTGTCCATGTTCTCCACATATACTGCCTGACACGTTGAGTTACTCCAGCACTTTGTTTTTTTCGTAAACCAGCTTCTGTAGTTCCTTGTGTTCCAAAATGTAATGCTTTATAAATGTCCAGAGATGCTGCCTGTCCCGCGGAGTTACTCCAGCACTTTGCGTCTGTTTCACTGGAGACCTCGTTTCCCATGCAATGTGACATCTATCGGGCATACATTGCCAACTGTTGTTTTGGCAGCAACAACATAATCTCCGGGTTAGTACACTCAGTGTTGCTGAGGCCTAGTTTATGTAGAGACAAGAAACTGCAGATGCTGGAATTATGATCATAAAACACACACAAAGTGTTAGAGGAACTCACACAGCGCTGGAGTAACTCAGCAGGACAGGCAGCATCAGTGGAGGGAATGGACAGACGTTGATTCGGCTCATAGAAACATAGAAACATAGAAACTTAGAAAATAGGTGCAGGAGTAGGCCATTCGGCCCTTCGAGCCTGCACCGCCATTCAATATGATCATGGCTGATCATCCAACTCAGTATCCTGTACCTGCCTTCTCTCCATACCCCCTGATCCCTTTAGCCACAAGGGCCACATCTAACTCCCTCTTAAACATAGCCAATGAACTGACCTCAACTACCTTCTGTGGCAGAGAATTCCACAGATTCACCACTCTCTGTGTGAAAAATGTTTTTCTCATCTCGGTCCTAAAAGATTTCCCCTTTATCCTTAAACTGTGTCCCCTTGTCCTGGACATCGGGAACAATCTTCCTTCATCTAGCCTGTCCAACCCCTTAAGAATGTTGTAAGTTTCTATAAGATCCCCCCTCAATCTTCTAAATTCTAGCGAGTACAAGCCGAGTCTATCCAGTCTTTCTTCATATGAAAGTCCTGACATCCCAGGAATCAGTCTGGTGAACCTTCTCTGTACTCCCTCTATGGCAAGAATGTCCTTCCTCCGATTTGGAGAACAAAAGTGTACGCAATACTCCAGGTGTGGGTTCACCAAGACCTTGTACAACTGCAGTAGAACCTCCCTGCTCCTATACTCGAATCCTTTTGCTATGAATGCTAACATACCATTCGCGATCTTCACTGCCTGCTGCACCTGCATGCCTACTTTCAATGACTGGTGTACCATGACACCCAGGTCTTGTTGCCTCTCCCCTTTTCCTAATCGGCCACCATTCAGATAATAGTCTACTTTCCTGTTTTTGCCACCAAAGTGGATAAACTCACATTTATCCACATTATACTTCATCTGCCATGCATTTGCCCACTCACCCAACCCATCCAAGTCAACTTGCAGCCTCCTAGCACCCTCCTCACAGCTAACACTGCCCCCCAGCTTCATGTCATCCGCAAACTTGGAGATGTTGCATTCAATTCCCTCGTCCAAATCATTAATATATATTGTAAACAGCTGGGGTCCCAGCACTGAGCCTTACGGTACCCCACTAGTCACTGCCTGCCATTCTGAAAAGGTCCCGTTTACTCCTACTCTTTGCTTCCTGTTTTCCAGCCAGTTCTCTATCCACATCAATACTGAACCCCCAATACCGTGTGCTTTAAGTTTGTATACTAATCTCTTATGTGGGACCTTGTCGAAAGCCTTCTGAAAGTCCAGATACAACACATCCACTGGTTCTCCCCTATCCACTCTACTAGTTACATCCTCGAAAAATTCTGTAAGATTCGTCAGACATGATTTACCTTTCGTAAATCCATGCTGACTTTGTCCAATGATTTAACCACTTTCCAAATGTGCTGCTATCCCATCTTTAATAACTGACTCTAGCAGTTTCTCCACTACCGATGTTAGACTAACTGGACTGTAATTCCCTGTTTTCTCTCTCCCTCCCTTTTTAAAAAGTGGGGTTACATTAGCTACCCTCCAATCCTCAGGAATTACATTTGACCCCCGGTCCCCTGCTATTTCCGGCAGATTAATTAAGTCTTCCTTAGTGAAGACAGAACCAAAGTAGTTAAGAATCAATTGCCAGTCTATCTTGGCCAATTGACGTCTCATACCCTCAAAGTTACCTTTCTTTAAGTTCAGAACCTTTGTTTCAGAATTAACAATGTCACTCTCCATCCTAATGAAGCACTCAACCATATTATGGTCACTCTTGCCCTAGGGGCTACGCACAACAAGACTGCTAACTAACCCTTCCTCATTACTCAATACCCAGTCTAGAATAGCCTGCTCTCTCGTTGATTCCTCTACATGTTGGTTTAGAAAACTATCCCGCATACATTCCTAGAAATCCTCTTCCTCAGTACCCTTGCCAATTTGATTCACCCAATCTATATGTAGATTGAAGTCACCCATTATAACTGTTTTACCTTTGTTGCACGCATTTCTAATTTCCTGTTTGATGCCATCCCCAACTCCACTAATACTGTTAGGTGGCCTGTACACAACACCCACTAGCGTTTTCTGCCCCTTAGTGTTTCGCAGCTCTACCCATATCGATTCCACATCCTCCAAGCTAATGTTCTTCCTTTCTATTGCATTAATCTCCTCTCTAAACAGCAACGCTACCCCACCTCCTTTTCCTTTCTCTCTATCCCTCCTGAATATTGAACATCCCTGGATGTTCAGCTCCCAGCCTTGGTCACCCTGGAGCCATGTCTCCGTGATCCCAACTATATCATAATCATTAATTGCTATCTGCACATTCAACTCATCCACCTTATTACAAATGCTCCATGCATTGAGACACAAAGCCTTCAGGCTTGTTTTTACAACCGTCTTACCCCTTATACAATTATGTTCAAAAGTGTCCCTTTTTGATTTTTGCCCTGGATTTGTCTGCCTGCCACTTTTACTTTTCACCTTGCTACCTATTGCTTCTACCCTCATTTTACACCCCTCTGTCTCTCTGCTCACACATTTAAGAAACCCACCACCTCTTATTCTCTGTTTATTATTTTTTTCTTCTTTCCTGAGTGCTTCCCTTCTCTGCCTCCTGCCTCACACACTGTCTACTAGCTTTCTCTATTTGAGTCCCTCCCCCAACCGTTCTAGTTTAAAATCTCCGCAGTAGCCTTTGCAAATCTCCCCGCCAGGATATTGGTCCCCCTCCGGTTCAAGTGCAACCCGTCCTCGATAAGATGGCCAAAAATCACAGCCATAAGTGGTAGCGTTTTATCTAAAATCAATATAAAGTGCAAACAGGAAGTTGTCAAGTTTAGACTCCATTTGCTCTGCTTCATTTCAAACCAACCACCACCAACCAACACCAACCACCAACAGCCCCCCAAGCCTCCAACCGCATCGTTCCCCAGCCCCGCACGGCCCGATTTTACCTTCTCCCCAAAATCCACAAACCTGACTGTCCTGGTAGACCCATTATCTCTGCCTATTCATGCCCTACCAAACTTATTTCCACTAACCTCGACTCCATCCTATCCCCCCTGGTTAAATCCCTCCCGACCAATGTTCACGACACCTCAGACACTCTCCGTCGTCTCCAGGCATTCCATTGTCTAGGCCCCCATCCCCGCATCTTCACCATGGACGTCCCATCACTCTACACCTCCATCCCCCACCAGGATGGTCTCAAAGCCCTCCGGTTCTTCCTCGACCGGAGAACCAACCAATACCCAGCATTGATAATCTCCTCCGCTAGCGGAGTTGGTCTTACCCTTAATAACTTCTCTTACTCCTCCCATTTCCTCGAAACACAAGGTGTAGCTATGGGCACGCGCATAGCTACACCTTGTAGGGTACGTAGAACAATCCTTGTTCGAGACGTACCAGGGCCCCATCCCCGAACTCTACCTCTGCTACATCGATGATTGCATTGGTGCTACCTCCTGCACCCACACACAACTCACTAACTTCATCAACTTCGCCACTAAATTCCATCCGGCACTCAAATACACATGGACCATTTCCCGACACTTCCCTACCATTTCTTGACCTCACTATCTCCATCACAGGTGATAGCCTTTTGACCGACAT
>CM075977.1:364891191-364937073 GCA_038087875.1 Malacoraja senta
TGCAAATTATCTGCCATATTTTTAACATTATAATGGCTCTGTTGCCTAGGACGTCACAGTGGTGCAGCAGTAGAACTGCTGCCTCACAATGCCAGAGATCCTGACCAAGGGTGCTGCCTGTGTGGAGTTTGTACAGTTTCACTGTGACCGTATGGGTTTTCTCCAAGTGATCTGGTTTCCTCCTACAACACAAAAGTGTGCAGGTTTGTTGGTTAATTGGCTTCTTAAATTGCCCCTAGCGTGTATGATGCAAAAGTGGGATAACAAAGAACTAGTGTGAATGAGTGATCGATGGTCAGTGTGGACATGGTGGGCTGAAGGTCCTGTTTCCATGCTCTCTCTAAACTAAACAAATATAGGCAACATAGTAAAGGGTTTTGAAAAACCTGGGGTTGTGAAAGGTGCAATCTAAGTGCATACATTCTTTATTTTTATTTACAACAATGCCTAATAAATACAGTGACATTAAAAAAAAACACAGATTGGTTTAGCAGCAGAATATTTTATCCACCATAGGACAAAGATAAGGATTCCCCCCGTCACAGTTGTGAAGAAGAAAATAACAATCCATCACTATGGTCTTCAATGGATCAGTGAGCTGCAAGTAGTTACTGACAGCAGACTTTCTCAGCAGGAACCACACTAAATAATGCCATGGAAGAAAGGAGTGTACAATGCAGTCATGAATTTCAAATGACACAGTGGAGCAGGGGAACAATCATCAGACAATCCAACAAAGCCTGGGTCACAAGAATGAGTCACATTTGCTGAAGTATTTCCTGCCCATCTGTTGCATTATATATGATATATTAAATCCAAGTGACATTTTTGAAAACAATGAAAAAGAATACACTAACACCGTTCCCTTGCATATAAACTTTCTTGACAGATGGAAATGAAAGGCGATCATGACCTATTAAAGTTTGGATAGAAGTATTATGAACCTTCGTGACACTGGAAAAATAGGAAACCAAGAGCATTAGGCATGTGTCACAACGTTCTAATCAAATAGGACATGTGTTCTTTTCTCTGGCTCGGTTATCACAATGAAGGGTGTCAGTACTGGGGAGAGAATGTATGTCCATTCTGAACTTTGCTTTTCTACATCCAATAATCTAGGAAATCCTTAGAAGGGCATTTAGCATTTGTTTAATATTGTTCCTCACAGTGGTTATTGTAAGTGGACAATTTATAAATAAACTGCAACAAATAGAAAATCACATGGTTGTTAAGTGATCCCTTGATTTATTTGAGGTGGGACAAAGGCATTTTTTGGGTGGTGGGAGAGGAGGCGTGAGAATGGTAACTCCATGCCTCAGAAACCATGACTGGTGGGAGGTCACAGCATGCTTCTGAAATCGTTGCTGCTCCAAATTTGCTGCAAAAAGAATTCCTCATATATTTTCATCATGTTTCCTTGCCAGAATGTCACCAGGCTCTTCCAGTGTAACTCATGATACTGGTTTAAAGGTTACATCAACGCATCCGTAATTTGTATTGCAAGGTAATGCAAGCAATCAATAAGTCTTGTAGCATTGCCACCCATTCTAAGGAAGACCATAATGACCATCAGTATTATGGAGCACAGCGACTGACCGCTGTCTCTACTGACTGGGATAGTCAGGCTGCAGAGGATGGGGCGAGGAGGATGGGGCATGGAGAGGAGGTTGGCCGCGCCACTGAGAACAAAGATGGAACTAGCGTGGGGAGGCCGGCGGGAACAAGGAGACACCCGACGGTAGCACTAATGACACTAATGAGTACTTCTGCACCTTTGTCAGCGCCAGAAACATGGCCTCTCTGTATATTTTGTGAACGTGTATGGCATGTAAAAACAAAGAATATCTCTGTAACTAGGTGCATATGACAATAAAGTATCGTTGAACCATCAATGAATCATTGAATCTTTACAGGTACTTACCTACCCTTTAACATTGACTTGCCAATTGACATCACCGTGGGAGAAAGACACTCAAACTATGGACACATCTGTGCAAGGACCAGAAGCCACTAGCATTTTATAATAGAGCAGCAAGTGAATTCTGACAAATGTTAGGAGACATGCAATTAAGGTCATCCTCTCATCTGAGGAATAGGATGGGAGGATAGCTATTTTGGAGTGCTACCTATTCCTCAAGAAAGTCCAATTGCTCTGGCTGTTTCCCTTTAACTAGCCAAGAAAACTAAATGAAGATATCAGGATTTTGCTCCAGCATTATTCACAGAGATCACCTCAGTGCAGCAATACAGATGGACAATATTCCAATAAAATATCTGGAAATTAAGTGAGCCAATTTCTGTCTCATCAAATGCTCCTGTTCGGTGGAAACTCATTAAATTGTCCATTTGGTGGAGGCTGCAAATACATTTATGTTTTACTGGAGAAAAATGCGTATGTATGAACATTTTATGCAAACAAAGAAATAACAATAGGCTGGAATTGACATTTAAGAGTGTCATTATTAGCTGCAGAGTTGTGGGGATATTTTGACAAACATATTTTTTACTATTTCCTGACTTAATGCTATTAAATAAATGCTGGCACAGAGATTGTAGTCATTACTAGACTAAGTGGGACCCGTTGGGTCCCAGCATCACACGGGAGGGCTGGTCACCTAACGCAATATTCCACCTCTCCACCAATTCCAATATTGCTGGCCAGTGGGGGGGGGGGGCTTTCTGTCGCGCTAGTATGGGTATTGTGGGCTGAAGGGACTGGTTTCCAGAGCGCTAGTATGGACATTGTAGGATGGATTCTTGGGCTGGCAGCTCAGTCACGTCACTGAGGCCAGGCAGTACAGTCACTCGGACCTGGCAGGCTGGCAGCTGGAAAACTGCCAGAAATTCTGCCCAAAATAGGTGACAGACTCTGTGAGAGAGAAGGGGGAGAGGATGGACTGTATGGATTATTGGGCTGGCACTTCAATCACTGACGGCTGGTGGGCTGGCAGTTCAGTTACTCACGGCTGGTGGGCTGGCAGTGCAGTCACTCACGGCTGGTGGGCTGGCAGTTCAGTCACTCACAGCTGGTGGGCTGGCAGTGCAGTCACTCACAGCTGATGGGCTGGCAGTATCCTTTAAAAAATCACAAACCATACGTGGGTTTTGAATTATATTTTACTCAGATGCAATCCAAGGAATGGCATAATTGTTAGCTGTTAATTGGACATAATCAACCTCAGCAAATTGACAATATCCTATTGAAAGGGAGTGGGTGTTTAAGCTGTCAGGACATTTTATTATTTGCCAAAATATACATCTCAATAAAATAATGATAGAAAACTTACATTTCCACACACCATTCGTAAGTCTGGAGATTTTATTAATGATAAATTTAGCTTCAGAAACATTTTCTTTTTGCATGTAAAAACCCACTTCATTTTAAAATTTTACAGCCAGATTTATCACTTCTGAAACTTTTTAGATACCAAAGGAATCAAGAAAAACACAAATAATGCCTTACTGTTGATGAAATGCAGTGAGCAAACACAATAATTCCCAATATTTTCAATCTGGATATCTGCACGGCCAAAGTTCGCCAAGCACTTTAGCTGTTGTTGTCCCTTCAGCTCTCTTTACCTTCATTTCTCTTCACTTTTGGAATTCTGAAGTAGGATAGATGTCTCTCACGGTTACCCCGACTTCCACAATTATTTACAGTGCAAAAATTCACCATTAAGCAGTTTTTAACAGGTAGGAAAGTACGCGTTTTAGTGTATTAACAACATATACCGGAAGCTGCGATGTCCTCCAGATGGATTGAGAGGTTCCGTTCGTCAAGCCCTTTGACCCAGTGACCTTACGTGCAACCCCCCTATACACACACACACACAGACTCACACACACACACTCACACACAGACACACACACACACACACACACACACACACACACACACACACACACACACACACACACACACACACACACACACACACACACACACACACAGACTCACACACACTTACACACAGGCTCACACACACACACACAGAGACTCACTCACAGCCACACACACACAGACTCACCCACACACACACACGCAGACTCACTCACACACAACCAATACTAAAATGCCAAGTAACTTCAGAACGTGGTGAACATACAGTGTGAAAACCGAATGATTCAAACGTTTACAGCCTCCTGTCGAGGCTGCTGCTGAAGCAAAAACGTGCTTTAAATAACGTCCAACAAACAAACTCACCATAGACAGAGCAGTAAGCTCTCTTGAATTATTCAACGACGTCTTCACTCTGTGCCTTCTGCAGTCAGCGCCATCTTGCCATGAACCGGAAATAACGCACTCAGCGCCACCTTGCCGCTAACCGGAAATGACATCATCTGCGTCATCTTGCCACTTAGCGGAAGTCACAGAATGAGTGCCAATTTTGCAATTAATCACATTCCTGATCTAATAAAAATGTTTATTCACGCTTTATCCATCCGAAAACTGTTGAAAGCCCTTTAAAAGCCAGGCCAATTGGGCAAACACTTTGCAAGCCAACAAAACACATTTGCTGAAAGCCCTTTAAAAGCCAAGCCAATTGGGCAAACACTTTGCAAGCCAACAAAGCACATTTGCTGAAAGCCCTTTAAAAGCCAAGCCAATTGGGCAAACACTTTGCAAGCCAACAAAACACATTTGCTGAAAGCCCTTTAAAAGCCAAGCCAATTGGGCAAACACTTTGCAAGCCAACTAAACACATTTGCTGAAAGCCCTTTAAAAGCCAAGCCAATTGGGCAAACACTTTGCAAGCCAACAAAACACATTTGCTGAAAGCCCCTTAAAAGCCAAGCCAATTGGGCAAACGCTTTGCCAGCCAACAAAACACATTTTCTGAAAGCCCCTTAAAAGCCAAGCCAATGGCATGCAACAAACACATTTTTTCTGAAAACCACATCGAGGGGACACACCGTGGAGTAGACGTGCGTTCAGTGTTATTCGCAGCTCAGAGAGCCGTGACCCTCTCACTTCCTCCGTCTGGCAGAGATTGAGTGAGGCACGACACTTCCGGGTTTTATAGTCCCTCCCCCTGCCGCCAGCGGGAGCAGCAGAGAGAAGGGCGAAATTTTTTTTTAACATTAATATCTCTCTAAGTTTAGTGATTCATAAATTAATACACCCTGACCAAACTGGCTTTATTCCAAAACGCTACTCATATTATAATTTGAGACGATTATTTAATATTATATACTCAAACAGAATAGCTAATGTAGATCTAGCAGTCATCTCGTTAGATGCTGAGAAAGCATTCGATCAAGTGGAATGGCCCTATTTATTTTCGGTGATGGAAAAATTTCAATTGGGTGAGAAGTTTTGCACATGGGTTAAGCTTTTATACACTAACCCAACAGCTAGAATAATGACAAATCAAATGCTATCAACAAAATTTGAACTATCTAAAAGGTTGCAGACAAGGATGCCCTTTATCACCGTTATTTTTTGCCCTTGCTATCGAACCACTAGCAGAAAGAGTTAGAGCACATCCAGAAATATATGGGTATAATACTAAAAATACAGTTAATAAAATCTCTCTATACGCAGACGATGTATTATTATATATTACAAACCCAGAAATCAGCATTCCAAACTTGTTAAATCTTATAACTCAATTTGGTTTATTTTCGGGATATAGAATTAATTGGAATAAAAGTGAGATTATGCCAATAACGGAACCTAATTCATATATATTGCAACACTCACCTTTTAGAATAGTTAATGAAAAATTTAAATACCTTGGAATTTACGTGACAAAGAAATATAACTCTCTATTTAAATCAAATTTCATGCCTTTACTTAATAAATTGCATAAGAATATTCAATACTGGAAAACACTTCTCATTTCAATGCTCGGTAGAATTAAGGCTATAAAAATGATTTTCCTTCCGCAATTGCTATACCTCTTTCAATCAATCCCGATATATCTCCCAAAAAAATTCTTTTAAAAGGTCGACTCTATTGTGACAAGTTTTATTTGGGATTATAAGAATCACAGAATAAGCAAAAAACACCTATGTAAACCCAAGATCAAAGGAGGATTAGTTTTACCAAATTTTTAATTTTATTTTTGGGCAGTCAATGTCAAAAATATGAATTTTTGGTTGGAAGATATGGATCAACAACCAGACTGGTTAAAGATGGAAAAGGAAGATTGTTTGCCTTTTGAAATTGGTCCGATCCTGTTAGCTCCTACAAAATTGAATAAAAAAATCTATAATGAAAACTCTATAATATACAGTGGAATTCGAATTTGGAAACAACTAAAAAATACTTTAAAATTGGATAATTTATAATTTTCTCTCCCCATTGCAAATAATCCTTCATTTAAACCCTCAGTGTTGGATAAAGGTTTTGTACAATGGAAAAATCATGGAATTAAAAAGATGGGACATCTTTATAGAAATGGTATTTTTCTTTCGTTTCAGGAACTACAACAGAATTATGGATTACATTCAAATAATTTTTTTAGATACTTACAACTTAAAGTTTATGTTAAATCACATACACAAGAATACAGAACTAGAGAACCAGAGATTCTAGATGAATGTTTGAACAAACACCCTAATACAGATAAATTAATATCTTATATTTATAATATTCTTTTAGACAGTGAGACTCCGTTGACGGAATTATATAGATTAGCATGGGAAAAGGAATTAGCCCAACCTATAACAAAAGATATTTGGGATGAAAGTTTACAACATATACATCAATGTTCATTAAATGCCAGACATTCTTTAATACAATTTAAAGTACTACATAGATTGCATTATTCAAAAACAAAATTAAATAGAATAGTTCCTAATATCTCTCCTATTTGTGATAAATGCCAATACTCATTGGCTAATTTAACCCATACCTTTGTAAATTGTATAAAGATTAAAAATTATTGGATGGATATTTTTTAAATAATCTCTGTAGTTGTTAATACTCAACTGGATCCCGATCCTAAATTAATAATATTGGGCATATCAGAACAATACCTAAAACTTACAACAAACCAAAGAAATTTCCTTGACTACAGTATAATAATTGGGAAAAAAATAATATTAAAATTTTGGAAAAATCCTGCAACCCCCACAATTAAGATGTGGATTATGGAGATGTCGGAGACCTTACATTAGGAAAAAATTAGATATGTCTTAATTGACAAACCAGAATTATTTACTAAAATATGGCCTCCATTTATAGATTATTTGAAGGGGTAGACTGGGCCGGCGCGGAGACCTGACTGAAACCTGAACCCAGGACTAGATGAATAGTTACGTTTTCTGACCTATGGACCTATCTCCTAAGTTGTATTATTGATAGTTTATCTTACTTTTCTAATTTATTTTCTTTATTTCTTTATTTTTATTATTTATAAATATAAATAAATAATTAGAGGCAACGTTAATATGTAACCGATAAAGGAGGACCCCAGCTACTTTGGTAACTGGGTACCCGGAACCCTGCATACTTAATATGTAATCGTTATACAAAGTTTGTAATGGGTTGGACTATGATATGCAGATACCTCTAATAAAAAATTACAATACAAAAAAAAAATATCTCTCATTTTTCATCGATGGGAAAAATCCTCCAGGCGGAGGGGGACTCTGAGCGAGGTGGCCAAAGATGACAGCCGTAGGTGGCAGCGTTCTCTCGGAAATCACGAAACAGTAAGTCAAAAACGGTCAAGATCTTAGTTTTAGTAATATAGATGTGTTGGGGTTTTTTCTTGTGTCAAAGATTCTACAATAAGATAAGGGATCTGAGGATTTAATCTGTTGATCAATATGATGTGATAAGCGGCATGAGATAATGTATGTGATTGGGAGGATTAGTGTAGATAGCAGCTTCCCATCTATGTCTTGTCTGTCCGCAATGCCCTTTCACTGTTATGGTGAACCATTCACTGTATAAACAAGAAAACGCTGCAGAATAGCATAGCGGATTGCTGATTATAGGATTCACTCACACAATAAGGGAGGACATTAGGAGGGAAAATACTGCAACAACTTCAACTGGTCAGAATATGCAGAATGCTGCTTAGTGTATGCAGAATTTCATGAAGCTAATGTTGAAATGCATCACCATTGCAAATATTGTTAATTGCTAGAGTAAGCTATAATATTTGTTAACATGTTTATTTCCTGTCTTAAGTACTGAGAAATGACACAGAGGTAGATTGCTAATACACAATTATTTTCCTACTCATTTTATGGTTTAATAAATGTCTGGACTTCACATATTTTTCTGATCTGCCATAGCACTGGAATATGTTCAGCCATTAAATATGTTCTTGAATATGTTCAGTTATTAAAGAAAATCAACGACATTTCAGGAAACATGAGGCATATGATTTTCCTTCCAGATAATTTGTGTGCCTGATGCATGAACGCACAGATATTTAGAAATTAACAGCAATGTACACATGTTTTGTATAAATGATTCATAAACTGCATGACGTTTCAGTTTTGTGAGCACACCTTTGGCATTAGTTAGCTTAGAGCCCAGTATTCTGAACCCGCCAGAGGTCGGGCCTCTTTACATTCTTATCCCATGCCACAGCGCCCTCTTTTCCTCCCAACTCACAATCTCAATCATGAATTCCCCTCTTCGTGATCCTAATGGGCCTGTCCCACATAGACGACTATTTAGGCGAGTGCAGGAGACTCTGCACTCGCCACATGGTCGCCACATGTTCGCTGGTGGTCTCTGGTGAGTCTCCTTCATGGTCGCGAGGAGTTCCCGCATTCTGGGAACTAGTCGTGGCCTCAGTATGGTCACCGCAAATTTTTCAACATGTTGACAATTTTTCTGCGATCAAAAATTGGTCGCCATGGAGATAATCGATAATCCTGTAGTCGTAGTTGCAGTTGTAGTGGGGTCACCATGTAGTTGTAGGTAGTCGTAGGTAGTTTTAGTTAATCGCCTTTGCTGACCAGTCATTTGCATTGGCTCATTGGGGAAAAAAACGTAAGCAGAAGTTTTCAGAACCAAGGATAACCGATATAATGTTAAATGTAAGCGAACTTCACAACTGTGTATCTCTGGCTTATTAAAACATGTCTGGCTTCTTAAAAGTTGTCTTCACTCCTTCTCCCCCTTCACCCCCCTTCTCCCCCCCTCCCTCCCTCTTTTAAAGGACTTACCATATACTGTGCTAGCCATCTTAATTACAGCGCCAACCTTCCTGTTCATCGTGGTGTGTTTCTGTATCAACGGCTTTGCACCGTGTGAATTTCAGACAGAGCTCCCCTCGCTTTCCCCGGCCTCCGCCTTTGCGATGTGTTTGTGTGTTTGTGTGTGTGTGTGTGTGTGTGTGTGTGTGTGTGTGTGTGTGTGTGTGTGTGTGTGTGTGTGTGTGTGTGTGCGTGTTTGTGTGTGTGTGTGTGTGTGCGTGTTCCACTCTGACAGTCACCGTTCCAGTTCCCGGTTTTTCAGGCGACTGCCGGCAACTTGACAGTCGCCGGCAGTCCGCTGAAAAATCACCTAAGTGGGACAGGCCCATAACTCTCAATCTCTCCCCTGATTCTCCCTTCCAGCATCCAGTGCAGAGACTCATCCCCTGATAATTCGACCTGAACTTTAAGATCACGATCTCACCTCCTCCCCCACAGACCGTCATCTCTCAGTACTAAGCACCACAAACATAAATATTTTCACAGTCACCAAAGGATTTCCAGGCCATGAATTGCCTAACTCAGAATTAAGAATAAGCGGCATGGTATCTAGAAGAAATCTGTAAAAAGATGAACTAGTCACTTGGCTCCCTTCATGAGTAATGATGATCAGTAGTAAATGCTACTTTACCATTAACAATTATATTGCATTACCCATTGTCACAACTTTAAATGCACATTTTAACAATGTGATTTGATTTTGAAGGATAAACGATCATGTCAGCTATGGTTTTATACTAAAAGTGCAGTTGCAAAGGACTTTAACGTTGTGCTTGGCTTCTACTCACAAGTTGTGGATTTTGGCGATAATGTGCAGAAACATGAACATTAAAGATGCATTAATATTGCCACTTCCACTTCACCACAGAGATTTCATGGGCATCCTGAACATCACAGCAAAAGCAATGAATCTACCTGGTGCTTTTCAGTCATGCTTCCCTAGCATTAATATTTAACCAAGCCACAAGAAATCTGTGGAGAAAGCTCCTTTCTATCTAAACAATGATAACAGCTCAATAGTGGAATCTTGCAGCAATCTGAGATAGGGCATTATACTTGTAACTTCAATGTGAATTGTAAATAATACAAAAATAAAGTCCTGGAAATGCACATCTGGCCAGTCAGCTGGAATTATTCACTTCATAGTGAAACAGATAAAGGGAAGATTTTAAGATACTCCAAACCTTGAGTAAATGAGAATTGTATTCAGTTTGAATATTGTAGGTAATCAAAGGGGATACATTTAATGAATTTGTCTTATTAACTTGAGGCAATGTCAGGAAAAATAAATTATGCATTGATTTTTTTTTTTTAATCGGATCAAGCATGAAAGAGTTGTAGAATCAGATTCAATAATAACTTCTAAAAGAGAAATGGATTGAAAGCCTTTCCTGGTGCAATAATGGTTTGTTTATATTTCTTTCAATTTAACTTAGTGTGTTCACTCTTCATGATGTTATTGACTCCAGCTTCCAAAGTAAATTCCTTGTCCATTTAATCAACAAACACAACCCACACTTCCTGTTGTTTGTTATCAATGGAGTACTGTGTTTATAGACCTGTCATGCAAGTAAGAATGTTATTGTGCCATTTTGGTATATTAAACACTCTTGACTCTCTTGAATCTTACTTTAATTCTTGATGCTAATCCCACTGCGATGTCTGCATCATAAAAACATAAAGTCCTGGAAATATTGAGCATGTCATGGAGCACCTATGCAGCGAGAAGCGAAGTCAACATTACAGGTCTTCATCAGAATTTTCTATGTACCTTCACGTAATGTCTCTGCTTCTATAGCTCACACTTCCATTGAATCATTGAAAGATACAGTATGAAAACTGGCCCTTCTGCCCACCGATTCCACAACCACCATCGATCACCCATCACAGGAGTTCTAGGTTATCACACCTTACCGATGAGGTCAATTAACTTATAAACATGCATGTCTTTGGGGTATGGGAGGAAACCGGAGAATCCAGAGGAAACCCAAGTTGGCACAGGGAAAACGTGCAAACTCCACACAGACAGTACCTGAGGTCAGGATTGAACCAGTGTCTCCAGCATTGTGAAGGTAAGTCAAATAAAAGGCTCAGGACTTGGAAAAATCTTTGAACTGAAAACTGAAAACTACGCATTGTGTTAAGAAGGCCTGGCTTTCCCACCATGTGTTCTGTTTTCCTTCCACATTCTAAAGATCTGTGAGTGCTGCGTTAATTGGTTGCTGTAAATCACCCTTACTATGTTACTGAGTGATATCCTGGAGGTAGTTTTTTTTTTTTTTAGTTTTTTTTTATTTTTTTTATTTTTTAGAAGTACGGTAGATTACAGTAATGTACAACACGTATATATTAATACATTTTTTGTACCGCTTCACTTTTTTAAACTTTAAGAAAGAAAAAGAAAGAAGTAAGAAAAGTGAAGAAAGTGCGCAAAGGTTGTGAAGTGCAAAAGAGTGTTGGGAAAAGAAAGCCCCTTAGAAAAGAAGTTAGAGAAGGAAGTAAAGTTAGAAAATAGACCCTAGAAAAAAAAAAGAGAAAGAAAGAAGGAACAATCGCTCTATTATAACTCTTATACCATACTTCATAGAGAAGGAACTACCAACCAAGTCTGTTTTTATTTTACCTCCCATTACCAGGTCCAGATACCTTTTATTTATTTATTTGTTTTTCTAAATTACTATTGCACCTCATGCTTGTAATAGGTCCAAAAACGTAGACCACGTCTTTTGAAATTGATCTACTTTGCCTACTAGGAGGAATCTCATCTCTTCCAGATGTAATGTTTCCAACATATTTGATGTCCACATTTTTATTGTTGGTGTGGGCGCATTTTTCCAGAATTTAAGTATAAGCTTTTTTCCCATTATTAGCCCATAATTGAGTAAATTCTTCTGATACACGTTTAATTCAGGAATACCTTCCGATATTCCAAAAATAATCCATTCTGGTTTTGGTACCAGTTTTATTTTGATTAATTTTGAAAAAATATCAAATATTTCAAACCAGAATTTTTGGATTTTTGTACAAAAAACAAAAGAATGTGCTATGGTAGCTTCTTGACATATACATTTATCACAGATTGGTGAGACGTTAGGAAAGATTTTATTTAGTTTGGTTTTTGAATAATATAATCTATGTAATGTTTTAAATTGGATAAGCGTATGTCGTACGTTAATCGAGCATTTATGCACCTGTAATAAATGATTATCCCAATTCTCTTTTGAAATTTTTATACCTAGATCTTGTTCCCAATCTCTTCTAATTCCATCTGTTGTGGGTATTTCTATATTTAAGATGATATTATATAAGTATGATATTAAATTAACTGATTCCGCCTTTGTCTTCATTGCTTCATCTAGTAAGTCGGAAGGCATATTATAATAATCTTTTGTGTGTGTTTTCAAATAGTCACAGATTTGTAGATATTTAAAATATTGATTATTTTTCAAATTATATTTCAGTTGTAGTTGTTGAAATGATAGTAATTTTTCTAATTCATACAGATCTTCGAGCGTTTTAATTCCCATTCTTTCCCATTGTATAAATGCTTTATCTATGATTGAAGGTTTAAACGATGGGTTATTGACTATTGGTATTAAGAGAGATAGGTTTCTTAATTTTAGATTCTGTTTTATTTGCTTCCATGTTCTAATAGTGCTATATATAATTGGATTTTTATTATAATTTTTATTATTCAAATTTATTGGAGAGAGAATAATCGCTCCTATATTATTCGGGGAGCAATCCCCTTTTTCCATTATAATCCAGTCCACCTGCTGGGCAGAATTGTCCAGCAGGTGAATCAGTCCTGGAGGTAGTTGATGGAAATATGGGGAGAAAAGTAAGTGTGTCAGGGGTTATGGGAAGAAGTCAGGAGAATGGAGTTGAGGGGGAAAGAGAGATCAGCCATGATTGAATGGCAGAGAAGAGTTGATGAGCCAAAAGGCATAATTCTGCTCCGAGAACTTATGAACTTAGGAAAAAGTTACAGGGAAATGGGTATGCTCTGTGAATTAGACCAAAATGTCCTCCTGGCACAGGGAAATATGGAAAACAATATACCTCAAGAACTTTGGTAATAATGGTTTTAGTCCTCAGCTGATAGTAAAATAAGTGAATGCATCCATATCAGTAATAACAATTCTGTTTGAGTGCATTCACATCCACATCCTGGTCCCAGTGTTTTATATTTCTTCATTCCCATATAGAATCATAGAGTGATACAGCGTGGAAACAGGTCCTTCGGCCCAACTTGTCCACACTGGCCAACATGTCCCAGCTACACCAGTCCCACCTGCCTGCGTTTAGTCCATATCTCTCCAAACTTGCCCTATCCATGTACCAGTCTAACTGTTTCTTAAATGTTGGGATAGTCCCAGCCCCAATTACCTCTTCTGGCAGCTTGTTCCATACATCCACCACCCTTTGTGTGCAAAAGATACCCCTCAGATTCCTATTAAATATTTTCACATTCACTTTGAACCTTTCTCCTCTAGTCCTTGATTCCCCCACTCTGGGCAAGAGATTCTGTGCATCTACCCGATCTATTCCTCTCATGATTTCATCTCCTCTTTTCCCATCATAAATTTTCATTTTACTTGCTTGCTCTTGCTCGTTCCTCTTTCTCATTCCTTTTAATCAAATAAAATTATCAGATTTCACAAATTCTAGTCATTCCTTATCTAGCCACTCTCCTTGATGTTGCAATTAAAAACAATGCATCTGCCTTTCATACTCCAGTTATCTTACAGCTCTGCATTTTGGTTGCCGTGGTAAATCTTGTAAGATAATTTTTGAAGATTAACTAAACAAACCGAACATTTATGTTTCCTATTTCCACACAATTAAACTATGAGAAAATAATAATGAGGCTCGAACAAGTTTTAAAATACTTTTCCAAATTTAATGTGCTTTATTCTCTTCAAGGTGAAATATGTCAGGGAAGCATCATTTATCTGTTGCAAATTATGCAAAGTAATAAAATATAATCAACAAATAAATGAGCCGAGACTTGGCAAAATGTTTGATGTACCTTAGCAATATTTACGTGAAAAGAAAGGCTTATATCACAAAATATTCCAAAATCTAAGATCAGTATTGCACCTGAACATGTTGTGCTTTTTATACAGTGGACCACAGGAGAGTACCCTGGTCCTCTACTCGCTGGAGTTTAGAAGGATGAGAGGAGACCTCTTAGAAACTTATGTAATAGTGAAAGGCCTGGATAGAGCGGATGTGGAGGGGATGTTTCTACTGGTGGGAGATTCTAAGACCAGAGGTCATAGCCTCAGAATTGAAGGACGTCCCCTTAGGAAGGCGATGAGGAGGAATTTCTTTGAACGCCCTGTCTCGTGCCTTGTGACCATGATTCTCCGGCAATTTCTGTGGGATTAACTGGCCCATCACCTGTAACCAGTAGGTGCTATGGGTGCAAAAGGAGGACTCTTCCAAATGTGTCTAGGCACATCATTAAGGTTTACAGAGAGTAAATCTACAATTATTCAACCACACAGATTGCAGCAGTTCAAGAAAATGATTCAACACCACCTGGTAGGTATACAGAATAATGAAAGGCTTGGATAGAGTGGATTTGGAGAGGATGTTTCCACGAGTGGGAGAGTCTAAGACGAGAAGACATAGCCTTAGAAATAAAGGATGTTCTTTTAGGAAGGAGATGAGGAGAAATTTCTTTAGTCAGAGGGTGGTGAATCTGTGGTATTCTTTGCCACAGAAGGCTGTCGAGGTCAAGTCAGTGGATATTTTTGTCAGGGATAAATAGATTTTTGAGTTGTACAGGTGTCAGAGGTTATGGGGAGAAGACAGGAGAATGAGGTTAGAAGGGAGAGATAGATAGCCAGGATTGAATGGTGGAGTAGACTTGATGGGCCAAATGGCCTAATTCTGCTCCTATCACTTGACCTTATGATCTTATAAGCTGCCAGAGGAGGTAGTTGAGGCAGGTACTATAACAACATTTAAAAGACACTTGGAAAAGTACACGGATAGGAAAGGTTTAGATGGATATGGGACAAACCGGGGCAAATGGGACTAGCTTAGATGGGACATTTTGTTTTCTATTGACGAATTGGGCCACAGGGCCTGCTTCCATGCTGTATAACTCTATGACACCCTGTGACTTGTACCTCAGATAAACACACCCAAGCAGGATGTAGGAGAATGTAAAATTGGGGTGGATATTTGACTTCTGTCAAAGTTATCCATGATTTTAACACTTTCAAACACATTTACAAACCATTAAAATTGAAGTAAATAACTTTCATAACTAAGTAAAATAATATTAGGAATAACTTAGCTTCCATTTTGCCTCCAAACCCACAAATGCAACATGGAGGCCAGTGACAGAGTGTAGTGACTGATGCAGGGTGATATGTTGCTCAGTAAGTCTGGACTGTCAAATGCAACAGCACTTACCAGGAAGTCTGAGACAGACTGAAGCTGAAGTGGCTAAATATCACCAGCTCCAATAGTAACGGTCAGCTCCAGCCAGCAAGATGTGCCTCAATGCAGTGAATAAAAGCCAAAGGTTAGATAACTGTCAGCCATTTTCATGCTATAAAGTTTTATACAATTCTAAGTCGACTGTGAAGAAATCACAGATGAAAAAAACCCTGCTTTAAAAAGTAAGCGCATCTCACTATAGAATTATTTGTCCTTCCCTTGTACTTTTTGTTTTGGAGGCCACCTTGGTGTGGGGACCTCTGCAGCTTGCCCTTGCTTCCCCCTAACATGGATAACATTCATTTCTGTTTGTTATGTCAACCTGTCAATTTTAAAACAGAATCTGTAGTTGAGTAAATAAAGATAAACGATCCTGCTGGAACTCTGCAGCTCCAGAGCTAAACCATGTTATTCCCTTGGGATTTGGAGCTGCTTCACTGACTTTTCAGTCAGTCTGGTAATATAGCAGATGCATGCAGCTGATTCCCATCCTCCTCCTTCTCTGCCCAGTAGATTATGTTATCTCATTCTCTGTGATAGCGCCAAGGTCAAAGGAACCTCTGGTTTCCTTCAGACAGTTTTTTTTTTCTTTAAGGGGCTGTTTCTCCATAGAATTTGGTAAAGAGGGAAACGATTCATCATTTAACTTTGATTTCTCTTGAAACTGATACATTCCTTCCTCATTCACCATTTTGTGCTACATTAGAATTCTCACACGAGTAATTCATCAATAGCAAAACTTGAGGAAAATTGTGGATGTACACATGCCCATAAGGGCATTGTGTGCCCTTCACTAGCACCGACTTTGCAGTTTGTAATGTTCTTTTCTTTCAGGAATGATTGTTTAGTTTAGTTTTGAGATACATCACGGAAACAGGCCCTTTGGCCCATCGAGTCTGCGCCGCCCAGTGATCCACACGCTCTATCACCATCCTAGACGTGGACATACATTTGTTTTATGGGTGGTCATCATAATTCCATCCAGTCAAATAATAACCTGAAGAATCAGTCCTTATGATAAGTTTAAAACATTCTACAAATCAGCAATTGTGATCTTGGTGGTGGTGACAAATATTTACCTCAGGTACACCATTCTTTACTTGTTATTTAATGAATTTAAAGTTGAAATTCAGGTAGGCACAGAAAGGGGGACAAAGCTTGGACTACTTTATTAAACACTCTGCCTAATAGTCTTTTTGATTCGAGAGAGGATTAAATCACCACCAAAAATTAATTTCATTGCAGTCACTGGTTACAAGTCTGCATAATTGTTACCATGTAGACAAAAGGAACTGCAGATGCTGAAATCTGGCACAGAAAACAAAGCGCTAGAATAACTCGGCAGCTGAGGCAGCATCTCTGGAGGACATGAATAAGTGTGAACATATCTGAGGTAATGATCAAAGGTAGACAAAAATGCTGGAGACACTCAGCGGGTGAGGCAGCATCTATGGAGAGATTTCGGGTCAAGACCCTTCTTCAGACTGATGTTGGGTGGGGGGGGGGAAGAAAGGAAGAGGCGGAGATAGTAGGCTTGTGGGAGAGCTGGGAAGGGGAGGGGAAGGAGGGAGAAAGCAAAGACTACCTGAAATTGGAGAAGTCAATGTTCATACCGCTGGGGTGTAAACTACCCAATGTTCACACCGCTGGGGTGTAAACTACCCAATGTTCATCCCGCTGGGGTGTAAACTACCCAATGTTCATCCCGCTGGGGTGTAAACTACCCAATGTTCATACCGCTGGGGTGTAAACTACCCAATGTTCATACCGCTGGGGTGTAAACTACCCAAGTGAAATATGAGGTGCTGCTCCTCCAATTTGCGCTGGGCCTCACTCTGGCAATGGCAGAGGCCCAGGTTATTTCACAACGACACATGAATGGCAAATGGCATTTAACGTTGACAAGGGTGAGATGTTGCACTTTAGTATGTCAAACCAGGGCAGGATTTATACAGTTGTGAAACAGAGAGATCTAGGTGCACAGGTGCAGGGATCCTTAAAAGTGGGAGGTCAGATGGACAGTGTGGTGAAGAAGGTGCGTGGTATGCTTTCCTTTATTGGGAAAGGTATTGAATACAAAAGATAGGCACATCATTTTGCATCTGTACAAGCTGTTGGTAACTCCCTCACACCGTTTTTTCAGCAGGATATTACCTGTGTAGAAAGGAGCTGCAGATGCTGGTTTACGAAGATAGACACAAAAAGCTGGAGTAACTCAGCGGGACAGGCAGCATCTCTGGAGAGAAGGAATGGATGACGTTTCGGGTCGCGGCCCTTCTTCAGACAGAAAGTCACTGGAAAGGAAAACGGGAGCTATAGACGATGATGTAGAGAGATATAGAACAATGAATGAAAGATATGCAAAAAGTAATGATGATCAAGGAAACAGGCCATTGTTAGCTGTTAGGATATTACCTGGGTTTGCTGGCTTGAGTTTAGAGGTTAGATAAGCTGAGACTTTTTTTGTAGCTTAACGTGGCTGAGTGGTTAACTTATTGAGGTGTACAAGTCCATGAGAGACATTGATAAAGTGAATGCTTACAATCTTTTTCCCAGAATAGAGGCTTCTAAAACTGAAGGGCAAAGACTTAAAGTGAGAGGGGAGAGATTTAAGAGGGACCCAAGGGCAACAATTGCACTCAGAAGGTAGTACCTATCTGGAATTAGCTGCCTGGGGATGTTATAGATGTGAATAGAATTAAGACTTTTAAAAGACATTTGACATATATATATATATATATATATATATGAATAGAAAGGGTATTGCAGGATATGGAATACAATTATGACTTTTAAAGAATATCTGACATATATATGAATAGAAAGGTTATTGAGGGATATGGATCAAACGCAGGCAAATGGAACTAGTGCAGAATGCTAATTTAGTTAGCATACCTGAAATGCGGTGAAGCGCCTGTTTCCATGCTGTATTAGTCTATGACTAGGAATCTTCAGCTGATCTTCAAGAGCACAACACGAGAATATAACCCAAAATGCTCTAGTGCTGGTTATAATCTGAATTTCAACAGCCTAAGATAGACACAAAATGCTGGAGTAACTCAGTGAGTCAGGCAGCATCTCCAGAGAAAAGGAATAGATGACGTTTTGGGTCTAGAATCTCCATCAGACTGAGGCCTAACACTCAGGCTGAGACTTTTAACAGCCAAACACTGCTTTTAAAGGGTCACAATGATATGTTACATAGCATTTCATCGTCTTGTGTCTTCTGGTCAGCTTTAGGAAGAATTAATCAGCAAACATTATGATCACAGTCTTTGAAACAAAAACAATTATGAGTGGTGTGCAACCATCCCTGGCTCCTAAACGAGTTAACAGTTCAGAATCATATTCTGATTAGTTTATTGTCATGTACACCAGGATACAATAAAAATCCTAATTTGCATGAAGATCATAAAATGAGTAGAATCGTGCAAAGAGTGTAATGTAATCTAAAGCAGTACAAAGTGGTGTGGATTTCCCAGACACATAGAACACCATGCCTCCCTCCTCCACCGTTGCCCTCACCTTCATGGTAGATTTTTCTGCTGCTGTTCTGTGGTTGCGTAGCACATGTTCTTTTCTGCTGCTGTTCTGAAGCACATGTTGAGGGCACCAAAAGCAAGTGAGAAATCAAGTCTTAATCATAATGCTTCCCTGACCAAAATGTTGCTCTCTAGTTGATTTTGGACGTGAGAAAAATATGAGCAATCGACTTCTAAAGCAGCAGAAATTAAATGAATTCAGAAAAGTAAGTGGTGGCATTGAAGAGGCCTTTAGATAGACACATGGATATGCAGGGAATGGAGGGGTATGGATCACGTGCGGGTAGAGGAAATTAATTTAACTCGACATTGGGTTTGGCATGGACATTATGGACTGAAGAGCATGTTCCTGTGCTGTACTGTTTAATGTTCTATGTTAAATGACCATCCTGCTTCAGTATTCATGCCAAGATACAGAAGGACACGGTAGAAAATTTAAACTAAATAGTAAAATGGCTTTACTTATACTTAAGAAATGTTTTAGGACTGTTGTACTCTACTATTCCACCCACACGTTAACTTTATTAAGTTGTAATGGACCGTAATTTTGGATAAAGTTCATTTGTATTTATCATCTGCACATAAAATTGGAATGCTTCTTGTGAATACTAAAGATGTTCATTCAGCATCCAGGGTATATTTTTGGGTGTGATGAACTCTATTATAGGACTTGCTATTTGCAGAGTAAGTCTTGGAGGCTGGAGTTAGTTATTCTAATCAAAATTGACAGCCTTCAGCTGTTCAATTTAGAGTAAATGTTGAATTTTCACACACTTGCTGTCATAAATGGAAGCTTTAGACTTACTGGGTAACAGAAGACATTGCACCCAGCACTGGACTCCATTGTGGATTCCATGTGTGATCCACCACCTTAGTCTGGTAGAGACTAAAGTCTCTTAATGAGCAACACAGTGGTGCAGTGGTGGAGTGGCCGCCTTACAGCGGCAGAGATCTGGATTCAACCCTGGATATGGGTGCTGTCTGTATGGAGAGTTTGTACGTTCTCCCTGCAACCGTATGAGTTTTCTCCGGTGCTTCGGTATCCTCCCAGACTCCAAAGATGTACAGTTTTTAAGTTAATTGGTTTCTGTAAATTGTAAATTGTACCTGGTGTGTATGGTAGCGTACATGGTGATCGCACTGGTCGGCACGCATTCAATGGGCCGAAGGACATGTTTCCATGCTGTATCGCTAAACTAAACTACATAATTCCCCACCTGGCCTGGGAATCACCTCTCCTGGAGCACTAAAGGAAAGTACATACAGTGGGGACCAGACATCAACTAAGAATTACTTATAAGCCCCATGGATACTGACAGTGAGAGAATTACATCCTTTAAAGCTGATGTGGACTCAAAATGTCAAATAACCCCAGGGGCTACATGCAAATATAGAAGATGTGAGAATGCCAATCCATTGCCAGAGCAATGGCAGAATGGGAATTCTAGGTTTTAGTTTTAGTTTAAGAGATACTGTGCGTAACTAGGCCTTTCGGCCGACCAAGTCCGTGCTGATCCCCGTACACTAGCACTAAGCTACGCACTAGGGACAATTTACAATCTTACAATTTAAAATGGCACCTCTTACATTTGGACTCAGTAGGCTGTTCTGTACATTCTGTACTAACTGGGGATTGTGCTCATGTACGGGGATAGTCTTGCTGAGCTGTATGCAAAAAATGTAATTCACTGTACCTGCTACACGTGACAATAAAGAAACCATTGAACTATTGAACCATTGAATCTTAACTGAAGCCAATTAACCTAAAAACTTGTGCGTCATTGGAGTGTGGGAGGAAACCGGAACACCCGGGGAACGTACAAATTCTGTGCAGACAGCACCCGTGGTCAGGATCGAACCTGTTCTCTGCCATTGTAAGGCAACTCTATCACTGTGCCACCCTGTCTCCCCTAAGGTCAGCAGGTTTGCAAGTCTGCAAATAAAGAAGCAAAAATAGGAAAAGGAATGATTTAAAGAACATGTTTTTATTTGATTATTTCCTTCAGTTTTTTAATGTCGGAAATTTGAATATTATTGAATAGCATCTCAACATTGACAGTTAGGGAAGCTTTCCTATCAGATCTGCCTTCTATTAAAGTGTGTCAGGGACATCCTGGGGAATAGGAATTTGTGCCATGCAACCTCAGGTCCCCTGCTTAGTCCTAACTGAGATCTAATACCAAACACGAGTGTGGAGAAATAATGAGCTGAGCTCCTTGCATCTGCAGCTGATCAGTGGAGGCATGCAGAGACTGTAACATCTGAGTACAACACAATCCACCCCCAGATACTCGTCAAACTCGAGAGTCCAAAGCAGTGCTTATGAAAAAATGAATATTCACTGCTCATCCCCCGAAGACCAGGGATGCGATGAGGAGGGAGCTGCTGGAGACATTGGACGTGAGGAGCAAAGGGCCGGTACGAGGGTGAAGCAGGGTACTGCCTCCAGCACCTTCAAGGTCAGCTACAGGGGGTGCCCCTGGGACTCCAAATGGTCGGTCGAGAAGAGGCACGTCAGTTTTAGGGCTGATCGGTCAAAGGCAGTGGAGGGAGGCCCTGCAGAAGCCTGGGGCTTACCTGGATCGGGAACCGCTCCAGTAGAAAGAGCATGCAGGCTCTTGGAAATGATTTTGGACTTTGGAAATGGCGCCAAAACATGGCGGCGCCTGCATGTGTAAATATGCAGAAAGAATTTCACTGTGCAGTTGCCCACATGATAAATAAAGCACCATTGAACCATTTAATATTTTTACCCTGTATTACATAGAAACATAGAAACATAGAAAATAGGTGCAGGAGTAGGCCATTCGGCCCTTCGAGCCTGCACCGTCATTCGATATGATCATGGCTGATCATCCAACTCAGTATCCCATCCCTGCCTTCTCTCCATACCCCCTGATCCCTTTAGCCACAAGGGCCACATCTAACTCCCTCTTAAATATAGCCAATGAACTGGCCTCAACTACCTTCTGTGGCAGAGAATTCCACAGATTCACCACTCTCTGTGTAAAAAATGATTTTCTCATCTCGGTCCTAAAAGACTTCCCTCTTATCCTTAAACTGTGACCCCTAGTTCTAGACTTCCCCAACATCGGGAATAATCTTCCTGCATCTAGCCTGTCCAACCCCTTAAGAATTGTGTAAGTTTCTATAAGATCCCCCCTCAATCTTCTAAATTCACATCTTATGCTTCTTCACAATTAAGTTAAGCCTACCAGAACAAGGATCCCATGTTGCTGCCAAGCTGCAATCCCTTAACTTGGGCTGCTCTTTACATTTTCATTTTTATAATAGACTTAATGTTCCAATGTGCCTCAAGGCCATTGTTAAACAATAGCGATGTTAATACAATGCAATACCAATACAATACAATACCGATTATTGTCATTTGAACCTAAGTTCAAACGAAATTTCGTTTCTGCAGTCAAACAAACAAGAAAAAAAACCAAGACACACAATAAACACAATTTATACAAACATCCATCACAGTGAATATCCTCCTCACTGTGATGGAAGGCAAAGTATTGTCTCTCCACTGTTCTTTATTCTTCTCCCGATGTTAAACAAGCAACTTTAAACAATATTTCATAAGTGATAGGAGCAGAATTAGGCCATTCAGCCCATCGGCCCATTTGATAATAAACCACATTTAGAAATAGTTGAGCAGAGCAGCATCAGAATAGTTTAATCTGAAACCAACAAATGGATGAGGATTTCAGCATTGGATGAGCAGAGGCCAGGCACGAGCAAAGACACATAATATTGCAGAGTTCAAGCCAGGCCTTCATAGTGGTGAGAATATGGAATTGGAAATGTAAACCATGGTTACAAATGACCTGCTACCTTTCAAAGCTGTTTTGCACTAAACCCCTTTGTCTATTTCTGCCCTGTGCAATGGTTGCAATGAAATGGTGTCACAGGATTTGGCTTATCTATTTTTTATTTGCTGCCTACAATGTAGAAAGCAATTGCCTCTCATGGATTGCTTTTTTGACATTATGTTACAATGAGGAGCAACATGAAGAATGGAAGTTTGCAGTTTATAAAGAATGCTTTTTTGGGCACTGAAGGAAAGTACATACAGTGGAGACCAGACATCAACTAAGAGTGGCCTATAAGCACTGTGGGTGCTGACAGTGAGAGAATTATATTCTTTAAAGCTGATGTAGACTCAAAATGTCAAATGTCCCCAAGGTGCAACATGCAAATATAGAAAGAGAAGAGAATGTCAAAAATAAATCCTTTGGATAAGTTTAGTTTAGTTTAGTTTTGAGATGCAGCTCGGAATCAGGCCTTTCGGCCCACCGGGTCCGTGCCGACCAGCAATACCCGCATATTAACACTATCCTGCACACACTAGGGACAATTTTTACATTTACCAAGCCAATACATACATGTCTTTTACCTACATGTCTTTGGAGTGACTTTAAGATTGATTTCTATTTTAATGACTGATCTATTTTTGGTGAAGTAAAGTATGGCAACCTTAAGAGGTTACTGTGAATTGGGTCCATCACAGAAAGAAAAGCAAAATTGGCCAAAATCCAGGTTGCATTAGGGTGGTTATACTCACAGAAAAGCATAGTTCCCAAAAGGATCTCACTCAGTTAAGTACAGCTCTTAACATTTTGTTGAGCAGCAATCAGAGAAAGCTACAGTATCAGCCCTTAATGCCACACTCTGCAGCCACTCAGCAGCTGCACACACTTTGCGCACACATCTCCAACAGACTCTCAAAGGGATAGGCATATCTTGAGCGATGACTTACGTTCCCTGGTACATGTGACATTAATAAACCTCAACCGAAACCTAAACAATTATAGTTGTGAGCTTTGAGCTCTGTTTCATATCCATAAGGGCAGAAATGGACATTACATAAATATTGTTTAGGAAAATATTAGGAAAAATTAACAGAAACAGCAAATAAAAAAGTCCAGTCCAATATTGTGACTGGTGCGATTTTATTCAAACATGATCTCCAGTATGATTTACACTAGGTAAACAAAACAAATGCTGTCATATTTCTGATTTTTTAATTTCTATTTAATTCTAAGCCAATTTCTAAACGTAAGTGTATCTTTTTCTCAGCTATGCTGAAATAAGGTCAGTCCATTTCATATATGGAGTTTGGAGATGTTAATATAGTGATGAATATGACCTTTGTGCAAACTGATTTGTTTCACCTCCTGAAGAAACAGTAATACAGCAAGATTCCTCGTGTTTGTAATGTCAGTATATAAACAAATAAATCAGTCTAAAATATAAAATTGTATTATATATTTACTCAATGGCGCACAATGCTTTTGGAAGTGAAGTTTTAATTGAAGTAGGTACCCTTTTTATATCCTTCAAAATGTTTTATATCATTAATGGAAGTAACTTGCTTAAGGTTTATTTTCCATGAACATCCTCTCAGTTTGTTACTGATTTTCATCCAGACGGCTTGGCCTAGCAATCATGCTCAGACAGGTGCAAAGCGACAGGAAATTAATCCTGTAACAAAAAACAGAAAGTGACAAAATCAGAAATGCACAGCAGGTCAGTCAGGAATGCAGAGAGAAGAAACAAGTTAATGTTTTGTCAAAATTCTCAAGTTAGCTTGGTCCCAACCAATTCACCAAAATTGGCTTGGTGCACTTTTTGAAATGAACTTTGAACCACCTGCTCGACCTTTATGACCTATTTCCACTCAGTCTTGCTCTTATTTTCCAATACTCAGTGGCGGAGATTTCAGAATGTCTGAGCTGGTGCTTTTAAGCTTTAGAATAAGAAACTCTGCATGCTGTGAGGATTTGACTTGCTTTGTTATGTTCCTCCCTAATGAGCTTCCTGTGGCACACATAGAAATAAAACATTTGGGGCATTCACTGTTCCTTTATCTCTTGATGTAACTCCCAGGGGAATGAATGAATGGAAGTTTGCTTCAGAGAATATCAGTGTGTGGGTGAATAGAATGCAATACAAAAAGCAGCAAAAAGCTACTATAAACTCTAATCTGGGGTCAGGTCTCTTAATTCCACTATCCCTGCTCTTTCATGGGAGCTTTTCACATTTATTTCCACAAACCAATTAGACAATGTAAATTGAAGGAGCCTCCTTCAAGATGTTTTTTTTTTTTTTTAATATATATCTTGTCCTGAAATCTGAATGTAAGAAGCGAAAAATTTAAATTCCAGGATGTCAATTCCATGTACAACCTGCAAAAAACATACATGCATGACGCAAGTAAATTAGCTCAATTAATTTGTTAGCTCGAATTACATTGACCCAATGTTGGTTCTATGATTTCCAAGTCATTTTCACTTTCCAGACTTGAACATGCAACTTAGATCGACATTTCAGTGCTGCGGTGTTGAAGGTATTGATTTTTAGAAAGATATGAAAAGGGGACCCTTCTGCCAAAATTAGGACTTTAGCAGAAAAAAATTGAAATTGTCTTGTGTAGGAAGGAACTGCAGATGCTGGTTTAGACTGAAGATAGACACAAAATGCTGGAGTAACCCAGCATGACAGGCAGCATCTCTGGATAGAAGGAATGGGTGACATTTCAGGTCGAGACCCTTCTTCAGACTGAGAGTTAGAGGAGAGGGTGACTAAAGACATGGAAGAGGGAAACTAGAGATATTAAAGAAGACGATGATCAAGGAAATGTAGAATGGTTCATTGTTGGCTGAGGGTAAGGTGACATTGAGGCATACAGACAGTAAAATTAATCAGTGAAACTAGTCGGAGAAATAAGGTGGGGGTGGGACGGAGAGAGAGGGAAAGCAAGGGTTACTTGAAGTTAGTTGAAATTACTTGAATTGTCTTGGTCGTTCACAGGGCAGATGTCCACCTTGTTGGATTGTGGCTATTTAAATCCTAAAGATTGTGTTTTCACAGAGATTCGTTGGTGAGATTTGACTTAAAGCTGCTTCATTCTTTGTCTAGGCCTCTGGATGAATACACCAAGTGTCATGGCATATAGTATAGATATATAGTCACATTGATGCTTAATATTTTAATGACACGGATAAAGAGAGAGGCCAGTATTTAGGGAAATAACCTTGCAAAGCTGAGAAATAGAGAGAAAATTAGCAGAATTAATGTTTTGGGGATTACATGAAAAAATACATGGGGGAAGATAATTGAATATTTCTAATTAACCTACACAACAAAGTTTATTACTTTGAAAAAAAAATAATTGGCCACTATGGCCCATTAGTAAATTCATACTTCCATTATATTATTTCAACTTAATTCCAATTAATTACTCTGAATATTTGATGAATATTTGTATTACTTTATTCCTAGGCCTCTCTGTAATCTTATTTAAATCTCCTAGGAATCTATGATATTTTTATCCTACTGAAAATATATGTGTGATTGATAAATGTACAGATTACATCAGCAAATCAGAAGCCAAGGATACCAGAGAGACACAAAATGCTGGAGTAACTCAGCGGGACAGGCAGCATTTCTGGATAGAAGGAATGGGTGACTTTCGCGTCGAGACACTTATTCAGCATTTTGTGTCTAGCATCTGCAGTTCCTTCCTACACAGTCAAGGGTGCCAGTTCAATATTGCTGCATGTAATGATGGACAATTTTATGAGTGTAATTGTGAATGATGCTAAAACTATGTAAACATTAGTGAATAATCTTACAGCTGCTTATATGATGAGTTGTTGATAAAAAAAATGTTGAGGATGGTAAGTGGTGACAATACTGAATTGGTAATTCAGAGATATGTCAATCCCATCAAAATATCCGGTGAATTGAAGTAGCTAAGCCTTGAAATGTGATACATTCATACCTGCTTTAGACCATAGAACTTGGAATATAACACTACTACTGTTATATTCTGTTGACTGGAAAGATACACTAGCAGGGATGACAGTGGAACAAAAATGGCAGGTGTTTCTAGGAATAATACAGAAGGTGCAGGATCAGTTCATTCCTAGGAGGAAGAAAGATTCCAAGGGGAGAAAGGGACGACCATGGCTGACAAGGGACGTCAGGGACAGTATAAAAAATTAAAGCGAAGAAGTACAACGTAGCAAAGATGAGCGGGAAGCAAGAGGATTGGGTAATGTTTAAAGAACAACAGAAGATTACCAAAAAGACAATACGGGGAGAAAAGATGAGGTATGAAGGTAAGCTAGCCAAGAATATAAAGCAGGATAGTAAAAGCTTCTTTAGGTATGTGAGGTGGAAAAAATTAGTTAAGACCAAAGTTGGACCCTTGAAGACTGAAAAAGATTACTTTATTATGGGGAACAAGGAAATGGCAGATGAGTTGAACAGCTACTTTGGATCTGTCTTCACTAAGGAGGGCACAAACAATCTTCCTGATATAGTAGTGGCCAGAGGATCTGGGTGACGGAGGAACTGAAGGAAATCCACATTAAGCAGGAAATGGTGTTGGATAGACTGATGGGACTGAAGGCTGATAAATCCCTAGGGCCTGATGGTCTGCATCCCAGGGTACTTAAGGAAGTGGCTCTAGAAATCGTGGATGCATTGGTGATAATTTTCCAATGTTCTATAGACTCGGAATCAGTTCCTATAGATTGGAGGGTAGCTAATGTTATCCCACTTTTTAAGAAAGGCGGGAGAGAGAAAACGGGGAATTATAAACCAGTTAGCCTGACATCGGTGGTGGGGAAGATGCTGGAGTCAATTATAAAAGATGAGATAGCCGAACATTTGAATAGCAGTAACAGGATCGGTCCGAGTCAGCATGGATTTACGAAGGGGAAATCATGCTTGACTAATCTTCTGGAATTTTTTGAGGATGTAACTAGAAAATGGACAAGGGAGAGCCAGTGGATGTAGTGTACCTGGACTTTCAGAAAGCATTTGATACGGTCCCACATAGGAGATTAGTGGGCAAAATTAGGGCACATGGTATTGGGGGTAGAGTGCTGACATGGATAGAGAAGTGGTTGGCAGACAGGAAACAAAGAGCAGGGATTAACGGGTCCCTTTCAGAATGGCAGGCAGTGACTAGTGGGGTACCGCAAGGCTCGGTGCTGGGACCGCAGCTATTTACAATATACATCAATGATTTGGATGAATGGATTCAAAGTAACATTAGCAAATTTGCAGACGACACAAAGCTGAGTGGCAGTGTGAACTGTGAGGAGGGTGCTATGAGAATGCAGGGTGACTTGGACAGGTTGGGGGTGGGCAGATGCATGGCAGATGAAGTTTAATGCAGATAAATGTGAGGTTATCCACATCCACAAATGTGAGGTAGCAAAAACAGAAAGGCAGATTACTATCTAAATGGCGTCAAGTTGGGAAAAATGGAAGTACAACGGGATCTGAGGGTCCTTGTACATCAGTCTATGAAAGGAAGCATGCAGATACAGCAGGCAGTGAAGAAAGCGAATGGCATGTTGGCCTTTAGAACGAGGAATCGAATTTAGGAGCAAAAAGGTCCTTCTGCAGTTTTACACAGCCCTCGTGAGACCACACCTGGAGTATTGTGTGCAGTTCTTGCTATTGAGGGAGTGCAGCGTAGGTTTACAAGGTTAATTCCCGGGATGGTGGGACTGTCATATGCTGAGAGAATGGAGCAGATTGGGTTGTACACTCTGGAGTTTAGAAGGATGAGGGGGAATCTCATTGAAACATATAAGATTGTTAAGGGCTTGGACACGCTAGAGGCAGGAAACATGTTCCCGATGTTGGGGGAGTCCAGAACCAGGGGCCACAGTTTAAGAATAAGGAGTAAGCCATTTAGAACGGAGATGAGGAAACACTTTTTCTCACAGAGAGTGGTGAGTCTGTGAAATTCTCTGCCTCAGAGGGCGGTGGAGGCAGGTTCTCTGGATGCTTTCAAGAGAGAGCTAGATAGGGCTCTTAAAAATAGCGGAGTCAGGGGATATGGGGAGAAGGCAGGAACGGGGTACTGATTGTGGATGATCAGCCATGATCAAATTGAATGGCGGTGCTGGCTCGAAGGGTCGAATGGCCTACTCCTGCACCTATTGTTTATTGTCTATTGTCTATTGTCTATTCTAAGTTCTGTGGTCTAAAAAGGGTCTCGGCCCGAAACATCACCCATTCCTTCTCTCCAGGGATGCTGCCTGTCCAGCTGAGTTACTCCAGCATTTTGTGTCTGCCTTAGAATATAACAGCACATGAACAGGTCCTTCAGACAACTATGTCTGTTTTGACCATGATGCTAATTAAACTAATGCCATCTACCTGCACATGGTCTGTAACCCTCTATTCCCTGCCAACTGATGGCTTGGTCTGAATCATTCTATTAGCATAGAAACATAGAAAAATAGGTGCAGGAGTAGGCCATTCGGCCCTTCGAGCCTCATGGCTGATCATCTAAAATCAGTACCCTGATCCTCCTTTTTTACCCATATCCCTCAATTCTTTTACCCCTAAGAGCTAAATCTAACTCTCTCTTGAAAACATCCAGTGAATTAGCCTCCACTGCCTTCTGTGGCAGAGAATTCCACAGATTCACAACTCTCTGGATGAAGAAATTAACAGGGTAGTTGCTGAGCCTTTCAAAGTTCCAATTTACGTACTAAAATATTAGTCATAGTCATAGTCATAGGGTGATACAGTGTGGAAACAGGCCCTTCAGCCCAACTTGCCCACACCGGCCAACATGTCCCAGCTACACTAGTCCCACCTGCCTGCGCTTGGTCCATGTACCTCCAAATTTGTCCTATCCATGTACATGTCTAACTGTTTGTTAAATGTTGGGATAGTCCCAGCCTCAACTACCTCCTCTGGCAGCTTGTTCCATACACCCAACACCCTTTGTGTGATAAAGTTACCCCTCAGATTCCTATTAAAACTTTTCCCCTTCACCTTATACCTATGTCCTCTGGTCCTCGATTCCCCTACTCTGGGCCAGAGATTCTCTTGATCTTATACACCTCTATAAGATCACCCCTCATCCTCTTGCGCTCTAAGGAATAGAGACCCAGCCTACTCAACCTCTCCCTATAGCTCAGAACCTCTAGTCCTGGCAACATACTCGTAAATCTTCTCTGAACCTTTTCAAGCTTGACAATATCTTTCCTATAACATGGTGCCCAGAACTGAACACAATACTCTAATTGCAGTCCTCCAAACATCTTATACAACTGCAATATGACCTCCCAACGTCTATACTTATTCAATGGGAATCAGAGTGATGTCAGCAATCACAGCAATCCATGATTGGAGGGTTGGTATATCAGTGACTGGCTACTTGGGACAGGAGACAAAGACATGCCTAACTGCAAGGAGACTGCACCAAGAGAGTTTTCAGAGATGCTACATTCTGCCTTCCTGTTGAACAGCATATTCACAGGTTCTGCTGAAGCATCTTCAAACTGAAATGTGAACATCAATTATTTCTCTTTGCTAAATTTTCCAGTATTTTCAGCTTTCATTTCAAAAATCCTGTATCAGCCCTGTCTTTTTTGCTTTTCCTTTCATTTGCTTTTAATTGTGTGTTTACTGATGCAGATTTCCTCTGTTGGCATTATACAGACTTATAAAATGCCACAGGAAGACCTTTAAACAGGTTTTAATCTCAGCCTTCTCATGGGAGATTAAGGTCACCTTCAACTGCATACCACAGAATCTTTCGAAGTAAAACTTAGGAACATAGAAACATAGAAAATTGGTGCTGGAGGAAGCCTTTTGGCCCTTCGAGCCAACATCGCCATTCATTGTGATCATGGCTGATCACCCACAATCAGTAACCCGTGCCTGCCTTCTCCCCATATCCCTTGATTCCGCTAGCCCCTAGAGCTCTATCTAACTCTCTTTTAAATTCATCCAGTGAATAGGCCTCGACTGCCTTGTGTGGCAGAGAATTCCACAAATTCCTCCGGGTGAAAAAGTGTTTTTGTCATCTCAGTTTTAAATGGCCTCGCCTTTATTCTTAGATGGTGGCTCCTTGTTCTGTACTCCCCCAACATTGGGAACACTTTTCCTGCATCTAGCTTGTTCAGTTCTTTTATAATTTTATATGTTTCTATAAGATATCCTCTCATCTTTCTAAATTCCAATGAATACAAGCTCAGTCTTTCCAATCTTTCCTCATATGACAGTCCCGCTATCCCGGGGATTAACCTCGTGAACCTACGCTGCACTGCCTCAATAGCAAGGATGTCTTTCCTTAATTTAGGATACCAAAACTGCACACAATACTCCAGATGTGGTCTCACCAGGACCCTGTACAACTGCAGAAGGACCTCTTTACTCCTATACTCAAATCCTCTCGTTATGAAGTCCAACATGCCACGTAGTTCCAGCAAATCTCCAAAATGTCTCACAAAATCTTGCCCACTACTGCATTAATGAAGACACCCCTCCAGAAATAGGTTCATGTGCTTTAATGTGTTTTAAAGAACTGCAGATGCTGGTTTAAAGCGCAGGCTCGGCGATCGTTTCGCTGAACACCTCCACTCAGCTCGCCTAAACCTACCTGACCTCCCAGTTGCTCAACACTTTAACTCCCCCTCCCATTCCCGCACTGACCTTTCTGTCCTGGGCCTCCTCCATCGTCAGAGTGAGGCCCAGCGCAAATTGGAGGAGCAGCACCTCATATTTTACTTGGGTAGCTTGCACCCCAGCGGTATGAACATTGACTTCTCTAACATCAAGTAGCCCTTGCTTTCCCTCTCTCTCTCTCTCTATCCCCTCCCCCTTCCCAGTTATCCTACTAGTCTTACTGTCTCTGACTACATTTTATCTCTGTAACGCCCACTCCCCTGACATCAATCTGAATAAGGGTCTCGACACGAAACGTCACCCATTCCTTCTCTCCAGAGATGATGCTTGTCCTGCTGAGTTGCTCCAGCAATTTGTGTCTATCTTCATGTGTTTTAACTTCAATAATGATTTGAAAGCATCTTGTCTTTCTTCATTCAGAATCCTCCTCCATGTTATACATTCTCCCCCAGTATTCAATTCTGCTGATTTTCACATTAGTTTCTCCATGTTGTAAGGGTATTTCCTTGAATGTTTTTCTGTATTTGCAGTGCTAAGATAATATGTTTTCTTTGCTGGCACTATTGGCTTCCCTTGAGAGCAGGAAGACAGTGACAACACTTTGGTACCAGTAAGGTCTCTCATTAATAACCCAGACACTTACAGCACAGGAAAATGTTCTCAATGCCCACGAGATGGTGGATTATCAGAAGATGTTCTCTGATGGTCAATGCCATGTTTCTGGAAAGCATGCACAACAAGGGATACAGAAGTGCTGGACTGTTCCCACAATGACTAGCGTCTGGTGAGATGGGACCCCAGGTACAAGGGCTAACTTTACTTAAAGTAAAAGTAGAAAATGCTGGAAACACTCAGCAGGTAAGGCAGCACCTGTGAAGAGAGAAACACTTCAGGTCAATTGTCTTTCCTCAGAATCCACTATTCCCCTGGATTCTAATATGGATTTACTGTCCTACCACGGCAGCTAATTTCCTCTACATGAAGAGGCACCGCTGGCACCAAAATATCTGTGAGAAGCACCAATGATCATCTGTAAGTGCGGTCAAGTTGCCCGCATCAGTCAGGGGTCGGCTCACAGTATACAGCCAGCAGATGTGGAGACTTCATCATGGTGTGCTGCAAACTGCATGAGCCTTAACAATCCTTAAAAGGCCTGTCTCACGAGTCTGTGGTCATTGGCGGCGAAACAGGAAGAATCTACCGCTCCTGGGCCGCCACAGACCGCGCACTCGGTCAAACGCACAATTCCGTGGCCATGCGGCATTGTTCCGAACACCGCACGGTGCTAAAAAAACAACAACACTGTCCAAAACAATGTTCTTTACCGCACAGCCGCCGCCAGCGTGGCACGAGTGCGGCACGGCCGCCACCACAGCCGCCGCCAGTGGGGCACGAGCGCCACGAGTCCAAATTTCACCGCCACAGCCTCCACCAGTGAGGCACGTGTGCGCCACAGCCGCCACCACAGCCGCCGCCAGTGAGGTACGTGTGCGGCACGGCCGCCGCCACAGCCGCCGCCAGTGAGGTACGTGTGCACCATAGCCCCGCGATCCGAAAGCCGAAACAGCAAGCTCGTGTAACCGGCCGTACTTGGCCCCCCGCGCAGCATCCGTGCGGCGCTCTCGTGGTTGCCGTGCGGTCCCCTTTTCCGGCGACGCCGCGCTTCACCGCCAACGACCGCAAACTACGTACACACAGTACCAGAGAAGAACAGCACACAGGTCACAACATGACTTGAGGCGCAGACTGCAGAATTGCAGAGACAAGAGTACAAGGATGAAGAAGGGTATTGTCTTAGCACCACACCACCAGTCTCATCTCCCAGCAGATGAGCATCGACTTGATGGAAACTCTCTCTTCTCCCCTCTCCCATTGGGCAAAAGTATAGAGGTGTGAAAATGCATACCTCCAAATTCTTCCCAACTGTTATCAGGCAACTGAACCATCCTACCAACAACTAGAGAACAGTCCTGAGCTACTATCTACCTAATTGGAGACTCTCGGACTATCTTTAATCGGACTTTATTGGACTTTATCTTGCACTTTATTCATGTTATTCCCTTTATCATGTATCTGCGCATTGTGGATGGCTCGATTGTAATCACGTATTGTCTTTCCACCGACTGGTTAGCACGCAACGAAAGGTTTTCACTGTACATTGGTACACGTGACAATAAACTAAACTCGGAACATGAACTCCCTGACAGAGAGGCATGTTTTCATCAGGAGCCTGCTGAATCCGACTGGGCACTACACCAGATGGAGCACTTATTTAGCGCGCCTAAGCATGTTGAAATCCAATTGCTTGGCAATAATCCTGCACTAATGAAAAATATAACAAAAGAAAATCCAGAGTGAAACTCAGCAACAGTTGACTGTAAAATAAACAGAAACAGAAATCTCAGCTGAGCAACATTCCATGTTTTATTGATTTGCTTTATTGCAATGTCAATTTTTTTCCCCTCTGCTTTTGTGAGCCTCCAGCTGGCAGAGTAAATCAAGCACGACTGAAGAATTCCTCTGCAATTTAGACGTACCCAACTGAAGGCATGGGCTGCTAAGCCAGACCTCAAAAACTAATCAGCAGCAGACAGATTGTAAGTTTCTCCTCGGGCAGGACACCTACCGTTACCTTCCCTAATTTACGAATAATGAAACACGTATTGCAGCACATTCTTCCCCTGAGTCAAAATTTATATCTGAAACCATGAGACATATAAACAATGTTGTCCCACCTCCATAACACCAATTAAATTATGTGTTTGTTTGAAAAAAAATCATGCTTAAAGCAGTCAATTTAAGATTTTATATTTGCCACTGAACACTCCGATGTTATTTATTGCTTGAAATATGCTGCCATTTCAGGGAAGGTTAAGTTTTTTTCATATGCATGAACAAGTTTATTTTTACTATCTATTAAACTTTTTAAAATGTTTCATTGTATAATGCATTGAAGCAGTAAGGTTAAATAAACTTTATTATTTGCTGGGGAAGTGAAATTATCAGGACGTTTGATGTACACACATTTAAAATACATTAGTCCCTTAAGGATCTTGCCTTTACTTCCACTCAGCATCTGTGTATAACCAAGTAAAGTGGAACCTACATTTGATGATAAAAGGGCACAAAGTGCTGGAGTATTGTGTTCAGTTCTGGGCACCATGTTATAGGAAAGATGTTGTCAAGCTGGAAAGGGTACAGACAACATTCACAAGGATGTTGCCAGGACTAGAGGGTGTGAGCTACAGGGAGAGGTTGAGTTGTCTGGGACTCTATTCCTTGGAGTGCAGGAAGATGAGGGGTGATCTTATAGAGGTGTATAAAATCTTGAGAGGAATAAATTGGGTAGATGCATAGAGTCTCTTGCCCAGAGAAGGCGAATCGAGGACTAGAGGACAAAGATTTAATGTGAAAGGGAAATGATTTAAAAGGATTCTGAGGAGTAACTTTTTCACACATAGGTTGGTGGGTGTATGGAACAGCTGCCAGAGAAGGTAGTTGAGGCAGGGACTATCCCAACGTTTAAGAAACAGTTAGACAGGTACATGGATGGGACAGGTTGGGAGGGATATGGACCAAACGTGGGCAGGGGGGACTAGTGTAGCTGGGACATGTTGGCTGGTGTGGGCAAGTTGGGCCACAGGACCTGGTTCCACAGTATATCAGTCTGTGACTCTATAACTCTAACTCAGCGGATCAGGCAGCATCTCTGGAGAATGTGGATAGGTGAAGATCTGGGTCACGTTCCGTCACCTTTCCACATTCTCCAGAGATGCTGCCTGACCCGTTGAGTTACTCCAGCACTTGGTGTCCTTTTGTGTAAACCAGCATCCGCAGCTCCTTGTTCCTGCATTTGATAATAACTGCATGAATTAAATTAATTGGCTTTTGAAGTATAATATCTGATATTACATACTGTACATCCGTGTGGACAATTGTGAGCACCAGACCCATGAACTATGTGGTCATAAATAACCAGGTAATCCCTTATTGTTCTTTTTTGTTGTAAAAAAACAAAGTAAAAATGCTTCTGTTCTAACCCTTCATTTCCTGGAAATTCATACCTCATCAGTAGCAGCAAATAAATCGCATGGAGGCAAAAAACAAAATACTGGAGGAACTCAGCAGGTCAGGCCACATCTGGCATAATAGTGGAATTTGTGCATTATATATAGAAATCATTTTTGAGGCAGAATGCAGCACACTGTGGCCTCTGTGCAGTATATTTATCTCTATAATGGAAGATGATCTCTAAACTAAATGTAGAAATAGTAGGTACATTTCCTTCCTCAATTCCTAACTTCACTGCTGCGATGTTCAACACTAGTTTTACTTTTAGTACTTTTGCAAAGTAAAGTAAACTAATTTTAAACAATGATTGTTTTGCCTTATCTCATTAACTGGATATAAATCCTGCAAATCTAATTTACTTCCTAAATCTAATGCTTTGGGTTCCAAGAACAATGCCTTATAACTGAATTTAACACTTAGGCACATGGATATGCTGGGAATGGAGGGATACGGACAAGCAGAGAAGATGAGTTTAATTTGACATCATGTTCGGCATGAACATTATGGGCCAAAGAGCCTGCTCCCTCGCTGGTCACTTCTGTGTTCTATGTAACACTTGGAGTACAGGTGCCACTCTAGTCAATCTACTCTGCACTCCTTTCAGGACCACCATTCTCTCTTTAGAGTGTCCAGCACCGCTCACTAGCATGGTCAAACCAGGGTTAGGGTTTGTATATTCATGTCATAAACTCTACTCCTCGTATTCCACTCTTTTGGTTACAAATTCCGTTAGATGTTTAGTTTTAGTTTAGTTTAGTTTAGAGATACAATGCAGAAACAGGCCCTTCGGCCCACTAAGTTAGCACCGACCAGCTATCCCCACACATTAACACTATCCTACACACACTAGGGACAATTTACACATACACCAAGCCAATTAACCTACAAATCTGTACATCTTTGGAGTGTGGGAAGAAACCGAAGATCTCGGAAAAACCCCACGAGGTCACGGGGAAAACGTACAAACTCCAAACAGACAGCACCCGTAGTCAGGATTGAACCCGGGTGTTCGGTGCTGCAAGTGATGTAAGGCAGCATCTCTATCGCAGTGCCACCGTGAATGTTTGTTCATTTTGTCTACCTCTCTATACCAATTTTATATCGAGACAATTTAACTATTTCTGGTGTGAATAATGTAGTTTAAAGACATAATTTAAGACATGACAACACTCTGGTAAATAAAACATAACTTCAAATTAACAATCCCACACCCCTGAGAGATTCATTGCTCTTCCTCTAGCGTGTATCCTTAATTGCCCCATATCAAGGTAAGACCATAGCAAGACCAAGGTTCAAACATAAAAATCTCACATTGACACACCTGATTATTTCACACGCCCTCCTATGATTTTTTCCCAACAATTAGTGGCACTGGAATAATTCTTCAATACACAGTGGTTCAGGCAGTAAATTGTGAAATGGCTTAATTAAGCATTATATGGGATAAGTGAGCGAGATTCAGTATTAAGTAACTGCGGATTTACAATAATTATGAGGCCGACAATTTCCTCCTTAGAGTAGGTAGCAGCAAACCAGATAGAGTTATGCAAAATTTCACTGCAGTTGAATGGACCCTGGATTTATTCTTCCATCATGATTTGCATCTGATCTTTCACAGTGTATTTAAATTATCCAGTCGATGAGGGGGGACCTATTTGAAACGTACAGAATTGTGAAAGGCTTGGATAGAGTGGATGTGCAGAGGATGGTTCCACTAGTGGGAAAGTCATAGCCTCAGAATTAAAGGACGTTCTTTTAGGAAGGAGAATCTTCTTGCGTTTGAGGCAGCAGAAGTCTGCAGCAGGGTGATGCCATCCGGTTCGACATCTGTAGGTGCCCGCCCTAGAAAGGGCGCATGCTCCGGGTTGGCGCCAAGCTGTGGTGCTGCTGTTGTCTCTGTTTGTTATCGTTCGCCTGATTGAGGTCAGTTGACAGAGCTCACCACGGGGAGGTCGACAACATGAGATGAGGAGGAATTTCTTTAGTCAGATGGGAGTAAATCTGTGGAATTCTTTGTCACAGAAGGCTTATTTTAAAGATATTTTTAAGGATTCTTGATTAGTATGGGTGTCAGAGGTTATGGGGAGAAGGCAGGAAAATGGGGTTAGGAGGGATAGATAGATCAGCCATGATTGAATAGCGGAGTAGACTTGATGGGCTGAATGACGTAATTCTACTATAACATGATCTTATGAATCATCGCAAGATTAATAATCCCAAATAAAGTGGGTTAATAAACTCCTCAAGTTTTTTTTAAACCTGTTTAGAGGACCTTCATTCTCATCTTTATGCACCTAGGTGATTCAAGTTTTCTGTCCACAACAGAACAGAAAACAGCTGGAGCCTGTTTTAGTCAAGCCGATCATAGGTAGCCAATACAGATACATAGATACATAGAAAATAGGTGCAGGAGTAGGCCATTCGGCCCTTCGAGCCTGCACCGCCATTCAATATGATCATGGCTGATCATCGAACTCAGTATCCCGTACCTGCCTTCTCTCCATACCCCCTGATCCCTTTAGCCACAAGGGCCACATCTAACTCTCTCTTAAATATAGCCAATGAACTGGCCTCAACTACCCTCTGTGGCAGAGAGTTCCAGAGATTCACCACTCTCTACGTGACAATTTTTTTCCTCATCTCGGTCTTAAAGGATTTCCCCCTTATCCTTAAGCTGTGACCCCTTGTCGTGGACTTCCCCAACATCGGGAACAATCTTCCTGCATCTAGCCTGTCCAACCCCATAAGAATTTTGTACGTTTCTATAAGATCCCCTCTCAATCTCCTAAATTCTAGCGAGTATAATAATAATGATAATAATAATAATGGATTGGATTTATATAGCGCCTTTCTAATACTCAAGGCGCTTTACATCGCATTATTCATTCACTCCTCAGTCACACTCGGTGGTGGTGAGCTACTTCTGTAGCCACAGCTGCCCTGGGGCAGACTGATGGAAGCATGGCTGCTAATCTGCGCCTACGGCCCCTCCGACCACCACCAATCACTCACACACATTCACACACATTCACACGCAGGCAAAGGTGGGTGAAGTGTCTTGCCCAAGGACACAACGACAGTATGCACTCCAAGCGGGATTCGAACCGGCTACCTTCCGGTTGCCAGCCGAACACTTAGCCCATTGCACCATCTGTCGTCCTGAGCCAAGTCTATCCAGTCTTTCTTCATATGAAAGTCCTGACATCCCAGGAATCAGTCTGGTGAACCTTCTCTGCACTCCTTCTATGGCTATAATGTCCTTCCTCAGATTTGGAGACCAAAACTGTACGCAATATTCCAGGTGTGGTCTCACCAAGACCCTGCACAACTGCAGTAGAACCTCCCTGCTCCTATACTCAAATCCTTTTGCTATGAAAGCTAACATACCATTTGCTTTCTTCACTGCCTGCTGCACCTGCATGCCTACTTTCAATGACTGGTGTACCAGGACACCCAGGTCTCGCTGCATCTCCCCATTTCCTAATCGGCCACCATTTAGATAATAGTCTGCTTTCCTGTTTTTGCCACCAAAGTGGATAACCTCACGTTTATCCACATTATACTGCATCTGCCAAACATTTGCCCACTCACCCAGCCTATCCAAGTCACCTTGCAGTCTCCTAGCATCCTCCTCACAGCTAACACTGCCCCCCAGCTTAGTGTCATCCGCAAACTTGGAGATGTTGCCTTCAATTCCCTCATCCAGTTCATTAATATAAATTGTAAATAGCTAGGGTCCCAGCACTGAGCCTTGCGGTACCCCACTAGTCACTGCCTGCCATTGTGAAAAGGACCCGTTTACTCCTACTCTTTGCTTCCTGTTTGCCAGCCAGTTCTCTATCCACGTCAATACTGAACCCCAATACCGTGTGCTTTAAGTTTGTATACTAATCTCTTATGTGGTACCTTGTCGAAAGCCTTCTGAAAGTCCAGATACAACACATCTACTGGTTCTCCCCTATCCACTCTACTAGTTACATCCTCGAAAAATTCTATAAGATTCGTCAGACACGATTTACCTTTCGTAAATCCATGCTGACTTTGTCCAGTGATTTCACCACTTTCCAAATGTGCTGCTATCCCATCTTTAATAACTGACTCTAGCAGTTTCCCCACTACCAATGTTAGACTAACTGGTCTGTAATTCCCCGTTTTCTCTCTCTCCCTCCCTTCTTAAAAAGTGGGGATACGTTTGCTACCCTCCAATCCTCAGGAACTACTCCAGAATCTAAAGAGTTTTGAAAGATTATCACTAATGCTTCCACTATTTCTGGAGCTACTTCCTTAAGTACTCTGGGATGCAGCCTATCTGGCCCTGGTGATTTATCGGCCTTTAATCCATTCAATTTACCCAACACCACTTCACGACTAACCTGGATTTCACTCAGTTCCTCCATCTCCTTTGACCCGCGGCCCCCTGCTATTTCCGGCAGATTATTTATGTCTTCCTTAGTGAAGACGGAACCAAAGTAGTTATTCAATTGGTCCGCCATATCCTTGTTCCCCATGATCAATTCACCTGTTTCTGACTGCAAGGGACCTACATTTGTTTTAACTAATCTCTTTCTCTTCACATATCTATAAAAACTTTTGCAGTCCGTTTTTATGTTCCCTGCCAGTTTTCTTTCATAATCTATTTTCCTTTCCTAATTAAGCCCTTTGTCCTCCTCTGCAAGTCTCTGAATTTCTCCCAGTCCTCTGGTATGCTGCTTTTTCTGGCTAATTTGTACGCATCATCTTTTGCTTTGATACTATCCCTGATTTCCCTTGTTATCCACGGATGCACTACTTTTGCCAAACTGGGATGAACATTTTTGTAGTTCATCCATGCAGTCTAAATGCCTTCCATTGCATATTCACCGTCAACCCTTTTAGAACTAATTGCCAGTCAATGTTGGCCAATTCACGTCTCATACCCTCAAAGTTACCTTTCTTTAAGTTCAGAACCGTTGTTTCTGAATTAACAATGTCACTCTCCATCCTAATGAAGAACTCAACCATATTATGGTCACTCTTGCCCAAGGGGCCACGCACAACAAGACTGCTAACTAACCCTTCCTCATTACTCAATACCCAGTCTAGAATAGCCTGCTCTCTCGTTGGTTCCTCTACATGTTGGTTTAGATAACTATCCCGCATACATTCCAAGAAATCCTGTTCCTCAGCACCCCTGCCAATTTGATTCACCCAATCTATATAGAGAGAATACAATGTGCTTACCTGGCATGTTATTTAATTTCATTCCTCTTTGCTGCTTCAAATCATCCCATCTATCCCACTGACACAGCTACCCCTCTTTTCGTCAATGACACACTCAGGTTGTGCCCTTGAATTTTATCCACCCCCATCCCTAAAGTATAAAGCTACTTTAAGATATGCAGGCACCCTACCAATTTAACATGGCCCAACAATAAAGTGGTTAGTGTCTTATTCTTATGACACAATATGATTGATAATCTACCTGTCCTCAAAATATCCTAGTTTACAAAGGACCTGCAGGTGCCGGTTTATACCGAAGATAGACACAACCGGTATAACTCAGCAGGTCAGGCAGCATCTCGAAAAAGAATGGGTGATGTATCAGGTCGGGACCCTTCTTCAGACCACCTTTTACTTGAGAGATGCTGCCTGACCCGTTGAGTTACTCCAGCACTTTGTGTCTATCTATCTGAAAATATCCTTGACAGATTTTGTTTTTATTTCAATCAAGGAACGTATACTTTGTAGGCAATACCAGCATTTATTATTTAGGCTTAATTGCCCTTGGAGTTACAGCCTTTCTGGCCATTTCAGAGGGCAGAAGCCCTTGTCTAAACAACACAAGTGAAATAAACATGACTTATGACAATCTAATAGCTCTATCAGCTTTGTGCCTTCCAATCCAGATGTTGATTTAATAGTGTTTGAATTTATATTCCCCAGCTACTGTGGTAAAACTCAAAATCATATGCCAACCAATAGTCTAGACCTCTGTGTAAAGTAACCTAACTACTATATTTTCTGACACCTAAGGTGCAAAACCGAGTCTGAGAAATGCGGGCTGACTTTTAACTTATCAGTTCAAAATGAATTGCAAAAAATTATTTCCCAAACTAATTCATTTTGCTTTGATTCATATCCATAAACCTTGCACTATTTCTGCCCTACCACTCTATTGTACCTTCCCCGTCCTCATGTTGCTATGGTAATTTAAACCATTTGCGAGTTGTATTATGCTTAAAGGTCACATTTTTCATATGTCGTAACATGATTCCTTTCTCGGAAAATTGTCCTCCAATCCTTAAATGCAGTAGCAGAAATGTTAAACAATTTCTATGATATATGACGCAAAAATATTTTGTTGTTACAACAATATTGTTAAATAAGATCAGGGAATTATTCTTACACTGTCATCCCAAATGTAATTAGTTATTTGTACTGACAGATTACAGATCGCAATTGTAATATAAAAATCATTGCATTTATATATGTAGATCCTTTTATGTAGAGGAAAATGTCCACACAGCTAGTCATCCCTGCCAATAGTAGGATGAAGTAGCCTTGATTTTTAAAGGGTTGAATAGCTGGATGAACTAATAGAGGTTGGAAGGCGTCTGGCCATTAATAGATTTACTGTAAACCTTAATGGCCTGTCCCACATAGGCGATTTTTTAAGTGACTGCCGGCGACTGTCATAGTCATAGCAGGTCGCCGAAAAACCAGCGACTGGACACCCTACAACAATTCCTACGACAATGGCTACAACAACCTTCCACCGAGTCGACGTCAAGCTACGGCAAGCTACCGACAACCAGCGACCCATTAGGACGTCCACCTACGACCACACCTATGACAACCTACGTCCACCCGCAACAATCTATGACCCTGTTGGCGACAACTGAAGACAATTCAGTCGCCGGTACCTGTCGCCAGTTGACGTAGGTTGACGTAGGTAGTCGCCAATGGAATTCACCGAAGTCAGCACCGGCGACAACCTACGTAACCTGGCGACAACCAACGACAGCACCTACATCAGGAGAAGTCAAGCTACACTCATTGGCATCAACCCACTGTTGCCGACTATCGCCGAAAATTTTTGAACATGTTGAAAATCAAGCGGCGACCAGAAAGACGCTATGACTCTTTGGGCGACTGAGGAGACTACTCACGCCCATACAGGCGACACACTGGTGACCGTGGCGACAGCCTAGTCGCCTGTAGTCGCCTAAAAAATAGCCTAAGTGGGATAGGCCCTTAAGGCACTCCTGGTACCAGAATCAATGTAAGTCAGTGGGGAATGTTGAGCAGAAAGGTCACATTTAAATATCAGACATACCATGATTATTTCCTATTTATCAACAGTGAAGATGGACAGGAAATGGAAAAAGGAGGCTCAAGGATCAAAAGTCAAGAGTGTTTAACTGTCATTTGCACTGGGACCTGAATAATGAAATTCTTATTTGCTGCAGCTTTACAGGCCCATTAACACAGTAACACCACAAATAAATCCACAATAATGAATAATACAATAAATTATCAGTTATACTAGGTAAGCAGACCATAATAGTGCAACCCAACATACATAGTTCGACAGATCAGGAATTAATAGGTTAACATATGATGAGCATTTGTTGACACTGGGCCTGATCTCACTTGAGCTTAGAAGAATGAGGGAGGACATCATTGAAACAAACAGAATAGTGAAAGGCTTGGATAGAGTGCATGTGGAGAGGATGCTTTCACTAGTGGGAGAGTCTAGGATTAGAGGTCATAGCCTCAGAATTAAGGGATGTTTTTTTAGGAAGGAGATGAGGAGGAATTTATTTAGTCAGAGGATGGTGAATCTGTGGAATTCTTTGCCACAGAAGGCTGTGGAGGCCAAGTCAGTGGATATATATATAAGGCAATAAATAGATTCTTGATTGGTATGGGTGTCAGAAGTTATGGGAAGAAGGCAGTAGAATGGGGCTAGGATGAAGAGATAGATCAGCCATGATTGAATGTCGGAGTAGACTTGATGGGCCAAATGGTCTAATTCTGCTCTTATCACATGATCTTATGATCATTGGTGAAGTAGGGTTGTGGTTGGCATGTTGCAGTGTGATTCAAGAGTCTGTTGGTTGATAGAACAAAGCTGTTCTTGAACCTGGAGGTTCTGTTTCTTGGGTTTCTGTACATCTTCCCAATGGTAGTGTAAATAGCTCATTCTAAGCTCCCCCCCAGTCTAGTTTCAGTCAATAAAATACTGAATCAAGCACTTGAGCAACTAAACTTTAATTTGGATAACACAACACAAATTCCCCTATACAATACCTAACCACCGCGGGTTCGATCCTTGTATCTGCTTGGCTAAGCCCTTCTAGCCTCGTGCAAGCAGAGACACTCCAAAAGGACACGCAATCCCAAGCGTTCTTCCAGAAGATCAACATCAGACCTCGTGGGAGCTACCTTTTATAGGTCCCCGAACGTTGAGGGGCCGAACCACATGGGGGTGGTCTCTATACAGTCCAATAACACATATCGATTACAACAGTACATGATAGACAGTTCCCCTAACCCAATAACACAGTAACTAATGCATTGTATCTGGCAAGGCTTCGAAATGGAAGTTAACAGATGAATTATGCAACATGTGCCCTGGGAATCAGATAACCCAGTCAAAGCTTAACATTTCAACCAATCAACAACTATTCAAATAAGGCTTTGCAACATTATTTACACTATGTATATCTGGTTTGCATTCACCCAATTACACCTTATTGTAAGACTCTGCAGATGTCCCATTCTTTCCCTGCAGCTCTTTCTTATCTAGGCCACAGACAAACCATTCAGCAGCTTGTCCCAGTTCTGCAAAGGCACATTTAACTTGACCAAAATGGCCTAGCAGCACACAAGCCCTTACTCAATTTTAATGTCCTGCTGCTCCAATTTAGCCAGGAATAACAGTAGCAGAAAGATGAGATCGTGGCCAGGTTGATGTGGGTCTTTGATGTTATTATTTGCCTTTTTGAGGCAGCATTTCCTGTAGATCCTTTTGATGGTGAAGAGGTCAATGCTGGCACTGTCTACCATTTTCTGCAGATTCCTTTGTTCTTGGGCATTCGAGTTATTGATCCAAGCCATGATGCTATCGGTCAGTATACACTCTACCTTACAGCTGTAGAAATTTAATAGAGTATTCAGTGACATGCTGAATATCTTCAGATGTCTGAGGAAATAGAGGTGTTGATGAGATTTCATTGTGATTACATCAATGTGCTGGGCCCAGAACAGATCTTCACTATATGTATGCCAGGAACTTGAAGCTGTTGACTCACTCTGTCAATGAAAACAGGTACATGCATTCTTGGCTTTCCTTCCTGATGTTGACAATATACACCATGGTCTTGCTAATAATAATAATAATAATAATAATAATAATAATAATAATAATAATAATAACTTTATTTATAGAGCACTTTAAAAACAACCACAGTTGCAACAAAGTGCTGTACATGACTAATCATGGACAAGAAATTATTACAGAACAATAAAAACATTAAACGAAAGAGTAAAAACAATAAAATTAAAAACATTAAAAGCACTAAAAACAGGAGCAAAGTCTCAAGCAGTGTCAAAAGCCAAGGAATAAAAATGTGTTTTAATACTGGTTTGAAGATGGACAGTGAGGGGGCCTGTCTGATGTGCAACGGCAGGGTGTTCCAGAGTGCCGGAGCAGCAACAGAGAAGGCTCTATCCCCTCTGAGCTTCCGCTTAGACCTCGGTACCTCCAGAAGCAGCTGATCAGCTGACCTGAGGCACCGGGCAGGAGCGTATGGGTGGAGCAGTTCAGAGAGGTAAGGCGGGGCGAGCCCATTTAGAGATTTAAAAGCAAATAAAAGAATTTTAAAATGAACTCGAAAGTGCACCGGGAGCCAGTGGAGGGAGGCCAGAATTGGCGTTATGTGCTCCCTCTTTCGAGTTCCAGTTAAAAGGCGAGCAGCAGCATTTTGAACCAACTGGAGACGAGCCAGTGAAGATCGTGCACTCCAAAATAGAGTGCGTTACAGTAATCCAGCCTAGATGTAATGATGAGAGTAAGATCGTTGTCCTTGCACCATTCATTCAGATTATTGATCTCCGTCCTGTACTTTGACTCATTGTTACCTGTTATTCATCCAACAACTGTGATATCGTAGGTGAATTTAAATGTCATTGGAGC